>JAEOAD010000054.1:12465000-13065000 GCA_036365145.1 Orientallactaga sibirica
CCACGTTTAGCCAGATGCAAAGTGACGCAAGGGCGCAATGCCGCACTTGACCACAAGTGGGCGCATGCATCTGGATTTCGTTCACAGCAGCTGAGAGAATGCTGGCATGCCCATCTCTACCTGTCTCCCTCTCCCTCTATCTCTTTCTCTGTGTTTCTCTCCAAAAAAGAAAAAGAAAAAAAGAAAAGAAAAGAAAAGAAAGAAAAGTGGGAGTAGGGCTGAGGAGATGGTTCAGTGATTAAAAGCACTTGCTTGAAAAGCCTGATGGTCTGGATTCAATTCCCTAGTACCCATGTAATGCAAGGCACACACAATAACACATGCATCCAAAGTTCATTTGCAGTTGCAAGAGGCCCCAGCATGCCCATTCCTTCTCTCTAGCTCTATCTGCTTGCAAATAAATAAACAGAAATATTTTCAAAAGAAAATTGGAAGACAGAGATAGGAAGATCCCTGTGAGTTCAAGGCCAGCCTGGGTCTACAGAGTGAGTTCCAGGTCAGCCTGGGCTAGAGTGAGACTCTACAAGAAAGAAAGAAAGAAAGAAAGAAAGAAAGAAAGAAAGAAAGAAAGAAAGAAAGAAAGAAAGAAAGAAAGAAAGAAAGAGAGAGAGAGAGACAGGAGGAAAGAAATAAATTAAGAAAGAAAGGAAGGAAGGAAGGAAGGAAGGAAGGAAGGAAGGAAGGAAGGAAGGAAGAGAAAGAGGAAGGGAGGGAAGGAAAGAGAGAGAGAAAGAGGGAGGGAGGGAGGAAGGCAAGGAGGGAGGGAGGGAGAAGGGAAAGAAAAACAGGGGTGAAGAACTTGGTTAGGAGTATAAAGACCTCTCTCCTCCCTTTATTGATTACAAGCATTTAACCATGTTCCCGGAAAATAAAATGTGATCTTCTACAATAAAATGTGTAGCTATAGGAGAGTTTTTCCTTATAAAAAAATAAGTAAGTAAATAACAAGCTCAAGTAGAAATCCAGGAAGCCAAAGTCAACAGTTAGATACTCCACTGGAAAAAAAAAAAAATGTCTTTTTAGGGTTTCCACCCCTTGCTGGCCTGGCTCCACTCCTCTATGCCTGGAATTTCCATGTTCTCTGACAAACCCTAGTCCAGGGCTTCTGAGGCAAACACACCGTGGTTTCTGAGGCGCTTCACTCTTCCAGCCTCCCACCCTGTCACGACCTACCTGAATAAAAGGTGGATTCCATTCTTGCTGGCTGATGTCCTGCGGCACGTCAGCCAAGACAAGTCCCCATTGACATTTCTTTGCCAAAGCAATGGATGCCGGCTCCCCAACCACCTCAGCTGCAGCCGTCAATGTGACGTGTCTGCCTGCGGACTGTCTGTCCAGGGCCAGAGGATGCACGGGGTTGCTGGACCTTAGCTTGCTTTTGTGGGGTGAATTAAAGTTTATTGAGTTTGTGGAAGTTAGGGCAGAATCTTAACTTGGTGTGTGTGTGTGTGTGTGTGTGTGTGTGTGTGTGTGTGTGTGTAAGTGTGCAGCGTGGTATGTGAGGCATGTGTGATGTATGGTATATGCACATGTGTGTGTATATAGATGCCCATGCCTGTAGGCCTGTGGAGGGCAGAGGAGAATGTGGGGTGTCCTTCTTTTACTGGCTTATCCACGTGGTTCTTTGAGATGGGGGTCACTCCCTCAACCTGGAATGTTACTGTTTTTTCAGGGAGACCCAGCAGTTCTCTGGTCCCACACACATATCCTAGTGGACTGGAATTACAGACGTGCATGGGTATGCCCGGCTCTTTCTCTTTTTCTTTCTCTCTCCCTCTCTCTCTCTCTCTCTCCATATATATATATACATATATATATATATATATATATATATACACACACACACACACACACACACACACACATACATACATACACACACATATACAGGTTATATTCTTTTTTAATATTTTATTTTTATTTATTTATTTGAGAGAGGGAAAAAGGCAGAGTAAGAGAGAGAATGGGCGCACCAGGGGCTCCAGCCACTGCAAACAAACTCCAGATGCATGTACCTACCCCCTTGTGCATCTGGCTTACATGGGTTCTGAAGAATCGAACCAGGATCCTTTGGCTTTGCAGGCAAGCGCCTTAACCACTAAGCTATCTCTCCAGTACCAGGTTATATTCTTTTATTCCCTTGCCCCAGTTCCTGTTTCCCTGCCCCCCACCCTCAGTGAGGCTATAGTATTCACTGTAGTGTCATGAAGGCCTCAGTCAGTCCCTGTGGAGTAGCACGGAGACCCTTCCTCAGGATATTCCTACCCATTCTGTGGCTCTTACAATCTTTCTGCCCCCTTTTCTGTCATGTTCCCTGAGCCATGGCAGGCCTGTTGGCAGTCTGATTCAATGTTGAGTTCTCTGTAGCCTCTGGATTTCTGCTTAGATAGGTTTTGATTAATCGCTGTATCTGTCACCATTGCCCTGGAGCTGGTTGTCAGGCTGGCAGTAAGAGCAGTATTCATGTTGCCCCTTCCTCTGCAATTTCTCCTGGGCCCTGGCAGATGTGGTATGTGAGGCACATCCTGTGGTGGGCAGTTGGCTATCTTCTTGTCTTATTGGTGGATCTGAGGTCTCCTCCATTTTCTCTGCCACCTGTAAAATAAAGCAGATTCTCCAACCAAGAGTGAGAGCAGCTTGGGTTAAAGGGGGTATACAAGGTTATTTGAGAGCCCACTCACATTCTCCAGAGAGCAGCGGGGACTTACTTTCTGAGGTCTGAATTTCCTGACCATGCGATTCAGACTTGGTTTCAAGTACCAGATATGAGTTCTTTCCCACTTAGTGGGCCTCATGTCCAATCAGAGAACAATTGTTTACCCAGAGAGTCTGCACGCCACTATTACACATGTGCATACTTCAGTTCCAACTTGTTGATTTCGTAGTCTGCAGGGTGCTCAGCTTTCTTATGTGGGTTCTAGGGAGTGGAATTTGGTGGCCCCGGTACCATGGGCTCTCATGCTCAAGCAGAAAGAACTCAAGCACTGAGGCATTGTTCCAGCCCAAATTTCATTTTAAAAAATGGAGGTTACTATCCGTAATGAAGCCTCAGAGTCCCGATTTCAGAGGTCTTCCCCTGCAGGTGTTAAGGATATTGGAACTTCTCATGGTCATTGCCAGCAGATGTGGTGAGAGCGGCACAGGTCCTACTGTACTGGACTGTACTGGGAAGCTCATGTGTGATCACCACCAGGCCAGGAAAAGGGGCACCCTGGCAGAAGATGGGGGAGCCCAGGGCAAATGTCTTTAGTCTTTAGTGTCTGAGGAGCTGCACTAGAATGGTGGGGACCAAGAGGAGGGTGGATGTGGAAGAGATTCCCACTGTGGCGGCCGTGATGTCCTGAGGTCGGCTCCAACTCAGAAGGGCGGGGACATCAAACAGAACTGTAAAAATGGCATTTTCAACAGAACTGGCCTGATCTCTTCAGCAAATTAGTAATATAGGGGAAGAAGGCAGGGGAACTGAAGACATAAAGAAAGGCAATGTGTAGTCAATGGATAGGTTCTGGCTTGAATAAACCAGTTGCAAAAGACTTTCTGAGAGCTACTGGTGATATCTAGGAGTAATTATTTTTATAAAGTATGATAATACACTATTATGTTATAATGAAAGCATTATGGTTCTGGGAGATAATATTTTTATTTTTTGAGACTCGTATATGAGTATTCAGTGATGAAATATTCTATCTTGTATTTACTTTGAAATATTTTTCTTTTTATGAAAGAGAGAGAATGAGAGAGTTATTTTGAAATAGTTGAGTAACAAGAAGAAGTAAAATATGGCAAGAGGTTAGTAATTAGCTTAAATTGAAAGATTAATTAGTCTCTTTCCTATGGTTTTTGTTTACTTGAAAATATATAACTTTAAAAGTTGAAAACACAAACAAAACTGTCGAAGACACTGTAGAAAGATGGGAAGAGGAAATTGGCCCTGAAAAATCAATTATTCCCCAGCACCCACTTGTTAGGCTATGGGCCAGGTGCAAAGTGAAGAATGCAAGAGTGAATACAATCCAGGTCTCTTACTATTATTATTTATTTGCAAGCAGAGATAGAGAGAGAGAGAGATAATGGGCATGCCAGGACCTCCTGCCACTGAAAACAAACTCCAGATGCATGTGCCACTTTGTGCATCTGGCTTTATATACGGATTGGAGAATTAAACCCAGACTGTTAGGCCTCACAAGCAGCACTTTTTTTTTTTCAGCTTTTGAAATTAACTTTATTTGTCATTTTCACATGCCGAATGAATTACTGTTTGTTTTCTTGCAGAGTTGAAACCTTTTTAGGTTCAAAAGTACATATATTCATTGCTCACTGTTATTAACAAATATTTGGTGACTGATCTATGAAGTATGCAATGAAACACAGCTAGAATGCACTAGGATCCCAGCTCATAAATATGGTTCAAGAACCTCATTATCTTATCTGGTTAATGAAGAACATTGTTTCTGTTTTTGTTTACAACAGCATTTATACATGCACAGATCAGAGCACAGTGGAGAATAGATTTTTTTTACTCATCTATATAATGTGTATACAGCCATGATGGCACCATCATTAGCCTTCGCCCTGCCCTCCCCCCCTTGGGGATTGTGGGTCTTTAGTCATCAGTTATGGAGGAAAGGCAATATCTCTGTGCATAATGACCCAACTTATGGCTCTAACAATCTTTCCGCCCCCTCTTGCGCCAATTTCCCTAAGCCATGTTGGGTTCATTTTAGGTCTATTTCAGTGACAAAGTCATGGGAGTCTCTGTGTCTCTGGATCTCTGGTTTGGTAGGCGTTGAGTGTTCTCTGTGTCTATCTCCTTCACCCCTGTGCTGATACCAGGTTCACCAAGAAAGCAGCACTCTTGCTCATTTCCCTAATTATTCTATGGTTTTAGCTGGGGCCATGGTGAGGCACAATGGGCTGATTCTCTCCTCAGGTTCTGCATCCATCTGAAAAAGTGAAGCAAATTTTCCAACAAGAGAGTGAGGTCAGTGCAAGATACATGGATAACCATCGTTGTTTTAGAAAGAATTAAATAGGTGTAGGCCCTCTTGTATCCCATTATTGTGGGACCTTGATATTAGAGAGCGAACTCATTTTTTTGGATATGGTTCTGACTTGTTTCCCAGTTCCAGGTATGGGTCCGTTCCACTGAGCAGATCTGTTACCCAATTCAAGAGCAGTTGGTAACCCACCGGGGCTGTGTGCCGCTACTGCACTTGTGTGAGCATCATGTCAGGTTGTTTGCTGCTGAGCAGTTTAGACCACGAGTTGCTTAGACAGATGTTGGTCATTTTCCCCCAGTGGCTCATGTAACACTTTCTGGCACTAGACAAGCTAACTGTCTGGGGACTGACTCTTCCAGATTCACTTTTAAGCCCTGAGCCATCACCCCAGCCCAATCCAGTTCTAATAGCAGTTTAGAGTGACAGGCAGACAGGTAGTCAGAACCACACCAGATGCCATGGGAGCAAGGGAAGCGCAGAGGACGAGGATTGGTAGCAGAGAGGGCTTCCGGAAGGAAACTGACCCAAGGCTGAGGTTTGACCAATGGGAAGGCTTGGTGGACCAGTGATGGGGCTGGTCCTCTAGCCAGGCAGCACACTGGGAGTCTAGAGATGGAGCTGAGAAGAGAGGCTGGAAAGGAGAGATGGGGGAGAAAGCTAGTGGTGGCCATTGCTTTTTTTTTAATGCTAAAAAGAATTCAAATGTCTTTTTTCCTAAATGTATTTTTTTTTATTTATTATTTTATTTTATCTTTTTATTCCTAAATTATTTCTCAAATGTCCCTTATTCCTAAAAAGGGACGTAAAAAGTCCAATATGAAACAAAACAAGTGCAACATGAAATACAAAATAGGCCCATTATTTAGGCTTTTGAACAGTTAATAGATCTACCCTTTTTCTATAAACATTTTACTAGTAATATTACAATATAAATAATAAAATCAAAATAACATTAAAAATAGCAATATGGGGCTGGAGAGATGGCTTAGCGGTTAAGGTGCCAGCCTGCAAAGCCTAAGAGCCTTAGTTCAAATCTCCAGGTCCCACGTTTATAGCCAGACGCAAAAGTGACTCAAGCACACAATATCGCACATGCACCCAAGGGGCGTGCGCACATCTGGAGTTCATTCACAGTGGCTGAGATGCCCTGGCACACCTATTCTGTCTGCCTCTTCCTCTGTCTCTCTCTCTCTCTCAAATAAAAAAATAACAATATGAACTTTACTAAATGACTACTTTAGATTTCCTAAACTAAGATTAGAAATTCAGATAGGCAAATTTACACTAACCAATCAGAACATATAAACAGATACAGCTTTCAAATGTTCAAGCTTACAATGTACAGAATGGTTACAGATTGATTTTTTTAATGTATTTTCTTTCTTTATTTATTTATTTGCGAGAAAGAGGCAGAGAGGAAGATAGAGAGAGAGAATGAATGGGCACGCCAGGGCCTCCAGCCCCTGCAAACGAACTTCAGATGCATGCCCCCCCCTTATGCATCTGGCTTATGTGGGGCCTGGAAAGTCGAACTGGGATCGATTGGCTTTGCAGGCAAATTGCCTTAGCCACTAAGCCATTTCTCTAGCCCTACAGATTGATTTTTAACTCATGTTGTCATCAGAAAGTAACCAGTTTCAAAACGTATTTCAAAACGTACCTTTTAATACTATGAAGGCCATCACTTTTTTTTTTTTTTTTTTTTTTTTTTTTTGAAGTAGGGTCTCACTCTAGCCCAGGCTGACCTGGAATTCACTCTGTAGTCTCAGGTTGGCCTCAAACTCACGGCGATCCTCCTACCTCTGTCTCCCGAGTGTGCGCCACCATGCGACCCACTTGCAGCAATCCAGTTTAGCATGCCCTTGGAAAGGACAGGAATTCCAAAGACGGGAGAGAGAATGCTGAAATGGGTCACTGGGTGGGTGGTGGTGGGAGGCGCCGTGAAAACAGCCGTATTTCAGAGAAGCTAAAACTGTGTCTTAATAAAGCTAAGCTGGCTTTACAGAAAGTTGGAGACCACCAGACTTGCCAAAGGTCAAGACCGGGGCTGCAGCCAGCCCCGACAAACCTCATTGCCCAACCCCTGGAGCCCGCTTGGCTCTCCTAACCCTGAGGCCTTGGCCTTAGCTCCTGGTCTGTGTCTCTGTGTTCAGGGACGTAGTCCAAAGTCAACCTCCCTCCCTGCCTGAGGTTCCAGTGCCCAGATGTTTTCAAGTGACACTTAATCCTCCCTAAACTTAATAAACCCACTCCCTGTGGAGGCATGGCCCTAACAAGGAGCAGACAAGGCCAGTAACTGGGATCCGCGTGGATCTGTTCAGGCTCAGGGCAGTGGTGACTGTGAGATTTTAAAAGATTCAGGCACGGGTTCAATTGAGACTTGCTGAGACATATTTTTTTTTTTTTTTTCTTTTCTTTCTTTCTTTCTTTCTTTTTTTTTTTTTTTTTTTTTTTTTAGAGGTAGCCCAGGCTGACTTGGAATTCACTATGTAGTCCCAGGGTGGCCTCGAACTCTTGGCAATCCTCCTACCTCTCTGCCCTCCCGAGTGCTGGAATTAAAGGCATGCACCACCACACCAGAGCAGATTTCTTTTTAAATTGATTGATTTATTACTTATTTACAAGGAGGGAGAGACTTAGAACTGGAGAGCAGTTACCAGACAGGAGTCAATATGCTTTATAAATCACACAATTTATTTAACACTTCACACCTGACAGCTATGGTAATGACGTTCCAAGTTAACAACCACACCACACTGTAGAGGTCCAGCCCCCTCCCTTCCGTGGTTTCTACCTCAGCTGGACTTGGGCAGCGGGCACCAGTTCCACCTCTTCACCCAATTGGAGTGGCCACTGCAGACCCGATCCACTCAGCCTGTTCCAAGAGTTCAGAGTTGGTTCCCGAACTAGTGCCGTGGTGATGGAATGGGCAGGGTGCAGGCAAACACCCTCTCAGAGATGGTCAGTGGCAGAGGGACATCCAAGGTTAAAGTCCAGTGGAGTCAGACAACGGCGTCACTGGGGTCACCGGATCCCCACCTCCAAGGCTTCGTGGAGCTGTTTTTATGACCAGTTTGGATTGTCTGTTTGCCCATGATAAGGGGCGGTCGTGATGGCAGCTGTGGACATGGATGTGTCTGCTTATGTTTGTCCCCCTCCCTTTCAAGCTGCTGGCACATTCTGACGTCATCACGTTTTATCCACCTTGCGGCCATGTGCCCGTGTTTACATCTTCATGGATTACTCACTGCGCAGCAAAGCCCTACGTTTACTTCATACTGCGCACGTTGTGTAAAGACACGTTGCTTACCCAGCTCACAGATTGTGCATTCTGTGGGGTGCTCCTGAGGGGAGAGAGAATGGGTGTGCCGGGGGCCTCCAGCCACTGTAAATGGAATTCCAGACGCGTGGGCCACTTTGTGCATCTGGCTTTACGTGGCTCCTAGGGAATCGAACCCTGCCTGTCAGGCTCACTAGTCCTCAGATTTCTTTTTTAGAGAAAGGTTTATTAGGGAGGTTAGTATGCCATGGGAGAACATGACAGGGTTCTGAAACCAAAGAAAGCTTTCAGTCTGAGGAACAGAGAAGTCCCTTTTTAAAAGTTTCCAGGGGCGGGGGCTGCAGAGACGGCTTAGCAATTAAGGCATTTGCCTGCAAAGCCAAAGGATCCTGGTTCGATTCTCCAGGACCCACATAAGCCGGATGCACAAGGGGGTGCATGCATCTGGAGTTCGTTTGCAGTGGCTGGAGGCCCTGGTGCACTCATTCTCTCCCTCTCTCTCTCTCTCTCTCCCTCTCCCTCTCTCTCTCTCTCTGCCTCTTTCTGTCTTTTAAATAAATAAAATATATATATTTTTTAAAGTTTCCAGTGGAAAGAGGTGTGTTTGGCATACACGACGTCAGAGAAGCCACAGAATCAATGGAGGAGAGAGTGTGAGACAATGAAGGCTGCCGTGTCTCAAGGTTCCTAAGAAGGAGGAGCTGCTTTGGTCCTATTCACATCCAGGCAGGGGAGGAGGTAGAGGGGGAGTCAGGAAGGCAGTAGATAAGAAAGAAAACTTTTATTTCAAGGTTGCCTCAGCCCAGGCAGCACCTTGCCTCTTATTAAAAAGACTGTGGGGCTGGAGAGATGGCTTAGCGGTTAAGGCATTTGCCTGCAAAGCCAACGGACCCGGGTTCGATTCTCCAGGACCCACATAAGCCAGATGCACAAGGTGGCCCATGCATCCAGAGTTCGTTTGCAGTGGCTGGAGGCCCTGGTGCACCCATTCTCTCTGTCTCTTTCTCTCAGTTAAATAAATAAAATAAAAATAAACATATATATTTATATCTTTTACATATTTTATATCTATATCTATATAAAGAGACTGTGATCCAACAGTGCCCACAGCCCAGCTAGAGACCCAGGACACTACTGCTTCCAAAAGGAGGAAGAGAAAAATGTCTGGTGAGCTGCTAATATGCTTGGTTAAAGAGAAAACAAGAACCCAGAAGACATGTTTATAACAGCTTTGGAACATTACCACAGAGTGAGAGGTTTCAGAGGAAACTTGGAGGGCTTCCAATCCAATCGCTCACCCCCACCTAGCCCTGAATCTCCTCTGTCCAGTTGATGCAACTTAACCCAGCAGAGTCGCACATTGCTGTTCCTTTAAATAGAGGCCACACCTATGATTACAGTTCGTCCCCAAAGTGAGACATTGTCACTGGAGACTGATAAGGGAGAAAAAGCAAACAACTTAATTTCATTTCACACACAGATCTTTTTTTCACTATGGAAAACAGTTCTCAAGTTTATTTGCACAGTGTTGGAGTGGGAACTAAATGGATCTGAAGGGTTTTTTGTTTATTTCTGGCTAAGGACCCAACTTAGGTACAATGTAGCCATATCTTGGATTCGGGCTAGGTTGCAAAGGTAGAAATTGTTTATGCTCAGTGTTAAGATTCTTTTGTTTTTGTTTATTTGTTGCTTGTTTGTTTGAGATGGGATCTCACTCTAGCCTAGGCTGACCTGGAATTCACTATGTAGTCTCAGGCTGGCCTCAAATTCACAGGGATTCTCCTACCTCTGCCTCTGTAGTGCTAGGATTAAAGGCATGTGCCACCACGCCCAGTTCTTAAGATTCTTTTAATTTCCCTGAAAGTAGAATATACAGTCACATTTTCTTTCAGGATTTGAACCTAATTCCATGTCCTTAGCTGAACACCAGAAAGTAATTGGCTTCTATCTAGAGGCTATGTTATAGTTTTTTTAAAAAATATTATTGAGCTGGAAAAATGGCTTTGTGTTTAAGGTGCTTGCCTGCAAAGCCAAAGGACCCAGGTTTGATTCTCCAGAACCATGTAAGCCAGATGCACAAGGGGACACATACATCTGGAGTTCATTTACAGCAGCTCGTGGCCCTGGCGTACCCATTCTCTCTCTCTCTCTCTCTCTCTCTCTCTCTCTCTCTCTATATATATATATATATATATATATATATATATATATATATGTATGTGTGTGTGTATGTATGTATGTATATATATCTCCCTGCCTATTTCTCTGTCTCAAATAAATAAAGAAAAATAGATTTTTTAAAAAATATTATTTATTTATTTATTTGCAAGCAGAGCGATACAGAGAGACAGAAAAAGAGAAAGAGAGGGATTGAGAATGGGCGCAGCAGGGCCTCCAGCCACTGCAAGCCAAGTCCAGACATATGTACCACCTTGTGCATCTGGCTTTACGTGGGTCCTTAGGTTTCACAGGCAAGTGCCTTAACCGCTAAGCCATCTCTTCAGCCCAGGTTTTTGTTTCTTTAAGGAAGAGAAGAAAAGAAGAAATGGACCTTGAAGTAGTAGAATCTCACCCAGAGAAGCCCAAGAAATGGGGACCCCACTCATGAAGGGAGGTCCCAGCCTTCTGGTGCACACACACTGAGGCCTGAGGGAACAACAGCAGATAGATGGTTTCACCAATGAAGTTGCCAGATTTGCCTCTTCCAGTGTTTCCCGTGGGTATACGTTTGATTTTGCCTAAGTTAATATACTGATAATATGATTCCAGATAGATATTTAGAACTTGATTTTCTGCTGACCTTTCATTTGTGTGTACATGTGTGTGTGTGTACACACTTATGACTGTGTGCGTATGATGTGTGTGTATGTGTGTACATGTGCCACAAGATGCAGTTGTGGTAGTTTGTACCTGTAATCTCAGTATTTGGGAGACTGAAGTTGGGGTGGGGGGGTATGCTATTATTTTGAGGCCAGTCTGGGCTACATTGTGAGTTCCAAGCCAGCCTAGGTTATAGAATGAGACACTGTCTTAAAATATATATATAAATAGGGCTGAAGGGATGGCTTAGCAGTTAAGCACTGGCCTGTGAAGCCTAAGGACCCCAGTTCAAGGCTCGATTCCCCAGTACCCATGTAAGCCAGATGCACAAGCTGGCACATATATCTGGAGTGGCTGAAGGCCCGGGTGTGCCCATTCTCTCTCTCTCTCCTTCTCTCTCTGTCTGTCACTCTCAAATAAATAAAAAAACAAATAATTTTTAAAAGCTTTAAAAACAGGCTATCCTTGAGGAAGTAAAATCATTGCAAATCAGTAGGGTGAGAGGCTATGGAGTGGGTTGCCCAACCTGGGAGACAAGAGATTCACAATGGACCGTCATGGCCAAGTCACTTAATTGCTATGTGAACTTTTTAAGTCTTAGATTTATTTCTGTTAAATGGTGTTGCATAGCTATTTGCTCTAGAAAATGGTTACTTTATTTATTATTTATTTATTTATTTATTTACTTTGTATTTATTTTTAAGAGAAAGAGTGAGTATGAGCCTGCCAGGGCCTCCTGCCACTGCAAATGAACTCCAGTCACATGCACCACTTTGTGTGTCTGGCTTTATGTGGGTCCTGAAGAACTGAACCCAGGCCATCAGGCTTGCACAAGCAAGCGCCTTTAACCACTGAGCCATCTCTCCAGCCCCTTGTCCTGAATTTAAACATTCCTTCCTGGATAGAGGTCATAAGGCTCAGGAAGTAAATGAAACTTATGGAGGCTCAGGGAGTTCCTGAAAACAACACAATTCACAAGGTTCCCTTCAAGGTCATATAAGCAATAAACCATTGCCAAGGATATAGATTCGACTGGATGGAGCTATTTGCTAGCTGTGCAGGGAGCTCCAGAGATATTGGTTGCTGTGAGTCTTGGTTCATGCTGGAATTTGCTTTTCAGTGATGCAGCCAGTGTTGTGTTAACAAGCTCCTCTACATAACCATCCATACTCCTGTAAGTAACCCCAATAAACTTACTGGTTCAAGGAAGCTAGACTTAAACATAAATGTTTCTTTGGTCTTCTGTCAGCCCTGAACCTGAGATGAGTAGACATTTGTCTGTGTCTTTCTTTTTTTAATATTTATTTATTTAAGAGAGAGAAAAAGAGGCAGATAGAAAGAGAGAATAGATGCTCCAGGGCCTCCAGCTGCCACAAATGAACTCCAGATGCATGCACCACCTTGTGCATCTGGCTTATGTAGGTCCTGGGGAATCGAACCCGGGTCCTTTGGCTTTGCAGGCAAGTGCCTTAACTGCTAAGGCATCTCTCCAGCCCTTGCTTGTGTTTTTCTAAGAACAGTCACAACATATGGGGATAATAACAGGACTTATTTCTGTTGTTTATAGTACCTAAGGGTAATGTCAGGATCAATTAAGATGATTGTAAATGATGTGCAGAGCACATAATCAATAGTCAATAAAAACTATTTTTATTATTGACCTTAAGGGGGGGTAAGAATTTAAATAAGCATAAGGCAATAAAACAAAGTAGAGTCGAGGCCATCAAGGATGGATCAGGAAGAAGTAAAGCAACATGAAATTGGCACGGATTCCCATCCTGGTTCTATTTCTTTGTCATCATTTGTCACACAGTACACTGTGTGATATAGCTTCCTCATCCATTCAAGGAAGATTTAAATCATCACTACTTCATAAGGTTACCAGTTTTGAGAGGAGAGCGAAGAGGCCTTTCTCGGCTCAGGATGGACTTAGCTCAGGAGTCAGAGGGCTCGACACTCAACCCCCAAGGCCGGTGGCTCTAGAGTGCTTGTCTTGCGACCCGTGGAGGATGACAAGTGCAGACTGAACAGAGGAGCAAGTTAAACAAGGGTTTGTGAGCAAAGCAGAAGGCAGAACTAAAGCAGAGGCAGAACAGCCCCAAGCCAGGAGGGGTCCAGAGCGGGTTGTCACAGCGACTTGGATCAGGGCTTTTTGTAAATTCTGTATCAAGTGGAGGTGGGCTGCATTGGTTACTTGAGATGCATGTGGTGGCTCCTGATAGGCCGATGAGTTAGCCACAGGATTGACTACTTTGTATAGGCCAGCCAGCATCCTGGTTGAGTCAGCATGACTCAGGGCTTTTTTAGTTCCCACACTCTGCTTTCTGGGCTTACAAAGTTTCCATGCTTGGTGGCTCTGTCAGGCCATACAGATGTCTGCTTATTTTTTGTTTGTTTGTTTGGTTTTGGTTTTTCCAAGTAAGGTCTCACTCTAGCTCAGGCTGACCTGGAATTCACGATGGAGTCTCAAGGTGGCCTCGAACTCACAGTGATCCTTCTACCTCTGACTCCCGAGTGCTGGGATTAAAGGGATGCGCCACCACGCCCAGCTGTTTGTTTTTTGTTTTTGTTTTTGGTCCTGTATCCCTGATGAGCTGCCTACTAAAGGGAACTACTTTACTCTTAACCCTTGTCAATAAGATGGTAGGAGGGATTAAATGAGAGAGTGTTCTACGACATCTCACTCTGTGCCTCTTGTTTCTTTTAAATGTTTTATTGCCTGGAGATTATAATTAGAAAACAAATAATCTCAGAAGATGTATGCTGGGCTGGTGGGATGGTTCAGCAGTTAAGGTGCTTGCCTGGGAAACCTAAGGACTCAGGTTCAACACCCCGGGACTCACGTAAGCCAGATGCACATAGTGGCACACGCATCTGGAGTTTGTTTGCAGTGGCTGGAGGCCCTGGTGCACCCATTCTCTCTCTCTCTCTCTCTCTCTCTCTCTCTCTCTCTCTCTAAAATCAATCAATAAATAAACAAATATTTTAAAAGACAAATGCAAATAGATGAGTATGAAGCATGGTATACCATAAATACAAGTAGGAACAATTATTATGTTATTATAGCACAAAACTACATTCTTCCTCGCTTTCCTGAAAAGGGTACAGAATACAAGTCAAAATTTGCCAATGCAGTGTTTGGAGCAAGACTTTCCAAATCAAATGCTAAAGCTGTGTTTAAACTTCTTAAAGATGCAAATATATTCAAATACTTAAAGGACCTTTAGCAGCATGTACTTAGGTAAGAGCAATTCATTTAATCCCAAAAGGATTAGCTATTTAACTTTTTAAGGACTATGTTTTAAAATGATACATTTATACAGGTCATCAGCAGACTAGATGGACCAAAACATACATCCACCAGAGAGAGGAAGGGAAGAAGTTCCTTGCCCAGAGGGACCAGTGAGAAGATGGAGAACAGATTCCTTCATTTGCATAAGGGGAAGGAAGATGGAGGGAAACGGGCAACCCTATAAAACCCTGATCCCAGGGCCAGCTCAGACAGATGCCCAGCTCTGGCACTCCTCCCAACCCAATGGGAGCTGTAACCACTGAGCCATCTCTCAAGCCTTGATGGGAACTTTTTATTTATAATAAGCCAGTTACCTTTGTTTTTCCTGTCTCTGCTTCTGTCTGTCCTGGGCCAATTATTTTGTTGGCCCTAAGGAATGAACCCCAAACCCCTAGACAGCACCAGTGGGCCACCACATCACTAACCTGCCCTGAAGAGTCATTGGAAGTTAATAGTTTCTGGGGGAAGGGGGAGGCATCGTCTTCAGTGGTGTGGCCACTGGTAAATTATTCAAGCCCCAGGAAATAACCCCCATTCATGCTCTGCAGGTGACCCTGTTTAAACTCAGTGGGTTACAAAATACGTCATATACATTATAAAATTGAGAAATAAATTAGTTTTTTTTTTTTAAAAAAAGGAACATGGGGGGGGCATTGTTTAAGGTAGGGTCTCACTCTAGCCCAGGCTGACCTGGAATTCACTATGGTGTCTCAGGCTGGCCTTGAACTCTCAGTGATCCTCCTACCTCTGCCTCCAGAGTGCTGGGATTAAAGGCGTGGAGCTCTGGGACTAAAGGCATGCACCACCATGCCAGACTAGAGAGAGAGTGGGCACGGCAGGACCTCTAGCCACTGCAAACAGACTCCGGACACTTGTGCAACTGGCTTTTTATGTGTGTCCTAGGGAATCAAACCTGGGTCCTTTGGCTTCACAGGCAAGTGCCTTAGCCATTAAACCATCTCTCCAGCCCAAAGAAAGAAACATAGTGAGATGCTAACAAACAGGAGCTAGCAACCAGGGGAAAATACAGAAAGAATGGAAATGACCTAAACACCAAGAGTTTAATAACCTTCAGGTGTGCACCACAATGCACTTCGAAAGGTGACAAAAAGTCACACTGCAATGCAGCTGGGGACGAGTATAAGATCTGCTCCTAAGCCAGGCGTGGTGGCACACGCCTTTAATCCCAGCACTCAGGAGGCAGAGGTAGGAGGATCGCAGTGAGTTCAAGGCCATCCTGAGACTACATAGTTAATTCCAGGTCAGCCTGGGCCAGAGTGAGACCCTACCTCGAAAAAAAAAAAAAAAAAATAAAATAAATAAAAATAAATAAGATCTGCCCCTAATGATCTCCCAATTCTATTTTGAAAAGCCCAGTCAACATTGACAACATCATAATTTTCCTGCTGTTCTTCCTACACTGGGATTGGCCTCTTCTGTCTGTTTTCTTTCCCTTCCCTTTCCTTTTTTTTAAAAAAATATCTTTCTTACATGATATTCCCCATTCCTTTCCCACACCCAGTTTACGATGCTCTTACTGGCAACTGGCATCCCATTAGCAAGGATGTCAATTATACAACGTTTGCCCAGTTTCTCCAGAGGCCCATGGGTCAGAGGTTAAATAATCAACCCTGAGGATCCCAGGTTTGTTTTTCAGCCTTGACTCAGAGCCCCGTTGCCCATGGGTGTGTGCTGGCCTGGCTCCTCGGCACACACTGGCTTCCAGGGACTGAGAGAGGATGACTGGTGTTTACCAGGCGCCAGGGGCACAGTTACTACCAAGCGCCATGGCAATGCCAGGGAATCTTCCTGTGATAAGCTCATTTCTGATTTTTAAAAGCTCTGATCGCTTTTTACATTCCGTTAAACCGTCAACAGCAGGCATTGCCTTTCTAGAAATAACCTGGCCTGACTTTCCTTTCATTTCAGGAAGCCCATTGTGTGACAAAACAGCTAACACTGCTCAAATCTCAGCAAAGTTACAAGAAATAAAGAGGAAACACTACGGAAACCCCCACATGCTTGAGATTTCCCCTCAAAATAGATAGCTCCTATCCTAATTGTTCTCCATATCATTCACAAGATTTTTCTAGAAATACATTGGACATTTTACTGTGCAGACTAGATATGGTTTCCCATCTGGTTTTTCTATTCTCAAAAAAAAAAAAAAAAAAAAGTCAAAAGTCTTCACAGCTAGTCAGCAGGAATTGAAGCATAGTCCTTTGTGAAAGAAATAAAGTGAATTTTATTTGGATAGAGAAGATGGCAGGGAAAATGCATTCCAGGGAAACAGTTTCCCAGTTTCTTGTTGTTTGCCTCACAGAATGGAAAAAGAAAAAGAAAAAAAAAACTTACATTCCTCCCATCTGGTCACAAAAATACTTCCCTGGAAATTCTCTGGCATCACAGCCAAGGACCCCATCTTTGAAGCCGTGTGCCAAAAAGAGGCATACCACCACTTCATATTTAGAGAAGGAAGAAGAGAGCTATCATTACTTCCAGATGAAGTCATTTCCAAAGAAACACAGGCATTAATTTCTATGTGTATGTGGGGAGGGGGGGGGCTGTCACGATCTGTTTATGAATTTGCATCAGCACAGAAAGAAGGCTTATGGTGTTCTAGGACGAGATAATGGACTGTCTGATGGGAGAGGAGAAGATTGCTACCAAGCAGTGAATTAATGAAACTTTCTCTTCCAAGTCCGTCGTCCACGTTGCCCCCGTATATGCTGGAGAGTAGCTGCTGGTGAGAACGGAAAGGCAGGTCACCTTCAGGAATCCATTCTGTGTAAGCATTTCTGGTAAATTGCCCAATCTTAGAAGAAAATACATGGCGCTTCAGAGGCCCGGTTTTTGTTTGTTTGTTTGTTTGTTTGTTTGTTTGTTTGTTTGTTTGTTTGTTTTTTCCAGTACTGGGAATAAGACCCCGGATCTCCTACATACTCAGCAAGCTCTTTACTGCTAGCCGCACTTTCAGCCTTACTCTAGAAATGTGTTACACTGTTATCTGTCTGTATCTTTATTTGCATAATAATTTTATAGACATAGTTACCCATCCTTTCCCTTAGGTGTCCAAAATTGCACCCGTTTCAGGACTCCCATGAAGTCTAGCTCCGTCATTGGGTAAGAATGAATACTTTTTTCATTATAATTGACTGCCTAGTTTCAGCATTTCATTGCCTTATGTAGGGGGTCTGTGTTTATTTTAAAAACTAGGACTGAAGAGATGACTCAGCAGTTAAGGTACTTGCCTGCAGAGCCTAACCACCCAGGTTTAATTCCCCAGTACCCATGTAAAGACAGATGCACAAAGAGGCACATGCATCTAGAGTTCGTTTGTAAGCAGCTGGAGGCCCTGGCATGCCCATTCTCTTTCTGTGTCTATTTTCTCTCTATCTCTCTCTGCTTGCAAATAAGTTTTTAAAAGTTTTAAAAAGCATGTGATATATAAACCTTCCTTCTTTCAATCAAGCTATGGAATTAAAATTTAGAAAAAGTATATGTATGTGTATATGTGATATTAGGCTTTGGTAGCAAGACTGTCCTTTTAGTACAAAACAGATGGCTACATTTTTTTCCCCTCAACTAAACAATTACAATGTCCTAACCTGACAAGATGTTTGTGGTTCCTCAAAGTTATAAATACACCCAAATTTCAAAGAACCTTTACCACCACCCCCACCACCACCTTTCCCAAAGCAGAATTGTTGCACTAAAAGATGCTGTTAGAATGACCTGTCATGTGTGGTTCATTTATACAATGGAGTTCTATTCCGTGGTAAAGAAAGATGAAATTATGACACTTACAGGGAAATGGATGGATCTGAAAGGGATTATACTAAGTGAGGTAACCCAGGCTCAGAAAGCCAAACACCACATGCTCTCTCTCATATGTGGATCCTAGCTAGAAATGTTTAGACTTTTAGGTGAGTCGGGGTAAAAATTGATAACAGAGGCCAGTAAGCTAGAAAGGGGCTGTGAGGTGGGGGGAAGGAGAGGGAGAACTTAAAGGTATGGCATTGGATAGATAGATAGATAGATAGATAGATAGATAGATAGATAGAGATAGATAGATAATAGAAGATAGATAGATAGATAATAGATAATAGATAGAAGATAGATAGATAATAGATAGAAGATAGATAGATAATAGATAGATAGATAGATAGATAAATAGATAGAAGATAGATAGATAATAGATAGATAGATAGATAGATAGATAGATAGAAGATAGATAATAGAGAAGATAGATAGATAGATAGATAGATAAATAGATAGATAGATAGAAGATAGATAGATAATAGAAGATAGATAGATAGATAGATAATAGATAATAGATAGAAGATAGATAGATAGATAATAGATAGATAGATAGATAGATAGATAGATAGATAGATAGATAGATAGATAGATAGATGATAGATAGTTGAACAGATTACTAGGGGTGGAATTGCCTAAATGAGGTCATGGAAAGAGATTATGTAAAGGAAGGGTGAGGGGAGGGTTAATCAAAATTAAGAGTGTATGAATGAGCCATATGGAAACCTCCTTTTTAGACAAAGGTGCACTCAGAAGCGATAGATTCTTAGTAGAAATTTGTCAGTGCCAGAGATGGGATACCATCCAGTGAGTTGTTGGCCAGGGAGATCCCTGATGCCCCCAAAACATTACAGGCTATTGCCGAGGCTTTTGGTTTCCCACCAGGAATAGATAGCAAGGCCCTATTGCCGAAGACTCCACATGCTTGGGCTACAAGGTCACTGAGAAATCCTGCTGGAGCTGAGCTGAAAACTCATCCCTGTGGACCAGCTGACAGAAAGCTGGAACAAGCCATGCTGCATGTAGCCCTATGGGAGAGAGAAGTCATTGGTGGAGATAAACAACAGTGGGCACTGCAAGCCTTAAGATAGGCCAGCCAGGCCAAAGGAGTCAACGGGTACAATAGTGCCATGTCTCTAATGGGGGAAACCAGCCTATGGTTAGGGGAGGTCATGAGCCCTAGGGGTATAATGTCTGCTGGTGTCTGACTAAATGTATATACTATGCTCACCAAAGTGTCCAGTAATCAATTTTTTTAATGTCCATACCCATATCTTAATGCTGTTCTCACTTTTGGTTAGAGAAGCTTCTCTTTTCAGATGGTTGTGACCTTGGGATGACTCAGAAGGCACCATGGTGCTGAGAAGAAGTGACAGAGGAGCGCTCAGCACTGAAACATCTCTAACACACCTTCTGAGGCTCAGAGTCCATTGCAGAAGAGGTGGCAGAAAGAATGTAAGAGCCAGAGGAAGGGTAGGACTCCTTACAACGTGCTCCTCCAGACACAAAATGGCCTGGATATCTATGACCTCACAGTGCCTGACACTACCTACACAAGACCATCATAATAGGAGGAAAAGATGATGACATCAAAATAAAAGAGAGACTGATTGAAAGGGGGTGGGGATACGATGGAGAGCGGATTTATGCAGGGGAACTTTTGGGAGGGGAGGGAATTATCATGGTTTATTGTCTATAAATTATGGAAGTTGTCAATAAAAGTTTGTTTTTGGTTTTTTTTTTTTAAAGAGCCCGTTACTAGATCTCCTCAAAGGATATAACAACGCATGTTTTTCAACTGTCTTTTTCTGAACAACAAATTTTTCTGGTCTTAATTCTAGGAATGGTTGTACCTCTTTGGGGCCACTGCTTTTGACCTTGTCATCTATATGTGTTGCATAAGCAGCTGCATTCCCCACTTTGTGCTGGTTGCTGGTAAACCCAAGGTCGAATCTGCAGCTGGGTCAGGCCTTGAAACTACAGTATAATCACATTCCTGCTCCATTTTAAGTTGTCTTATTTATTTATTTATTCGTTTTTTTGGAGGTAGGATTTTGCTCTAGTCCAGGTTGACCTGGAATTCACTCTCTAGTCTCAGGGTGGCCACCAACTCATGGAGCTCCTTCTACTTCTGCCTCCCGAGTGCTAGAACTAAAGTCATGAGCCACCAAGTCCAGCTTTTACTAATTATTTTTTTAAAATATTTTTATTTATTCCTAATTCATATGCACACTATGTTGTTGCACTTTATATATCCTTTATTGAAAGGCAATTAGAGATATGAATTAATAAAATATTCCTTGTCTTTTTTTTTTAATTTGTCTTGGGGAGAGAAATCTCCCTCACTATATAGCCCACCCTGGCATTGAATTCACAATGGTCCTCCTGCCTCTGCCTCCCGAGTGCTGGAATTTACAGGGACGTGCCATCATGCCTGGCTGGAATAAAACATCCTTTCAAAATGATTTTGGTCAGAGCTGTAACACAAATATAGAGAGATGTGCAGAAAAAACAAACAAACAAACAAAAAAGACTCCCTTACTCATCACACTGAAAAGATAAGGTCTTGGAGCAAGGGATGTGATGTGAAAGACCATTCTGTTCCTTCCTACTGCCCTGCCCACTCAGCTTCAGCTGTCTCGCCAACAGTGTGCCTCTTCCACCATGCAGCACTGTCGCCTAACCTCAGGGCACACTCAGGCCAGCAAGCACGTCTAGCCCACCTCTGCCATGCTCAGTTCTCCATTCCTAACACCTCCACCATACCTAATAAGGTGCTGACTCTAAGAGTGCTGATTAGCTATACCACTTTCTCTCCCTCTCATTCTCTCTCTCTTTCTCTCCCTCTCAGTCTCTCTCTCTCCCTCTGCTTGCAAATAAAAAGAATTTTTAAAACAGATACTGTGACCCTTAGTGTTGGTTTTATATGTGTGTGTGTGTGTGTGTGTGTGTGTGTGTGTGTGTGTGTGTGTACATATATATAATTTTTTCTGGTTTTGACAGGTAATAGATGATGATGGTGATGATGATGAAGATAGATAGATGATAAATAGATAGATAGATAGACAGACGGACAGAAAGATAGATAGATGATAGATAGATAGATAGATAGATAGATAGATAGATAGATAGATAGCTATGTCCCCTTAACAAAGCATAGAATAATATCTGATTGGAAGGTTCTACCAACATGCATAGAAGACTTTTGAACTCATTTCTGTGAGAGCTCTCTGTTGTCTCTTCTCTTCTATTGTCTCTCTCACACTCACCCTCCAGCCTTCACAGTAATAGCCTTTACCCTAGCTGCTATGAAAGCACAGGGGGATTTAACATGCTTCACCGCAGAGATGGCTTTTCAGACTGAACCGATAAAACTGCAGCAGTTTCAAAGTCTGGCCGTCACGCACATACTAACCCCAGCCCCATGGTCCGTTGGAATCAAAGCAGTAAGTGCTCATGGTCGCGGGGGTAGAAATGTGACAAAGGACCTAGTCGCAGAGAGTGCAAAGCCCTCCCAGACGAAACACGTCTGGAGGCTGGTGAACATGTTTTCCAAATCAATTTCTACTTGAACTCTGCAGAAATCTACCCCTGCACGGTTTGCATACATTCCCACCCTCGGCATGCTGGCAAGCTCTGGGACCTGCTATCTTTGACAAGGGAATTTTTACCGTATTGAGTGGAAGTGTGATCATGTTACACCAACATGCAAATGGCAGGAAGATTTTTACAGTTTGCATCTTATTTAATCAGAATACTCCAGTGAGAACATTTTTGACTAATAACATAATGGACGGCTGGCCTCGGAGCTACTTTTTATTAACATAACATTAATGACTCACTGGAAGCTATAAATAGAACTGAGTTTAAACTTGTGTTCACAGTTATACTGCTATTTCCACAAACAGAGGTGTTGCTAATGACTGACCATAGCCTGCTAGGTATTTTCTCAACTAAAGGGGGGGTGTGGGCACAGAGAATTTACGGGAATTATGTCTTGAAGCCAGACTTGTCAGTATGTCCCTTATGGCCTTTGAAGCAGTAGTATTTTCTCTTCAAAAAAAATCATTCGTGTTAGGCTGGAGAGATGGCTTAGCAGTTAAGGCACTTGCCCGCAATACCTACTGTCCCAGGTTCAAATCCCTAGTACCCATGGATAGCCAGATGCACAAGGTGGAGCGTGTATCTGGAGTTCTTTTGACGTGGCTAGAGGCCCTGGAGCACCCATTCTTTATATTCTCTATGTCTCTTTCTGCGTCCCAAATAAATAAATGAATATTTTTTAAAAGCATCAATGTACACACGAGCCACATTAGTCTAGTTGTCTCTGGTGATCAATCCTAGATAACAGGGCTGGGGGGAATGGCTCAGTGGTTAAAGCACTTACCTGCAAAGCCTAATGACCTTGGTTCAATTCCCCAAGTACCCACAAGAAGCTAGATGCACAAAGTGGCGCATGCATCTGGGGTTCGTTTGAGTGGCTGGTGGCCCTGATGCGCCCATTCTCTCTCTCTCTCTCTCTCTCTCTCTCTCTCTCCCCTGTAGCTTTCTCTGCTAATAAATACTTTTTAAATCCTAGACAATAAGGCTTGAGTCAGTAATTCACCTTCTTTGTCTTCGTTTCTTCTCTCCTCCCTGGCACATAGCGAGCGCCGTGTATTGCATAGAACGGTGGCATGCTCATGGAGCGGCTCCATAATGATTTTGCTTAGATGGGTGGATTGATGTGCATGTAAACTATGCATTCACGTCGTACTCCAGAACGCATTCGAGTACATTTCTAACGGAATGAGCATCTCAGTGTTCCATTCATCAAACGACATCTCAAACTCTGGACATGGTAGCGGACATGTATAATTAATTCCAGCATGGGGGCAGCGAATTCCGAGGCCAGTCTACATTACACAGTGAGTGTGAGGCCAGCCTGGGTGAGACCCTATCTCAAAAAAAAATAAAAAAAAAAAACAAAGATGTCTACCATTTTCATCACCCCTGCCCCACTTGTCTGTGAGAAGAGGGTCAAGTGTCATCTGGAGGCAGAGAAGAGAGAGGGAAAGCAATGAAGAACCACAGGTGGGAGCCAGTGTTGCACTAATTCCGAGGGAAGGAGAGGAGACAGGACACAGTGGAATTGAGAAAAATGAAGAGGTAAGAAACGATCTCCAACATAAAGTCCTACGAGGGAAGGCAGCATCTCTAAAGGCCCCAGGACTGAGGGAAAAGCTTCATAAAGGGAACTAAAGAGGTAGAAACAAGGGCTGGAGAAATGGCTTAGTGGTTAAGGCGCTTGCCTGTGAAGCCTAAGTCCCCAGGTTCGAGTCTCCAGGACCCATGTAAGCCAGATGTACAAGGTGGCACATGCATCTGGAGTTCATTAGCAGTGGCTAGAGGCCCTAGCATGTCCATTCTCTCTCTATCTGCCTCTATCTCTCTCTCTCAAGTAAATTAATTAAAATTTTTTAAAAAAAAAAAAAAAGAAAAGAAATTATCTTGTCTGTAAGTTTGTGTGGTAGGTCATCCCTTATTTCCATGGCCAAGTCCTTAGCAAATGCTCCTGGGTTCCAGTCAAACTGAGAAGGCAGAGGAAGGTGAGAAATGACTGTGGTGGGCTGTAGTTTCCTCTTATTGCCCGTGTTCAGATGTTATCTAAGCACACAGCGGGGGTTCACCTCACCTTTCCCCTCCCTGAGGATTTATGAACAAAGCAGCCTTCCTTTGAGGCCACCTTCCATGTCTGCTTTCGGGGCAGCCCCCTCTGCTTTCTGTCCTTTCGCAATTTGATTCATCTCTCTTTTCATAATAGGAAGATGGGAAAGATGGCAGGTGAAGAAGACAGATATCTAAAGTTATGCAATACTGCATCCATTAATCTATGTAAAGAGGGAGTATTGCCTAGGGTGACGGGTGGGAGGTTCTGGGTTCTGATTGGTGGAAGCCCTTTCCGAGCCAGGGGTTTCTTTTCTGGCAAGAGATACTTTGCATTCTCCGAGGTCCTCTTCTTAAAGTCAACCACAGCCACCTGGTTAGCAGGCTGCTCTTGGCACTTGGTGTCTGCGATGCTGTCAAAGGTGGCGATGATGTCATCCACTTCTGAGGTGTCCTCCACGCTGGGTCCAACCCTGTCGTGATCCTTCAGATGGACTTTCCCTTGGGATTTTGTTTAATTTGAGAGAGAGAGAATGGGCGCACCAGGGCCTCTCAGCCGCTGTGAACGAACTCCAGACACATGCACCCCTTTGTGCGCATGTGCAACACTGTGTGCTTGCATCACTTTTGCGTCTGGATAAACGTGGGACCCGGAGATTCCAACAGGTGTTCTTAGGCTTTGCAGGCAGGTGCCTTAACCCATAAACCATCTCTCCAGATCTCCCATGGGATATTTTGGTCAGGGTCGATGCTTTAATCCCAGCACTCGGGAGGCAGAGGTAGGAGGATCGCCGTGAGTTCGACAACACCTTGAGACTACATAGTGAATATCAGGTCAGCTCTGAGCTAGAAACCTTGAAAACCAAAATACATCTTATATAAAAATATATATATATCTTCTTCAAACTCTAGAGTTCAGTCCTATCTGAGATGTGCCCAGCTGGAGATGTTGTCTGTTCTTCTAGAAGGATCCCGTCACCCACTGCCATGGTGGCTTAGGACACATGTCAGCTGTGAGCCCAATCCCCAGCTACCTTCTCCTTTGTCTTCTCCCCTCCCACGTCAGTTAGTTGCACAGAAATCTCAGAAGAAGATGGCCGTGCAGGAGGGCTGGCGGATGACGAAGTTCAAGTGACAGGGTGAAGTCAAAAACAGGAAACGTGAAGCAGTGGAGGTGACTTAAGGTAGCAGAGCCCGGAGGAAGATGGGACGATATGAATGGAGGGAGGTTGTGTGTTTATGCAGATCTCTTCTCCTTAGTGCCTCTGCTTCCTTCTTTAAAGACACAGAAAAATCCAGAACGAAGGTCTCAGGTCTCATCATCCTATGCTCTTCTGACCTCACACCTTGCTATTATCTCTTGTGGACTCTAGGTAGCTTTTTTTTTTTTTCCTCACAGCCTGGCCATACTCTAACATGGCCAGAGTTATGAATATTGGCTCCCCTCCCCATGGTGTATCTTATTTATTCTAACAAATGAGATTACATCTATGTGGATGTGTTGCAGTAAGCAGTTGTGTCTCCATTGGTTAAAAGGTTAAAAAGTCTGGGCTGGAGAGATTGCTTAGTGGTTAGGCACTTGCCTGTAAAGCCTAAGGACCCGGGTTCGAGGCTTGATTCCCCATGACCCACGTAAGCCAGATGCACAAGGTGGCACATGCATCTGGAGTTCATTTGCAGTGGCTGGAGGCCCTGGTGCACCCATTCTCTCTCTCTCTCTCTCTCTCTTTCTCTGTCTGTCTGTTGCTAATAAATAAACAAAAATTTTAAATATATATATATTTATTTATTTGAGAAAGAGAGAACATAGGCACGCCAGGGCCTCCTGCCACCGCAAATGAACTCCAGACACATGCACCACTTTGTGCATCTGGCTTTATATGGGTACTGGGGAATTGAACCCAGGCTGTCAGGCTTTGCAAATAAGTGCCTTCAAGCCTTGTGCCATCTCTTCAGCCCACACATTCATAATTTTATTTAATTTATGAGTTATATTTTGTCTCTTTGTCATATAACGCTCAATTTAATTAACACAGATAAATGAAGTAAAACATCATGTTTAACAATGAAATTTAAGATGAACTCCAAATTTAAAAAAAAAAAAAAGAGCAGGTTTTATAGGATTAAATCCAAAAATCTTCACCAACGTCACTGTAGGTGATTTTGATCATCCTCTCTCTCTCTCTGTGTGTCTGTGTGTGTGTGTGTGTGTGTGTGTGTGTGTGTGTGTGTGTGTGTACTATGCATGGAATGAGGGTGCGTGTGCATGTGATGTGTGCATATGTATGTGCACACAAGTAGAGGCCAGAGGAGAAGGCCAGGTGTTCCCATCTATTGTTCTCCCACCTTATTTCTCAGGGACAGGGTCTCTCACTGAACATGGAGCTCAGTAGTCTTTGGCTACTACGGTGGCTGACCGGTGACCCCCCAGCAAGGCTCTCGTTTCCTTCCTCTTTGCCTCAGCGTGGCCATGCCCGGATTTCTACATGGTGCGGGGGATGAAACTCAGGTCTTGCTTGTGGGGCAGGAGCTCTTACTCAGCCATTTCCCCCAGCACTCTGTTCTGATGACTTGCACAAATGCAGGTGCCTATTTGATGGAAAGAAAACAAGAGGTTTACTTGAGCTGGAGAGATCTCTTAGCAGTTAAGGCTCAAGCCTGCAAAGCCTAAGGATCCAGGTTCGATTCTCTAGGTCCCACGTAAGCCACATGCACATAGTGGTGGTGCATGTATCTGGAGTTCGTTTGCAGTGGCTAGAGACCCTGGAGCACCCATTCTCTCTCTCTCTCTTTCAATCTCTCTCTCTCTCTCTCATAAATAAATAAATAAAAATATAATCTTAAAAAACGAGGTTTACTTGGCAAGGATCCAAAGTGAACCCATAGCATTTTTTAAATTTTTTAATTATTTATTTATTTATTTATTTATTTATTCTTGGAGAGAGACACAGACAGACAGACAGAGAGGGAGAGGGAGACAGAGATGGGCGAGCCAGCAGCCTCTCAGCTGCTGCGAACGAAATCCAGATGCGTGCACCCCCTTGTGGTCAAGTGCGGCATTGCGCCCTTGCGTCACTTTGCATCTGGCTAAACGTGGGACCTGGAGATTGGAACTGCTGGAGATTGGAACCAGTGTTCCTAGGCTTAGGAGTCAGGCGCCTTAACCGCTAAGCCATCTCTCCAGCACCCCCCTTTTTTTATTTTTATACATTTATTTATTTGAGAATGACAGAGAGAGAATGAGCGCACCAGGGCCTCCAGCCACTTCAAACGAATTCCAGATACATGCACCACCTTGTGCATCTGGCTTATGTGGGTCCTGGTGAATCAAGCCTCCAACGGGGTCCTTAGGCTTCATAGGCAAGTGCTTAACCGCTAAGCCATCTCTCCAGCCCCAGTCCATAGCATTTTTGACAGTAGGCTTCCTATAAAAATCCTAGGGGCTGTAACTCATGAATATTAATACCATGGTGGGGGGGGAGTGTGGAAGCAGTGTGTAAATGTTTTGTGTATAATCAGTCTTGTTAATTACGACATAAATGTCACTTTAAAAGAAATCTCACTTAAAAAAAAAGAAGAAGAATACAAAGCAGCCAATGTTTACGCTGCAAGGTCAAGAAAACTGCAACTCTGGAACACAGGAAACCATCACCTTCCCACGTCGCGTGAAGTAGATCCTATCTGACTTTTCTAGCCCACAAATCCATTCTCTCAGTTTTGCGGTTGGTTCTCTTTGCTCAGCCCGTCCCCAGCTCTGTTACGACCATTGCAAAAGATAGCTTCGACTCTTTCTGTGAGACGTTGCTTCTTTTTTTCTTTTTTTAGAGCTGCTCTGCCTTGAGAGGAAACGGAGCTAGCTGCAAGTGTTTCCTTTCCATTCAAAGCGTGCACTTTGGGGGGTGGGGGGGTGGGAAGGGAGTCGCTGAGGGCCCGCGATATGCACCAACAGCTTGAGAGAACGCTGAGTCTTCCCGGAGGCCTCTCCCGAAGTCCTTGTGTTACAAGTTATTTATAAACTTTATCAAAACCTCCAGGAAGCAAGCTGGGTGAATTCTCCCCGTATCAGAGGGCTCGGCAGACTTCACTGGTTGCTCCATTGCCTGCTTCAGCTTCTGTTGCCCCGCACCCCAAAAGGCATCCAAGAAAATGTAGCATTTCACAGGTTCCAAGACAAAAATTCCTCCCCACAGAGGTCCTCTAAACTTTCCTATCTAAGTATTTTTTGGTAGAAAAAAAAAAAATATATATATATATATATATATATATATATATATATATATATATATATATATAATTTCAGGCTTGGTAAGCAAGTGAGCGCCTTTAATGGCTGAGCCAGCTCTCCAACTCCACATCTACTTTTACAGATGGGGAACTAAACTCTTTCCTGAGGTTAGACAGCTAGTTAGTTGCAGATCCCTTTCCCTCTGATTCCACTTCAGTATTCAGTCTATTGTCTGCTTGGGATCCGAGAGCTAGTCACTGCTGCCCCAGCATGGAGTCAGGGAAATGCCAGTGCTGGTAAAGGTGAGGCGTGTCACTCACGCCACGGGGCCTGGGCTCAACCCCCACCATCAAAACAAAAACAAAAAGCAGATAAAACCGCTTCGAATAAGTCACACAAAATCTGCCACTCTTAAGTAGAGTTTTGGTTTTTTTTTTTTCTAAATATCAGAAACATTTCCTTTACCTGTAAGTGAACTAATTGGAACCATCAACCATTCTTTCTCCGTGGAATGTCTATACAAATGATGAGGCAATAAGCAATGTCTGTTGAACAATTTCTATATTCCCAGTGACATAAAAATACTGGGGCTGGAGAGATTGCTTAGCAGTTAAGGCATTTGCCTGCAAAGCCTAAGGACCCCAGTTCAATTATCCAGGTCCCACGTAAGCCAGATGCTCATGCATCTGGAGTTTGTTTGCAGTGGCTAGAGGCCCTGGCATGCGTTCTCTCCCTCCCTCTCTCTCTCTCTCTCTCTCTCTCTCTCTCTAATAAATAAATAAACTAAATTAAATTTTAAAAATACTAAGAACTTCCAGGTGTGGTGGCGTACATAAGTACCCACATAAGCCAGAGGCGCAAGATGTGGCGCATGCATCTGGAGTTCATTTGCAGAGGCTGGATGCTCTGGTTCTCCCCACCCCCTCCCTCTTTCTCTCTCTCTCTTTCTAAAATAAATAAATAAAATATATTTTTTTAAAAATTTAAATAATAAAAAAAGAAAGAAAATGAAGCTTCTCTGACCTAAGACTGTGGGGTGGAGGTAAGCCACTGAGAATGTCATTGCAAGAGTCAAGCAGTGAGATGCTGGTGAGAGGAGGGAGGATGGAGACAGGAAGGGACCCGTCAAGGCAGGTGTGCTTAGAGGTTCATGCCGCTAAGCCCTGGCCTCATCTCCTGACCAGCGTGAAACAAGCTCGCACAGGAACAAGAAGCTTGCTGGCAACTTCTCTTCGGATGACCACAGTCATAACCCTAGTGAGTGCCAGGGAGAGAAGGAAGAGAATGGTGCAAGAGGCTGAGGGAAGGGAAGAAACCAGGGGAAGGAAGGTGGCAGATCATTCACCAGAAGCTCAGCTTGCAGCTGCCTGGGGCAAGCCCCTGACCAGAACCCAGGGCTGCAGAAGGCGTGCTGCCTACAACCGCAGACAGCTTCCTTCCGCCCTTCCCAGGTAGGCAAACCCAATCTCATCTTCAGTTAGGTTTTCTATTTATTTATTTATTTTTTTGAATTTTGTGTTTTTCTTTTTGATTTTTTTTTTTTTCGAGGTCCGGTCTCACTATGGCCCAGGCTGACCTGGAATTCACTGTGGAGTCTCAGGCTGGCCTCACAGTGCTGGGATGAAAGGCGTGTGCCATCAAGCCCAGCTAGTTAGTTCTTTTTTCTGTAGGAGTGAACAGGAAAGAGGTGTCATTTTAGATGCTACATTTCTTCCCACATTTTTAACCACACCCAAATGCCCAGGAAACAAAGTAAGAAATATAATTATTTGAAAAAGGTTAATGCCTCTATTAGGTGATCTTATAGAAAACCGGAACTAACTATACTCCTTTGAATATTCCAAAGAAAGTTCTTTGGACTACAAAATATCCAGAAATCTGTGTAAATGTTCCATATAGCTGCAATGTTATTTCATGCAAAAATGAGCAACAAAGCCGGGCATGGTGGCGCACGCCTTTAATCCCAGCACTTGGGAGGCAGAGGTAGGAGGATCATCGTGAGTTCAAGGCCACCCTGAGAATACAGAGTGAACTCCAGGTCAACCTGAACTAGAGAGACCCTACCTTGAAAAAAAAAAAAAAAAAAAAAAAGCAACAAACCCACTTACATTCTTACATTACAAGAATTATAGTGCTAGAAACAAACCTTTATACTTGCAGAAGGACTCTGAACGTGGATATTAGGACTGGTGCTTGGAATGTGCAAAAGGGAGCCTGAAGGATGTGCCCAAAGGGAGTTTCTGAGAAAGATTGAAAGACAAAAGCTGTCAGATATTGAAGCATATGATAAAGTGAGAATAATTAAGAAGGCATCGGAAGCTGGGCGTGGTGGAGTATGTCTTTAGTTCCAGCCCTTAGGAGGCTAAGGTAGGAGGATCACTGTGAATTCATGGCCAGCCTGGGGCTACAGAGTGAGTTCCAGGTCAGCCTGGGCTAGAGTGAGACCCTGCCTTGATAAAAACAAAAAATAAAAATAAAATAGCAGTGGGTTGGGACAAAAATATCTTTTTTTTTTCCGAGGGGGTTGTTTGGTTTTTTGTTTTAGTTTGTTGAGGTAGGGTTTTGCTCTAGCCCAGGCTGACCTGTAATTTACCATAATCTCAGGATAACCTCAAACTCATGGCAATCCTCCTACCTCTGCTTCCCAAGTGCTCAGATTAAAGGTATGCACCACCATGCCCAGCAAAAAAAAAGAAAGAAAGAAAGAAAGAAAGAAAGAGAAAGAAAGAAAGAAAGAAAGAGAAAAGAAAAAGGAACTTTTTAGGGAACCCCAGAAACATCACAGAATATATGAAAATTTAATTATGTATGTTAAATTATGTGATACAAACTAATGTAAGAAGCAGACTGGATTTATAAGCAAAGAAGCAGTAGAAAGAGATGTCAAAGGAAACTTCATCATACTTGTTGGAAGAGGCTGTGTTTTCTTTTCTTTTCTTTTCTTTTTTTTTTTTTTTTTTTTGACAGAATCTTGCAAAACATAATCCCATCACTTGGGAGGCTGAGGTAGGAGGATTGCCATGAGTTTGAGGCCAGCCTGGGCTACAGTGTGAGTTCCAGGAAGGCTGGACTATAGTGAGACCCTGTTTTTAAAAAATGGGGGCTGGGGCTGGGGCTGAGAAGATGGCTTAGCAGTTAAGACATTTGCCTGCAAAGCCAAAGGACCCCGGTTTGATTCCCCAGGACCCATGTAAGCCAGATGCACAAGGGGACGTTTGTATCTGGAGTTCTTTTGCAGTGTCTGGAGGCCCTGGCGTGCCCATTCTCTCTCTCACACTCTCTACCTCTTTTTTTCTCTCTCTCTCTCAAATAAATAAATAAATAAATAAATAAATATAAATAAATAAAATATATTTTTTAAGATGGGGCTGGAAAGATGGCTCCAGCAGTTAAGACACTTGCCTGAAGAACCTAATGACCCAGGTTCTATTCCCCCATACCCATATAAAGCCAGATGCACAGAGTGGTGCATGCATCTGGAGTCCATTTGCAGCAGCTGGAGTCCCTGGCATTCCCATTCTCTCTGTCATTTGCAAATAAATAAATAAAATATTTTTCACATGTTAAGACAGGATCTCTATATATCCCAGGCTGACATGGAAGTCATGGTCACCCTGTCTCCACTTTTTTTTTAATTTTTTTAAAATTATTTTATTTATTTTTTGGAGAGAGACACAGAGAGAGACAGACAGAGAGGGAGAAGGAGACAGAGAATGGGCGCACCAGCAGTCTCAGCTGCTGTGAACAAAATCCAGATGTGTGCGCCCCCTTGTGGGCAAGTGGGGCATTGCACCCTTGCGTTACTTTGCATCTGGCTGAACGTGGGACCTGGAGATTGGAACCAGTTTCTTAGGCTTAGCAGGCAGGCGCCTTAACTGCTAAGCCATCTCTCCAGCCCTGTCTCCACTTTTTTAAAAAAGATATTTTATTTATTTATTTGAAAGAGAGAAAGAGGCACGGGAGGGAATGAATGGGTACACCAAGGCCTCCTGCCACTGCAAACAAACTCAGATGCATGAGCCACCTTGTGCATCTAGCTTACATGGGTCTTGGGAATCGAACCTGGGTCCTTTGGCTTTGCAGGCAAACGCCTTAACCACTAAGCCATCTCTCCAGCCCTTGTCTCCATTTTTGATTGCTGGGTTTACAGGTATGTGTCACCAGGCTCATCATACTTGACCACATAAAATTACCCCCCCAAATCATAAATATTAAAAGCAAATGAAAAACAGTTAGAATATTTTCAGGTATTTACGACACACATCGCTTTACTATTCATAAGGTATGAGGTGTCAAACAAATCTGTAACAAGAACATACTAACCCCAACTAAGAGGAGTAGATGGGGTTGGAGGGATTGCTTAGTGGTTAAGGCACTTGCCTGTAAAGCCAAAGGACCCAGGTTCTATTCTCCAGTATGGTCCATGTAAAGCCAGATGCACAAGGTGACATGAGCATCTGGAGTTCGTTGGCAGTGACCAAGGTGTGCCCTTTCTTTCTCTTTCTCTCTCTCTCTCTCTCTCTCTCTCTCTCAAATAAATAAATAAAAAGAAAATATGTATTTAAAAAAAAGAGGAATCAATGAACATGCCAACATAGAATTCAGAACCAAAGCCAGGCGTGGTGGCGCACGCCTTTAATCCCAGCACTCAGGAGGCAGAGGTGGGAGGATAGCCGTGAGTTCGAGGCCACCCTGAGACTACTGAGTGAATTCCAGGTCAGCCTGGGCTAGAAGGAGACCCTACCTCAAAACAAACAAACAAACAACAACAACAACAACAACAACAAAGAATTCAGAACCAAATTGTCCAAAAAAAAAAGAAAGAAAGAAAGAAGTTTATCATCAGTAGTAATCAAAAAGTGCAATTGGATATAACAATGATATTACTTTTACATGTAGAATTAGAGGGTGATTTTAGTAATAATCATAGGTTTCCATGTATGGAGCGCTTGTAATACAGTATTGAAACTTCATAATAACCCTCCAAAGTAGGTAGTGTTGCCATGCCCATTTAATAGAAGGTGAGCCCGGAATGGCTAAGTAACATTTTGCACTCCCCACAGCTAGGAAGCGGCAGTGTTGGGATTCATTACCAGATAGGTGGAGGATACCAATGTTAAAGCATTAGGCAAGAGTCCATTTGGGACACTGCAGTGAAACGGGCACTGTTCTTTGAAAAGCAGCGTGAAGCCCTGTGCACAGCTTTGATCAAAGCCCTCGGAAGGCTGGTGCAGAAGTGAGTTTCAGTCCAGCCTGCGTTGTGCAGTTAAGACTCAAAAGAGAGAGAGAGAGAGAGGGAGAGAGAGACAGGGCTAAAGAGATAGCACAGCATTTAAGGTACTTACCCTCAAAGCCTAAGGACTGGGTTTGATTCCCCAGTACCCATGTTAAAGTGCTTGCCTACCAAACCCAAGGACCTGGGTTCAATTCCCTAGTACCCACATAAAGCCAGATGCACAAAAGTGATGCATGCTTCTGGAATTCATTTCCAGTGGCTAGAGTTCCTGGTGCACCCATGTGCTCACTCTCCCTCCTCTTTTTTTTTTTTTTTTTTCTCTGTCTCCCTACTTGCAAATAAATAAATAAATAAGAGGGAGAGAGAAAGCAGAAAAAGGAAGAGGAGGGGGGAGGGGAGGGAAGGAAGGAAGGAAGGAAGGAAGGAAGGAAGGAAGGAAGGAAGGAAGGAAGGAAGGAAGGAAGGAAGGAAGGAAGGAAGGAAGGAAAGGAGGGAGGGAGGGAGGGAGGGAGGGAGGAAGGAAGGAAGGAAGGAAGGAAGGAAGGAAGGAAGGAAGGAAGGAAGGAAGGAAGGAAGGAGAAAAGAAACAAGGCAGGAAGGAGGGAGAGAGGAAGGAAAGAGTACAGAAAAGCACTGTGACTCTGGATAGTAATTCTACAAAGATAAACAGTCCTTGACCACTTCTATGATCCTATCATTAGGACGTTAGAGCTAGAAATAGAGAATCCTGTCAAGAACTTTTTTTTTTTTTTTTTTTTTTTTTTTTTTAGTTTTCCGAGGTAGGGTCTCACTCTAGCTCAGGCTGACCTGGAATTCACTCTGTAGTCTCAGGGTGGCCTCGAACTCACGACAATCCTCCTACCTCTGCCTCCCGAGTGCTGGGATTAAAGGCATGTGCCACCACGCCCGGCCTAAGAACTTTTTTTTTTTTTTTTATTACAGAATGATTTGTAAAGCCAGACACTCCTAGATATAAACCCCGAGGTGGTGGCACATGCCTCTAACCCCAGCACTCGGGAGGGTGAGGCAGGAAGCAGTCAGTGAGCTTTTCACACAGCTGAGGGTACTAACTCAGAGTGCACCATGAAACTGTCTCAAAAATCCAAATACATAGGGCTGGAGAGATGGCTTAGCGGTTAAGGCGCCTGCCTGCTAAGCCTAAGAATGCCAGTTCCAATCTCCAGGTCCCACGTTTAGCCAGATGCAAAGTGATGCAAGGGCTCAATGCCGCACTTGCCCACAAGGAGCATCTGGAGTTCGTTCTCAGCAGCTGAGAGGCTGCTGGCACACCCATTCCTTATCTGTCTTCCTCTCCCTCTCTCTGTGTCTCTCTCCCAAAAAAAAAAAAAAATCCAACTAAATAAATAAATAAACTTAGATCTAAACCTAATTCCCAACAAAACACGAAAGCATTGAAATAATTTGTAATATATTCAACCTACAAACTTTCAGGCTTAAAAAAATACTTAATGGCATGGGAAGATGAACCCATACATACCCCTAAATGAAATAGAGCAGCAAGGTAGAAAACATGTGGTCTAGGGCTGGAGAGATGGCTCAGAGGTTAAGGCGCCTGCCTCCTAAGCCTAAGAACGCTGGTTCCAATCTCCAGCGGTTCCAATCTCCAGGTCCCACGTTTAGCCAGATGCAAAGTGACGCAAGGGCGCAATGCCGCACTTGACCACAAGGGGGCGCACACATCTGGATTTCGTTCACAGCAGCTGAGACTGGTGGCGCGCCCATCTCTATCTGTCTTCTTCTCCCTCTCTGTCTATCTCTCTCTGTGACTCTCTCCAAAAATAAATAAAATAATAAAAAAAAATTAAAAAAAAAAGAAAACATGTGGTCTAAAGATAGACATGGTGAAACTCGCCGGAGAACCCAGCTACTCAGCAGGTTGAGACAGAGGCAATGAAACCCCTGCAAGCTTTGCGCGTAGTATGACCTCAGCACCCTAATAACTAATAGAAAGTCTGAAGCACATCAAAGTATTGACAGTGATGACCTCAGAGGGCTGGAATTACGGGAGAATTGTTTTTCCTCTCTATACCCTTCTGCACTTTCTTTCATTTTTAAAGTTTTTATTTTTATTTATTTACTTATTATAGACAGAGAGAGGGAGAGAGAGAGAGAATGGGTGCACCAGGGCCTCCAGCCACTGCAAACAAACTCCAGATGCGTGTATCACCATGTGCATCTGGCTTATGTGGGTCCTGGGGAATCAAGTCTCAACCCAGGGTCCTTAGGCTTTACAGGCACGTGCTTAACCACTAAGCCATCTCTCCAGCCCCCCTCCTCCCTTCTGCACTTTCTTAATTTTCCAAGAAGACATCCATAAAATTTCTCTTGTAATCAGGAGGGGGGAAAAAAAAGTCAATGAACATGATGGCTTAAGATGTTGAGTGACTTGTATTTTTTCCAGGAAACAAGTTGGATAGGGTTAGGCACTTCCTGTGTTAGTCAGCTATTCCTACAGGAGATACAGTAAATAATCAACGTACAAAGTGAAAGGATTCTGGTAGCGCCTCGCGTTGGCGATTTCGACCCATAGTTTGGCACACTCACTGCTTTGGGTCCTTGGGGACCGGGGGAGGTCATCGTATGAAGAGTGCACGGGCAGAGCACAGCCATTGCCCATCGCTAGGAATGAAAGCAGAAGGAAAGAAGGGCCCGTGTCCCAGGCCCCCGCAGATCTGAGGATCTCCTCTGGGTCTGTCGGGACAAACATTGAGCCAGAGCAGCTTATGGAAGGAAGGCGTTTATTTTGGGCTTACAAATCCCAGGGGAACAAATTCCAGGAAGAAACTGGTTCCCCTCGGAGATCAAAGCAGAAAGACACCATCCAAGAGCCAGCAAACGCCAAAAAGCTCAAACAGCCAGAGCTCCAAACTTGCTCTGCACACACCTTAGGGCTGGACTTTAAAATCTACCCCCGCCCTGTGACACACCTCTTCCTCTTGTAGGACTCTGCCCACCGGAGACTCAAGATTCAAGGCTGAGTCTATGGGGCCACACATTTAAGTCACTACAAGGTCCTATCTCTTAAAATTTCCACCAGTTGCCAGTAACACCAGACTGGGAACCAATCCCTTGTTACATGGGCTTTGTCGGTAGGGAACATCCAAAATCCTAAGATCAGGTCGCTAATATTAAAGGCAGAGCTGGGCTGGAGAGATGGCTTAGTGGTTAAGGCACTTGCCTGCAAAGCCTAAGGACCCATGTTCAACTCCCTAGATCCCATGTAAGCCAGACTCACGAGATGACACACATGTGCACAAGGTGGCACAAGCATCTGGACTTTGATTACAGTGGCTAGAGGCCCTGGCACACCAATTCCCTCTCCTTCATTAAAAACCCCATACCCATATAAAGCCAGATGCACAGAATGGTGCATGCATCTGGAGTCCATTTGCAGCAGCTGGAGTCCCTGGCATTCCCATTCTCTCTGTCATTTGCAAATAAATAAATAAAATATTTTTCACATGTTAAGACAGGATCTCTATATATCCCAGGCTGACATGGAAGTCATGGTCACCCTGTCTCCACTTTTTTAATTTTTTTTAAATTATTTTATTTATTTTTGGAGAGAGACACAGAGAGAGACAGACAGAGAGGGAGAAGGAGACAGAGAATGGGCGCGCCAGCAGTCTCAGCTGCTGTGAACAAAATCCAGATGTGTGCGCCCCTTTGTGGGCAAGTGCGGCATTGCGCCCTTGTGTCACTTTGCATCTGGCTAAACGTGGGACCTGGAGATTGGAACTGGGTTCTTAGGCTCAGCAGGCAGGCGCCTTAACCGCTAAGCCATCTCTCCAGCCCTGTCTCCACTTTTTTAAAAAAGATATTTTATTTATTTATTTGAAAGAGAGAAAGAGGCACGGGGCGGGGGTAGAATGAATGGGTACACCAAGGCCTCCTGCCACTGCAAACAAACTCCAGATGCATGAGCCACCTTGTGCATCTAGCTTACATGGGTCTTGGGGAATCGAACCTGGGTCCTTTGGCTTTGCAGGCAAACGCCTTAACCACTAAGCCATCTCTCCAGCCCTTGTCTCCATTTTTGATTGCTGGGTTTACAGGTATGTGTCACCAGGCTCATCATACTTGACCACATAAAATTACCCCCCCCCCAAATCATAAATATTAAAAGCAAATGAAAAACAGTTAAAATATTTTCAGGTATTTACGACACACATCGCTTTACTATTCATAAGGTATGAGGTGTCAAACAAATCTGTAACAAGAACATACTAACCCCAACTAAGAGGAGTAGATGGGGTTGGAGGGATTGCTTAGTGGTTAAGGCACTTGCCTGTAAAGCCAAAGGACCCAGGTTCTATTCTCCAGTATGGTCCATGTAAAGCCAGATGCACAAGGTGACATGAGCATCTGGAGTTCGTTGGCAGTGACCAGGGTGTGCCCTTTCTTTCTCTTTCTCTCTCTCTCTCTCTCTCTCTCAAATAAATAAATAAAAAGAAAATATGTATTTAAAAAAAAGAGGAATCAATGAACATGTCAACATAGAATTCAGAACCAAAGCCAGGCGTGGTGGCGCACGCCTTTAATCCCAGCACTCAGGAGGCAGAGGTGGGAGGATAGCCGTGAGTTCGAGGCCACCCTGAGACTACTGAGTGAATTCCAGGTCAGCCTGGGCTAGAAGGAGACCCTACCTCAAAACAAACAAACAAACAACAACAACAACAAAGAATTCAGAACCAAATTGTCCAAAAAAAAAAGAAAGAAAGAAAGAAGTTTATCATCAGTAGTAATCAAAAAGTGCAATTGGATATAACAATGATATTACTTTTACATGTAGAATTAGAGGGTGATTTTAGTAATAATCATAGGTTTCCATGTATGGAGCGCTTGTAATACAGTATTGAAACTTCATAATAACCCTCCAAAGTAGGTAGTGTTGCCATGCCCATTTAATAGAAGGTGAGCCCGGAAAGGCTAAGTAACATTTTGCACTCCCCACAGCTAGGAAGCGGCAGTGTTGGGATTCATTACCAGATAGGTGGAGGATACCAATGTTAAAGCATTAGGCAAGAGTCCATTTGGGACACTGCAGTGAAACGGGCACTGTTCTTTGAAAAGCAGCGTGAAGCCCTGTGCACAGCTTTGATCAAAGCCCTCGGAAGGCTGGTGCAGAAGTTAGTTTCAGTCCAGCCTGCGTTGTGCAGTTAAGACTCTCAAGAGAGAGAGAGGGAGAGAGAGACAGGGCTAAAGAGATAGCACAGCATTTAAGGTACTTACCCTCAAAGCCTAAGGACTGGGTTTGATTCCCCAGTACCCATGTTAAAGTGCTTGCCTACCAAACCCAAGGACCTGGGTTCAATTCCCTAGTACCCACATAAAGCCAGATGCACAAAAGTGATGCATGCTTCTGGAATTCATTTCCAGTGGCTAGAGTTCCTGGTGCACCCATGTGCTCACTCTCCCTCCCTCTTTTTTTTTTTTTTTTCTCTGTCTCCCTACTTGCAAATAAATAAATAAATAAGAGGGAGAGAGAAAGCAGAAAAAGGAAGGAGGGGAGGGAGGAAGGGAAGGAAGGAAGGAAGGAAGGAAGGAAGGAAGGAAGGAAGGAAGGAAGGAAGGAAGGAAGGAAGGAAGGAAGGAAGGAAGGAAGGAGGGAAAGGAGGGAGGGAGGGAGGGAGGGAGGAAGGAAGGAAGGAAGGAAGGAAGGAAGGAAGGAAGGAAGGAAGGAAGGAAGGAAGGAAGGAGAAAAGAAACAAGGCAGGAAGGAGGGAGAGAGGAAGGAAAGAGTACAGAAAAGCACTGTGACTCTGGATAGTAATTCTACAAAGATAAACAGTCCTTGACCACTTCTATGATCCTATCATTAGGACGTTAGAGCTAGAAATAGAGAATCCTGTCAAGAACTTTTTTTTTTTTTTTTTTTTTAGTTTTCCGAGGTAGGGTCTCACTCTAGCTCAGGCTGACCTGGAATTCACTCTGTAGTCTCAGGGTGGCCTCGAACTCACGACAATCCTCCTACCTCTGCCTCCCGAGTGCTGGGATTAAAGGCATGTGCCACCACGCCCGGCCTAAGAACTTTTTTTTTTTATTACAGAATGATTTGTAAAGCCAGACACTCCTAGATATAAACCCCGAGGTGGTGGCACATGCCTCTAACCCCAGCACTCGGGAGGGTGAGGCAGGAAGCAGTCAGTGAGCTTTTCACACAGCTGAGGGTACTAACTCAGAGTGCACCATGAAACTGTCTCAAAAATCCAAATACATAGGGCTGGAGAGATGGCTTAGCGGTTAAGGCGCCTGCCTGCTAAGCCTAAGAATGCCAGTTCCAATCTCCAGGTCCCACGTTTAGCCAGATGCAAAGTGATGCAAGGGCTCAATGCCGCACTTGCCCACAAGGAGCATCTGGAGTTCGTTCTCAGCAGCTGAGAGGCTGCTGGCACACCCATTCCTTATCTGTCTTCCTCTCCCTCTCTCTGTGTCTCTCTCCCAAAAAAAAAAAAAAAAATCCAACTAAATAAATAAATAAACTTAGATCTAAACCTAATTCCCAACAAAACACGAAAGCATTAAAATAATTTGTAGTATATTCAACCTACAAACTTTCAGGCTTAAAAAAATACTTAATGGCATGGGAAGATGAATCCATACATACCCCTAAATGAAATAGAGCAGCAAGGTAGAAAACATGTGGTCTAGGGCTGGAGAGATGGCTCAGAGGTTAAGGCGCCTGCCTCCTAAGCCTAAGAACCCTGGTTCCAATCTCCAGCAGTTCCAATCTCCAGGTCCCACGTTTAGCCAGATGCAAAGTGACGCAAGGGCGCAATGCTGCAATTGACCACAAGGGGGCGCACGCATCTGGATTTCGTTCACAGCAGCTGAGAGACTGCTGGCACGCCCATCTCTATCTGTCTCCCTCTCCCTCTCTGTCTATCTCTCTCTGTGACTCTCTCCAAAAATAAATAAAATAATAAAAAAAAATTAAAAAAAAAAAGAAAACATGTGGTCTAAAGATAGACATGGTGGAAACTCATGGAGAACCCAGCTACTCAGCAGGTTGAGACAGAGGCAATGAAACCCCTGCAAGCTTTGCGCGTAGTATGACCTCAGCACCCTAATAACTAATAGAAAGTCTGAAGCACATCAAAGTATTGACAGTGATGACCTCAGAGGGCTGGAATTACGGGAGAATTGTTTTTCCTCTCTATACCCTTCTGCACTTTCTTTCATTTTTAAAGCTTTTATTTTTATTTATTTACTTATTATAGACAGAGAGAGGGAGAGAGAGAGAGAATGGGTGCACCAGGGCCTCCAGCCACTGCAAACAAACTCCAGATGCGTGTATCACCATGTGCATCTGGCTTATGTGGGTCCTGGGGAATCAAGTCTCAACCCAGGGTCCTTAGGCTTTATAGGCACGTGCTTAACCACTAAGCCATCTCTCCAGCCCCCCTCCTCCCTTCTGCACTTTCTTAATTTTCCAAGAAGACATCCATAAAATTTCTCTTGTAATCAGGAGGGGGGAAAAAAAAGTCAATGAACATGATGGCTTAAGATGTTGAGTGACTTGTATTTTTTCCAGGAAACAAGTTGGATAGGGTTAGGCACTTCCTGTGTTAGTCAGCTATTCCTACAGGAGATACAGTAAATAATCAACGTACAAAGTGAAAGGATTCTGGTAGCGCCTCGCGTTGGCGATTTCGACCCATAGTTTGGCACACTCACTGCTTTGGGTCCTTGGGGACCGGGGGAGGTCATCGTATGAAGAGTGCACGGGCAGAGCACAGCCATTGCCCATCGCTAGGAATGAAAGCAGAAGGAAAGAAGGGCCCGCGTCCCAGGCCCCCACAGATCTGAGGATCTCCTCTGGGTCTGTCGGGACAAACATTGAGCCAGAGCAGCTTATGGAAGGAAGGCGTTTATTTTGGGCTTACAAATCCCAGGGGAACAAATTCCAGGAAGAAACTGGTTCCCCCTCGGAGATCAAAGCAGAAAGACACCATCCAAGAGCCAGCAAACGCCAAAAAGCTCAAACAGCCAGAGCTCCAAACTTGCTCTGCACACACCTTAGGGCTGGACTTTAAAATCTACCCCCGCCCTGTGACACACCTCTTCCTCTTGTAGGACTCTGCCCACCGGAGACTCAAGATTCAAGGCTGAGTCTATGGGGCCACACATTTAAGTCACTACAAGGTCCTATCTCTTAAAATTTCCACCAGTTGCCAGTAACACCAGACTGGGAACCAATCCCTTGTTACATGGGCTTTGTCGGTAGGGAACATCCAAAATCCTAAGATCAGGTCGCTAATATTAAAGGCAGAGCTGGGCTGGAGAGATGGCTTAGTGGTTAAGGCACTTGCCTGCAAAGCCTAAGGACCCATGTTCAACTCCCTAGATCCCATGTAAGCCAGACTCACGAGATGACACACATGTGCACAAGGTGGCACAAGCATCTGGACTTTGATTACAGTGGCTAGAGGCCCTGGCACACCAATTCCCTCTCCTTCATTAAAAAAAAAAAAAAAAAAGACCAGGGCTGGAGAGATGGCTTAGCAGTTAAGGCACATGCCTGCGAAGCCTAAGGATCCCAGTTCAATTCTCCAGGTCCCACATAAGCCAGATGAACATGGTGGTGCATGCATCTGGAGTTCATTTGCAGTGGCTAGAGGCCCTGGCGTGACCATTCTCTCTCTCTCTCTTCCTCTCTCTCTCTCTCCTTTCTCTGTCTCTAATAAATAAATAAATAAAAATAAAATCTTAAAAAAATAAAGAAGGCCAGTCTGATGGGCTTGCCTCCAAAAATAAAATAAGGAAAGGCAGAGCTATGAAGCAAAGAACCACAACTCTGTTGTCCTGGAAACAGAAGAGACAGGTTTGGAATCCACATGAAATAGCCAAGCCATGAGCAAAGGAGAGGAAATATACCCTCTTCTTATTGCAGACTAACTTCCGGTTTCATAATCCATGTAGCCAAGGTCTGACTAAGACCTGCTCACACTTGCTGGTGGTGTTATGGCTGTAGTATCCAGTTGAGGTCAGAAGATGTGAACTCAAACTCTAGGACTTTGCAGGGGGAACAATAGATGCTTCTAGAGACGGATCCCAGGCCTTTCACACACTAGACAAGCACCCAACCGCTGAGAGGCCAGCCTCCATTCTTCCTTTACAGCTTTCATATAATCCTTTCAACCCCTTGAATCTTCACAGAGGCCTTCTCAAATAGCAGTGAGAAACGAGTACATCCAGTCAACTCAAACGCATTCGGCTGGGTAGAAGTCGTTTGGAAATGAAAAATACCGTAGCTAAATGAAAACTGTCATTGTAAGTAGACATCTGTCCCCGCCCAGAGAGAGCATCATTGTCATCAGTTGACTAGGTGGCCCATCCTCAAAGGAAAGACAGGGGCCATACAGAACCACAGACAGATGCTAATTCTAATTGTTTAGGCTACAGTCTTCTGAAACCCTGATTAGTTCCCTTGACCTTCAGCAATGACCCCAGATCTGAGCTCTAGCTTGGCTAGCTCTTTTTGGTTTCAAGAGCGGCTTCCTTCACGTGACCCAAATAGATTGTAATTTTTTAAAATAATTTTTGTTTATTTATTTGAGAGAGAGAGAGCAGCATATATAGAGAGAATGGGCATGCCAGGGCTTCCAGCCACTGCAAACTAATTCCAGACACATGCCCCCAATTTGTGCATCTGGCTTACCTGGGTACTGGGGAATCAAACCTGGGTCCTTAGGCTTTGAAGGCAAGTGCCTTAATGGCTAAGCCATCTCTCCAGCCCCCAAATAAACAGACTTATAATGTCAACAAGCATTGTGTTGGAACCTCATAAGGGAATAATTGTCCTATTAGTCACAAGATTATTTGATTAGAAGGAATAGAACTCTATGAATAACCAAAGCCTCATTCCTTAAAAATGCTACTATTTACTTTTTCCTCAGGTTAATAACTATTGAGATACACAAATAATGACACAGGCAGCTATGTATGATTTTTAGCCAAATGTTCTTGTTTCTTCAATCCCAGGGAAGGCAAACATGAGTCGCTCTGGCCTGAAGAGAGGTCAGAATTCCTAAACCATTCATCCAAGTTATTCTCCCACCAAAATCAACACTCCTCTGAAAGTTGATCCACAAGTGGGAAGACCTTTATAACTCAATAAAAGGGTCTATGCCCAAAATCTTTAGAAAACTAAGATTCTGGGCTGGAGAGATGGCTTCTTGGTTAAGGCACTTGCCTGCAAAGCCTAAGGACCTACGTTCAACTCCCCAGAACCCACATAAGCCAGATGCACAAGGGGGCGCATGCATCTGGAGTTTGTTTGCAGTGGCTGGAGACCCTGGCATGCCTGTTCTCTTTCTCTCTGTCTTTAATAAATCAATCAATAAAAATTTACAAAACAATAATTTAAAGCAAAGATTCCAGTGAAGTCCTACAGGACAATTAGGAAGTCCTGGGCCACAGTGTCTATCACCCGTTGTAGAATGCAGGCTACATGACTCCCATGCTAATTTGTAGCTCAATGGTCAATGAATGTAGTGTCAAGATCCACTTAGCTCTTGGTATAAATTTCCACAGTCGAGGGGCTGGGGAGATGGCTCAACGGTTAAGCACTTGCCTGCAAAGCCTAATGACTGGGGTTCAGTTCCCCAGTACCCATGTAAAGCCAGATGCACAAAGTGATGGATGCATCTGGAGTTCATTTGTAGCCACTAGAAGCCCTGGTATGCCCATTTCCCTCCTTCTTTCTTTCTCTCTCTCTCTCTCTCTCTCTCTCTCTCTCTCTCTGTAAGTAAATAAATAAAATATTTTTACGTTCCACAATCTAAACCAAGTGCTAATGAAACTCAAATTTTCTTCACTTGTCCCTGAGCCCTTTTGGAAAATGGTACATCCTTGGAACTCATCTGGCATCATCTGTGCATCTGGCTTACCTGGGTACTGGGGAATCAAACCTGGGTCTGGAGGAGACTCTAACTTTTTCCCAGTCATCTTCTCCCCTACACAGATCAAATGTGGTGGGCCACTGGATATTGGCCCCGGGAGCCAGCCCCAAAGTCCCTGAGTTAGTCTGCTTGGGCTGCCCTAACAGAATACCACAGGCTAAAGGGCTTCAACCACAGAAACGCACTGTCCCACGGTTCTGGAGGGTGGCAGTCCGAGAGCAGGGAGCCGGCATGGTCAGGGTCTAAGGGGGGGGGCTCTTTCTAGTCTGCACATTGCCCTCTCTGCATCATGTTCCCACGTAGTCTTTCTTTGGTGTTTATGTACAGATAGGAGAGGAAGGAAAGGGTAAGGGAAAAGGGCCTGCAATTTCTGATACCCTGTCTGATAAGGACAGTAAGCCTATGGGATCAAGGACTCAACCTTATGACTTTATTTAAGCTCAGTTGCTTCACTAAAGGCCCTGTACCAATAAACGTAGCCATACCCCCGCAGATTACAGCTTTAACATATGAATTGGAGGCCCAAATACTATTTATCTCTCTAGAAGCTGGTACCCAGGACTAATGTTTTATCAAAGTGTCCAGGCCAGCTTCCAGAGCACCTGTCTGATACTTAGCTGGTGGCCACGGCTAGTCAATAGATGGCATTTGGCCCGGGGAGGTAGAGCTTGGACACTGGGTTGAGGGCAGGAAGAAGCAGAATAAAAAAGGGAGTAAGGCCACCCAAAGCCTAGGGACCACAGGATAAATGCTGGTTTTCTCTGTGTCGACAACTTCTGGCATGGAATTCTCGAAAGTCTAAACCTGAAATTCCAGGGTGTGATGAAAGTCACCATGATAAGAGAACAGAAATCATTTTACTTGGCAGTTGTTAAGTTTGATGTATAACTTTGTGTGTGTGTGTATGTGGGTTTTTGTAGGGTCTTACTCTAGCCCAGGCCGACCTGGAATTCATTAGTCTCAGGGTGGCCTCGAACTCTCAGCAATCCTCCTACCTCTGCCTCCCAAGTGCTGGGATGAAAGGCGTGCACCACCATGCCTGACTTTGATGTATAACTTTTTTTTTTGTTTGTTTGTTTTTTGTTTTTTGGAGAGAGACACACACAGAGAGAGAAACAGAGAGAGAGAGAGAGGGAGAGGAAGACAGAGATGGGCGCACCAGCAGTGTCTCAGCTGCTGTGAACGAAATCCAGATGCGTGCGCCCCCTTGTGGTCAAGTGCGGCATTGCACCCTTGGGTCACTTTGCATCGGGCTAAACGTGGGACCTGGAGATTGGAACTGCTGGAGATTGGAACCAGCGTTCTTGGGCTTAGCAGGCAGGCATCTTAACCACTAAGCCATCTCTCCAGCCCTGATGCATAACTTTTAAGTCTTTAAATCTTGCTAATGGGTCTCTTCCATGTTCATTGCCAGTGCCCTTACAGACCTGGTGGTTCCAGTGTCCTCTATTTTCTATATCCTGGTTTGAATGAATCAACCAGAATTAACTATGTCATGAAGTTTAGGATAGTAATATTAGTTTGATTCTGCTCATGTTCTTGATCTACCCCCGTATCCTGACAGGAGTCCTACATCATGATCCCTATACGAATAGTCTCACCTGACATTAGTTCCAGGTTTGCTATGGGCCTATTACCGACGGGTTCCAAGCACTTAACATGGGTGAACTCATTTGATCTCGCCACCAACCCCGTGAAATTATGCTATCACTATTTGTATTTACTACATCAAGATGTGAAGAAACAGAAAAAAAGATAGACTAACTTGTCTCGGTGATTCCACTAACAAGTCATTGCCCTGAGATCGAGAGCAATTTGCCCTTAAAATACTGAGAGGCCAGGCATGGTGGAGCACGCCTGTAACCCCAGGATGTGGGGTGGGGGCGGTGGTAGGAGGATCGCTGTGAGTTCAAGACCAGCCTGAGACTACATAGTGAATGAAGGCCAGCCTAGGCTAGAGTGAGACCCTACCTTAAAAAAAATAAAAATAAAAATACTGCTCTCAGGCTGGAGAAATGGCTTAGCGGTTAAGGCCTTTGCTTGTGAAGCCAAAGGACCCTGGTTTGATTCTTCAGGACCCACATAAGCCAGATGCATGAGGGGCACATGCATCTGGAGTTCATTTTCAGAGGCCATGGCGTGTCCATTCCTTCTCTATCTGACTCTCTTCTATCTCTATCTCTCTCTCTCTGCTTGCAAATAAATAAATTAATTAATTAAAAAATACTGCTCTTCTGTCACACCCTCCAAGGCTCAGGGACCAGAAGAGGGCCGGATAGAATGGCATGACCTCCATTCAGACAGAAATTCTCTATCTGACCTTGCAGTGCCTCTTCAAGACCTCAAAATAGAAGAAAAAGATGATGACATCAAATTAAAAGAAAGACTAATCTCTCTGGAGCTAAAGTGGAATGCAAATAAAGTCAATAAAAAATTAATTTAAAAAATACTGCTCTCAACTAGTATGCTATTGCTTCCTGAAATGAGTTAATATTTATTGAGCACTTGCTACATATATCAGACCTTTTTGCCACTTGTTGATTTTGTGATGTCAACACTTATTTCTTCATTTTATAGGTACAAAACTGCACTTAATGGAGGTCAATCAATTTACCCTAAGGCATACCCGTAGCAAGCCAGACTGGTACATTGAACTCAGGTGCTCTGGTCCGAAGTCACAAGCTCTGCCCTAGATCACGTTGACTTGTACCACGCGCTTTCCTCAAAGGACAGCACATAGGCGGTGAGAGCTCACCTTAGTTGGCTGAGTAATATGACTATTTGAGGAAGTTAAATGGATTAGAGAGCATACACTGTGCTTCATATCAGGAACCTGACTTGCATTCTGAATACTTGTGGCTTGAAATGAAATCCCGGAGTGAATCATTACCAGTGCGTTCTGACTCGAAGCAGGCCTTCAGTCCCAAGGAAGTGTGACTGACTTGGCAGGAATGTATGAGCTGCTTGAAACAGGTAAGATCCATTTCAGTGTAACCCAGCAAGATCCCCGGGCTCAGATAACATTCCACTATGCCACGAGAAAGAAGCCTGACCCATTGGAAGCTGGTCAACCGGGAAGCTGTTCCGGGTGATGACGCTGTAAGATGTTGCTCAAAGCCTCATCAGTGTGGTTAATAACTAGAAAGACAGTGATTTGCTGGTGTCCAATAATTAGAGCCCCCTACCTACAAGGTTCATGCCTAAAAAGTTCCAACAGAGTCATGAGGGACAAATAGACCAGAAACTTCACCCTTCTGCCCTTCTTCTGGTAGCCATGAACAGTCTGTCATTCCATCAGCAATAAGGTTTTTGTTTTTTTTTTTTTTTGAGGTAGGGTCTCACTTTAACCCAGGCTGACCTGGAATTCACTATGTAGTCTTAGGCTGGCCTTGAACTCATAGCGATCCTCCTACCTCTGCCTCCCCAGTGCTGGGATTAGAGGTGTGCACCACCACACCTGGCTCAAAAATAAGATTTTTTTGTGCTAGAGCTGCTGATACATTTCCCACGTGACATTTTGGCTCAGCATCACTTGGGTGGTTTTCCAGTCTTTTTGCCTAGTTTAGGATTTTGTTGGCAGACCTTCACTGTCTTTGAAACTATTGTTTGACTATAGGAAAGAGCCTACATAGAGTGGGTAAAATATAAACTCAGGCTGGAGGGATGGCTTAGTGGTTAAGGCGTTTGCCTGCAGAGCCAAAGGACCCAGGTTCGATTCCTCAGGACCCACGTTAGCCAGATGCACAAAGGGGCGCACGCATCTGGAGTTCATATTCAGTGGCTAGAAGCCCTGGCGTGCCCATTGTCTCCTCTCTCTTTCTTTCTCTGTCAAATAAATAAATAAGTAAAAATAAAATATAAATGCATAGTCAACACAAGCAGAGCTTCAGCTCATGGAGAAATAACAGCTGTCCACACAGTGTGAAAACCCAAGAAGGAGTCTAAATATAAAAACAAAATCACACATACAACCTCTGCAAAAATATACATACATACATATATAGATTTAGATATAGATTTAGATACAGATACAGATATAGATATACATGCAGGGCTGGAGAGATGGCTCAGCAGTAAAGGCACTTGCCCACGGAAACTAATGATCCAAGTTCGATTCCCCAGTACTCACATAAAGCCAGATGCACAAAGTGGCACATGTGTCTGGAATTCGTTTGTAGTGGATAGAGGCACTGATGCACCCCTTCTCTCTCTCTCTACCTCTTTCTATCTCTCTCAAATAAAGAAAAATAAATAATTTAAATAAACAATATGCAAACATAGACTCCCCAGACTTAGCCCTAGCTCATGTTTGTATTTCTAACTACATTCTTTAATTTCCTTAGCTAAATCAAGCCCTATATTCTTTTAATTTTTTTATTGACGACTTTCATAATTATAGAAAATAAACCATGATAACTCCCTCCCTCTGCACTTTCCCATTTATAACTCCCCCTCCATCATATTCCCTCCCCCTCTCCATCAGTCTCTCTTTTATTTTTATGCCATCAGCTTTTCCTCCTATTATGATGGTGTTATGTAGATAGTGTCAGGCAGTGCAAGGTAATGGATATCCAGGCCATTTTTGTCACTGTAAGCAGTCCTACTCTTCCTTTGGCTCTTACATTCTTTCTGCCCACCTCCTCCACAATGGACCCTGAGCCTTGGAAGGTGTGCTAGAGATGCTTCAGTGCTGGACACTCCTCTGTCACTTCTTCTCAGCACTATGGTGCCTTCTGAGTCATCCCAAGGTCACCGCCATCTGAAAAGAGAAGTTTCTTTAACCAAAAGTGAGAGTAGCATTAATATATATGGATGAACATTAAGGGAAGTTCTTACTTAGCAGTTTGGTGAGCATAATATATGCATTTAGCAAGACACCAGCAGGTGATACACCCCTAAGGCTCATGACTTCTCCTATCATAGGTTTTTCAGTATCAGACATGTATTCCCTCCCATGGAGTGGGGCCTCCAGTCCAATTAGAGAACGGTTGGTTTCCCTCATAACAGACATGCCACTATTGCACCCGTTGGCTCATTTGGCCTGGCTGGCCAAATTTAAGGCTAACCTGTTCCTCTTTTTGCCTTTCCATTCTCCGGTACTTCCCAATACCTATAGCAAAGTGGATTGAACCCTGTTGGCTGACCCTGAAGTGCCATGATAACTTTTAATGATTTGAGGATTCTTTTTACACTAAATATAGATGTAAGACCCAGAAATAAGAGGTCTAGGTGGGCAGTACATAGAGGGCCCCTCATCTCCCAGAGACTTCAAGGTCTGTGATTTTAAACCAACAGAGTCAAGATCAGATGTTGTACATTGTCCTAGGTCTCCATTGCAGTGTTAATGTTCCCTCAGTAACTACAGGTAAGGACCAGCTAATGTGTTCTTATGGAAATAAAATCAAGCAAAATAAACAAATGATCGTCCTTCAGCTATTTCCATTGGGTTGGAAACCCCTGTCATTTTAAACTTTATAATACTTCTTTTTTTTTTTTTTTTTTTGGTTTTGCGAGGTAGGGTCTCACTCTGGTCCAGGCTGACCTGGAATTAACTATGTAGTCTCAGGGTGGCCTCGAACTCTTGGTGATCCTCCTACCTCTGCCTCCTGAGTGCTGGGATTAAAGGCATACGCCACCACGCCCGGCTTAAACTTTATAATACTTCTAGGTATCGAATTGTCCCCTCATAAACACTCAAGGATTCTAGAATTTATAAGCCTGTCACCATAACTCGAATACATGTATATATATAATTTGGCCTTCTGAATAACAAGCAGTCCATAAATATGTGTTGACTAAATGATGGATGATTAATCAATTAATGGAATGAAGGCATTTTCAAAATCAGTTACACTGCTAATAAATAAAATCATAGGCTGTTATTCTAAAGAACTCAGTGACTATTTCCCAAGCTGAATTAATTCCCATAATCTACAAGCAGTCTTGCATTAAGGATATTAAATAAGTGAAATAAGCAATACATTTCTAAATTAATCATTTTACTCATGGCTGGGTTTGAGGTAATGAGGAGAAACAGAAAAAGCCATAATTACATTAATGGGATTCGTTGCTCCTGTGCTGTGACCAGAAAGAATGACATCCCTAAACCCCCACTCTGCTCTACTTTTTCTTGTTTTCCACAGCAGTTAGTCTCTTCCAAAGTAATACACAATTGACACCATATCTTATTATTTATTTTCTGTCCCCTCTTCTCTAGTGTACAAGAACCAAGAATAAGGATTTTATCTGTCATGTTCCTTGATGCATACTAACTCTTGAATGTCTGGCACACAGTAGGTACTCAATGAATATTTGTTAAATTAATACACAAAATGGTGGCCTGAGAGATGGCTCAGCAGTTAAGGTGCTTGCCTGCAAAGCTTAACAACCCAAGTTTGATTCCCCAGTACCTATGTAAAGCCAGTTGCACACAGTGGCGAGTGCATCTGGAATTTCTTTGTAGCAGCTGGAGGTCCTAGCGCGCCCATTCTATCTCTCTGCTTGCAAATAAATAAATTTTATATATATGATGGGTTAATGAATAATTTATACTCCCTGATGCACTATACTATGATTATCCAATGTTCACGATGCCTACCTGGGGGGTGTGAACAAGACCTTAGACATGGTTACTTCAATGTCTCCCAGATTTCATTCAGTAAGTGACAATTTGCCTTATCTCTCAGGTGAAAGAATGTGCATATAAACTTGCCAGCTATCATTCCATGCCACTCTTCCTTTTGGGGTATTAAAATGTCCTTTATTGTATAAAATGTTAGTAATAGCAGATGGTGAGATGTGTGTATGTGTTCCTTATTTTAAGAGGTTTTATTTTTTAATTGTGTAGCCTGCAAATTCTCATAACTGAGGAACCACTGAGTTAGTCCAAGGTTTCCTTACAGGTGAGGAAACTCAGACATAGCCTATCCCAAGTACTGCTTACTTCATTGCTTGGAAAGCTGCGATAAAATTCAGTTCTTTGGGCACTGGAGAGATGGCTTAATAGTTAGGACACTTGCCCACAAAGCCTAAGGACCCAGGTTCAATTCCCCATTACCCATGTAAGCCAGATGTACAAGATGATGCTTACATCTGGAGTTCTCTCTCCCTCCCTCTCTCTGCCTCTTTTGCTCTCTCTCAAATGAATAAATACATAAAATACTTTTTAAAAAATTCAGTTCTTCCAACTACTGAGTCCAAATTTGGTTTCAGTTTTTATGTCATCTGTTTCAATTTGGGGTGGTTTTGTTTTATTTTTATTTGGTTTGTGTGCTGGGAATTGAACCTACAAACTTGCATATGCTACACATACGCTCTTCCACTTAGCTACATTCCCAGCCCCCGGCCCAAAGTCCCTCACCAGGTATCCTTTGAAATACCAATAAGAAATCCTTTGTACCAGGCTCACTTTTATTTTTATTTTTATTTATTTATTTCTTCTTCTTTTTTTTTTTAGGTAGGGTCTCACTCTAGCCCAGACTGATGTGGAATTTGCTATGTAGTCTCAGGCTAGCCTCCAACTCACAGCGATCCTCCTACCTCTGCCTCCCATGTGCTGGGATTTAAGGCATGCGCCACCACGCCTGGCTAGGCTAGCTTTCGAATACAGTACAGACTTACCATAAAGCCAATTGGCTCTTGGAGTTAACATTTGTGGGTTAAAATAACATTTTTTAAGGCTTTCACATTTTTTTCACATAGTTTCATATTTCAATAGACTACTAGATTACAAGGTCTAGCAAAAAAAGCCCAACTAAAATACATGGAAATTTTGATAATCACAAGCTTAACCTCTATATAATGTGTGCTCTTTTATAAGCAGGGGGATTTGGGTTTTGTTTACTTGTTGGGTTCCTAGTTTTTTGTTTATTTGTTTTTTGTTTTTGTGATTCTTAGGAATGAAACCCAAGGATCATGCAGGCTGGGCTCTACCCCTGAGCTGTACCCTTAGCCACGGTGTGCTTTCTGAAAGAGCCAAATCGGACCACAAGAAGACATGAAATAAATCTAGCTCATAAAACATGATATAATGCGTTGGCCAGAATGCACTCAGAATACTATACCCAGTTCTGGACAAGCTGATTTTGACGAGGCCAACACAGGCTGCGGTCGTCTCAAATTTGCCTGGAAAGCAATATAGTTACTGCACCAGACCAGAAAGAAAGGAACTCACTGTGCGTGTTCTTTTGAAAGAATGTGTTAGGGAGTCGGGGGTGGGGGCAGGGAGGAGGGAAATGATGGCACCAATACATGATGTAGACACACAAAGTTTCTACTGAAAGAGACACAGAGAGAGAGAGCGTTAGGATTGTCACAATAGCTCAGACCTCCGGTATAGAAGAGGTAATGTGTATAGTCTGTCTCAGTCAGCTCAGGCTGCTACAAGAAAAATATTGTAATAGAGTGGCTTGGAAAGAATAGACTTGGATTTCTCACAGTTCTGGGGGCTGTGAAGTCCAACATCAAGGTCCTGACCATTTGGTTTCTGGTAGGGGTCTTTTCATGATGTATAGACAGCCACACTTTCTTGCTAAATGTTTAGAGAATCTCTCTCTCTCCTCTCTTTCTCCTCTCTCTCTCCCTCTGTCTCTCCTTCTCCTGTCTCCTCTTTCTCTATCCATTTCTCTCTACCTCTTCTTATAAGGCCACCAATCCTATTGGATTTGGGCCCCACTTCTATGACCCCCAGTTGCCTTAATTGCTTTCCAAAAGTCCTGTCTCCATAATGCAGTTATATTTGGAGTTAGAGCTGCAACAAATGGATTTTAGGGGACACAGTTCAGCCCACCGTTTTGTGTATAGTCCTCTGAAGAAAACGTGTTGAGCAACACACTGTGACTCACTCTAAGAAAACAGTCTCGCTAAAACCATTCAGCAGTGACACCCATTGCTAACCCATCCTTGCTGTGGGTTTTTTCTTCTCTCGAGGATGTCCAAGAGGAAATTCCTACAGCAAATGAAAGTTAGGACAAGACTCTGAGAATCTCTTCAAGGGCTGAAAAATTCTATATCTGAACCTTTCCTCTTTTTTCTTATGTTAACCATTTTAGGAGACTTGCCCCAAATATCCTTTATCGTGAAATATTGATGTAAGAATAAAGTCAAATAAAAAGGCTTAAGAACAACAAAGTTCAAACAATTTGGGATTAACTAAAATTTCACAATTCTTGGTTTTGCAAAGAGCCATGAGTTACAAGACTAAACGGGATTGTGCTTGGGTTTATGATTTTATATGAGTTTTGGGAGGAAGTGGCATGAATAAATTCTTGAACAGCATCTCCCAGCTCTGCCTGTGACGGGGTTCTTAAGAAAAACCTCCAGAGACGTTAAGCCTGGTTCCATGAATAGCATGAGGAGGGGTGTGCAGACAGCTGGGCTATGGAGGGACCTTTCCAGCCACGGCCTCTGCTCACTCTGGGCCTGAGTCTATGCCTGTCTGGATAGATGGCCTGAACTATAAAGAAAAGGACCCCCTCTCAGGGAAGTGTGTTTCCAGGGCTGGTGTGAGGCCTACCTTAGTGCCCAGAGTGTTGTACATTAGTTAGTCAGTCAGTCTGTCCATCCGTCCGCCCGTCCGTCCTCAGTCCTCTGCTCAGGTCAGGAAGGCCTAGTTCCACCAAAAGGACAAAGGTCTGAAAAAAGACACCGATCTCATGTTCACCCTGAAAATCTATCCACTGTCCTCAGATAGCGTCACACACAGGTTTACTGAGGAATTCCATAAGGGCCTCCTGTGTGCAGGCGCTCCACTTGACTTCTTCCGTGAACTCCAGGTGGGAACAGACATAGATAATAAATTGACAACATTTCACATCAAAGTGTGACTAGTTCTAGGTGAGCCCGAAGTCTTTCTTACCTCACAGGAAAATCTATGAAATGGTTAGATTGTTAAAACTTATTTCTTGTGCATCTGGCTCACGTGGGTCTTGGGAATCGAACCTGGGTCCTTAAACTTCACAGGCAAATGCTTTAACTATTAAGCCATCTCTCCAGCCCATCACTAATTTCTTAAAGCAAGGTCCTCTTAATTCAGTATGATTGATGACAGACACAAGGGCGATGGCTATGTGAAGACGGAGGTAGTGATTAAAGTGATAAAAATCTAGAAGCTATCGGAGAGTTGGCTTAGCAGTTAAGGCATTTGCCTGCAAAGCCCAAACACCTCGGTTCGATTCCCCAGGACCCATGTAAGCCAGATGCACAAGGGGCACGTGCATCTAAAGTTCATGTGCAGTGGCTGGAGGCCCTGGCGCACCCATTTCCTCTCTCTCTCTCCCTGTCTCTTTCTCTCAAATAAATAAAAATAAAACTATAAAAAAAGTTTAAAATCTAGAAGCCACACCCCAAGGATTGGCAGTAACCAACCGAAGGAGATAGAAACAAGAAAGAATTCTCCCCTGAATCCTTCAGAGAAGGACTCAACCCTGCAGACACTTTTAAAAATATTTTATTAATTTGAGAGAGAGAGAATGAGTATGGTCAGGCCTCTAGCCACTGCAAAGGAATGCATGAACTCCAAACACATGCACCAGTTTGTGCATCTGGCTTTATGTGGGTACTGGGGAATTGAACCTAGGTCCTTGGGCTTTGCTGGCAAGTACCATAACCACAAACCCATCTCCCCAGCCCACTGCTACAGACACTTGTGCTTCCAACTTTATCCTCTACAGCTGTGACGATCCCTTAGCATTACACTGCCAGCCAGCTGTGAGTTTCAGTTGTCACAGACTCCCATTGGTATCTGGATACAAGGGCATAAAGGTACATGTCAACTCCTTCCCAAGAAGTACCTGAGACGGGGTCAGTGAATTAACTTGGTATTTTAGGCTCTTCCTCAAAAGCCTCTGGGTTTCTGGTCATCCACTTTCTCATTTTAATCTAGAAAGACACTGTCAGGGCTATCTGTCACTAAATTGATAGTCAACACTGCTGCGATCTTTTCTATCAGCTTCGTTGGGCCTGCACTGCCCAACTGTTCACTCACTAATGATGTCACCATTTTCTTATAAAAGTATTCATCTCTAATATCTTGAACCCTCAAAACATGTGAAAAAAATTGAGCCCTTGGGCTAGAGAGATGGCTTAGCGGTTAAGCGCTTGCCTGTGAAGGCTAAGGACCCCGGTTTGAGGCTCAATTCCCCAAGATCCACATAAGCCAAGATGCACAAGGTGGCGCATGCATCTGGACTTTGTTTGCAGTGGCTGGAGGCCTTAGTGCACCCATTTTTTTCTCTCTATCTGTTGCTCTCAAATAAATAAATAAAAATAAACAAGAATTTTTAAAAAATTGAAGCCAGGCGTGGTGGCACACGCCTTTAATCCCAGCACTCGGGAGGCAAAGGGAAGAGGATCGCCATGAGTTCAAGGCCAGCCTGAGACCACATAGTGAATTCCAGGTCAGCCTGGGCGAGAGTGAGACCCTACCTTGAAAAAACAAAAAACTAACAAAAAAAATTGAGTCCTTGACTTAACCTAAAAGCACCCTGGTTGGGCGTGGTGGTGCACACCTTTAATCCCAGCACTCGGGAGGCAGAGGTAGGAGAATCACTGTGAGGTTGAGGCCACCCTGAGACTGCATAGTGAATTCCAGGTCAGCCTGGGCTGGAGTGATAGACTACCTCGAAAAGGAAAAAAAAAAAGAAAAAAGAAAGAAAGCACCCTGCCGTAAGTAAGGTGGTCAAGTTATTTATGTGTGAAAATGGCCAGGACAACTGGGCATGGTGGCTCACCCCTTAATTTCACACCTTAATCCCAGCTGAAGAAAGCTGAGGTAGGAGAATCACAGTGAGTTCAAGGCCAGCCCAGGTTAAAGTAAAACCCTGCCTCAAAAAAAATTAAACCAAAACAAAACAAAACATCTGGGTGTGATGGCACAGCCTTTAATCCCATCACTTGGGAGGCTGAGGTAGAAGGACTGCTGTGAGTTAGAGGCCAGCCTGGGACAACAGAATGGGTGCCAACTCAACTTGGGCTAGAGGAAGAGCCCATCTTGGAAAAACACAAAAAAAAACAAAACAAAAGCCAGACGTGGTGGCACACGTTAAAATCTCAGCACTTTGGGAGGCAAGAGGTAGGAGGATTGCCATGAGTTCAAGGCTACTCTGAGACTACATAATGAATTCCAGCCTGGTCTAGAGGAAGATCCTGCCTCAAAAAGAGGGGAGGGGCAGCTAGAGAAATGGCTTAGTGGTTAAGCTCTTGCCTGTGAAGCCTGAGGACCCTGGTTCAAGGCTTAATTCCCCTGGACCCACGTAAGCCAGATGCACAAGGGGGCACATGTATCTGGAGTTCGTTTGCAGTGGCTGCAGGCCCTGGTGTGCCCATTCTCTCTTTCTCTCTCTCTCTGCCTCTTTCTTTCTGTGTGACTCTCAAATAAATAAATAAATAATAAAGAGAGAGAAAGGAGGAGGAAAAGAGGGAAGGAAAGAAGGAAGGGAGGGCACGGCCAGAACACTTTTTAGAGTGAAAGAATGGAGCTACACTAACAGCAGCATATCAAGAGCACACCAGGCAAGGCCATTTGATTGCTCTGTCTTTCACAGACGGGTGGTTGGAGCGCTCACATTCATCCACCACTGATTATATTATAGAGCTTTTCTAAGTGAGGTTACTGAGGAGGCAGAGGTAGGAGGATCACCATTAGTTAGAGGCCAGCCTGGACTACATAGTGAACTCCAGGTCACCCTGGGCTAGAGTGAGACAGTACCTTGAAAAAAAACAATCAATAAATAAAAAAGATCGAAAAACAACCATGAATCAATTACACATATATACCAAGTATTCTACTTAGATACCTAAACAGCTTAATCCTCTTAGTCGTGTAGAAAGTAGGTTATTACTGGCCTCCAGTGTTACAGATGAAATCAAACTTGGAGAGGTCAGGGGACTTGCTGAATGTCACGGAGCTTGTGGACGTCAGAGGCAGCGTTGTAATTCGGATCTGTGAGCCCCCGACACCCGGGCTCACTCCACCACTTACAGTGCAGCCAAGATGATCGTTTCAGAGAGGGCCCATCTTTAGCTCTTAACCAATCTGAAAACAAAACTTGTCTGCAAAGATTAGCTGCCATTAACCAAAGCTGCTTGCCCCGTCATGACCCACATCATTAAGGATCTCCTTGGAATAACGATGTATGATTCTTTTGTTGTTTTGTTGTTTTCTTTTTCTTTCTCTTTTTTGGTTTTTCTTTTTTTATAATTATTTACTTATTTGAGAGAGAGAGGCAGACAGAGAGAGAGAGAAAAAAAAATGGTACGCTGGGGCCTCTAGCCACTGCAAATGAACTCCAGACGCATGAGCCACCTAGTGCATCTGACTTACATGGGTACTTGGGAATCGAACCAGGGTCCTTAGGCTTTGCAGGCAAGCACCTTAACCACTGAGAAATCTCTCCAGCCTTTTTGTTTTTTGCAGGGTGGGGGAGGTTTGAGGGAGGTAGGGTTTTGTTCTAGCCCAAACTGATCTGGATTCACTATGTATTCTCAGGGTGGCCTCGTGCTTATGGAGATCCTCCTACCTCTGCCTCCCAAGTCCTGGGATTAAAGGTGTGCACCACCACATCTGGCCTTGTTTTCTTATCCGAAGCAACCAGTAAGCAATGTTTTCTAAACAACAATTTTAATAATGTAAGAAAAACAACAAAAATTCTCTGGTGATTCTCAGCTTTGAACCATTGCTCACTGCTTTCTACCAAGTTAAACCAATTATTTAAGAACTTCAATTACCTGCAGACAAAAGATTCTGGAGCCAGGCATGGTGCCACACATCTGTAATCGCAGCACTCCAAAGGCTGAGGCAGGGGGATTGTGAATTGTAGTCCAGCCCCAGCTACACTGCAAGAAAAAGATGTTGCAGTCTGTCTCTCCCACTTGATAGAATTTCTTGAGGGCTGCACGGAATCCATGCTGTACCACGTCACTCAACCCCGTGTTGAATTTATTTTAATACTGTGCCGTCAGCTAAAATTTTCCAATAGTTTTGAGCCAGGGAGTAACTGGAACCAAGACAACTCCAAAGTTTCTTACCTGTAAAACAAATGGTTTGACAGTCAAATTTCTAATGTCTCTACTAATTAATCCTCTCAAGACTCTTATTCTGAATCTAGCATGAATTCTATCTGGACTACTAAGAAGCCAGGAAGAACTAGAAAACGTCATTACCCATCATTACCAAAGGTCCCAGCCGAACAAATTGCCGTGTGTGTGTGTGTGTGTGTGTGTGTGTGTGTGTGTTAAAATAAGGGTCTGGCATTTGTTTCCATTATTATTTTGAGATCTTAAATCAAAGATCCCAACTAAGATATCATAGTTTCTTAGTCAATCTGTAAGTCTTCATGATCAAGCTTACATGTGGTAACAATGATGCTAATATACTTTAAAATTATTTTTAAAGCCAGGCCTGGTGGCGCCCGCCTTTGATCCCAGCACTCAGGAGGCAGAGGTAGGAGGATCATTGTGAGTTCGAGGCCACCCTGAGACTACATTATGAATTCTAGTCAGCCTGGGCTAGAGCAAGACCCTACCTTGAAAACCCAAAAGAATTATTTTTAAAAACCCATTTTCCCATATATGACTTTATTCATATTTCACTGCCTATTGCGAGTGCTTCCCATTTTACAGAAAAAGGAAATGGATGTTCCACTGCCTTAAATCAGTCTGTCTAAAGTGACAAAACCATCTGGTCCTCTGTCTCCAAGGCCACAAATTCCTCCTAAAATCATCACAATGACAAAGATACTGTGTCTGGCTTTCTGCCTGAAGGGTACTTCCACCAAGGCCCAGAAGAGATCAGAGGCAGTAGGCTCTCATCCCTTCATCCAAACCTTTCCCCTCACATCTAATGTGGTCACATTGTGTGCTTCAGTTACACACACATGTGAAGCCAGCTGATCACAAAACATAATCACTTCTTCTCTCTATTGATACAACCCCCTCCCTTCTAGAAGGCCATTTTTACAAAGCTATCATATAATCTCCTCCAGGACAGCTTTCATGAAGTGCCCTGTTTCCTTATGTAAGAAAAGTTCATGAAAAAGTATTGGAACTCATTAATTGCCTCCAAGAAGATAAACATTTTGGTTGGCAAGCTGTTGACTGTTAATCCCCAGGGTTCAACTGGACTGTTCTGCTTAGAATGTGCACGAATGAGTTTGGGCTCACAAATTTAGGATCTGGAACATTCTGGGCAAAGTCTAAAGAAATTGGTCTGCTTACCAGTGAGAATTCCAAACAAAATGAGAAAACACCTCACACAGAGGTGATTCTGTGTTTCCTCAGAAACCAAGGCCAGGGCAGGCTGAGGGTTTTCAGGGTCATGAAATGTGAGCTAGGTCCTTCCACCCACAAACTCCATATTTGCAGCGATTTTCCTTTTTTTTTTTTTTTTTTTTTTTTTTTTTTTTTTTCAAAATAGGATCTCGCTCTAGCCCAGGCTGACCTGGAATTCACCATGTAGTTTCAGGGTGGCCACCAGCTCACTGTGATCCTCCTACCTCTGCCTCCCGAGTGCTGGGATTAAAGGCGTGTGTCACCACAGCCGGCTTCCAGTGAATGTTATTTTTTTTCTATTTTTTGCTCTGTTTAACCAAGACAGAAAGCTCCTCAAGCTTTGCAGCAGTGTGTGGGTGCTTGTGTCCCGTGTTCTATTAGGAAACAGCAGTGATAGGCAAAGTGGCGATAATATGAACATGGCAATGAAGGTTCACCTTCTGTCCATCTTCTACCTCACAAACCAAGCTTGAGAAGCCACGCAGAGAAGAGGTTTGAGGCATGGATATAGCAGGAGCAGGAGTAGTGAGGAGTGGGCTAGAGAGACCGTGGTTAAGGCGCTTGCCTACAAAGACTGACAACCGGGGTTCAATTCCCCAGTACCCATGTAAAGCCAGATGCACAAAGTGGTGCATGCATCTGGACTTCATTGACAGTGGCAAGAGGCCCTGGTGTGCCCAGTTTCTCTCTCTTTCTTTCTGTCTCATGTGTGTGTGTCTGTTTTCTCTGTCTACTTGCAAAACATATTTAAGAGTAGTGGAGGGCTGGAGAGATGGCTTAGCGGTTAAGGCATTTGCATGCAAAGCCAAAGGATCCTGGTTCAGTTTTCCAGGACCCACGTAAGCCTGATGCACAAGTGGGCACATGCGTCTGGAGTTTGTTTGCAGAGGCTGGAGGCCCTGGCTTGTCTAGTCTCTCCTTCTCTCTCTCTCCCTCTCTCTCTCTCTCTCTGCCTCTTTCTCTCTCACAAATAAATAAATAAAATATATGTTTTTAATTTTTTTTTTAAAAAAAGAGTAGTGGAGAGCAACTGGGTGCCTCCTTCTGCCAGCGCTATAACCTTGGCTAATCTGAAGATGCCATCCCTTCCAGCTATGCCACTGCTTGTCCTTGTGTGGAACCCACTGGAATTCAAGTGAGCTCTTAAAAGCACTACTGGAACGGTGAGGAAAATGAGCTCTTAACAATGGGGAGTTGCAGAGGCCATGGTGGTCCCCAAGAAACAAAGGCAAAAGCGTGTGAACGTATGCACAGGAAACACACCAGTACTGTAACACTTCTAAGTCACAAGGCGAGTTCAGTGGGCAACCATTTCCTGTCTTATGTGCATTCTCCCCCCACCCAGGAACCCTGTATTTGCTCTGGGGAAACACCTTTGTCTCATTCCTAGACTTGAGGCTGTGCTAAGTGACAGAAAGGAGACCCAATGAGGTGACGATAATCATGCTGTGTCCATAGTCTGCGTGTGGAAGTGGAACCCAGAGAACCTGAGGGGTTTAATTCTAGAGCTTCCGAAGAGAGGCATGCATGCCCTCTCTTGTCCTGTCGGAATGCTGTCGTGATGGAAGACTCAATCGTTTTGCTTCCCATGGAATAAAAGCGTGAAAGTGACTGGGGCCACCACGGAGCTGAAATCAAAGCTCCACCATCTCATTAGGGCCAAAATGGACAGATGGACAGAAGCTCTTTGTGGGGACATGGATGCAAGCTCTCCTGAAGTCTGTAACGTTCTCAGAAGTGATATTGGCTCATTTTGTCATTTGCAGGTTAAGGAGCTCTAAGGGATCCATACGTTCGCACCGAGACTGAATTTTAAGTTGCAAAAGTAACTTTTTCCTTCATAGTTTATGAATACCATTCCCACAGTGTTTATGAGTATGGTCCTGGACTGGGGAAATAGTTCAGTGAGTAAAGTATTTGCTGTGCAAACACGAGGTCCCGAGAACACATGTAAAATGCCAAGCATGGTGGCGCTCACCTTTAACCCCTCCAGAGAGAGAAGGGTTCGTAGGGTTTACTGGCTAGCCATTTCAGCTGAATCTGTGAGCTTCAGGTTCAGAGACCCTGTCTCAAAAAAATAAAGTGAGAGCCGGGCATGGTGGCACTCGCCTTTCATCCCAGCACTCGGGAGGCAGAGGTAGGAGGAGCGCCTTGAGTTCAAAGCCAACCTGAGACTATATAGTGAATTCCAGGTCAGCCTGGGCTAGAGCGAGACCCTATCTCGAAAAAACAAAATATAAAAAATAAATAAAGTGAAGAGTGGTCAGGGAGACGGTTCAGTGGTTAAAGGTGCTGGCTTGCAAAGCCTACAGACTCTGGCTCAACTCTCTAGTATCCACATAGTGCCATATACAAAACTCTGGCTTTTTTTTTTTTGCAGTACAAGAGACCCTAGATTACACACACACACACACACACACACACACACACACGCACCTAAACACATATGAACATGCATACACACAAATACACATGCAAAAATGAATTGCTTGAGTCGGGCGTGGTGGTGCACACCTTTAATCCCAGCACTCAGGAGGCAGAGGTAGGAGGATCACCATGAGTTCGAGGTGACCCTGAGAATACAGAGTGAATTCCAGGACAGTCTGGGCTACAGCAAGACCCTACCTCAAAAAACCACACACAGAGAAAATGAATCGCTTGGTGGTGAGTCCTTGGGGAAATTGCTTCCCCCCTGATTGTCATTCTGCCCACCTCTAAAGGAGAATGATACCTACCATACAGTGTTGTTGAAAGAGACCATCATCAGGGCCTGGAGAGATGGCTTAGTGGTTAAGCGCTTGCCTGTGAATCCTAAGGACCCTGGTTTGAGGCTTGATTCCCCAGCACCATACATAAGCCAAATGTACAAGGTGGCGCATGCATCTGGATTTTATTTGCAGTGGCTGGAGGCCCTGGTATGCCCATTCTCTATCTGCCTCTTTCTCTCTCTGTCTGTTGCTCTCAAATAAATAAATAATAAATAAATAACAACAACAAAAATTAGGGGGAAAAAAAGCTGGGTGTGGTGGTGCATGCCTTTAATCCCAGCGGTCTGGAGCAGAGATAGAAGGATCGCTGTGAGTTCGAGGCCACCCTGAGACTACATAGTGAATTCCAGGTCAGCCTGAGCTTGTGTGAAACCCTACCTTGAAAAACCAAAAAAAAAGAAAAGAAAAGAAAAAAAAGAGACCATCAACAGGACAGAAAGCCCAGAAAAGTGGCCGCACATAGTAGACACTATTATCATGATTTTTGCTCAATGATCTCAGAAATGACTGCCACAATGCTCCTGACCCAACAGGGGCAGCGTGACAAAGCACTGTGAGTAGAAAAGAGAGAGCGTGCTTCCACTTAGTCTATTGTTTCCGCCCAAGCCTCTCATCTCTGTTTTAAACTTCTTATGCATTTACTTATTCACAAGCAGAGAAAGAGATAGAAGAGAGATACACAGAGAGAATGGGCATGCCAGGGCCTCCAGCTGCTGCAAACACACTCCAGATGCATGCGTCACTTTGTGCATCTGGCTTTATATGAGCACTGGGGACTCGAGAGTTCAGGAGTGTGTGAGGAAAAGTACATTCATGATAATGATGATCACGAGAGGGAAGAAGGTGAGGGACGGGGCAGCAGCACACCTGGGCTGGGGGACACTCATACAGCTCCACCAGGCAGAGCCAGAGGTGGCAGAGAGAAGTTCATAGCTGTTTTCATTTCTCCCTTTATTGCCACAGTAGAGAGTAAAGGGTGCTTTGGGTAATGCTGGGGAAGGTTTTGCATGAGCTCCAAGGCTCAATTCCCATGCCAGTCAACCCTTGGGACAAAAGCTACCCTCGGTCCCCACACACTTAAGAGCGAGTCTTCAGTCCCGAGTGCATCCTAAGCCCGTTTTCATTGCCTACACAGCACACATCAGATTAAAGGATGTGGTGTTTGGAATCAAAAGGCCTCCATAAGCTCATGTGTTTTGAATGCTTGGTCCCAGCTGATGGCAATATGGGAGGTGGAGTCTTGCTGGAGGAGGTGTGCTGCTGGGAGCAGGCTTAGGGGTCTTATGGCAGGCTCCCCTTTGCCAGTGTTCAGCTCCCTCTCTGGCTGCTGTGTTCCACCTGCTGTGGCGAAATTAACCCTCCCCTCTTCTGAAAGGCCATGGCACTCCGTGTATCTGGCTAATGTAGCATCCATGACATGGTACGTATTGAGAGACGCTAACTTGTGTAACAAGAAGTTTATCCAGGGCTGGGGAGATGGCTCAGCAGAAAACCAGAAAAAGGAGAAAACACAGCGAGTTCCTAGCCTCCACAGATATGTGTGAGGGACATGTAAAGCTGGACACGCACACACATACCCCACACGTACACATTACACGCGCACACACACACTACAAAAGTAGTTTATTTTTAGTCTACATAACCTGGTGTACTCATCTATTTGAGTTGTTAGAACACAATGACTGGATGCTAGATTTTTATTATTTATTTATTAGAGAGAAAGAGATAGATAGATGATAGAGAGAGAGAGAAAGAGAGAGAGAGAATGGGCACGCCAGGGCCTCCAGCCATCACAAAGAAACTCCAGACGCATGTGCCACCTTGTGCATCTGGCTTACATGGGTCCTGGGGAATTGAACCTGGGTCCTTAAGCTTTGTAGGCAAGTGCCTTAACTGCTAAGCTATCCCTCCAGCCTGGGGCCTAGCTTTGTAACAACCTTCTCTAATGAGAACAGGAATCTGAGGCGGACCCTCTGAGACCTAATTATTTTCCACTAGGCTGCACCTCTTGAAGGTTCTGATGCCAGGTAGGCAAGGAGCTAGAGATGAGATGACTGAGGAAAACCGCGGCTGCATCTTGGTAGCTGTGGCTCCCGGCAGTCCTAATATCCCTTTGTGGTTACATAGCCTTGAAGCTGCGGTTAGACTGTCCTACTCGCTCAGAAAATAAAGCACCAGGCATTTTCCTCGCACACGTACACTGATAGAGGGTTTGTATCCTCAAAAGAACTTCCATCATTATAATATCACTTCCATTGTGGGCTTGATAGTCCTTCTTTTCCTGCCTGTTGTGAGCTTTTCTAGAGGATCATGGGAAGAAATACCCTAAAAGGGAAACCCGGCTCACCGTAACTTGGATAAAGGGTTCCATTACTCCATGGATATATCACCCACCTCATAAATACTCTCATAAGAGATGGCCTAGTAGTTAAGGTGCTTGCCTGCGAAGCCTAAGGACTCAGGTTCGATTCTCCAGACCCCACATGAGCCAGATGCACAAGGGGACGCATGTGTCTAGAGTTCATTTGCAGTGGCTGGAGGCCCTGGTGTGTCCATTCTCTCCCACCCTCTCTCTGTCTCTGTCTTTCTCTCTGCCTCTTTCTCTCTCTTAAATAAATAAATAAGATATATTTAAAAAATAAATAAATAAATAAATACTCTCATAAAAATTTCTTTAGGACTGGAGAGATGGCTTAGCCATTAAGGTGCTTGCCTGCAAAACCTAAGGTCCCAGGTCCGATTCTCCAAGTCCCACATAAGCCACATGCACAAGATGGCACATGAGTCTGAGTTTGTTTGCAATGGTTAGAGGCCCTGGTGTGCCCATTCTCCTCTCTCTCTCTCTCTCTCTCTCCTCTCTGTTTCAAATAAAAAAATAAAATTTCTTTAAAATTCATAAAACAGAACCCACTGGGCTGTGCTCAGCACTTGGGGAAGTTCACTTCATTCTCTGAAGTGTTTGCTTTGCCTAACTTTGCTAAATAAACTTCTGCTTAAATTATCATGTCTGTACTGAATTCATTCCCTCAAGAAAATAAGAACTGGGCTAAAGAGATTGCCCAGTGGTTAAGGCAAAACCTAATGGCCAGAGTTCACACACACACAGCAAAGCCAGATGCACAAAAGTACAAAGAGATGCATGCATCTAGAGTCTGCTTGCAGAGGCCCTGGCATGTCCATTCTCTCTCCCTCTTTCTCTCTCTGCAAATAAATAAAAAAATATTTTTTTAAAAATATAAAAACTGGGCTGGAGAGATGGCTTAGCAGTTAAGGCATCTGCCTGCTCAGTCTAAGAATGCCCTTAGATTCTCTGGGTAGGTCCCATGTTTAGCCAGACACAGTGACACAAGGGCACAATGCCACATTTGCCCACAAGGGGGCACATGCGTTTGGAGTTCATTCACAGCAGCTGAGAGGCTGCTGGCACGCCCATTCTCTATCTCTCTCTCTGACTCTCTCCAAATAAATAAATAAATAAATAAATAAATAAATAAATAAATAAATAAATGAGAACTAAGAGACTCCACCATAACAGTTCTACCACCTCTCAGCTTGACTGCACTGGACACCAAACTTTCAGCATGCAAACCTTTGGGGAGATGCATGCAACCCACATCCACACCATGGTACCCACTTTCCCAGGTGGAAAACTTTTTGCTCTCTGTCTAGAATTCTCCAGCCTCCTGAATTCCTATTCTAAGACCAAGGTCATTCATTTGGAATTATTTCATTTTTTTTTTTTTCTGTTTCTCATGACCTAGAGCAGACTTCTGGAAAGAATGAGCTCCTTAGATTAGTATTAGGAAATGGTGGGCAAGTTTAAGGAAAGAAAATGAAAAAGGCTATAATAGACCAAGGAAATATCATAAACTGTGTTTCCTTGACATGGAAGCAAAAGACAGTACGTTGGATCCTGGCCCAGGAACCATTAGCAAATAGGTAATATGAGAGCCTGGAGTTGGAGCTGGAGGTCATGGGAGGAGATAAGGCTGGAAGGGGAAGTCAGGTGAAGGATTATTATTATGACATGCAAAAAAGGGCTTAGGTGGGTGGTGGTGCACGCCTTTAATTCCAGCACTTGGGAGGCAGAGGTAGGAGGATCACCGTGAGTTTGCGGCCACCCTGAGACCACATAGTGAATTCCAGGTCAGACTAGGCTAGAGTGAGACCCTACCTCAAAAAACAAAACAAGGCCTAAGGAAATAGCTTAGTGGTTAAGGCACTTGCTTGCAAAGCCAAAGGACCCAGGTTTGATTCCCCAGGACCCATATAAGTCAGATGCACAAGGTGGCACAAGAGGCCCTGGAATGCCCATTTTCTCTTTCTCTCTATCTGCCTCTTCCTCTCTCTCAAATAAATAAATAATTATTTTTTAAAAAGAAGAAGAAAAAAACAAAACAAAACAAAAAGCACTTAGGTGATGGGAAGGTACTAACTGCTTCCAGAGAGCAAGATGGTATATATTCAGAATTTTGCTTGCTTAATCTGAGGGTTTGTTTGTCTGTCTGTCAGTAGAGCAAGACCAAAAGGAGAATGAGAGAGGGGGGAGAGAATGAGCATGCCAGGACGGCTAGCTGCTGTAAGCAAACTCCATCCATATTGTGCATCTGGCTTTACGTGGGTGCTGGGGAATCGAACTCGACTCATTATGCTTTGCAGGCAAGCACCTTACCCACTGAGCCATCTCTCCAGCCCCAACCTGAGGGTTTTATTCTGTGTTTCTTTTAATGTTCGTGACACAACAATAACAACCGTTTTAACGCAGCTTACAATTTCTGAGTTGGGTATTTGGGCAGAGTTCATGATAATTTTTTTCGCCCAATGTGGAATTGTCTGGGGTCACATAGCAGTATTTACCTTGTGGTTAAATTGGTCTGAAAGTTCCGAAAGGGCATCACCACGTGTCTGTTCTCGAGGCAGGGATAACCAGGGCCACTTCTCTTCCACAGATAGTCTTGGTCTTCACCAAGTGATCTAATAAGCTAGTTGGATTTTTGTTTTGTTTTGTTTTGTTTTTTACATGGTGACTCTGGACTTCCAGACACCAGGATGAAAGCTCCTCTTAAAGGCTGGGTCCTGATTAGCCTAAGATCATGGTTTCTTTCCTTTTTATTTTTATTTTATTTATTTATTTATTTATTTATTTATTTATTTTTTCGAGGTAGGGTCTCACTCTGGAATTAATTATGTAGTCTCAGGGTGGCCTCGAACTTATGGCGATCCTCCTACCTCTGCCTCCCGAGGGCTGGGATTAAATTCATGCACCACCACGCCTGGCTTAAGATCACATTTTCTATACTCAAGTTTGCCCAAGGGCAAGAAGAGAAATAGACCTCATTTCCCCATAGAGGATCTAAAGGGTTCATGTTCACCTTTAATCCATCCAGGCAGGTAAGCATGTTTGGCTGGAAGTATAAAGAAGCAACAATTTTTATAATGCCCACTTCCTGAAATATTCATGCATGATTACTCCCAGAATGCTCTGTCAATGTCTTTGTCACATCACTATGACACAGCTGTAGCTGTCACTCGTTGTATGATGGCATGCCCCGCCACTGCTGGCGTGCATTTAACTACTCTTTAATTGTTTGTGTATTTTGAGGTGCTGGGATTGAATTCACAGCTCAGCCATGCTAGGCAAGTGTTTTACCATTGACATACATGCCGAACCCAGTTAGTTTTTCAATTGTACCTGGTGAATTAGAAGGTGTTAGTTTACAGAGATTTGAAGACATACAGAGAAAGCAATTTTCAACACTACTGAGCCAATATTCATTGATATTTGAAAAAAATCTCTAAGATATTTAATGCTAATAGTTAAAAATATAAAACTAGGTGACTAAGCTTAGGAAGAGTAGGACAAGAGCATAGGAAGGGAATAAACTTAAAAAAAAATTGAAGCTGGGCTGCAGAGATGGCTTAATGGTTAAGTTCTTGCCTGTGAAGCCTAAGGACTCCGGTTCAAGGCTCGATTCCCCAGTACCTACGTAAGCCACGTGCACAAGGTGGTGCATGCTTCTGGAGTTCATTTGCAATGGCTGGAGGCCCTGATGCGCCCATTCTCTCTGCCTGCCTCTCTCTCTCTCTCTCTCTCTCTCTCTCTGTCTATTGCTCTCAAATAAATAAATAAAAATAAACAAAAAAAATTTTAATCGAAGCTTTCCTTTTTGTGTGGCAGAAGAAAATGGATATATATATACATATATAATTTTGTAAATATTTATTTATTTATGAGAGAGAGAAAGAGAAAGATAAAGAGAGAGAGAGAATGGGTGCACTAGAGCCTCTGGCCACTTATTTTTTTGCACTAAGAATACACATTAAGGTAGATAGTAGTTCAAGGAAAGGGGAAATTGTTAGGAAATGCATCGATAAAGTCAGTGTAGCTGAAGGTCTACAGAACTGAAGATACCAATGAAAGTATAGTTAAAGTGGTTAATTAAAAAGAAAAAGGTCAGGCTGGAGAGATGGCTTAGCGGTTAGGGTACTTGTCTTTGAAGCCTAAGGACCCAGATTCAGTTCCCCAGATCCCACATTAGCCAGCTGCACATGGTGGCACATGTTCATTTGCAGTGGCTAGAGGCCCTGGTGTACCCATTCTGTCTCTCTCCCTATAATAAATAAGTGAAAATTATATATATTAAAGTTCTTCCTTACTTAGGAAGATCAGAGGAGGTAGGAAGTAATTGCTAAGTTCTGAAAACAAAGACTGGAGGTCACACTGAGCACAAACTGCAGATCCAGTGGGAGTGAGAACAAAAGGGGAGGTTGGGGTCTGGAGAGATTGCTTAGCCGCTAAGGCGCCTGCATGCTAAGTCTAAGAATGCTGGTTCCAATGTCCAGCAGTTCCAATCTCCAGGTCCCACGTTTAGCCAGATGCAAAGTGAGGCAAGGGCGCAATGCTGCACTTGACCACAAGGGGGCGCACACATCTGGATTTCGTTCTCAGCAGCTGAGAGACTGTTGGTGCGCCCCTCTATCTGTCTTCCTCTCCCTCTCTGTCTATCTCTCTCTGTCTCTCTCTCCAAAACTAAATAAAAATAATAATAAATTTTTTTTAAAAAGGGGGAGGTTGGGGTGAGCAGCTCCACAGCCCCAGGAAGTTTGGAGGTGAAGTCATGTCATTCAATGACAAGGCTAAAGGTGTGGCTTTGCGTGTGGGTTGTTCCTCTGTAGTGTGAGGCTGATGATGGCTGGAACACGGTGAGACATGATGAGGTCAGGGTGATCACTGAGTCATTTGTATTGATGCTGAACTCACTCAACTGATGTGGGACACACGTTAGTTTCAGGACTTACCCAGAGCTTCCCAAGCATTCCTGGGCACAGACAAGGAAGTGTGTGGATTCAGGGAACCAGAAATGGGCCAAGTTTGTCTTCAACACTTGTCACACTTTCATTCTATAATATCTTGTCTTCTTTTATTTCTTTTTTAAGTTTATTTATTTGTAAGCACAGAGAGATAGAGGAGAGAGAGAGAGACAGGGAGAATGGGCTCACCAGGGCCTCTGGCCACTGCAAAGGAACCCCAGATGCATGCACCATTTTGCACATCTGCCTTTACGTGGGTACCGGGAAATCAAACCTAGGTTGTTAGGCTTTAATGGCAAGCGCCTTAACCACTGAGCCATCCACTCCCAAATAACCAGTATTCACTAACCCCAGGTTTGCCTGGGACTCCTTTAAAAGATCCACTTTGCTTTCTTTCTACCTTTTCGTCCCTCCCTCCCTCCCTCCCTTTCCTCTCCATCCTCTCTTCCTTTCTTCTTTTTCCTTCCAGGAACTGGTACTTATTGTCAATCCTTTATATTTAGCATCAACAAGATGCCCCAACTACAAAATATTATGCAAATTGCAATGTGACAGGGCTTTCTAAGAGAACATTCATTTTCATGGTGTGTGTGCGCGTGCATGCATGTGTGTTCAAGTGTATCACTGTGGGCACACATGGTGTGTGGGGGGAGGTCAGAGGACAGCTTTGGGTGTCCATCCTTGCTTTCCACCTTGTTAGAAGCAGATGCTCTAGCTATTCACTGCTTCGTTCGCTAGGCTCGACAGCCCATGAGCTTTCTGGGAGATTCTTTTCTCTCTGTCTCTCCTCTCACTGCAGACACGCTGGGATTACAGACACTTGTTCTACAGCAGCCAGCTACATGTGAGTTCAGGAGCTCACACTGGTGCTCCAAGCACTATAAACACCATTTCCCCAGCCCCAACACATTCTTAACCAGAAAGTGATCATTTGGGGACCAAACACTCCACAAGGGGTGTCTGCAAAAGGCAAGCGATTCTAGCAGGACAGGTGCTTCCTGCTGTCTAACTGTTCTGAAAGTTCTTTGATACTGGTTTGTTTGTTTGTTTTTGCCATGAGGTTTGAATCACCCCCACAAAGTATGCGTCTCTTAGGGGCAGGACCTAAGTGGATTCAACACGAGGACCACAGTGATAAATATGACCGAAGGCCAACAGAAGCGAAGGAAGTAGTGAGAGGTTCAACTTGGACCTGTGCTTCCTGATGGGTAGGTTAAGGCAGGCCAGCGTGTTGTAAGAGATTGACTCCCCTCTGTCTCTGAGACATGTCATCAATTTTAATCAATGTCATGACTCAAGCAGGTTTGAGATGCATCAACATAGGATACATTATATAATGATAATAATTGGTATTGGAGTATATATTATGTGCCCAATTTTTTTAAAAATATTTTATTTTTCTTATTTATTTGAGAGAGAGAAAGAGAGGGAGAGGGAGATAGAGAATGGGTGTGTCAGGGCTTCCAGCCAATGAAAATGATCTCCAGACACATGCACCACCTTGTGCACCTGGCTTACGTGGGTCCTAGGGAATTGAACCTGGATCCTTTGGCTTTGCTAGCAAATGCCTTAAGTACTGAGCCATCTCCCTAGCCCCCGAGCTATATTTTTTAAAAAAATATTTCTTACTTATTTATTTGAGAGAGAGAGAGAAAGAGAGAAGAGGCAGGGAGAAAGAGCGAACGGGCACACCAGGGCCTCCAGCTGCTGCAAACAAACTCCAGACACATGTGCCCCCTTGTGCATCTGGCTTATGTGGGTCTTGGGGAATCAAACCGGGGTCCTTAGGTTTCACAGGCAAATACTTTAACCACTAAGCCATTTCCCCAGCCCTCCCCAAACTGGTGGCACACGCCTTTAATCCCAGCACTCAGGAGGCAGAGGTAGGAGGATCACCATGAGTTTGAGGCCACCCTGAGACTACATAGTGAATTCCAGGTCAGCCTGGACCAGAGTGAGACCCTACCCCAAAAAAACTAAAAAAAATTTTTTTTAATATTTATTTATTTGAGAGAGAGAGAGTAGGAGAAAGACAGAAAAAGAATGAGTATGGGCATTCCAGGGCCTTCTGCCACTGCAAAAGAACTCCAGATGCACGTGCCACTTTCTGCATTTGGTTTGACATGAGTACTGGGGAATTAAACCCAGGTCTGCAGGTTTTTGCAAGGAAGCACCTTTAACCATTGAGCCATCTCTCCAGCTCCCAAACTCTGTACTTTAAAAAAAACCAACAATCCTACTTGGTTAGTACCATTACTTGCATTTTTCAGATGAAAAAAGTGAAAAGATGTTCCCAAGGTCACAGAGATGGAAAGGTAAGAGGTATACATTGCCCCTAAATAACTATTTGCTGGATCTGTGTAAACTTTTCAGTTGAACAAACTTTTCAAGAAGCTTGTTTTAAAATGAACGCCCCTATATGTGCACAGCAAGGCTAGAACACCATCCTGTTCCCCTCTGCAGGTTAGATAAAGTATGGCAGGGAACTGTAGTTGCCGAACACATAGACCTCAAGTTTACCTGGGATTCCTTTAGAAGGTACACTTTGTTATATTTTTAAAACTTATCAGTTACTGGGCTGGAGAGATTGCCTAGTGGTTAGGGCGTTTGCCTGCAAAGCCTAAGGACCTGGATTCGATTCCCCAGGACCCACGTAAGCCAGATGCCCAAGGGGACACATGTGTCTGGAGTTCATTTGCAGCGGCTGAAGGCCCTAGCGTGCCCATTCGCTCTTTCTCTCTGCCTCTTTCTCTCTTTCTCTCAAATAAATAAATAAAATATCTTTAAAAAAAAACTTATCACTTACTGAGGGATTATAATTTGGGGCTAGGGATGTCATTCAATAGAGTTCTTTGCTGAGCAGAAGAAAGGGAAGGAAGAAGAGATTGTAATTTTTTTTTAAAAAAGGGAGACTTTAAAAACATTTTTAAAATTTATTTGCAAACAGAGAGAGATAGAAGAGAGACAGACAGTATGGGTGCACCAGGGCCTCCAGCTGCTGCAAACGAACTCCAAATGCATGTGCCACTTTGTACATCTGGCTTTATGTGGGCACTGGGGAAATGAACCTGGGGCCTTAGGCTTTGCCAGCCAGCACTGTAACCGCTGAGCCATCTCTCCAGCTCCTGTAATTTCTTTTTATTTCACCTGGATCTCCAATATAACAAAAAAAAACTTTGTTAATTTACAGATAAACCATTTATTGTAGCTTGCAATTCTTCCAAAAGTCCCTAGTGTTTCTTTTACAAATGCACCCTTTTTTTAAGCTTCTCATCTTGCTTTGGAAAATATATACATACACCCACGTGAGCTTTCGTTTTCATTTTCCAGGGGGTGTGGAGGCGACGTGAATTACAATGAAATTGGTTTATACTAGGTATTTTTATCACAGATTGGGAGGCAGGAACTGCAAGAAAACACTAGTTTCTCAGCAGGTCACTAGTTCTAGGTATTCACTGCACAATTACACCCAAACTCATTTACTATCTTAAAAAAATTATTCCAGGGCTGGAGAGATGGCTCAGCCTTTAAAGGCACTTGCTTGCAAAGCCTGCAGGCCCTGGATCGATTCCCCAGTACCCACGTAAAGCAAGATGCACTAAGTGGCACATACATCTGGAGAGTTCTTTTGCAGTGGCAAGCGGCCCTGGCATGCCCATTCCTCTCTCTGCTTGCAAATAAATATTTGTTAAAAAGGAAAAAAAAAAAAAAGATTCCGGGGCTGGAGAGCTGACTCAGCAGTTAAGGTGCTTGCCTGCAAAATCTAACGACCTGAGTTGATTCCCCAGTGCCCAGGTAAAGCCAGATGCACAAAAGGGGGCGCAAGTATCTGGAGTTCCTTTGCAGGGCTAGAGGCCCTGGTGCTCCCATTCTCTGTCTCAATAGATAGATAGATGATGGATAGATAGATGATAGATGGATACATGATAGGCAGTCCCAGGTGCTCCCATTCTCTCTCTAAATAGATGGATAGATGATAGATAGATAGATAGATAGATAGATAGATAGATAGATAGATAGATAGATAGATAGATAGACAGACAGACAGACAGACAGATAGATAGATAGATAGATAGATAGATAGATAGATGATAGATAGATAATAGATAGACAGACAGGCCGGCCGACCCAGGTGCTCCCTTTCTCTCTCAATAGATGGATAGATGATCAGTCCCAGATAGATAGATAGATAGATAGATAGATAGATAGATAGACAGACAGACAGACAGACAGGCCGACCCAGGTGCTCCCTTTCTCTCTCAATAGATGGATAGATGATAGGCAGGCCCAGGTGCTCCCATTCTCTCTCGATAGATAGATGGATGGATGGATGGATGGATATAGATGATAATTTTTTTAAATAAACAATTTTTTAAAAATTATTCCATGGCAAGGTTTCTTTACATAAGACTTGGCCCGCAGCCGTCCCCACAACCTGCGGCAATCCCCTGTGCAGTGCGGGACATCAAGCCCTGACTGTCCCCAAGGAGCTCCCAGTGTCCCCCGAGGGAGCCAGGCGGTGGCTCGCAGGAGGCGGCCTGGGAGCGCGGGAAGCAGCCAGGCTTTCAGTTCACGACCCCGTGTTTTCCATAGGGGGCAAAAAGGAAAGAAAGAACGGCACATTGTGATCCTTCCGCCCGCGGAGGAGGAGGTGTGTGGGGGGCGGGGGAAACCCTTCGATCCGGTCTGGCAGAGGCGACGTCGGCGCGCTGGGGCCGCGGGAATCCGGGACGCCGGGAGGGGAGCCGCGTTACGGGAATCGCGGCCTCGCCTGGACTCGTCAGCCAATGGCCGCGTGCGCCGGGGACTGCCCGCAGCCAATCAGCGCGCGGGGATCTGGGTGCGGGGCGGGGCGGAGCGGCGGCGGCGGCCGCGGCCTGCGGGCGGGTGGAGGGTCGCTGTGAAGTGTCCGCGGGGACCCGGAGCTGCGGAGCGTGTCGGGTTCCGGGCTGAGGGGCGCGGCGCGGCGCGGCGGTTTTCCCGGGGACGCCCCCGCCCCCTGGAACTGGGGGGTGCTTGGTGGTGGGCCGCACCCACGGACTACGGCTCGGGCTTGGCGTGGGAGACGGAGGCGTCGCGGCCTGAGAGGTGAGGGCCCCCGGGCCGATGGGGGCGGAAGGAGGATGTGGGCTTCTCCCAGGCCCACCCGGGATCTGGCATGGAAAAGTGGGGGCGGCCTCTCTGATCTGGGAGAGGGGTCCCCCCATATCACCCCCAATGCGGGTCCCGGGACCTGGCATGGAAAAGTGGGGGGTGGTTTCTCTGACTTGGGAGAGGGATCCCCCATACCAGGCCCCCAATGAGGGTCCCGGGACCTGGCATGGAAAAGTGGGGGGTGGTTTCTCTGACTTGGGAGAGGGATCCCCCCATACCAGGCCCCCAATGAGGGTCCCGGGACCTGGCATGGAAAAATGGGGGCGGCCTCCCTGATCTGGAAGAGGGGTCCCCCCATATCAGGCTCCCAATGAGGGTCCTGGGACCTGGCATGGAAAAGTAGGGGACGGCCTCCCTGACCTGGGAGAGGGGTCCCCATACCAGGCCCCCAATGAGGGTCCCGGGACATGGCATGGAAAAGTAGGGGGCGGCCTCCCTGACCTGGGAGAGGGGTCCCCCCATACCAGGCCCCCAGTGAGGGTCCCGGGACACGGCATGGAAAAGTGGGGGGGGGCTGTTTCTCTGACCTGGGAGACCAGGCCCCCCATAGGGTCCCGGGACACGGCATGGAAAAGTGGGGGGGGGCTGTTTCTCTGACCTGGGAGAGAGGTCCCCCCATACCACCATCCCCAATGAGGGCCCGGGACCTGGCATGGAAAAGTGGGGGGTGGCCTCCCTGACCTGGGAGAGGGATTCCCCCCCCTACCCCCGACATGATTTCTCTGTCCCCGGGGCCTGGAAATCCCCGCATTCCATCCTCTGTCCCACCTCCCATTTGCCCAACTTGGTCACCTGGTTCCTTCCACCTGAGGTACCCCAACTTTGCCCTGACTCCCTGCTTCGGTCGCACATCCCCAGGTCCCCAAGGCTTTCTGAGTCCCCTGCCGTGTCCCCTTTGCAAACTTGACCCTCCCCACTCGGCGTCTGATTTCTCTCCCTCACCCCACCAAACCAGCTTTTTCGCCCTGAAATCCCCAACCAATGCTTAATATTTCCTTTAATCTCTCGCACCTACCAATTCCTAAATAAATCCCACGTGTCTTTTTAAACCCGAGAAGGAGGCCTTCTGTCTCAACTTGGACCTCCTCCTCTACTCCCCCACCAAGTAGCCGAGTTTTGTTCATTCGTGGATAGACAGTCTTTTATTCATTTGTCCCTCAAAAGGAAATCTTGTTTTAATTAAGTCTTTGTTTTAATTTGTAGAGTATTGAGGGTTTCAGCGGTTAACACTGTTGTAAAATTCTGATTGGCGTGCTAGGATGCATCTTGTAAGCTATGTATGTTTACTCAGTGTTGTAAACAAACCCTTTAGACTGTGTGGGACTGCTGGCTTTCAGTGGGAACAACTCTTCGTGATTAACACAGATCATCATTTGAGCTGATTGCTGTTTTCATAATTTCCTTATGTTAATGTATATTTGAAAGTGTTTACGAACTATAAACTGGATGCTGTCTTTTCATAGGACCAACTTTATTACTAAGTTAAATTGTGCTTTCCAAATACTTGTTTGGGGGAATAATTTGGGGGTTTGCTTTTAATCACAAGTGAAAGAACAAAAATGGAGGAAATGTTAGGAATGATAAGCTTTGTAGTAGAATTGTTCCTCTTTCCAGCTGTGTATTTTGAAAAGAAGAGTCTTTTTCTCATAGGTAATTTGGAGCATTATAAATACGGCTGCCAGCTAATTTAGAGCAACATATTCTTAGGAGTTAAACATGATGTTCTCATTTTTTATTTATAATGGTGTGTTTTCTGTTTAACTTTTTTTTTTCCCTAAGGGAATTTGACATTTCAGTTAAGTACTAGGGAGAAAGTTAATACATAATACATGCCTGTGAACAGGTGTTACAGTAGACACTGTCCAGAGAATGGAAGACTCAGGGTCCCTCTATTACCTAGACAGACATCTTGTCATATCGGCAGATTTCTCATAGAAAATGCAGTGCTGTAACTTGGTCTGGGAAGTTAAGCATTGCCTACAACTGCAGCAGCAGGAAGGGGTTTTCCTCCCTGGAAGTCATTTCAAACTTCCTCGTTTTCTGGCTATCAGAATTCCCTGGCCCAGAGATATTTGCAGCCTGGCTCCTGGAGGAGCCTGGAATGTTCTCACAGCTCTGTCTCCCTTTCTTTGATTGCAAAGGCAATGTGATCAGAGTTGAGGTTTCTGTTAAGATTATCTCACTGCGCACTTACCCTCTGTGGGCACTAATAAAGATGCCGGAGATGATATCAGGATCTTCACAGATTTTACAAAAACCGAGCTAACAAAAAGAGCATCACAGAGCTTACTCACAAATACAGAATAGAGAACACAGTGGAGAATTAGAATATAATAGAACCTGTGGAATTACCAAATTATATTCATCGTAATAACTAATACATGTGGAATGTTTTCTGTGCCAGTCACTGTTTTGAGCATTTTGCTCACAATCATAACCCTCATAGTCTTGTTAGGTGTCTTAACCTCTTACACAAAGGCAAACCCAAGATAGAAAAGTTGTAAGCAACTTGTCCAGCTAATAAATGATAGCTCCTGTTTGTACTTAGCTAGCCTGGCTTTGGATTCTGGGATATTCACTGTGATAATACTGTAACAGTGAGCAGGCTGATGCTGCTGTATCAGAAAGTCTTTCATTCTGGCTGAGACGTAGCCAGTGGTAGAGTGTTTCCCTAGCATGGGCCTGGGCCCTGGGTTCAATTCTCAGCACCCCATACATTAATAAATAAGTACATGAACAAACCTAATTTTCTGCTGAGTGCCTCGAAGTATGTTAGATTGTGAGCGTATCAAGACATGTAATTACTGTTCCATGTTATGAATCCTTTAAGGAACTCTAAAAGAGAAGTGGGGACAAAAATGTGTGTGAGAGTGGGTGGGGGTGACGTTCTGCAGAAGTTCATCTGGGGTTATAAACAGCGGGGTAAAGCAGACTCAGGACGGCATTGGCACTGGAGAAGCCGGTGTAAAAGCATAGACTGTAGGGTCTGGGGAGATGGATCAGTGAGTGCCTGCTGTGCCTGCTGTGCATGACCTTGTGTTCCCAGTGCTCAGAGGTGGGTTCAGGGAACCCCTGGGGTTCGCTGGCTGACTGCTATAGCTCAGTCACTGATCTGTAGGTTCCGCAAAAGACTTTATCTCCAAAAATAAATGGAAAACGATTGAGGAAGACTTCAGTGTCAACCTCTGACCTCCATGAAAACACATACACCCCTCCCCCCACACACACAAGGAGAGGGAGCACAGACTTTAAAAACGAGGTGATACAGAGGAGATCCAGTAGTGTGTCCCTGGAGTTTGCTGATGGAGTTGGCTAGGAGGCCACGCTGCGCATTATGAGGCCAAGCAAAATGAGGAAAGAAACATACATATTTGCTTTGCAGTTGTAAAATTGCAAAAATAATGTCAGCATGATGGGAGTAAAAGCCAGATTGCTTACAGTTCTCTGTGGCTGTATAGTGGGACAACTTGAGAGAAGTTTCAGGAAAGGATTTTGTTTCGTGGTGCTGGACGTTGAACCCAGGTCCTTCCACATGGTAAGCAAGTATTCTACCTGCCTCTGAAATGCCTTTAGCCTTATTTATTATTATTACTATTTTAAAATAGACAAATATTAGAGGAGGTTGATTGTATGCTTATGGTACTTTGAAGCCAAGTTTTTAGGTTCTTTAATAGCTAAAATATTTGGCAATGTTAGTCACCCTTTAAAAAAACTTTTGAGGAAAAATGATGGCTTTAAAGGGATGTCTGTGAAGGAGTCACCCACCAGCAGAGTTCAGAGTGCTCAAGAGGGAGGAGAGGGACTAGAAGCAGGAAGGTGGTCATCAGTACTGTGACCAGGGCCCAAGTTCGACTGCTTGTGGGGGAGGGTACAGAGACAGGCGGGGGGGGGCATTATGAATGAAGTCTGCAGAAGACTTGTCGTGGAGAAAAGTTAACGTGTAGTGGGCATGTAAGAGAATGATGCCGCTGTTGACTTAGGCAGTCAAGAGGGTGAGTTATTTATAGGTATGGAAACAAGGTGATTAAAAAAATAAGCAAATAAAAGTGTGCTGTTTTTAAAGATTTCTTAAATTAATTTGATTCAAAGGCAGAAAATCCAAGATAATATTTAAGCAAAGATTCAAGTCAGAATTCTTGAATCATTTTGTTTGAAGTTCTTTATGCCTTCAAAGACATAGATGTTTTGGAAGAAAAGTAGCTGCCGAATACTTTGGATCCAATCATAGGCAAGAGATAAGAGCTAGCAGAGAACACGAGAGAAGCAGACAGAGGAAAGAGCTGGCATCTCTGTGGTTGCATAGAAACCAGGAGGGGTGAGGAATAAGAAGCAAGGGTGGAGAGCAGCATGGAAGGCTTCAGAGGCAATTGGTAATGTCACAGGCAGGGCTCCCCCCGCCCTTAATTCTGTGGCTATCTCCCATCTTCACGAGAAGTTAAGGTAATCACGATCAGAGAGATGTGTCCATTCCTATAATGGCTGTAGTTGATTATTGTTTTAAAGCTGCATTGTATTGATATCCAGGGCAAGAGCTTCATTTCTTTCAGTAACATAAATGTTGCCCTGTTAAAAGTTTGAGTGTTGTCTCCAAATCTTCACATTCTCTTCAGCAGTGTGTTTTATACTTCACACTAAGGGAGAGATGGCCCTTACTTCGGAGTAGTGCCTTCTGCGTAGTCATTTTATTTTTGTTTGGATGTGTTTGGATGTGTCTTGTATTCTCCTGCAGCCTCCTGCCTCCCCCCAGCGCATTTCAGATAGTGCAGACAGACTTCTGGGACTTCACCATTAGCGATTTCCACTTCACGGGAGAAATCAAAGATGATGTACTTTACATGAGTGTGCTCTTTTCTCTTGAAAACTCTTACCCTTAATTTACAGCTGGATACCTGTCTGAGTTGGGTGCTTCTCCATGTTCCGGTCACACTTTGGATCAGTTACCTCTCTAAACTTTGAATTTCCTGTGAGGAAGAACTGTTTGTTTGGCTTCAACTGTATTTGTAGCATTTTATTTCTTAAGTGATGGTGAGATCATGGCCCTTTACCAAAGTACTCTTGAAATATTTTTATTTCTCTAAAATAGACAAAAATAATATGTAAAAGATATTCTGCTCTAGGATCTTAAGCATGCTCCATATTTCCTTCCAGTATGCTTATAATTTGGCTTTTACACCAGTTCCTCAATAATCAGGAGTATATGTGTGTCATCAAAAGTGACTTTTTAATATTTTTGCTTATGGAGCTGGTTGTCCCAAAAGTATATATTTGCAGAGCTACCATTTCCCCCAATGAAGTGAGAAGCCTTTTAAAAAGAATATTTATCAGATATTTGAGGGTATGTGTTTTGTTCTTAATATTTTTATTATTTACAAGGAAAGAAACAGATTAAGGCCGGGTACAGCTGGGCCCCCTGCCACTCAAAGGAACTCCAGATGCATACACCATGTTGTGCATCTGACTTTACGTGGGTCCTGGGGAATCGAACCCAGGTTGGCAAGCTTTGTAAGCAAGCACCTTTCACCACGGAGCCATCTGTCCAGCCCATGTTTTGTTTTGTTTTGAGCTATGATCTCACCATGTTGCCCAGGCTGGCCTCCAGTTCTTAGGCTAATGTGACCTTCCTGTGTCAGCCGTCCCCAGTTAGCTAGGACTACAGGTGCCCAGCTTATAAATTCTTTATTATTTGTCTTACTTTTAGGGCGCCAGGGATCAAAACCATAGCTACTTGCATGCAAGGCAGGCTCTCAACATAGACATTATGATCCACAAAGCCTGAAATGTTTACCTTATAGTCCTTTACATAAAAATTTGCCCACTTGCAGAATGAAAAATACACAAATAAACCAACACATATGTGAACAACTGATCCTTGACTGAGGTGCAAAGGCCATTCACTTGAAAACGAATAGAGTTTCCAACACTGCTTCTGAAACAGTTGGCTAATCAAGTATACAAAACAAACTTTAATTCCTACCTCATGCCTTATATTCCCTCAAAATTATTCTGAAACCTAAATATAAAACTTACAACTTCAAAACTTGAAGATGAAGACAGGAGAAAACCTTTGTGATTTGAGGCAGAGATTCCTTAGCTATACCACCAAAAGCCCAATGTCAGATTTCATCAGAATTAAACTTCCTGATTTTCAAAAGCAATTTTAAAAGAATCAAAAGATGATGTACAGACAGTTTTCTAACAAAGGCCTCCTATCCAGATTATGTATTAAAGGGTGATCGAAATAGTCAGCTGGCCACATCAGCCAAGAACACACTTAGCTCAACATCACACCGACCAGGTGGCCTAGCCAGTCCGCGTCACCTCCCCGAGACCTACCCTGGATGGCCTGCATATGACATGCGACGTGCTTACTTAGAAAGCAGCATCCATTCCTGCAGCTACTGTGCCAAGCAGGAGTCTGGATTCCAGGAACGGAAGGAACAAAGCACACAAAACCTCTGCCTCGTTTGCTAGTCTGTGTTGGTAACACACGGTGCACACGTTTCTTAGGGCTGTGATAGTACAGAACCACAAGCTGCCGTTTCCAAGCAGAGACATTCTCTCAAGGTCCTGGAGCCTGGGGAAGAGCCCCTTGCCTGCTCCTAGCTTCCGGCAGTCACCATCAGTTGACATCCCTTACCACGTAACTCAGTTCTGACTCTTGTCATCTGACGTTTTCTCTCCATTCTGAACATCATACTGCCCTAAGGTCCCACCCCATTTCTGTGACGTCTTTGCTAATTAGATCAGCAGTGTCCCCATTTCCCAATAGGGTCCCATTTTGACATACTGGGATTAAGACTTCAACGAATCTTTTGTAGGGACACAGGTTGACACGTAACAAATACTACGCAAAGAGCATTATGTGGCATTTTAGAATAGGCGCTGGCAAACAGGTCACTGCTTATAGACTGTGGACATAGTTTATAGATTGTGGCTGCTTTTACACAGCAGTAGCTCAGTTGACAACTTGCAACACAACTAAAGGTCCACAAAGCCTTAGGATGTGGGGTGTTTGGCCAGTCCCTTACAGAGAGTCTGAAGTGCTGTGGAGGAAAAAAAAAGAGAAAAAAAGCAGAAAAGGGGGCAAGATAATAAACAGTTCAGGGTAGCTGGGGAGAAATCTTTATCTTCTACTAGTGTAGAAAATTTTGTAAGACTACCCACCACCACAGTTTTCTTTCTTTTTTTCCTTTGAAGAAAATAATGAGGTTCTCCTCCACCCCACCCACCCTTGAAGAGGGACTTTAAGGCACAGTCTATTGCTTTTCACCTCAGCTGAGAAGAGAGTGGGGTTTTATGCACTGCGGGACATAATCAGAGCAGCGCTGCTCACCACTGTCCCACCAGCACGGATGAGAACCAGACTTTGTTTGCCCTGGTCACTGACCCCACCCCACCCCACCCCATGTCACCTAGCTCATTTTGAACCTCAAGAATATCCCATTCTAAAACGGATCAGAAAGTCCCAGAGAAAGGACTCGACTATGTTAAACATGATTCACAATGATATTTTTGGTTTACTTTTGTATAGTACTTGCTAGCTTCCCATTGCTGTTACAAAATACGTGAGGAAATGAGCTAAATAGGAGGAAAGGTTTATTTTGACTCACAGTTGCCGGAGTTTCTGCCCTCACTTGGCTTTGTTGTTTTGGGGCTGTGAAGATCTGGAACATCCTGTGGGGAGTGCATGGTAGTTGCTTAGAAGGAGAGAGAGACAGAAGTCCCAGTATCTTCTTTAAAGGCCATCCGCAGTGGTCTAATTTCCATGTACTGAGTCCCGGCTCTTGCACGTTCCTTCACCCCTCAGTAGTAGCCCAGGCCAGCAACCGTGGCTTTAATAAATGGCTTTTGAGGGACAAGTGGAATCAGCTCTGCTAAACTGAGTGTTCTTTGTACTTAATATGGACACTGCAACGTAAATGTCCAAGCCTTCACGTTTCTTTGTCTTTCATTTCTTCCTTCATTGACCCAAATCATCTGCTCCTTGCAGTATACCATCTTTCACAATAGCAGATGGAGATACTAAAAAGTAGTATTTTCTGAAAATTTGGTTTTCCTCCAGTGTTCAACACACCCCTGTTTTGCCCATCACTGCCTCACTACCAGCTGTATTAGGTGACATGTAATAAAAAGTGACATTGACTATAAGATTTAAAGATGAACATACCAAATTAGGCAACCACATTTACTGGGTCAGTCACAAAGCATTTCTTTATTTATTTGCAAGGAGAGACAGTAGGAAAGAGAAACTGGATGTGCCAGGGCCTCTTGCCACTGCCAACAAACTCCAGAGGCATGCACCACTTTGTGCATCTGGCTTTACATGGGTACTGTGGAATTGAACCCAGGTCATGAGGCATTGCCAGCAAAGTGCCTTAACTGGTGAGCCACCTCGCCAGCCCCTTTTTACTTTCCTTGACAATTTTCATACCTGGTTATGATACATTTTGATCATGATCCCTTTGTTACATTCTTTTGCCCTTTCTTCTCCAACCCCTTCCACTGAATCCCTTCTTTCCCACTAGTCCTTTCTACTTTTATTTTTCACTTATTTGAGGGAGAGTGTAGGCCTTCACCAAGGCCTCTTGCTGCTGCAAGTGAACTCCAAATGCATGCGTCACATTGTGCATTTGGCTTTACGTGAGTACTGGGAAATTGAACCCCGGCCTGCAGACTTTTCAAGTTAGTGCCTTTAACCACTGATTCATCTCCCCAGTCCCTCTCTTCTACTTTTTTGTTTTGTTTTTCCCTCCTCCTGCATCCATGACTGAATATTGATGGGCCCAGTTTTGCTCAGATCTTGTGGAGGGGATGACAGTGACAGAGAGGTCGTAGGCGCACTGGCCACTCCCTGTCTGCATAAAGATGCTCCACAGACTCCTCCCCACTCTCGGGCTCTCGCATTCTTTCTGCCCACTCTTCCACACGTTCCCAGAGTCTTGGAGGCCAAAATTGCCAGTAGTATTTTCTTGGTGGGATGATAGGGACTTTCACATCACTTCTTTTTTTCAACTTTTCACTTGAAAGTTTTAAAATTTGTTACAGGGCTGGAGAGATGGCTTAGCGGTTAAGGCGCCTGCCTGCTAAGCCTAAGAACCCGGGTCCAATCTCCAGGTCCCACGTTTAGCCAGATGCAAAGTGATGCAAGGGCGCAATGCCGCACTTGACCACAAGGGGGAGCACACATCTGGATTTTGTTCACAGCAGCCGAGACACTGCTGGCGCACCCATCTCTATCTGTCTCCCTCTCCCTCTCTGTCTGTCTCTCTCTGTGTCTCTCTCCAAAAATAAATTAAAATTTGTTACAGATTGAATTCCTTGTTGTTTAATCTACGTAAGTTATATCAGTGGCTTAATGTGAATGAAAGATGATGGAGGATTCAATTCTTTGCCTGTTTTAAGTTACCATGTAGCAAGAAGTCTCCATCATACTCATGCTAGAGCTTAACCTGGTGTTGAGCAAATACTAAACCTATGCGTCTAAGTGCACGGGAAGCGTGGCAGTCGAAGTGTCAGCAGTTTTAACTTAGTGCTAGAAGACGGATGGATTCTACTAAAGACTTGCTGTAACTGCTTTTGTCAAAGGGAACAACCCCCCCCCCCCCTCAATTTACTGTCTTGTTGCTGGGACAGAATACCTGAGCAGAAGTAGCTCATGGAAGAACAAGGGTTTAGTTCTGCGTACAGTTCCAGAGGGCAGTGTCCACTAGGGCAGGACAAGCATGGCAAGCCTGAGCCAGAAGCTGCAGGCCACGTGATCACATCAGCAGGGAAGAGAGAGAAGCAGCACTGACAGAACAGCTGGCACAATGGGCTGTCCCAGGGGACTCTCATTCCCTCCCCCCTCTTTCTCTCTCTCTCTCTCTCTCTCTCTGTGTGTGTGTGTCTCTCTCTCTCTCTCTTTCTCTCTCTCTCTCTCTGTCTCTCTCTCTCTCTCTCTCTCTCTCTCTCTCACACACACACACCCTTCAGCAAGTCTTCACCTCCTGAAAGTCCCACAATCTTTCCAAACAGCACCACCAACTGGGGATGAAGTATTCAAACACGTGAAGCTGTGGGGGACATTTTACATTCAAACCACCACACAATCCTTTGAATCTGTGACGTTGCATAAACACCAGGGAAGTTGGGATTAGGTGTCAGTGTCCTTAATGCCCTCGTGTTTTCAAATGAATAAAACACTAGCCCTGGTGGTCCCTGCTACTCCGAAGGCTGAAGTAAGAGGATTACTTGAGCCCAGTACTTTGTGGCCAGGCTGGGCAACATAGTAAAACCTTGTCGTAAAATCAGGAACAAAAAACATGCCACTAAGTTACTTGACCACTCTCAATCGAGTGTTTTATAGGATTGTTTTATTCTGAAATTCAGACAATCTCTCAACCAGGCAGCTGTGCAAGTGTGCAAACTTAGTGTACTGAGAGATTTAAAGGGACATGCAGAATAAATGCTGATGAAGTCAGCTCTGAACCAGGCTCTCCTCTCTTCATGGGGAGATGCAGTAGAAAGACAGTGACACCTGGACACCCAGTGCTCCACTCCTTGCTTTTTCACTTGCTAATTTTGAGCTGGGTGAGTAAGTTGCCTTGACTGAATTTGTTTTTGTATTTTTCTGTTCTTTTTTTTTAAAAAAAAAAATTCTTGCCAATAATTTTTACCCTTTCCTTCTGTGTCCCAAGGATATTAGGAGAATAAAGTGATTAATTGAAAGCAGTTTGTATAGCCAAAAGTTGCACCCACGTGTTGTGTTAGAATGCCCTGCTGTGGTGCCAGAGGCCTGAGGCCGTCTGTTACTGGAACCCAGGACTGTTGAATGCCAAGAGAAACTGATGGGATCCAAGCCATAGGGCAAGCCTGAGAGAAGGGACGGGTGTTAAGGTTTTGCTTGGGAGAGGAGAAAGCAAACTGCCCTGCCGGGGAGGAGGAGGGGCCCTGAGGGGAGGAGGAGGGGCTCTGCTTGAAGTTCCCAGGTGAGGACGTGGGAAGGTGTCACTGGGCGCTGGAGTAGTCCATTACCTTAACAGCTATTTCCAGACGCCCCGCCCACCCTGCCTGCCTGGGGAAGGTCGGGGGAGGAGACAGCTCCAGACTCGCACAATCACAATCAGTTTTAACAAAAGAGGGTTAGAGGGTAGTTGATTTTAAAATAATGTAGTAGCAATGTAGGTATGAGGAACGTTTTGCAAATGCATTCCAAATAACAAGGTACTGTCAAAAATAATCCTAATTCCTACCTGGATTTTTTTTCATCAGCAAACACAACTTTGCCTTATTTTGACAATTACATTCATTGTACTGTTGTACAATAATTGTAATCTTGCCAGAATAACAATTTATATTGGCATTCCCGCTTTCACTGCCCTTGCGTTGGATTTAAAAGAAAATGGACATAAACATAGCCACAATATATGCAGTAAATACTGATAAATTCAGTATTCCAGTACTTTTTCTACCACGTGAGAAGATCCACGGACATGAAAGTATGAATGAACAACTATGGTAGATGTTGGCTGTTTGCTCTGCCTTCAAAGTAAATCAGTCCTCAACCACGTTCCTTCAGCATCACAGGAGCGAATTGCGTGTGGTTCATCTTTTAGCTGCTTTCCACACACCACAGTGTTGACTCAGCCTGACTGAGGACTCACTCACCGTTGGAGGGAACCATTCGGTTCTGGTGTCTCTAGATAGTGCTCATGGTTAAAGTTTCCTAGACAGTCATACTTCAAGGAGATCGGTGTCTGTGTTCTGCAAGCACCGTGGAGAAGGGGAGGGAGTGTTACGATACACGTATACTGAGCCGTGTTCCCGATGGCACACAAAGGGAAACCGTAACTGGGTACTGTCAGCTCTGTCCATTTTAAAACAAGATCGGGGGCTGGAGAGATGGCTTAGGGGTTAAGGCGCCTGCCTCCTAAGAACGCTGGTTCCAACCTCCAGTGGTTCCAATCTCCAGGTCCCACATTTAGCCAGATGTAAAGTGACACAAGGACACAATGCCGCACTAGACCACAAGGGGGCGCACACATCTGGATTTCGTTCCCAGCAGCTGAGACACTGCTGGCACGCCCATCTCTGTCTTCCTCCCTCTCTCTCTCTCTCAAAAAAAAAAAAAAAAAAAGATCGGCCCCAAATGAAGTTGCATTATATTGGATGTCATCATACAGCATCACTGCTGTCTCCCAATGAGTGCCTTTGTAGGTGTTCATTCTCTTACATCGCAGTGACAGTTTCTCCAAAATTAGGAATTACTACTCTTTAAGTTTTTGTGTTTTTTTTTAATTAGAGATGGGGTAGGTGGGAGAGAATGGGCATGCCAGGGCCTCTAACCACTTCAAATGAACCCTAGACACTTGCACTACCATGTGCATCTGACTTACATGGGAATTAGAGAATCGAACTTGAGTCCTTAGTCTTCACAAGCAAGTGCCTTAACCGCTAAGTCATCTCTCCAGCCCAGGAATTACTACTTTCTTACCATGAAATTGAATGCAAGTCCTGTCTTTGTCTTGTCTTGTGGCACTGCTCAGTACAGAAACATCATAAATCTTTTCATAACTCTCTTGCTTTTGCTTGGCAAGGTCGTAGTCAGGATGGGGTCAGGACCACATACTACAATTTACCACTGTTCTGGGATATTTTCTGTGTTTCACTGATCATTTAAACAATGCAGTGGATTTTCTAATATGGAACTATTTAAGTGGCATTTTTTTTAACCTTTGAGATTGAACCCAGAGCCTTGCCCACACTGGCAAGCGCTCTACCACTGAGCTACACCCTAGCTCTAATAATGGGCCTGTTGAAAGTTGGGGAGTAAGGAGTAACACTGCTTTCTGAAGTTCTAAAACTTCATTTTCTCTGTCTTTGAGTCTAGTCTGAACAGGTCATTATCAAATAATTTGTTACAGAGTGATGACTACATAAGTAGGAAGTACACTAGGTCAGGCAAAGATGTGTATTTATTACCAGCAAGTATAGTGTTGTGATGCATTCAGCAAGAAAAACTGCATACATAAGTGTTTTGTGTAAGTAGAGATTTCATTTATTTATTTATTTGAGAGAGATAAAGAGGCAGGGGAGAGAATGGGCACGCCAGGGCCTCTAGTCACTGCAGACGAACTCCAGACACATGTGCCACTTTGTGCCTCTGGCTTATATGGTCCTTTGGCTTTGCAGGCAAGTACCTTAACCACTTAGCAATCTCTCCAACCCCTTTCTGATTAGTTTTCAAAGAGATCTAATTTGCAAACAGTAAATGTCAGCAGCTTTAGTTATACACTTCTTGGGGAAGCTAATTTGATTTGCACTGTAACCTCCAAGCATATGCTCTTGCTTAGTCTCATACCTGTATCGATAACATCCTGGGTTTTATAGCTATGCCAACATTATTATAGCTAAGAGTGGTACTGAGATAATTTACTGTCTTGCTAAGAACAGTTTATAACCTCGAGTATAAGTGTACAGCATGGTGAGGTGTTTTGGTGTTTTTTTTTTTTTCTTGTTTTGTTTTTAAGGTAGGGTCTCACTCTAGCCCAGGCTGACCTGGAAGTCACTCTGTAGTCCCAGGCTGGCCTCACCACAGTGACTTTTTACCACTGTCCAGATAGAGAGCATGCCGCCTTTTGTGAACACACACACACACACACACAGACGGTACAATTCTGAATTGTGTCACTGAAGTCAGTTGGTTGTTTGTGAATGTCATAAAGGAAGCATGCAGCATGCTTCTGTAAGTCTGGCATCTGACTCAGTATTAGATGGGGACGCCCCAGTGTTGTAAGTTATTCTTGTTCTTCACTGTGACTCAGTTACCCAGCCTTACCTCAGTTTATGCTAATGTGGAGGGATGCTTCACTGCTTCTCCTTGTCAAGACTTTGGGTGCTATTTTGGTTTTTCTTCTCAGTGCTGGAGACTCACCCTAGGTCCTATAAGCTTGCTGTGCTGAGCTGCACCCCAGCCTTCAGCTTTGATGTGCACTGTGTGCACGTGAGTCTTTTGGAGGAGAAGCACTCATTTCTTCTTGCTGGGCACCTTGTCTGTGCAAGCTCAGGTGTGGTTGTAATTGAGGGTTAATGCATAGACACCAGAATTCACCAGTCGTCAGTGGTCTGATAGGAAGCCACGGCCTCTCAGATTTCTGCATGTCCTATGAGCAAAATCCCTGCTGCCTTTTAAATTCTCTTCTTTCTTTGTTTCATTTTTTTTCTTTCCAAACTACGTTTTGAAGGATGTCAGATGATAGAAATGATGTCTCCCTTTGGGAAGTTTGCTTATAGCCTTAAAAGAAAGATGGTGGCTCCCCCTAGAGTAAAGGGCAGGCGTGCAAGCTTTGTGTTCCTAAAGTTCGGTTTTCTGTCCTGGAAGATGACTAGGTGTCTGCAGGTGTCACCTGACTCCTCACAAGGCCCTGCGGGAATTAGGGCTCAGCGTGTGACTCCGCAGCTGCCTGACTCTGTGAAGGTGGAGTTCACGATCAGAAGTCTCACGCCTTCTGCTGATACTCACAACTGTAGCAAGCTACGTGTCAGCTTGAAAGTGGAACAAACTCTCAGACCAGAGCCTTGGTTTGGTCGTCCCTGACACGACTCAGTGAGTCCTCACAAGTATCTGTGGTCTTTGTAAAGCCACCACCCCAGTCAGGTCATTTCCTTCCTACCCACCTCTGCCTCAGCCACGTGGGCCCTGGTCAGCTTTCTGTGACCTTAGCCTTGTCATTTCTAGACTTTCCTGTAGACAGGCTGAAGTCGTATACAGTTGGCAGCCTGCTGGTGGGACTTCTGTCATTGTGCATCATGCTCTTGACTTGCATGTGTCACTCACTGCTCATGAATGCCGTGGGCTGTGTCCTGTGCAGGCAGGTGTATGGCACAATACAGGCCTGGTCCTAGCCAGACCACCCGGCAGAAGAAACCGGGACGTGGCTTCTGTGAACATGGCGTTCTGCGCAGGCCTGGTGTGACAACGGCTACAGTCCCATGCTCGCGAGAAGCCTGTACGAGATGACCTGTCCAAAGACAGGCTGTCATTGGTCACAAAAAGGGGACCACCCCATACAATGATTAGCCAGTCAAGCCCCTTAAAACCCCCTACACTTCCTCAATAAACGAGTTTGCGGCAGCTCGCCCTCTGCTGCTTCCACCCAACTCCTGGAGTCTGTGTCGTGACTCTGCGCTGCTCACCCCCAACTCAGCAGAGACCCTGCCATCCCTCCTGGGCTGGCCTTAGGGGGGACCCCAACAGGCAAGTGTCCCACGTTTTGACGATTGGTTTACCCACTCACCAGTTGATTCCAGTTTGGGTTTTTTGTGCGTGAATTTGCTCTGAACATTTGAGTATGTCTTCATGAGGACGTATGTTCTTATGTGTACAGGGTGAGTTGTTAGGAAACACTCTGAACATTTGAGTATGTCTTCATGAGGACGTATGTTCTTATGTGTACAGGGGTGAGTTGTTACAGAACATTTGAGGGTGATGTTCTTTGTACAGGGTGAGTTGTTAGGAAACACTCTGAACATTTGAGTATGTCTTCATGAGGACGTATGTTCTTATGTGTACAGGGGTGAGTTGTTAGGAAACACTCTGAACATTTGAGTATGTCTTCATGAGGACGTATGTTCTTATGTGTACAGGGTGAGTTGTTAGGAAACACTCTGAACATTTGAGTATGTCTTCATGAGGACGTATGTTCTTATGTGTACAGGGGTGAGTTGTTAGGAAACACTCTGAACATTTGAGTATGTCTTCTTATGTGAGGACACTATGTTCATTTATGTGTCTTCACATGGGGTGAGTTGTTAGGAAACACTCTGAACATTTGAGTATGTCTTCATGAGGACGTATGTTCTTATGTGTACAGGGGTGAGTTGTTAGGAAACACTCTGAACATTTGAGTATGTCTTCATGAGGACGTATGTTCTTGTGTGAAACACTCTGAACATTTGAGTTGTTATGAACACTCTAGGAAACACTCTGAACATTTGAGTATGTCTTCATGAGGACGTATGTTCTTATGTGTACAGGGTGAGTTGTTAGGAAACACTCTGAACATTTGAGTATGTCTTCATGAGGACGTATGTTCTTATGTGTACAGGGGTGAGTTGTTAGGAAACACTCTGAACATTTGAGTATGTCTTCATGAGGACGTATGTTCTTATGTGTACAGGGTAGTTGTTCTGAACATTTCATGAGGACGTATGTTCTTATGTGTACAGGGGTGAGTTGTTAGGAAACGCCAGGCTTCCCAATCTCCTGCTGTACCCTTGCGTCTCCAGATTGTTCCCAGGGCTCATGTCACTTTCATTCCTATCTGGTGTTTTTAATTTACATCTCAGTTTGAGTGTGTTGAAAAGTGTCTTTTCAGGCTGTAAAGATGGCTTAGCACTTAAGGTGCTTGCCTGTGAAGTCCAAGGACCCATGTTAGATTCTCCAGGTCCCATGTAAGCCAGACATACAAGGGGACACACACATCTGAAGTTTAACTGCAGTGGTTGGAGGCCCTGGCATGCCAATTCTTTCTCTCTCTCATAAAAAATTACCTTTTCATACATTTTTTATTTGCACTTTCTTATCTATAAAGTGCCTATTCAAATCTTTCTGCCTACTTTTTTTCTACAAGGTGTTAGAATTTTTAGTAATTTGTAGGTTTTCTAGTAGGGGATATTTTTATTTATTTATTAGGGGGAGGAGGACAGAGAGGGAGAGTGAGAATGGGCATGCCAGGACCTCTAGCCACTGCAAACGAACTCCAGACATGCGTGCCCCTTGTACATCTGGCTGACATGTGACCTGGAGGATCAAACCGGGGTCCTTAGGCTTTGCAGGCATGTACCTTTACTGCTAAGCCATCTCTCCAGCCCTCCCAGGGGATATTTTTGATTACACTGTGAGTTGCAATTTTCTTTTCCCATTTGTCTGGTACCTTTTAAGGTACTTATGATGGGTTTTGCCATGAATAAGTTTATGTTACAGAAGTCCTAAATCACATGGTTATTTACTAGTGTGTAAGATTTCACGTAGTAAATAAACAAGCTCAGTATTTTACTCAAGTTTCACAAATAATGTCTTCTAGCATCTTCACAGGATTAAGACATCAGTTGGAATAGAGAAAATTATTCTGAAGGCTTTTACATTCTTATAGGGATTTTTCCACCTTCTATAAGAGAGCTACATAATAGAAGCAAAAGATTGTGTTTTAGATATCATGAATAAGAGAACACGAGTTACGAATACTGCATGTGTCTGTTACAGAAATCCCCGTGCAAGATGCCGACCCTGCAGGCGTGGCTGGTGCCGGCGTTGGTTGTTTTCCTCATCCCTGGATCTATAGGTGAGGCTCATGAATACCCCACAAGTTACGGTTAGGTAGTTTATATTCTGTATAATTAAGCGCGTGGTTAATAATTATATAATTATGCTTACATATTCCTCTAGAGTCATTATAGTGAGAATAATGTCCTACATGGTTTTAATAACTAAAAGTACTAGTAATTTGTTTAATATAATCTCTTAGTTATTTAGCAATACTAATTGCTAATTAGCTATACTACAATGACCTTAAGAACAAGGTCAAAAAAATTGTGGTTTTAAATAAAGGAATAGGAGAGTAACTGTTAATTCTTAGCATTTCTCTCCTTAATTCCTCAGAGTGTCACTGAGCCATGTATTTGCACACCAGAGTGAAGTAGCATAATTAGATTATGGCTTGATGACCATCTGAGTCTGGTCATCCCTGCTCACAGTGGGAAGCGTCCACACTAGTGCATGCACTGCTGCTTTGTTCCTATTTATTGCCATGTGCTACCTGCTCACTGCCGTGAGATTAGTGCAGAAATCAAGAGCACATATTTAGACCCTCTGAACAGTTTGATACAGCCACAACATCCAAGTGCGCAGCCCTCCCCTTGCGGGTGAGTATCTAGCATACCACACCATACTCCCCCCCCAAACAAAGGAAAATAAGTTCTTGTGCTTTTTTGCACACTAAAGTTACTATGGGTAATGATAATATACTCTGTATTTCAAAACAATGTAAAAGCAGGCATGTGTCAAGTACATGTGTCCACTAGACTGTTCACAGCACAGGAAGCTGCAGCTCTGCGTCTTGTTGTCGTCAACAGTGGAGTCCATAGCTGTGAAACACAGGGGTGTTTTTCTTTTTCTTTTCTTTTTTTTTTTTTTTTTTTTTTTTTTTTTTTTTTTTGCCCTAATCTGATTCTTTGTCTTCAAGGTAGGCTCTCGCTTTAGCCCAGGCTGTCCTGGAATTCACCCACATTGTCAGGCTGGCCTTGAACTCAAAACGATCCTCCTACCTCAGATCCCTCCAGAGTGCTGAGATAAAAGGCGTGTGCCACCAAGCCTGGCTGATTCTTTCTTTCCTTAAAATAGAGAATCTTATCCCATACATTGATAGGTAAAACTTAATATTGCTAAAACTAATAATTATTTTATTTTTAATACTTTATTTGAGAAAGACAAGCGGCAAAGAGAGAGAGAGACAGAGCATGTGGGTGAGCCAGGGCCTCCAGCCACTGCAAATGAACTCCAGACACATGCACCACTCTGTGCATCTGACTTTTCATGGGCACTAGGGGATTGAACCTTGGTCCTTTGGCTTTGTCTACAAGTGTCTTAACCACTATGCCATCTCTCTAGCCCAGTATTTTGTTTCTTAGTAGGAAATCCTCTCCCGTACATTTTTGTTAAAACTAATATGTTTGGTCATTTTGTTCTATTCTTTTTTTTGGGGGGGGGTACTACTTTTCTGAATTTTGACATACAGACAACTTGTTCTGTTTCTCTATTTCCCATCTCAACAGCACTCCTGGCTGTAGAGAGTGGAGACCGTACCTGCTTGTTGTAGGTAGAGTTGAGACTGCCTGAATCAAGGGGCCAGATGGTTGAACTGTGGGCACTCCATTTCCTGAGGATGTTAGAATGTTATTCCATGCACTAAAGCTTCAATAGACTTGTTTTCATCCTGATCAGAGAGGTTTATATTTTGTACATAATAATTTGTATGTTTGTTTGTTTGTTTGTTTGTTTACAGATTTTAATGACAATTCAGGCCGAATTGATTTTCTGTTTCTGTTTCCTTTTTCCTCGCAGAATGTTAGAATGGAGGTCCCAGGACTCTACATTGAGTGTTGCCTTCCAGATAGTTGATACTGGGAAAGTCCATCTCCGGGTTTTTTATCTGTTGAACCCAGGGCCCTGTACAAGTCAAGCAAGTGCTGGGCCTTGTACTGAGCTACACATGTCATTCTTTTTCAGGTCAACTTCTGGATCCATGTGGTTATATCTACCCTGAATCTCCAGTTATCCAGCGTGGTTCAAATTTCACTGCAACTTGTGTACTGAAGGAAAAATGTATGGATAATTATAATGTCAATGCCACTTACATTGTCTGGAAAACAAACCATTTAGCTGTTCCTAAGGAGCAATATGACATCATTAACAGAACAACCTCTACTGTCACCTTGGTGAACATGGCTTACCTGAACGTGCAGCTCACCTGCAACATCCTTACCTACGGGCAGATTGAGCAGAACGTGTATGGAATCACAGTCGTTTCAGGCTGTAAGATTTGTCTTCTTCAACTCCTTGTGAACTACATCGTTAATATTGCCTGCTAGCCTTTATGAAATATAGTAAATTGTGGGTTCAGTAACTTTAGGATATACTTTTTTTGTTGCTGTTTTTTTAATTATTATTTTTTTATTGACAACTTCTATACTTACATACAAAAAACACATGATATTTCCCTCCCCTCCCCCATTCTACTTTAGACCACCAATCTCAATCTCCATCATATCCCCTCCTTCTCTCCATTAGTCTCTCTTTGAGTTTGATGTCATCATCTTTTTCTTCTATTTTGAGGGTCTTGCGATGGTATTGCCAGGCACTGCAAGGTCATGGATATTGAGGCCAATTTCTGTCTGGGCGGTTGCATTTTAAGAAGTCACACCCTTCCTTTGACTCTTCCATTCTATCCGCCCCTTCTTCCACAATGGTCCCTGAGCCTTGGAGGGTGTGACAGAGGTGTTTCACTGCTGGGCACTCCTCCATCTCTTCTTCTCAGCACTATGTTGCCTTTTGGGTCATCCCAGTGGTCATCGCCATCTGAAAAGAGAAGCTTCTCTAACCAGAAATGAGAGTAGTGTTAATATATGAACATGAACATTAAGTGTAGTGCCCCCAGGGCAGCTTGGTGGGAATAATATATATATTTAGTCAGAGAAGAGCAGGCTTTATACCCCTAAGGCTCATGACCTCTCCTGCCATAGACTTTTGCTTAGGTTTTTCAGTACCAGGCATGTATTCCCTCCCGTAGAGAGGGCCTTCAGTCCAATTACGGAGCAGTCGGTTACCCCAAAAGCAGACATGCCACTATTGCACCCGTTCAGTCATTGGGCCTGTATGGCCAAACTTGAATGTTCAGTGTCCACTGTTTTCACTGCTGATGACCTCTGTGTCCCGTAAGGCTGCATGCAGTGCAGCTTTTTCCAGCTTTCAGTTGGCTGGTCTACAGGGAGAAGGTTTTCTGCTCAGCACCAGCTTGCTTTCTCAGTGACCTTGCCTCTCAGGCAAGAGATGTCTTCAGCAATAGGATCTTACTATCTGTTTCTCAAGGGAAACCAAGGGCTTTGGCAAAAGCCTTTAATGTTTTGGAGGTTACCGGGACCTCCTTGGCCAACAACTCACTGGAAGGTATTCCATCCCAGGTACTGAAAATTTTCTAGTACCAGTCTACAGCTTCTAGATGTGCCATTATTCAAAAAAGTAGGTTTACATAAGTCTTATTCACACTATCTTGAATTTAAATTGACCCTCCCCCTGCCTTTCTTTTATGCATTCTCTTGAGGTAGAGTTCCACTCTAGTCCAGGCTGACCTGGAGTCTCAGGGTGGCCTCAAACTCATGGCAATCCTCCTACCTCTGCCTTCCAAGTGCTGGGATTAAAGGCATGTGCCACCATGCCCGGCTTAGAATATACTTATTTTTAAAAACAAAATTTTAGAAGTAGAACCTACATTTTCACTAACATACAAAATCTTACTGGGGTTTTTGTTTTTCTAAAAGCCAAGCATTTATCAGATTCTTAAAAAATGCTTTGAAATGAGATTTTCTTTCAAGATATTGTTGGTTGGAAGTTTGGATATATAAATAAAAGCTTAGCATCTGACAGTTATGGAGATAGCTGAAGCACTACCTAAGAAGGTGAACAGACAGAGAGAAAAGCCTTCCTAAAGGTCAAGTAGAGTTTGTAGATGACCCAGGCGTTACACTTTCAGTCTTTGCTTTTCTCCCGGTGGAGTCTGGGAAAGCGAGAAGAACAGATAGGGAGTAGCTGGGCGTGGGGGTGCGGAGCTGTAAGCCAGTGGCAGGTGGAAACAGGAGGATCTCCAGTTCAGGACCAACCTGGCCTGTAAAGCAAGACCCGCTATCAAAAAGCAAAATTACGTTTGAAGATAAATGTACACGTTAGTTACTAGGCTTTCATTATGTCCATTCTTGTTGTTGTTTTTCCTAATTTCAGTGTGCCTTAGGTAATACATAAATTGGACCAAATAAAATTGCTTAAAATTTTCTCTTAGTTCCTCCAGAAGAACCTAAAAATCTGAGTTGCATTGTGAATGAGGGAAAGAAAATGATGTGTCAGTGGGATCCTGGAAGGGAGACATACTTGGACACAAACTTCACTTTAAAGTCTGAATGGTGAGTCTTTTAAAGTTTGTCCTCTGTGGGATTTATTGCTAGACATTTTTGCTATATTTTGTCACCCAGTAATAATGAATGCAAATTTTAAACATTGTAAACATCTCAACTGCAAATGAAAGTAGAATTGTATAATCTTCATGCCTGCACATCGCTCAGTTTCAACAATGGTCAGTGCATGATTAGTCTAACTTTATATGGACTCTGACTCACATTGCCCAGGAGAAAGTCTCAAGCACGTACCGTCCATAGATACATAGCTCTAAAAAAGATAAGAACTTAGAGGCCAGACAGAGGGCTCAGCAGTAAAAGGTACTTGCTTGCAAAGTCGGCTGTTGCGGGTTCAGTTCCCCAGTGCCCACGTAAAGACAGATGCACAAAGTGGCATATGCATTTGGAGTTGGTTTACAATGGCAAAATGCATCCATACCCACACACACTCTCTGAAATAAAATATATAGTTTTTTAAATTTAAAAATAATAATAAAAGGTAGGAACTTAAAAAAGTGTCATCATTATGACCATATAATTTGAAATAATCTAATATAAGACTTTCAGTTAGTATTAATTCTCCATTTTTCTGGTAGAATGTTATTTATATTTTTTAGTACAGATCCACATAAACTGCACACCTCACAAATTAATGTTTATTCTTAGTCTCTCTTAAATAGCATTCTACTTCTGTTTTTAGCCCTTAAGAAAGGTTGTTTTTTTTTGTTGTTGAGCCCAGCCCTGTATCCAACAGCCACACAAAACATCAGCTGAGGTTAGACACCAGCTGTCTGACCTCTGACTCTCCTGGCTCTGAAAGTCTGAGGTCTTCCCAGGAGCTCACGAGCATCCTGCAGAGATTTAGAACAGGTAACAAGATGGCCAGATACATGTAGAGAAAAGAGCCTCTTTTTATTATTATTATTATTTATTTATTTATTTTCAAGCAGATAGAGAGAATGGGTGCACCAGGGCCTCTAGCCACTGCAAATGAACTCCAGGTGCATGTGTCCCTCTGTGCACATGGCTTTATGTGGGTACAGGGGAATTGAACCCTGGTTGTTAGGCTCTGCAGGCAAGTGCCTTAACTGCTGAGCCATTTCTCCAGCCTTTTAAAAAAGATTTTTATGGGCGTGGCATGGAGGCACACATCTTTAATCACAGCACTCGGGAGGCAGAGGTAAGAGGATCACTGAGTTTGAGGCCACTCTGAGGACTACATAGTGAATTCCAGGTCAGCCTGGACTAGAGTAAGACCCTACCTTGAAAAATCAAAAAAAGAAAAAGAAAAAAGAAAAAAAGATTTTTATGAATTATCACAGTGCTTCTGAGATTGAACCAAGTTGCTTTTCATTTACTTTTTCCCCAGGTATTTAAGCAGTCTTTATGATTCGTAAGATTATAGCACTCTTCTTTCTTTTTTTATTTTATTTTGTTGTTCTAGGGATCCTGCCCAGGGCCTCACAAATGCTGGGCAAGTATTCTACCACTGAGCTCTGCTTCTAGTCTCCCTCCCTCCTCCCTTCTCTTCTGTATATCTCTCTGGGTGTCTGTCTGTCTCTCTCAAGTAAAACACTTTGGGGTAAACTTTCCATTATCAGTGACGTTACCCAAGAGGACAGTCAGGTATGAGGGCAAGAAAAGTGAAGATTTTCTTTTCTTTACCAAGTGTCTAATCAGAGGGCAGATGAGGAAGGACATTCTTCCTGTTATGAATTCATATTCCCACACATTGCAGTGTTTTAATGGATTATGATGGTGATCCCTACTGCTTCCCACTCATGTCCGAGCTTTGGTCAGTGAGAGTTTATTCACACGTGTCCTCCCCTCCCCCGTTTTTGAGGCAGGATCTCACACTATCCCAGCCAACCAGGAGTTCACTCCTTCGGACCGACCAGCGTCAAACTCGCAATGATCCTTCTACCTCAGCCTTGCTAGTGCTGGGATTTAAGGCGTGTGCCCCGTTTACTTAAACATCCTTTTGATGTATGTTCTTGGTGGCTTCCTGGATTTCTACGTCATCTTCTATATTTCCTCACCACGTATTTCTCACCTACACAGGAATCCTCCATCGGCCCAGAGTCCCGGGTTCTGTTTACTGTGAAGAACTTTCTAAACACGACTCCGAACGTGCTCGGGCTCTGCTACCTGCCCGTTGTTTCTATTTATTCATTTATTTACTTATTTGTTTGTTTGTTTTAGTAGAATTAGAAAATATTTGTGATTTAAGATAAAATGCATCATGAGTATCAAAATATGTTGATATTTTTGACTTGAAGACTTTTTACATAATTTGATTCATCTAACATCTATATCTGCACTAAAAATGCGGACTCCCAACCACATAACATAATTACTCATTTACCACATTGCACAATAAACACAACTTGCAAAGTAACAATGCCAGTATTAACACCAGTAATCAGTTTAATAATTATTTTATAATTGATATTCTCCATAAGGGCTATATAATCAAATTTATTGTATTTTCAAGATACTTGAAATAGTTCCTGTGTGCCACAAACTTGCTACCTAAATTCATGATTCATTTTGGTTTTGTTATGTAGAAACTTTTCTTAATAGTCATGTAAAATAATCAATTATCCCGAGAAGTCATAATTTAAGACATAATTTAGAAGGCTTGGGCATGGCAGATCCCTGGCTGGCCAGTCTAGCACTTGAGAGGCTGAGGTAGCACCATGAGTTTGACATCATCCTGGGCTACAGAGAGAGTTCCAGGCCACCACAGGCTACAACGAGACCGTGGTTCAAGTGACTGCAAGCCATTCTCTGCAACTAAGGGGAGGGTATGCAGATGTGGAAGTAGGGTTGACTGGAAAGTATAGAAAGTACTGGAAAGGCTGTCTGACAGTGAAGACTCTGCTGCCCCTGTCCATCAGAGCTGACGTCCATTAAGGAGACAAGAAGTTGTGTAGAAGATGTTCATAGAACCCGCTGTCACTAAGGTGCAGAGGCAGCATTAGGACATAGAACATGGAAGGGCAGACGAAGCCTGGTACTGTGTGTCATGGAGCAGGGCCAGCTAAGTTTGCAGTGTTTACTGTGAAAATGAAACTGTCGAGTTGGATCTGTACCTGCAAGTAAAAGCTCATTTGCATCAGCCTGTGGCCGCAGAATCACTGAGTCAGTTAAGGCCATGTACAACCCACCTGGTATTTGATTGCACTCATGCAGCAGTTGATTCAGACCATAGCTTGTGCACACGTGCAGCACTCACTATTGCCGGCAGAACAACATCAGAGCAACAGTGATAAATTAACATTAGAAAGCGATCATGGCGTATTGGATGTATGTACGGAGGTTGTCAATAAAAAGTTGAAAAAAACGTGTAAATGCCTCCTGAAAGTTAGAGAGGAGGTTGTCAGTGATTTAAAAATGATGAGGAAAGTGATTCACACAGCAGGCTAGTTCGGCAGAGCAGTTGCTGGCGAGTTGATGCAGTGGAACAGTGACGGCCACCAAGGAGTGCTAAGGAATGAGGCTGGCCGAGCTTGTAGAAAGATCTGCACAGAACACGATGGGTAAGCTGAGTAGAGCCAGCAGTGGAAACCCTAGAGCGATTTGTCCTCACACACCTCAAACTGCAAAAATCTGACAATTTATGGAGTCTCCAAAGGGTTTTGAATTGTACAGACCCAAGAGAACAAAAATGTGGACTACAGTTCCCCAGATGAAGTGTATCATAGAAGGAACTCTTATTGTGGAAGGACTACATCTCCAGCAGTCCTTGATGGGCTAAAGAGAGGCAAGTTGTGAGTGCAGTGTTCTTCCAGACAGCTTCACTCATCCAGACTTTGAGCTGTGAAGGATCACCAACCACTGGCACTTCAGCCGCCATCGTGGCGTGGTCTAGGATCACCTGGAGCAGACGATCCTCTTTCTGAATTACTGTCGGCAGGTCAGCGGTATCCTGACCCTGCCCGGTTTCACATCATTCACTGCACACTGAGTCATGTAGCTTCATAGCACCTCAGCTTCACAAGAAGAAAGGTACATGGCAGACAGACAGACACACTGAGAGAGAGTGGGGGGCCATAGCACTTTTCTGTACAGTATATTACAGTTCTCTTGCTGCCAGTCTTCTTCTGTGCCTAATTTATAGATTGAACTCTATTATAGTATGTATGTATGTACGCATGCATAGGGAATAAAGGCTGTACTAGTTTATAGATTAAACTCTATTATAGTATGTATGTATGTATGCATACATGCATAGGGAATAAAGACTACTAATTTATAGATTGAACTCTATTATAGTATGTATGTATGCATACATGTATGCATAGGGAATAAAGACTACTAATTTATAGATTGAACTCTATTATAGTATGTATGTATGCATGCATGCATAGGGAATAAAGACTACTAATTTATAGATTAAACTCTATTATAGTATGTATGTATGTATGCATACATGCATAGGGAATAAAGACTACTAATTTATAGATTGAACTCTATTATAGTATGTATGTATGCATGCATGCATAGGGAATAAAGGCTGCACTTAGGGTTTGGTATTATCTGAAGTTTGGGGCATCCTCAAGGGTTTTTGAAACAGGTCCCTTGTTTATAAGGTTGGACCAGTGTATATACTACAATGACAAGTAAATAGTCTTTTTAATTATTTATTTATAAGCAGAGAGGGTGTATGGGTGCACCAGGGCCTCCTGCCTCTGCACACGAACTCCAGACTTGTGCCACTTTATGCATCTAGCTTATATGGACACCGGGGATGGGCTTTATAATAAGTGCCTTTAACTGCTGAGCCATCTCTTCAGCCCAATAGATGTTTTTTTAAAAAGCAGAAATCATCTTGTTATAATGTCTTGCTGCTGATTCACAGTGGAGCTGTACTGTGCACAGGCACTAGTCTACTCAACCTACTTCCTGTTTGTTCATTTCCTCCGTGGAGTGGTCTTCCTCAGGAGATGGGCAAACCCAACTGTCATTCCCACCAAGCCCCTCATCAGAGAGCTTGATCCACTTGAATGTTTCCAGAACGTCCAGCAGGCAGCTCAGCATGGCGGCTTCTACTGAGATCTCCACAGGCGAGGACCTTCGTGACTCACGGGTTGCTTGTGCTCAGGTCACAGCTCAGAAGTGACACAGGTCCTCATGCAGCCCTCAAGCGAGCGTCAGGCGTCTGAGGTTCCTCTGATGTTGCAGAGAGGAGTGGTGGTTCCCCAGTGGTCTCTCTTCTGTCCCCAGTGTGGCAGGGCCATCAGCATGAAGACAGCCACTGCCCTGCTCACACTTGAGCACTGACAGCTCCCCTTTCCTGCCACCCTGTGCCAAACACTGTGCTAGCCCCATCCATGCCGGCTCCTTCTGCTCCTCCCCCAGCCTCTTTAGGGGCCCGAAGTGCCTAGGGGAGAAGGCAGCTGGTCCAGGGAGACAAAGGCATGACAGACCCTGAGGGAAAGGAGCACATGCGTGGGTTTCAGGATGGGGACGTGATCCTGACCACCAAAGACAGCAGTCTCCCACCCCCTCCTCCCCGCCGGCTGGCCATGGCCATGCACGAAAGAGTGGAAATAGATATTCTTTAAAGAAGTAACTGCTGGGCATAGAGCATAAGATTCAAAAATACAATTTAAAATTTATATTAGAAGTAGAAATGTTTACCTTTTGGGAATAATTTTGAGGCTGTGGATCAAGCAGTTCTAAGGAGAGGGAAGTTGGTTTTTAAGGAATGTAACTTGTCTTTAGTGATCAACAAGGTGTTAACTTTACTAAACCACCTTGGTCATACCAATTTCTTCTTCAATGACTTCACCTTAAGTTTTTCAAACTTACTTTTACTTTTAATGACTGATTCTTCCAATTTTATATTTAGGGCAACAGAGAAGTTTGCTGATTGTAAAACAAAACGTGGCAACCCTACCTCATGTCTTGTTGACTATTCTCCTATCTATTTTGTCAACATTGAAGTCTGGGTAGAAGCAGAAAATGCCCTTGGAAAGGCCACATCGGAGCATATCAATTTTGATCCTGTGGATAAAGGTACATATAAGCTTGAATTTGAGAGATTATTGGCCTGTTTAGTGGTTTGTAAATTACTCAGTTACTATAGAAGTGATCATTGACTTTTACCGTCATTTTACAATATTAAATGTAGTTCAGTCCTCAGCTGGTTTCACTTGGAATGTTATCTTTTGATACTTATCCAGGCCTCAAACATCTTATACCATTTATAGTCACAGTATGTTTGTTCCATCTTGATTTTCTTTCTTTAATAATAGTTTTACTGTGTATTTTTTTTTAATATTTCATTTTTGTTTATTCATTTGAGAGAAGGAGGCAGAGAGAAGAGAGAGAATGGACATGCCAGGGCTTCCAGCCACTGCAAATGAACTCCAGATGCATGTGCCACTTTGTGCATCTGACTTTACATGGGTCCTGAGGAATTGAACCTGGGCCTTAGGCTTTGCAGTCAAGCACCTTAATCACTAAGCCATCTCTCCAGCTCTTGATACACTTTTAAAAACTGACTTTTTGTAAATATGTCATTGTTTTTTGATATGAATCTTTAAAAAAATTAACCAGTATTCTAGACAGACAGGAAGACAAAAGCTCCTTTAGAAACCTTTCCATTGTATAGCATAGTATCGTTTTCAGAGAAATTAATTCATTTGGTAAGAATAAGTGAGTCATGTAAAGAAGAGTTTGTTTGACTTTGTATATGAAATTGTAACGTAAGACATGGTCAATATTAGGATTTGTTTTATTCCTTAGTGAAGCCCAACCCACCACGTAATTTATCAGTGAGCAACTCGGAGGAACTATCCAGTATACTGAAATTATCATGGATCAATCCCAATATTAGGAATGTTATAAGACTGAAATACAACATTCAGTATAGGACCAAAGATGCCTCGGCTTGGAGCCAGGTAAGTTGAAAGTTGTGTTCAGTTGGCGGTGGTTCACAGACGCTCTCAGCAAAGCGTCTCCATTGTCATCTTCGTGTGTGAAATATGCCTCGATGGACAGCCCTGCAGACAGAACAACACCGCTGTGCTGCGTCCAGTGATCCACACGTGAAACAGGGAAGCAGTACAGGGCAATGTGGAAGAGCAGGGGCTTTTTTAGTCATTTTTTTTTTCATTTTTATTTATTTATTTGCAAGTACAGACAGATAGATAGAAGCAGACAGAGAGAGAATGGGCACGCCAGGGCCTCCAGCCACTGCAAACAAACTCCAGATGCATGTGCCCCTTGTGCATCTGGCTTACATGGGTCCTGGAGAATCAAACTGGATCCTTTGGCTTCCCAGGCAGACGCCTTAACCGCTAAGCCATTTCTCCAGCCCCTGGACAAGCAGTTTTTGATGAGAGGTGAAAGGAAGATAAATAATGAAGCAAATGAAGCAGAGGAGTAAAACTAAAAGAGATTACAAGGATGAAGTAGTGTTTGCAGGCCAGCTTTGCTACAGTTGGCTGAAACCTGCCACCTGTTACTGTAAATAACACTTTGTTTGTTGTCTCTATTGGGGAACTGCAGGGGAAGGGTTGGATGATTGGAAATGGACTTTCTGGCCCGCAAGACTAAGGTATTTACTGCCTAGCCCTGGATACGTTTGCCAGCTCCTAGGGATGGAAAGGGTTTGGTAGCAAAGCAGAGGGATTGGGATTCCCAACAAGGAGGCGTCAGCAGAGGAAATTCTTGGCGCTTGTCCAAGGCTGTCAGCATAGCCCATGCTGCTGTGTGTTCACTCCATCCATCACTGACAGCACACTTGGGCTGTTATTTGTTAGGGAGTCGCTGTGTGTTACTGCTCGGCTGGAACAGTGAGTTTAGAAGGAATTGAGCCCAAACCTTCCTGCTTTCTGCTCCTCTCCACCTCCCCCAGGGCCCGGAACACAGAAGAGAGAGCAACCAAACCAAGCTGTCGGTGACTCATTTTGTGCAGAGGGGATTATATGCAGAGTTCTTCAAAGTATAGTTTAATATCGCAGAATCATCAGTCATTCATACCAAAACAATAAGCCTGGCATCTGTTTTGTATCCAGAATTGAGCCTTAGTGTAACAGAAAGAGCAGTCACGTACCTGTATTTAATCCACATGTTACCTCTGAGGGACGAGTTTATGTAGTAGGCCAGCTTCTGTTTCTCTGCGTGGGGTTGGGTACCTTCCTGTGGCCAGTCCAGAGCTCCTCTCTGTCTGCGCTGCTCTTGCCATGGCATGCTGCTGCCTAGCGCAGGTCTCATCGTGGGTTCCCGTTCCGTCTAACTCTTGTGAGCCAGTGGAGGGGAGAGTGCTGGGCCCATGTCTTTTACTAAACACACCTTAAATTCTTTTTTGTTGTTTGTTTTGCTTTTGTGTATGACTGGGCTTAGTAGATTGTTTTTGGTTCTTTGAGGCAATCTTGCTTGGAACTTACTATGTGCTATGAAGCCCAACAAGACTTCGAACATGCACGCCGCGTGAGCGCTGACATTACCTGGGCATACTCCACTGTGCTTGGCTGCAGTGAGCCAATCTAGACCCCATGGCAAACAAGAAAGATATTAGATAAATGCTTCTGTAGTTTTCAAACCTAGTAACTTTACTGATTCTTGCTCTTATTTTAACTTCCATTTATTTCTCTCCAGAGGTTAAGTGTATTACTCTTACTGTATTAAGTTGACTTCTAAAATTGAACACAATTTAAAAGAGCTTCTATGTTGGAGACTTATTGATACTCATGTTCAATTTGCTTTATTTCTAGATCCCTCCAGAAGATACAGTGGCCACTCGATCTTCGTTCACTGTCCAGGACCTTAGCCCTTTTACAGAGTATGTGTTTAGGATTCGTTGCATGAAAGAAGATGGTAGGGGCTTTTGGAGTGACTGGAGTGAGGAAGCAAGTGGGATCACATATGAAGATAGTAAGTAAATAAGTATACGAACACTAAGAGAGAACACTAGTGGAGTTGTGGCTCTACGTTGTTCTAGTCATGTTCTCATTGCTGGGACAAAACACCCCACCAGCAGCAGGTAATGGGAGGAACGTTGTTTATTTTGGCTTACAGTCTGAAGAGGAAACGTCATGATGGCAGGGAAAAGCATGACACAAGCAGAGGCTGGCCAAGCGCTCTACCACAGCAAGTGAACACAGCAGCAGGAGAGAGAACCAGGCCCTGGCACGGTGGAGCTGCTTTAACACTCTACAGCCTGCCCCAGGAACACCTCTCCAGCAAGGCTCCGCCTCCCAAATTGCCACCAGCTGGGGACCAAACAGTCAAAACAAATGAGTTTATAGGGGATGGCCAGGTTAGACCACCACAGTTACATTGTTAGATTTTTATTATTTTTTTAATATATTTTATTTATTTATTTGAGAGAGAGAAAGATGGAGAGAGAGAGAATGGGTGTACCAGAACACCCAGCCACTGCAGACGAACTCCAGACTCATGCACCTCCTTGTGCATCGGCTGACGTGGGGCATGGAGAATCAAACTGGGATCCTTTGGCTTTGCAGGCAAATGCCTTAACTGCTAAGCCATCTATCTCTCCAGCCCCACATTTTTTTTTTTTTTTTGAGAGAGAGACAGGGAGAGGAAGACAGAGATGGGCGTGCCAGCAGCCTCTCAGTTGCTGTGAATGAAATCCAGATGCATGCGCCCCCTTGTGGTCAAGTGCAGCATTGTGCTCTTGCATCACTTTGCATCTGGCTAAACGTGGGACCTGGAGATTGGAACCCCTGGAGATTGGAACCGGCGTTCTTAGGCTTAGTAGGCAGGCGCCTTAACCACTAAGCAATCTCTCCAGCCCCATTATCAGATTTTTAAAATACAGACCTCACCACTTGTTAGGTTGTGATTGTATTAGATTGTAGTATTCCATCATTGCATTTTTTATTAAAGTTTTTATTTATTTACTTATTAGAGACAGAGAAAGGGAGAGAGAGGGAGAGAATGGGCGTGCCAGGGCCTCCAGCCACTGCAAACAGGCTCCAGATGCATGCACCACCTTGTGCATCTGGTTTACATGGGTACTGGGGAAATCAAACCTCGAACAGGGTCCTTAGGCTTCACAAGCAAGCGCTTAAACACTAAGCCATCTCTCCAGCCCCGTCATTTCATTTTTCAGAACATCGAGGTACAACATTTAATATGCTTTATGGATAGTGTAAATCCACTTGATTGATATGCCCGAAGTCCTTGTCAGGAAGATTCTTATGTTTTGTCTTCAGTTTTTTTCTTTCTAGTATTTCATAAGCCCCTGGAGAGGAATGAATTGGAACTTGAGTTAGTGTGCTTTCATTTTCCTCTTTGTCCTCATTCCTTTGCACATGAAGTGTGTGCAGTGTAAAGTAGGATTCCTCCAAAAACAGCTGACATTGCTAGTCTGTGTAAGCCAGCAAGCAGTGCTTCTGCAGCATGAACCATTTCCACCCTGGGCTCACTCTGTGCGGCTTAAGTGGTTTAGAAAACCTTCACTTCAGCTTTGCTAGAGGTTGAGGTCATTATACGGAGGGGAGTGCTAAAGGCACGAAGGTCCCGTCATCCACATGAGTTCTCTCCTGAATCTGGGAAAGAGCGCAGTCTTGCTGTGGCTGATTTGGGAGGCCTCTATCAAATGACCAAGGTCCTTCGGCTTGACCAAAGTTTTTTGAGAGAGTCTGGGGAGAGGGCAGTTCTTATTTGACAGCCACACTGACCTAGAATTAAGTAGCTCAGGCTAGCCCAGAACTCCCAGCACTCCTCCTGTTTGTCTCCCAAGTGCTGAGGTTCCAGGTTTGAGCCTGGCTATTGACCAGGAATTCAACGGCAAATGTGAAGGTGCATGGTCATTTGGGCAAGTTCAGGAGACATAAGAAAGTAGGTAAAATACAGTTAATTGTTCATTTGAGGGGATAAAGGTATGCATTCTAGTCAAGTCGGAGCTCTGTAGAACCCAGAAACTTCTCAGTCATTGGATGAAGCATTTCTTAAACCTACATCATGAAGCCTCTGAGTCTCTTCAGGACACATGATAGTCAATAGAATGAAAAAGCTGAGCCTCAAGTAGAAGCAGAGATGAGCTAATCCTGAAGAAGTAGAAAAGAGAGGACTGGTAGATGAGGCAGTCTCACCTACTGCCAGCGTGAGGTAAAACGGATGCCAAACGGATGCTATTGCTTAGAATATATTTAATTTATAATCTTAACACAAGAAAAGAGTTCAGGCACCATGGCACAAGCCCATAATCCCAACTACTCTGAACACTAAGACGGGAGAATAATCTGAGCCCAGGAGTTCTGGGCCACAAGCATGACCCCATAAAAAAGATCTAAAACATCAAACTGTCACTCTGAATAAAGAAAGACCCAAGTGCATTGTACCAAGATGGGGCTATTCCTGGGAGAGAGTGCCACCTACTTCAAAGCCAAGTGTATCAGAAACAGAGAATAGTGTGCAGGATTTTACTGTATTGCTAGTATTGTTACAATATCAACTTTATTTTATGGAGTTCATGTGTTTTCTTTAGGACCATCCAAAGCACCAAGTTTCTGGTTTAAGATAAATCCGTCCCATACTCAGGACTATAGATCTGTACGGCTCATATGGAAGGTAAACAAGCAAACACAAAAAACAACACAGGTTTATACTTCTTTATCTCATAAATGCATTTCAATGATATTGTGAGTTCAAGTCTTTTAATACCTCAATTTTTTTATTCTATTGATCTTAATTTTAGCTTTTGGCAGCTTTTTAATACTAGAGATGCAGTACTTCATATAGCTTATAAAGTGAACAAGTTCATAAACTGCAAAGGATACCATACTGGTATCAGCACAGCCTGTGAAAGTCTAGGTTCTGTAAGAGGACCCATGTTCTGAACGTCATTGACTCTACCAGGGATCCTCATATAAAATAAATAACAGAGACTCAGGGTCACCAAAATGTGGGCTGGTGAAGTGTCCGTAGAAAACGCATCAGCACAGCGGCCCCGTACCGCAGCACGCAGCCCAGATGCTCACGGGATGATGCATCTCCCCGGATGTAGGTGAGGGCCAAGTGTTACTCTTGTGGAGTGAGTGGTAATAATATTTTATAATGAAGTTCAAAATGACATGGTCAAGTCCCTTCCAGTTAAATATTTAGAGGTTTGACATAATGGCAGAATTTGTGAGCATGAAAAAAATGACAATTCAGGATTTACAAAATGCTTTTCAATAAACTTTTTACAGACATTGCCTCCTTTTGAAGCCAATGGGAAAATCTTGGATTATGAAGTGACTCTTAGAAGATGGAAATCACCTTCCCAAAACTACACAGTCACCGACACGGAATTGACAGTGAATCTCACAAATGACCGCTACATCGCAACTCTAGCAGCAAGAAACCTCGTGGGCAAATCAGATGCAGCTGTCCTGCCTATCCCCCCACATCCTTTCCAAGGTTTGTGTCTGCGCCATGGAGCCCAGCTCGAGCACGGAAAGGGGTTAGGTATGGGCGGGGTCCTGTGGAGGGTGCGGAATAGATCAGCTTATCTCCTCATAAGCAGGGCTGGTCATAGGTTAGATCAGGAGGCAGACTTCATCAGGATGTGTGAAATCCTTCCATCCCTCCATGGCACATTTTAACTTTGCAGTAAGTTCACTTCATTCATTTAAACACTTTCTAATTATTTACCTGGTTTTTTAAATATTATCTCAGGGTTTTAGCTAAATACTTGTTTAACCTGTAGCTGTCAAAGAAAGTTATGTAATTACAAACTTAAATACTTGAAGTTTTTGAAGAATTTGGGGAACATAAGGGTTGAAGTTTAAAAGTAAATTAACGTGTGTAAGTTGTAAAGTACTTTTTTTATGCAAAACTCGATAAATCTCATTTTAGTTAAGACCCTCATGAAATTTCTGATCTGTGTATGTTGACTTTTTGTCTTGGCTCCAACTTGTTTTATAGCTTCTCAGCCCGTAGTGGACCTTAAAGCATTTCCAAAAGATAATATGCTGTGGGTAGAATGGACAGCTCCAAGCAAGCCTGCGAGAAAATACATCCTTGAGTGGTGCGTGTTGTCAGACAGATCTCCCTGCATCCCGGAGTGGCAGCAGGAAGATGGCGCAGTGCATCAAACCTATTTAAAAGGTCTGTCTGGCTCAAGTATTTGAGTTGATGCTCTTCTTCTGACTCCTTGAGACAGGTTTCCTCTGCATATTCTTTTCTGTTTTCTAGGCATTGTGGTTCTTTGAAAAGAGATTGACTGGGTTTTCCTGTCGCCCCAGTAGTTGTTAGATGTGCGACTCTCAGCAAGTCACCTTAACACTCAGCCTCTCTGAGCTACAGCGTCTCTGTATGGACAAAGTGGTTAATGCTTTTTTAACACCCCCACAATGTTTTATCACCAAAAGAACACACAACTGTCCAGTAGTAGAGTCCAACATGTGTTGCCAATTGGTTGTATGTCCCCTGTGCCCAACTTTGACTTCCTCGTCCTTCAGTGAGAAAGCAGTCCCAAGTTTAACTTCCTAGACCCATCAAGCAGAGCTGGAGCAGAGCTTCCTTCTGCCTGTCAGGTAGAAGCACTAACAGATCAGCCCCGGTGAGGTAGACAGGGCTCGAAGTGCACGGTCCTATGTGGTCAGGTATGAAATAATATTAAAAGCCTGAAAGAGAAATGAAAACAGTGCAAGTTTACATTTTCAATAAAGAAGAATCATCCTTAGAATTGAGCTGTGCATCATCTGATTAAAGGAAGGCCTAAGAAACATGTGCCATAAAGGATTTGAGCTTTCTTCATAAAACGAGGTTTTTGGCTTTTTTTTAACCCCACTGTTTAATGCACAGATTTACTAAGCTTAATTGCCTTATCAGTAAACATGCTGGAGCTGGGAAGAGACAGATTCAAGTAACCAGAGGACAAGGGTGCCCGGTTTAGAAACCAGGATAAGCTGTGGAGACACAGAAGTTTCAGGCTGGATCACCATGAAAGCGTCAATATCAGAACATGATTTAAAATGACTTTTATCTCCCCAACTTACCCAACAAGTCATAGCTATTAATTAGTGCTTTCTCCCTATATTTCATCAGTGACATCTTTACAGTTCTCAGAGAACTGGGAAAAACTCGGGTTGTCAAACTCGAACTAAATAAGATGTGAAATACCTGGAGATCAGGGTTTCCTGAAGCCGGAATACAAACGCACTGCTGCTTCCGTGAACAGTGTGTATAGCGCTTGTCCAGCAGCATCGCCAGTGAAAGTAACTTTCATCTTCAGTTTGTTTTTGTTTTGAGATCGGTTCCCCTATGCTGCTCATGGTGGCCTTGAACTCACTATAGCCCAGGCTAGCCTGCCATTCTCCATCCTTCTGCCTCGGCCTCCAGAGTGCTGGAATTAAGCAGCCAACACACAAGGCAGTGTTTACTCATCACAGTGCAGCTTTAAGGGAACGGGATATAAACAGCTGATGGAACTCATGTGACGTTCTCGTGTTGGGGGAGAGTGCTCAGGTGGCGTTCTCGTGTTGGGGAGAGTGCTCATGTGACGTTCTCGTGTTGGGGAAGAGTACTCAGGTGGCGTTCTCGTGTTGGAGGAGAGTGCTCATGTGACGTTCTCGTGTTGGGGGAGAGTGCTCATGTGACGTTCTCGTGTTGGGGGAGAGTGCTCATGTGACGTTCTCGTGTTGGGGGAGAGTGCTCGTGTTGTGGGGAGAGTGCTCAGTGGCGTGGCGTTCTCGTTGTTGGGGAGAGTGCTCATGTGCGCGTGTGGGGGGAGAGTGCTCAGGTGCGTTTGTTGGGGAGAGTGCTCAGGTGGCGTTCGTGTTGGGGAGAGTGCTCAGGTGACATTTCGTGTTGGGGAGAGTGCTCAGGTGACGCGTTCGTGTTGGGGAGAGTGCTCAGGTGGGCGTGTTGGGAGAGTGCTCAGGTGGCGTTGTGGGGGAGAGTGCTCAGGTGGCGCGTTCGTGTTGGGGGGAGAGTGTTCGTGTGGGGGAGAGTGCTCGTGTTGTGGGAGAGTGCTCAGGTGGCGTTTCGTGTTGGGGAGAGTGCTCATGTGGCGTTCGTGTTGGGGAGAGTGCTCATGTGGCGTTCGTGTTGGGGAGAGTGCTCAGGTGGCGTTCGTGTTGGGGAGAGTGCTCAGGTGGCGTTTCGTGTTGGGGAGAGTGCTCAGGTGGCGTTTCGTGTTGGGGAGAGTGCTCAGGTGGCGTTCTCGTGTTGGGGAGAGTGCTCGTGTTGTGGCGTTCGTGTTGGGGAGAGTGCTCAGGTGGCGTTCGTGTTGGGGAGAGTGCTCAGGTGGCGTTCTCGTGTTGGGGAGAGTGCTCAGGTGGCGTTCGTGTTGGGGAGTGCTCAGGTGGCGTTCAGTGCTCAGGTGGCGTTCTCGTGTTGGGGAGAGTGCTCAGGTGGCGTTCGTGTTGGGGAGTGCTGGGGACGCGTTCGTGTTGGGGAGTGCTCAGGTGACGTTCTCGTGTTGGGGAGAGTGCTCAGGTGACGTTCTCGTGTTGGGGAGAGTGCTCAGGTGACGCGTTCGTGTTGGGGGGAGAGTGCTCAGGTGGCGTTCTCGTGTTGGGGGAGTGAGTGCTCGTGGTGGCGTTCGTGTTGTTGAGTGGAGAGTGCTGGGGAGTGTGACGTTCGTGTTGGGGAGAGTGCTCAGGTGAGCGTTCGTGTTGGGGAGAGTGCTCAGGTGGCGTTCGTGTTGGGGAAGAGTGCTCATGTGACGTTCTCGTGTTGGGGGAGAGTGCTCAGGTGGCGTTCGTGTTGGGGAAGAGTGCTCAGGTGACGTTCTCGTGTTGGGGAGAGTGCTCAGGTGACGCGTTCGTGTTGGGGAGAGTGCTCAGGTGGCGTTCGTGTTGGGGAGAGTGCTCAGGTGGCGTTCGTGTTGGGGAGAGTGCTCAGGTGGCGTTCGTGTTGGGGAGAGTGCTCAGGTGGCGTTCGTGTTGGGGAGAGTGCTCAGGTGGCGTTCGTGTTGGGGAGAGTGCTCAGGTGCGTTCTCGTGTTGGGGAGAGTGCTCAGGTGGCGTTCTCGTGTTGGGGAGAGTGCTCAGGTGGCGTTCGTGTTGGGGAGAGTGCTCAGGTGGCGCGTTCGTGTTGGGAGAGTGCTCATGTGACGTTCTTGTGTTGGGGAGAGTGCTCATGTGACGTTCTCGTGTTGGGGAGAGTGCTCAGGTGACGTTCTCGTGTTGGGGAGAGTGCTCATGTGACGTTCTCGTGTTGGGGAGAGTGCTCAGGTGGCGTTCGTGTTGGGGGAGTGCTCAGGTGGCGTTCTCGTGTTGGGGAGAGTGCTCAGGTGGCGTTCGTGTTGGGGAGTGCTCATGGGCGTTTGTGGTGTCGTGGGGAGAGTGCTCAGGTGGCGTTCGTGTTGGGGGAGAGTGCTCAGGTGGCGTTTCGTGTTGGGGAGAGTGCTCAGGTGGCGTTCGTGTTGGGGAGAGTGCTCAGGTGACGTTCGTGTTGGGGAGAGTGCTCAGGTGCGTTCGTGTTGGGGGAGAGTGCTCAGGTGACGTTCGTGTTGGGGAGAGTGCTCAGGTGCGTTCGTGTTGGGAGAGTGCTCAGGTGCGCGTCTCGTGTTGGGGAGAGTGCTCAGGTGACGTTCGTGTTTGGGGAGAGTGCTCAGAGTGCTCAGGTGACGTTCGTGTTGGGGAGTGCTCAGGTGCGTTCGTGTTGGGAGAGTCGTGTTGGGGAGAGTGCTCAGGTGACGCGTTCGTGTTGGGAGAGTGCTCAGGTGACGTTCGTGTTGGGGAGAGTGCTCAGGTGGCGTTCGTGTTGGGGAAGTTGGGGGGCGTTCGTGTTGGGGAGTGCGTTCGTGTTGGGGGAGAGTGCTCAGGTGACGTTCTCGTGTTGGGGAGAGTGCTCAGGTGACGTTCTCGTGTTGGGGGAGAGTGCTCAGGTGACGTTCTCGTGTTGGGGAGAGTGCTCAGGTGACGTTCTCGTGTTGGGGAGAGTGCTCAGGTGACGTTCGTGTTGGGGAGAGTGCTGCGTTCGTGTTGGGGAAGAGTGCTCAGGTGACGTTCGTGTTGTTGGGGAGAGTGCTCAGGTGACAGTGTGGGAAGAGTGCTCGTCGTTCTCGTGTTGGGGAGAGTGCTCAGGTGGCGTTCGTGTTGGGGAGAGTGCTCAGGTGACGTTTCGTGTTGGGGAGAGTGCTCAGGTGACGTTCTCGTGTTGGGGGAGAGTGCTCGCGTTCTCGTGTTGGGGAGAGTGCTCATGTGGCGTTCGTGTTGGGGAGAGTGCTCAGGTGGCGTTCGTGTTGGGGAGAGTGCTCAGGTGGCGTTCTCGTGTTGGGGAGAGTGCTCATGTGTCGTTCTCGTGTTGGGGGAGAGTGCTCAGGTGACGTTCTCGTGTTGGGGAGAGTGCTCATGTGGCGTTGGGGGAGAGTGCTCAGGTGACGTTCTCGTGTTGGGGGAGAGTGCTCAGGTGACGTTCGTGTTGGGGAGAGTGCTCAGGTGGCGTTCGTGTTGGGGAGAGTGCTCAGGTGCGTTCGTGTTGGGGGAGAGTGCTCAGGTGACGTTCTCGTGTTGGGGAGAGTGCTCAGGTGGCGCGTTCGTGTTGGGGAGAGTGCTCAGGTGGCGTTCTCGTGTTGGGGAGAGTGCTCAGGTGGCGTTTCGTGTTGGGGGAGTGCTCAGGTGGCGTTCGTGTTGGGGAGAGTGCTCAGGTGACGCGTTCTCGTGTTGGGAGAGTGCTCAGGTGGACGCGTTCGTGTTGGGGGAGAGTGCTCGTGGCGTTTGTGGGAGAGTGCTCAGGTGGCGTTTCGTGTTGGGGAGAGTGCTCAGGTGGCGTTCTCGTGTTGGGGAGAGTGCTCAGGTGGCGTTCTCGTGTTGGGGGAGAGTGCTCAGGTGACGTTCTCGTGTTGGGGAAGAGTGCTCAGGTGACGTTCTCGTGTTGGGGGAGAGTGAGAGTGCTCGTGTTGGGAGTGTGCTCAGGTGGCGTTCGTGTTGGGGAGAGTGCTCAGGTGACGTTCTCGTGTTGGGGAGAGTGCTCAGGTGACGTTCTCGTGTTGGGGAGAGTGCTCAGGTGACGTTCTCGTGTTGGGGAGAGTGCTCAGGTGACGTTCGTGTTTGGGGGAGAGTGCTCAGGTGACGCGTTCGTGTTGGGGAGAGTGCTCAGGTGACGTTCGTGTTGGGGAAGAGTGCGTTCGTGTTGGGGAGACGCTCTCGTGTTCGTGGGAGAGTGCTCAGGTGCGTTCTCGTGTTGGGGAGAGTGCTCAGGTGGCGTTTCGTGTTGGGGAGAGTGCTCAGGTGCGTTCTCGTGTTGGGGAGAGTGCTCAGGTGACGCGTTCGTGTTGGGGAGAGTGCTCAGGTGGCGTCTCGTGTTGGGGAGAGTGCTCAGGTGGCGTTCGTGTTGGGGGAGAGTGCTCAGGTGGCGTTCTCGTGTTGGGGAGAGTGCTCAGGTGGCGTTCTCGTGTTGGGGAGAGTGCTCATGTGGCGTTCTCGTGTTGGGGGAGAGTGCTCAGGTGACGTTCTCGTGTTGGGGAGAGTGCTCAGGTGGCGTTCGTGTTGGGGAGAGTGCTCAGGTGCGTTCGTGTTGGGGAGAGTGCTCAGGTGGCGTTCTCGTGTTGGGGAGAGTGCTCAGGTGGCGTTTCGTGTTGGGGAGAGTGCTCAGGTGGCGTTCGTGTTGGGGGAGAGTGCTCAGGTGGCGTTCGTGTTGGGGGAGAGTGCTCAGGTGGCGTTTCGTGTTGGGGAGAGTGCTCAGGTGGCGTTCGTGTTGGGGAGAGTGCTCAGGTGGCGTTCTCGTGTTGGGGAGAGTGCTCAGGTGGCGTTCGTGTTGGGGAGAGTGCTCAGGTGGCGTTCGTGTTGGGGAGAGTGCTCAGGTGGCGTTCGTGTTGGGGAGAGTGGTGGCGTTCTCGTGTTGGGGGAGTGCTCAGGTGGCGTTCGTGTTGGGGAGAGTGCTCAGGTGGCGTTCGTGTTGGGGAGAGTGCTCAGGTGGCGTTCGTGTTGGGGAGAGTGCTCAGGTGGCGTTTCGTGTTGGGGAGAGTGCTCAGGTGGCGTTCGTGTTGGGGAGAGTGCTCAGGTGGCGTTCGTGTTGGGGGAGTGCTCAGTGCGGCGTTCGTGTGGGGGGGAGTGCTCAGGTGGCGTTCGTGTTGGGGAGAGTGCTCAGGTGGCGTTCGTGTTGGGGAGAGTGCTCAGGTGACGTTCGTGTTGGGGAGAGTGCTCAGGTGGCGCTCGTGTTGGGAGAGTGCTCAGGTGGACGTTCGTGTTGGGGAGAGTGCTCAGGTGACGTTCGTGTTGGGGAGAGTGCTCAGGTGGCGTTCGTGTTGGGGGAGAGTGCTCAGGTGGCGTTCGTGTTGGGGGAGAGTGCTCAGGTGGCGTTCGTGTTGGGGAGAGTGCTCAGGTGACGCGTTCGTGTTGGGGAGAGTGCTCAGGTGACGTTCTCGTGTTGGGGAGAGTGTGCGCTCAGGTGGCGTTCTCGTGTTCGTGTTGGGGAGAGTGCTCAGGTGGCGTTTCGTGTTGGGAGAGTGCTCAGGTGGCGTTCTCGTGTTGGGGAGAGTGCTCAGGTGCGTTCGTGTTGGGGGAGAGTGCTCAGGTGGCGTTCGTGTTGGGGAGAGTGCTCAGGTGGCGTTCGTGTTGGGGAGAGTGCTCAGGTGGCGTTCTCGTGTTGGGAGAGTGCTCAGGTGGCGTTTCGTGTTGGGGAGTGCTCAGGTGGCGTTTCGTGTTGGGGGAGAGTGCTCAGGTGACGTTCTCGTGTTGGGGGAGAGTGCTCAGGTGGCGTTCTCGTGTTGGGGAGAGTGCTCAGGTGACGTTCTCGTGTTGGGGAGAGTGCTCAGGTGACGTTCTCGTGTTGGGGAGAGTGCTCATGTGGCGTTCTCGTGTTGGGGGAGAGTGCTCATGTGACGTTCTCGTGTTGGGGGAGAGTGCTCAGGTGGCGTTCTCGTGTTGGGGAGAGTGCTCATGTGACGTTCTCGTGTTGGGGAGAGTGCTCATGTGACGTTCTCGTGTTGGGGAGAGTGCTCAGGTGACGTCTCGTGTTGGGGAGAGTGCTCAGGTGGCGTTCGTGTTGGGGAAGAGTGCTCAGGTGTGTTCGTGTTGGTGAGTGCTCGTTGGGGAGAGTGCTCAGGTGGCGTTCTCGTGTTGGGGAGAGTGCTCATGTGGCGTTCGTGTTGGGGGGAGAGTGCGTTCAGTGTGGCGTTCGTGTTGGGGAGAGTGCTCAGGTGGCGTTCGTGTGTGTTGGGAGAGTGCTCAGGTGGCGTTCTCGTGTTGGGGGAGTGCTCAGGTGGACGTTTCGTGTTGGGGAGAGTGCTCAGGTGGCGTTCGTGTTGGGGAGAGTGCTCGTGTTGGGGGAGTGGTGTGGCGTTCGTGTTGGGGAGAGTGCTCAGTGGCGTTCAGTGGCGTTCGTTTCGTGTTGGGGAGAGTGCTCAGGTGGCGTTCTCTCGTGTTGGGGAGAGTGCTCAGGTGAGTGCTCGCGTTCGTGTTGGGGAGAGTGCTCAGGTGGCGTTCTCGTGTTGGGGAGAGTGCTCAGGTGACGCGTTCGTGTTGGGGGGAGAGTGCTCAGGTGGCGTTCTCGTGTTGGGGAGAGTGCTCAGGTGGCGTTCGTGTTGGGGGAGTGCTCAGGTGGCGTTCGTCGTGTTGGGGAGAGTGCTCAGGTGGCGTTCGTGTTGGGGAGAGTGCTCAGGTGGCGTTCGTGTTGGGGAGAGTGCTCAGGTGGCGTCGTGTTGGGAGAGTGCTCAGTGGCGTTCGTGTTGGGGAGAGTGCTCAGGTCGTTGTTGGGGAGAGTGCTCAGGTGGCGTTCTCGTGTGGGGGGAGTGCTCAGGTGCGTGTTGGGGAGAGTGCTCAGGTGACGTTCGTGTTGGGGGGAGAGTGCTCAGGTGACGTTCTCGTGTTGGGGAGAGTGCTCAGGTGACGTTCTCGTGTTGGGGAGAGTGCTCAGGTGGCGTTCGTGTTGGGGAGAGTGCTCAGGTGGCGTTCGTGTTGGGGAGAGTGCTCAGGTGCGTTGGGGAGAGTGCAGGTGGCGTTCGTGTTGGGGAGAGTGCTCAGGTGGCGTTCTCGTGTGGGGAGAGTGCTCAGGTGCGTTCTCGTGTGGCGTTCAGTCGTTGGGGAGAGTGCTCAGGTGACGTTCTCGTGTTGGGGAGAGTGCTCAGGTGGCGTTCTCGTGTTGGGGGAGAGTGCTCATGTGACGTTCTCGTGTTGGGGAGAGTGCTCAGGTGGCGTTCTCGTGTTGGGGAGAGTGCTCAGGTGACGTTCTCGTGTTGGGGGAGAGTGCTCAGGTGACGTTCTCGTGTTGGGGAGAGTGCTCAGGTGACGTTCTCGTGTTGGGGAGAGTGCTCAGGTGACGTTCTCGTGTTGGGGAGAGTGCTCAGGTGACGTTCTCGTGTTGGGGAGAGTGCTCAGGTGACGTTCTCGTGTTGGGGGAGAGTGCTCAGGTGGCGTTCGTGTTGGGGAGAGTGCTCAGGTGGCGTTCGTGTTGGGGAGAGTGCTCAGGTGGCGTTCGTGTTGGGGGAGAGTGCTCAGGGGGAGAGTGCTCAGGTGGCGTTGTTGGGGAGAGTGTGTTGGGGAGAGTGCTCAGGTGGCGTTCGTGTGTTGGGGAGAGTGCTCAGGTGGCGTTTCGTGTTGGGGGAGAGTGCTCATGTGACGTTCTCGTGTTGGGGAGAGTGCTCATGTGGCGTTCGTGTGTTGGGAGAGTGCTCAGGTGGCGTTTCGTGTTGGGAGAGTGCTCAGGTGACGTTCTCGTGTGGGGAGAGTGCTCAGGTGACGTTCTCGTGTTGGGGAGAGTGCTCAGGTGACGTTCTCGTGTTGGGGAGAGTGCTCAGGTGACGTTCTCGTGTTGGGGGAGAGTGCTCAGGTGACGTTCTCGTGTTGGGGAAGAGTGCTCAGGTGACGTTCTCGTGTTGGGGAGAGTGCTCAGGTGACGTTCTCGTGTTGGGGAGAGTGCTCAGGTGGCGTTCTCGTGTTGGGGAGAGTGCTCATGTGACGTTCTCGTGTTGGGGAGAGTGCTCAGGTGGCGTTCGTGTTGGGGAGAGTGCTCAGGTGGCGTTCTCGTGTTGGGGGAGTGCTCAGGTGCTCGTGTTGGGGAGAGTGCTCAGGTGCGTTCGTGTTGGGGAGAGTGCTCAGGTGGCGTTCGTGTTGGGGAGAGTGCTCAGGTGGCGTTCGTGTTGGGGAGAGTGCTCAGGTGGCGTTCTCGTGTTGGGGAGAGTGCTCAGGTGGCGTTCGTGTTGGGGAGAGTGCTCAGGTGGCGTTCGTGTTGGGGAGAGTGCTCAGGTGACGTGCTCGTGTTGGGGGGAGTGCTCAGGTGGCGTTCTCGTGTTGGGGAGAGTGCTCAGGTGGCGTTCGTGTTGGGGGAGTGCTCAGTGGCGCTCGTGTTGGGGAGAGTGCTCAGGTGGCGTTCTCGTGTTGGGAGTGCTCAGTGCTCGTGTTGGGAGAGTGCTCAGGTGACGTTCGTGTTGGGAGAGTGCTCAGGTGGCGTTCTCGTGTTGGGGAGAGTGCTCAGGTGGCGTTTCGTGTGTTGGGGAGAGTGAGTGCTCGTGTGGCGTTGGCGTTCTCGTGTTGGGGAGAGTGCTCAGGTGGCGTGCTTCGTGTTGGGGAGAGTGCTCAGGTGGCGTTCGTGTTGGGGAGAGTGCTCAGGTGGCGTTCTCGTGTTGGGGAGAGTGCTCATGTGGCGTTCGTGTTGGGAGAGTGCTCATGTGGCGTTCGTGTTGGGGGAGAGTGCTCATGTGGCGTTCGTGTGGGGGAGAGTGCTCATGTGGCGTTCGTGTGTTGGGGAGAGTGCTCAGGTGGCGTTCGTGTGGGGGAGAGTGCTCAGGTGGCGTTCGTGTTGGGGAGAGTGCTCATGTGGCGTTCTCGTGTTGAGTGGTGGCGTTCGTGTTGGGAGAGTGCTCATGTGACGTTCTCGTGTTGGGGAGAGTGCTCAGGTGACGTTCTCGTGTTGGGGAGAGTGCTCATGTGGCGTTCGTGTTGGGGGAGTGCTCAGGTGGCGTTCGTGTTGGGGAGTGCTCAGTGGCGTTCGTGTTGGGGAGAGTGCTCATGTGGCGTTCGTGTGGGGAGAGTGCTCATGTGGCGTTCGTGTTGGGAGAGTGCTCATGTGCGTTCGTGTTGGGGAGAGTGCTCAGGTGGCGTTCTCGTGTTGGGAGAGTGCTCAGGTGGCGTTCGTGTTGGGGAGAGTGCTCAGGTGGCGTTCTCGTGTTGGGGAGAGTGCTCAGTGTGGCGTTCTCGTGTTGGGGAGAGTGCTCAGGTGGCGTTCGTGAGAGTGGGGAGAGTGCTCAGGTGGCGTTCTCGTGTTGGGGAGAGTGCTCAGGTGGCGTTCGTGTTGGGAGAGTGCTCAGGTGACGTTCTCGTGTTGGGGAGAGTGCTCAGGTGGCGTTCTCGTGTTGGGGGAGAGTGCTCAGGTGACGTTCTCGTGTTGGGGAGAGTGCTCAGGTGGCGTTCTCGTGTTGGGGAGAGTGCTCAGGTGGCGTTCTCGTGTTGGGGAGAGTGCTCAGGTGGCGTTCTCGTGTTGGGGGAGTGAGTGTTCTCATGGGGAGAGTGCTCAGGTTCGTTTCGTGTTGGGGAGAGTGCTCAGGTGGCGTTCTCATGTGGGGAGAGTGCTCAGGTGGCGTTCTCGTGTTGGGGAGAGTGCTCAGACGTGTGCGGGGAGAGTGCTCAGGTCGTGTTGGGGAGAGTGCTCAGGTGGCGTTCTCGTGTTGGGGAGAGTGCTCAGGTGGCGTTCTCGTGTTGGGGAGAGTGCTCAGGTGGCGTTCTCGTGTTGGGGAGAGTGCTCAGGTGACGTTCGTGTTGGGGGAGTGCTCAGGTGGCGTTCTCGTGTTGGGAGAGTGCTCAGGTGACGTTCGTGTGTGGGGAGAGTGCTCAGGTGGCGTTCGTGTTGGGGAGAGTGCTCAGGTGGCGTTCTTCGTGTTGGGAGAGTGCTCAGGTGGCGTTTCGTGTTGGGGAGAGTGCTCAGGTGACGTTCTCGTGTTGGGGAGAGTGCTCAGGTGACGTTCTCGTGTTGGGGAGAGTGCTCAGGTGGCGTTCTCGTGTTGGGGAGAGTGCTCATGTGACGTTCTCGTGTTGGGGAGAGTGCTCATGTGACGTTCGTGTTGGGGGAGAGTGCTCATGTGGACGTTCTCGTGTTGGGGAGAGTGCTCATGTGGCGTTCGTGTTGGGGAGAGTGCTCATGTGACGTTCTCGTGTTGGGGAGAGTGCTCATGTGGCGTTCTCGTGTTGGGGAGAGTGCTCAGGTGACGTTCTCGTGTTGGGGAGAGTGCTCAGGTGGCGTTCTCGTGTTGGGGAGAGTGCTCAGGTGGCGTTCGTGTTGGGGAGAGTCAGGTGCGTTCGTGTGGGGAGTGCTCAGGTGGCGTTCGTGTTGGGGAGAGTGCTCAGGTGGCGTTCGTGTTGGGGAGAGTGCTCAGTGCTCAGGTGCGTTCGTGTTGGGGAGAGTGCTCAGGTGACGTTCGTGTTGGGGAGAGTGCTCAGGTGACGTTCGTGTTGGGGGAGAGTGCTCATGTGACGTTCTCGTGTTGGGGAGAGTGCTCAGGTGACGTTCTCGTGTTGGGGAGAGTGCTCAGGTGGCGTTCTCGTGTTGGGGAGAGTGCTCATGTGACGTTCTCGTGTTGGGGAGAGTGCTCATGTGACGTTCTCGTGTTGGGGAGAGTGCTCAGGTGACGTTCTCGTGTTGGGGAGAGTGCTCATGTGACGTTCTCGTGTTGGGAAGAGTGCTTGACGGGCTGTTCTCACCGCAGGGCACATTGAGGAGAGCAGGTGTTACTTGATCACGGTCACGCCCATATATGCCAACGGGCCCGGGCACCCTCAGTCCGTGAAGGCATACCTCAAACAAGCTGGTAAGCCTGTCCTCCCTCCTTTATTTCCTCCCTCCTCCTTTCCTTCTTTCTTTGTTTTGTTTTGCTTTTTCAAGGCAGGGTCTCACTATAGCCCAGGCTGACCTGCAGTTCACAGTATAGTCTCAGGCTGGCCTTAAACTCACAGCAATCCTCTGCTGAGATTAAAGATGTTTGCCACTATGCCCAGTGCCCATACTCACTTTCTTTGAACATGCTAAGTTTAATATTAACAAAAATATCTTATCTTGGGGCTGGAGAGATGGCTTAGCAGTTAAGGCACTTGTTCCTGCTAAGCCTAAGAACCCAGGTTTGACTCCCTAGTACCCATGTACTCATGGTGCACAGGTGCACAGATGCACAGGTGACGTATGTGCCTGGAGTTCGTTAGCAGTGGCTGGAGGCCCTGGTGCACCCATTCTATCTCTATCTGCCTCTTTGTCTCTCTCTCTCAAATAATAATAATTTTTAAAACTCTTAAATAAGGCTCCTTCTTATTATGTTTAAGTAATTTTATTGTAAAGAAGTTTGCTAAATTCTAGTTGGTTTCTAAATTCTGGTGCTTTTCAATCTATTTACTCTGTTACAGCACCTTCCAAAGGACCTACTGTCCGGACAAAAAAAGTGGGGAAAAACGAAGCTGTCTTAGAGTGGGATCAACTTCCTGTGGATGTGCAGAATGGATTTATTAGAAATTATTCTATATTTTACAAAACCATCGTTGGAAATGAAACTGGTAATAAAATTGTATCAGTTACTGAGAATGAAGTTTTTTCTTAACCTTTCAAATACTAATTTCTCACATGTGAAGCATCTAATTGTAGTGTGTAGTATCCGCAAGAGAAACCCATAAGTACACCATATAGTTATGTTCATGACTTTATTTTTAAAATACATTGATTTGTGCTAGCAGAATTATGTCAGTTATAAAGGTTGTTTGGGGGGGAAATATTTTTATTCCTTTCATATGCCAAATATGACACATATGAAGTGCAAACATGTAATGTTCAAATGAAACACTGTTTTCCCTCCTTCCAGTGGTGAATGTGGACTCTTCCCACACGGAGTACACGCTGTCCTCATTGACTAGTGACACTCTGTACATGGTGCGCATGGCAGCATACACAGATGAAGGGGGGAAAGACGGGCCAGAGTTCACGTTCACGACTCCAAAGTTTGGTAAGGAATAATGAACGTTGATCGTTATTTATTTGAGAGAGAGGCAGACACAGAGAGAGAGTGAATATGGGCAGTCCAGGGCCTCTTGCCACTGTGACGAACTCCAGATGCATGCACCGCTTTGTGCATCTGGCTTTAGGTGGGTACTGGGGAAGCAAACCTGGGCCATCAGGTTTTGCAAGCACCTTTAACTGCTGAGCCATCTCTCCAGCCCTGACCTTTCTTTTTTAAATAGACTAGAAATTTACCATAGAGGGGGTAAAGGTTTAGCTCAGTGGTGAGCACTTACCTAGCATGTCCAAGAACCTAAGTTTCAGGAAGGGAGGGAGGAAGAAAAGCGGAAAAAGATGAGAGGGAGGGGGCGGGAAGGAAGGAGTATGCCTTTGGATTTGGAAATGAAATGTATAGACTGGGATGTTTGTACTGTTTATCTAGTTTATTTCTTTACATTATAGACAATTATGATTTCTTACCTTTTTGGTGCTTTCTTAGCTGTCTCTGGCTGAATTCACATGTATTTTAAATCCTAAAAAGATTTTGTGTATCTGTCTCAAGTAGATTCGTTCTTTTCACGGGGTTGGTCTGGACAGTTGAGCAACTGGTCCACTTTAGAACGTACTCGCCCCTCCAGCCCATGCTGGAACTACTGAACCTGCTCCTCAGGTGTCCGTTCTGGTGTCCACTCCGGTGCCCGTCACTGACGAGCTTGATCAGGTCACGTCTGGCGTGGGCGTCCTGTCTTGGACCTGTTTGCTGCTCTTTCCATCGTAGGCTGGGTTAGCCTCTCCATCCTTGACACTCCTTCCTGCCTGGTTCTTCCTGCAGGCTTCTGTCTTCCCACTAGCACACTCTTGGACCTCCTGACTCTCGTTCTCCTTTTCTGCCCTTCTTTGTGGTCTGTATTCTGCAGACCCAGTTACCCTAAATGCCTTTTCAAACTCTCTACCCATGACTTCAGCCAGCCTCCCTTTCCTTCCCTAACACCTTTCTCTTCCTTTGTTCCATGCCACAAACCAGAAGATTAGGTTTAATTACAATAAATTTCTTCCTGTTTTTCCCTCACATGAAGTCAGCCATCAAGTCAGATACATTGACTGAGCCGCATTTCTGCTCGTGCCTTCCCTTCCACATCCAGCTTGTTCTCAAGCCCCTCATGGTTCTCCACCTTTTCCAGTCTTCCCAGATACTTTTCCCGAGTTTAGTTCCTCACTTTCTCTTGCCTGAGTAGTTCTGTACAAAGCACAGTGCAGCCGGGCATGGTGGCGCACGCCTTTAATCCCAGAGGTAGGAGGATCATCATGAGTTCGAGGCCACCCTGAGACTACAGAGTGAATTCCAGGTCAGCCTGGCCTAGAATGAGACCCTTCCTCGAAACCTACCCAAAAAAAAAGTGCATTTTCTTTTTTCTCTACATTTTGAATTATTCTAGGATTTTTCTTATTTTATTGAAACTGTATTTGTTAATTTTCACCCCCAATGCCAACAAGGGAAATGGTACAGAGTAATATCCATGTTTGTTGGTTGAATGATTGCTGGGTGAGACTAGGTATATGAGTGATTATATAAAATCTGAGCTTTTCTATAAGGGCCAATGATGACTGTCATTCTGGGATGAAGTCTCGTGCTAACAGAAGCATAATAATTGAAATAAAACATTGAAAAAATAATAAAAAGTGGGCTGGAGGGATGGCTTTAGTGGTTAAGGCGTTTGCCTGCAAAGCCAAAGGACCCAGGTTCAATTCCCCAGAACCTACATAAGCCAAATGCACAAGGGGACACATGCATCTGGAGTTTGTTTGCAGTAGCTAGAGGCCTTGGCGCACCCATTCTCTCTCTCTCTTCCTCTCTTCCTCTTTCTCTGTGTCAAATTAAATAAATAAATAAATAAACAAACAAACAAACACATAAACAAAGGCAGGCAGGGTGTAACGAAAAGAAAAGTAAGAAGTAACGTGCACTATAGGAAATTATTCAATAAATGCAAGATCAGATAACTTAGTCCTAACTCCGCTCTCGGTAATCTAACTTTGCCTCCTCGGTGTGTACATTTGTAAACTTTTCTAGACAGTTTTCATACATGGATATAACGTATTGGATCGTCATCCCTCCCATGGCCTTCTCTCTTCTTCTCTCCTGTCCTCCATCTGCTTTCCATGAACCCCATCTTCTTTCCAGCTAGTCCTACACGTACTTTGCTTCTTTATCTTTTTTTCCTTCCTCCCCCATCCATGACAGAACGTTGATGGGTCCAGTGTTGTGCATGTAATGACAATCATGTGGTCTTGAATGGAAGAGCCATGTTACGTCTGGAAGGCGGCACTCCATGGCACTTACACAGCTTTCTGCCCCTCTTCTGCAATGTGTCTCTCTTCCAAAAAATGGATCATTTTGGGAAGTGCTTACCTTGCAAGCTTGAAGACCTGAGTTCAGTCCCTGCATAAAAATGCCAGGCGTGGCGCTGTGCACCTGTAATCCCAGTGCTGGGCAGGGAGAGCTAGGGTCCCTGGGGGACTTACTGGTCAGCCTAATTGGTTAGCTCCAGGCCAGTAAGACAGCCAAGGAAGTAGACAGAACTCCTGAGGAGGACAGCTGAGGTTATCCCTTATGCCCATGGGCACACGTGTGCCTATGTGTTCACGTGGACCACATTAGTATTCTTTTATCATGTGTGTCTCAGTTGTCTGGGCTTCTTCGCATGGTAAGGGTCTTGCCCCAAAGGCCCTCATAGCTTAGTTGAAGAAAGGTGGCAAAAGTAAATTAAAGCCAGGCATAGTAGCACACACCTTTAATCCCAGCACTCGGGAGGCAGAAGTACAGGAATCCCTGTGAGTTCAAGGCCAGCCTGGGATTACACAATGAGTTCCATGTCAGCCTACCATAACTTTGAAAAAAATAAAATAAACAGAGAGCCAGCCAGGGTATGTAGATAGTAAACCGAGTAGGCATTTAAAGACATTGGTAGAGCAGTGTTTCGCCTTTAAAGAAGGTTTCTTGTGGCCAAAGGACCCAGGTTCGATTCCCCAGGACCCACATAAGTGAAATGCACAAGGGGCACATTTGTCTGGAGTTTATTTGCAGTGGCCAGAGGTCCTGGCGTGCCCATTCTGTCTTTTATTCTCGATCTATTTATCTCTCTCTGCTTGCAAATAAATATAATTTAAAAAAAAAAAAAAAAAGCAGCTAGGCCTGGCTGCACATACCATAACCCCAGTCTTGATGAGGGGCCGAAAGCAGAGACCAGGGGATGGTCGGGCTCACTGCTTAGCCAGTCTGTCCAGTAATGGCAGCTCCAAGAAATGTAGTGGAAAAGTGACACTGGTCATTCTCTGGTCCCTTCACACACACACACTCACACACACACACACACACACACACACACGGGGCACGTGTCTGCATATGTACTATGCACGCATCACACACACACACACTTCATTAAATTTTAAAGAGAAGCATCGTGGAGGAGAAAACACTGGAGTTGGGAAATGGAACATGGGAAAAGAAACCCTACAGGAAATGACATGGGCGTGGGCCCAAGACCAAAAGCATGTCAGCCTGAAGTGCGGGCTAGTTAGGCTGCGTGGGAGGAAGAGCAGGAAGATGCTGAGTTCAGAGTGAGTCTGGGCCACATCGTGAGTCCCCAGCCAGTCGCTAGTGTATGCCCGGGCACTGGTCTGGTTTTGTGCTTTCTACTCGGCTTCATGGCACTGAGAATGACTTACAGAGAAAGATGTGTGTTGGAAAGATAAAATTAAGTGACTATTCCATGATTGCAGTATTGGTCTCACACCTGTTCACGGCTAATGAAAAGTAGCATGGGAGTGCAGGCTAAGCATAGGGCAGACTCCTTCATCAGTACCAGAACAGTCCAGAACAGCTGCAAGAGCTGACTAGAGACAGCCAGAAAGGAGCATTTAAAACCTTTCTACTACTAACTGTCCTCTTTTAAACATAGGTAAGACTTGGGGCCGTATTTAGGAATTCCCAATTTCTTTGCATTTAAAGAAATTTTCAAGTTTATTTTGGAGGCAATGTCTAGCCATGTAGCTAGGCTCCATGCTGGCCTCGAAGTCCGAAAGCTGTGTTGTCTGTGCCTGTGCAGACCGACGATGCCGCGCACCGCCACGCCTGGCCTAGCTTCCGTTTGGACGAGTGATTTCCACCACGCCTCCTGAGCGTCTTTCCAAGATGTTTTAGCCCTGAACCAGATGTTCCATGCTTTTGAAAATGATAACTAATCATTTCATTCCCATAGCCAATGCCTATGTTATGCTTACTGAATAGCCAGGTTGTGGTGTTTGGACAGGTGGCTAGGGAGGGGACGAAAAGCCACCTTAAAATCTGAAAAGACAAGTTCAGGAGTAGGAAAGGATACTTTGTAGTTCAACAGTTACCCAGAATCCCAGCACTGGGGAGACTGAGACAGGAGGAAAGCTGTAAACTGAAGGCTAACCTGGGCCACAGTGTAAGATGGTGACCCTGCTAAGACGTGGTGTTGCTCCCCTGCTGGATGTGATAACGGCTGTTTCCGTGTCTTTTAGCTCAAGGGGAAATCGAAGCCATCGTTGTGCCCGTGTGCCTGGCATTCCTGCTGACAACCCTCCTGGGAGTCTTGTTCTGCTTTAACAAGCGACACCTGTAAGCACCTGTCTCCGTCTCCTCCCTGCCCTTGTCCTCGGCGCTCACCGAGCTGCCGCGTGTGCACAAGTGCTCGTCCGTCTTCATAGTCTGACGAATGTCTAACTGTACAGTGGTACAACCACCTTCCCACTGCAATCCACATCACCCTCGTACGGTTTCTTAATCCGTGGGTAATCTGTCCTCTCCCTCCATCCCTGACCCCAGGCAGCCAGCCACTAGTCTGCTGTAACTAGCTTTGCCTTATCTAGAATTTTATATACATGGACTCAACTAGCATGTGTGGCGTATATGTTAAATGTCTTGCATTAACACATTTTTGAGATTCATTAATGTTGTTGCAGTACATTAATATTTTTCACTGTTACATTCCTGAATCATCTTGTTTGGTATGAACATGTTAAAGAATTTCCATTTTCTAATTCTTGGCTATTACACATAATGTTGCCATGAATAGTCACATACCAAACTTTGTGTGGCATATGTATTCATCTATCATGACTAAACAACTGCATCACTTCTAGGAAGCACTGGGACTAGACTGAGCTCAGGGAGAGCCTTGGTCTGGTCTACATAGTGCACACGAGGCTCTGGTGTCCGTCCACAGCGCTGCAGAGAGAGAGAGAGAGAGAGGGAGGGAGAGAGAGAAAACCAAACAAGTTGTTGGGCTTCTTTGGCAGCAGCACCGTCTTGCAATCCCATAAGTAGCGTCCACGTTCTCGCCACACTTGACCCTGTAGAAGTTTTCACTCAGCGGTTCTTACACGTGTGTGTGTGTGTGTGTGTGTGTGTGTGTGTGTAGTGCTCTCACAGTTTTAATTCCCATTTCCCTGGTGACTACTAATGGGGCTTTTCATGTGTCACAAGGCTATTTTTGCTGTGTCCTTTTGAGAGCTTTCAGCCAATTTCAAATTGAGTTTTATTAACATTGAACTGTTAAGATTTACAAAATTCTAATCAAATACGTGTTTTTGTAACTTTTGTCCAAGCTTACACACTGCCATTTTTGTTTTCTGAGCTGTGACTTCAGAGAAGCAGTTTTAAATGCAGTAGTATGTTTTATCAGGTTTTCTCACAGTTCATGCATTTTTTAAAGCTTTATTTTTTTTTATTATTTTATTTATTTTTGGAGAGAAACACAGAGAGAGATAGACAGAGAGGGAGAGGGAGACAGAGATGGGCGCGCCAGCAGTCTCTCAGCTGCTGTGAACAAAATCCAGATGTGTGCGCCCCCTTGTGGTCAAGTGCGGCATTGTGCCCTTGCCTCACTTTGCATCTGGCTAAACGTGGGACCTGGAGATTGGAACCACTGGAGATTGGAACCAGTGTTCTTAGGCTTAGCAGGCAGGCGCCTTAACTACTAAGCCATCTCTCCAGCCCTAAAAGCTTTATTTTTATTTATTAGAGAGAGGGCGCACCAGGGCCTCCAGCCACTGTAAACGAGCTCTAGGCACATGAGCCACCTTGTGCATCTGACTTACGTGGGACCTGGAGAATCAAACCTGGGTCCTTACGCTTCACAGGCAAGGACCTTAACCACTAAGCCATCTCTCTAGCCTAGTTAATACATTTTGTAGAAATCTTTTCCTCACCCAATAGCAAAACATTTTCTCCTTTCGTTTTTGTTTTGTTTTGTTAGATAATAGCCGGACTTGAACTCCTGATCCTCCTGCCTCTGCCTCCTGAGTGCCGGGAGGACAGGAGGACACCACCACCCTGGCTGGTATATCTGCTCGCCAGTACTCTTTGTAAAAAAGAAAAGCACCAAATTTACCATATTGCACCCCATATGAGTATAGCATTTTTACATAATTTGCTGTCTGGATAGATTGAAATGAGAGTCAAACATCCTTGCATTTGTGTGGGTGGTGGTGGGGGGGAGGTCTCAGCCTGTCAGGGCCTCGAGTCAGAGCTGGTTTTACAGCAGGATTGGATACGAGAGGCATCTCAGGTGAACACCGATGATCAGCTTTAGCCCCATTAACCATTTTTCACTAGGAAAACATTAAAATCCTTGTTCTTGTTTGTTGTTGCAAGGTAGGGTCTTACTCTAGCCCAGGCTGACCTGGAATTCACTCTGTAGTCTCAGAGTGGCCTTGAACTCATGGTGATCCTCCTACCTCTGCCTCCCTCCCGAGTGCTGGGATTCAAGGCGGGCACCACCACGCCTGCATGTTCATTTTTAACAGTATTTTGTACCGGTTATAAGAACAGCACTTTGTTTGGCTTGAGGACAGGATCAGTATTGCTGTTGGTCTGGGTGCTGGGTTTGCAGGTGGCACAGAGCAGGGCTCATTGGAGCGTGTGGCCCTGATATGTGCTTCTCTCTTCTCTTCAGCATTAAAAAGCACATCTGGCCCAATGTTCCGGATCCTTCAAAGAGTCATGTCGCCCAGTGGTCACCTCACACGCCTCCAAGGGTAAGAAATGATCTTTCCAAGCTTTTGATGATATATAAGGTTTGACCAAAAGATATTCAGGCTTACTCAAAAAGTAAATGAAAATAAAATGGTTCACAAATGACAATTTTAGTCAAAATTTTTAAAAATGCCTATATATTCTAGATTCATATCCTCATCATAGCATATTATGCTAATAGTCCTAAATCTTTCCAGCAAACATTACAAATATTTGAACACCAAAAACCTGTTACAAAAGCATTATGTATTAGTTATTAAAACAATGATGAAATGATTTCTGAAAACTGGGACTAAACTCTTCAAAAGTTACATTTACCCAATGGAGAATCATTTGTGTATGTTGTCCTCTAATTTCTCGTGAACTTAATTTTAACAAGATAAAGATGGAAGTTTTTTTAATTTTTTTATTTATTTGAAAGAAAGACAGACAGACAGACAGACAGAGAATGGGCACGCCAGGGCCTCCAGCCACTGCAAACGAATTCCACCTTGGGCATCTGGCTTATGTGGATCCTGGGGAATCGAACCTAGGTCCTTTAGCTTTGCAGGCAAATGTGTTAACGGCTAGGCCATTCCTCCAGCACAGTTGTAAGATTTTATGTTCTACAAAACCTCAGTCATTCAAATTTGAGTTTTTAATTTTTCCATCCTGTTATGCCTAGTCTTAGCATGAACTATGTGATACTGTTTATAACCCGTTTGCTCATCAACACCTGAGTTTGAAACTAAGGAAGAGCAGACTGATGGAGACGTCAGAGTTTATTTTACATTATCTGCATGACGTAGTAACACTGATTGCTTCCACATGATCTCAGCTGCTGAGGGAGTTTCACAGAGGTGTTAGCTCCTTGAGTTTCTAAAGATTCGTGCCCTAAACATTTATGTCTCTCTCCTTGTAGCACAATTTTAATGCCAAAGACCAAATGTACTCAGATGGCAATTTCACTGATGTCAGTGTTGTGGAGATAGAAGCAAACGACAAGAAGTCCTTTACAGACGATTTAAAATCATTGGATCTGTTCAAGAAGGAAAAAGTCAGCACCGAAGGGCACAGCAGCGGCATCGGGGGGTCCTCGTGCATGTCGTCCTCCAGGCCCAGCATTTCCAGCGGCGACGAGAACACCGCGAGCACGGTCCAGTACTCGACTGTGGTGCACAGCGGCTACAGGCACCAGGCCCCGTCCGTGCAGGTCTTCTCGAGGTCCGAGTCCACCCAGCCCCTGCTGGACTCTGAGGAGCGGCCAGAAGACGTGCAGTTGGTGGCCGATAGTGGAGACAGCGGTGATGGCATTTTACCCAGGCAGCAGTATTTCAAACAGAGCTGTAGCCAGCCTGACACCAGTGCAGACAACTCACCTTTTGAAAGGTCAAACCAGCTTCCACCTGGCAGTGAGGAAGACTTGGTTAGACTGAAACAGCAGCAGGTTTCGGGTCACATGTCACAGTCCTGCGGATTGGAGCCGACGAAAGTGTTTCAGGAAGGTTCTGCTGCAGATACATTTGGCCCAGGGGCTGAGGGACAAATGGGAAAGCTTCAGACAGTTGGAGTGGAGGCTGCGCTTGAGGAAGGCATTCCTAAAAGTTACTTACCGCAGACTGTAAGGCAGGGCGGCTACGTGCCTCAGTGAGAGCAGCGCCCACGACGAGAAGCCCAAGTGCCTGTGCTTCCCCACGGACGAGAACCTTCGCGCGCCGGAGACAGCCACATGCCCTGAGAACAAGATCCCAGCTGCGCCGTCTCCATTCCAGAATGTCTGGGATTCTACTTCAAGCACTACATAAACTGACTTTATCCTCTGAATAGCTAAGTGACTATGCTGTTTCGGGATGTTTGCACTGAAGAAAAGCTTGTCTGAAATGTGTAAAGCAAAACTTGGTTTTGCTACATGGACAACAGAGGGTGTTCAGAGGGACAACCGTGACACACATACCGAGCACGGCGGTACTGATTTTGATGAGAACAGTCCTCCAAGAGAGGCGTAGGGGTGCCGGAAGGCCAGAAGACCCCTGCCTCTGCCCCCGGGGTCAGCTAAAAGGAGCCCATAGAGCATCACTATCCAAGCTTTGAAGTTTCGCAAAAGAATAATGAAGGCAGGTTCATTTGTACTTACACCGGTAGAGAGAATATCGGCTATCTCCCTAATGTTGGTGTTCACCCTGCCAGTAAAGAAAAGCAGGAGCTCTCACTTGGCAGGTACAAGTGCTCATTTTCCTAATGTTACCTGACCAAAAAGCTCACTACGATTTCAAAAGTTGGCTTTATAATCTTGACAACCTCTTGAAGGTCCAGTTTTTTTGGGGGGGTGGGGAGACAGAGGGAGAGGAAGACAGAGATGGGTGCACGGGCAGTGTCTCAGCTGCTGAGAACAAAATCCAGATGCGTGCGCCCCCTTGTGGTCAAGTGCGGCATTGCGCCCTTGCCTCACTTTGCATCTGGCTAAACGTGGGACCTGGAGATTGGAACCTCTGGAGATTGGAACCAGCGTTCTTAGGCTTAGCAGGCAGGCGCCTTAACCCCTAAGCCATCTCTCTAGCCCGAAGGTCCAGTTTTGAAACTCAGGAGGGTCCTGACAGGAGCTAGCAGTGAACATCACAAGCTATCTCAAGCATTTTAAAAACTGCCATTTTTAAAGGCTTAAGGTGTTGACATATATACACCCACCCATCCAGCCATCACAGACCGTTGTTAAGATTCCAGAGAATGTGAGAAAGCACTTTACACAATTTACTCAAATTGCATTTTAGTTGTTTTTTATTGTTAAGAATGCCAGGGTTTCCATTGTCTAGGAATTTCCATCTTCTAGGAGTGTTGGGAACAGACTGGAGGGCAGAACTCATCACACCACACCACACCACAAGCAGAACACGAGAACGTGCACACGGATCCAGTCACTGTCACCGCAGCAGCGAAGGCTCCCATCGCACGTGCTAGGCAAAGATGTAAGGGCTGGTGGCTTGTTTGGAGTGCTGAGGTTCGAATCCAGGGCCTCGCGCGTGCTAGGCAAGAGCTCTACCACTGAGCTTACATCCTTAGCTGTTGTTTTGTTGTTTTTTTAATCTTTTCAGACAGGTTTTCACTACATTGCCCAGGCTGATCCCAGTGCAGGCTCAAATGATCCTCTCCCCCCAGCCTCCAGAGTAGAGGGACTGTAGATGTGTGCTACCACACCCAGGAAGAGGCAATGTTTTTTTAATATCTGAGGTAGAATGGAACTTAGTTGTACATTGTGATTTAGGAATTTTTAAAGCAGTGATCTAGGCCTCTAGGACTTCGTGCTGAAGCCATCGGCGCATTTATGCCGCACACAGTGGTCGCATGTGACATGGGGCAGTGTAGCTAACGAAGGCCTGAGTGAATGAGCAGTGGTCACGCTGTGCTTGTGGTGGACTGCTACCAAGTGCATTCAGAGGAGATACTTAAAATAGTAGAAGTTAGTAATACAAGGCTAAGAACAGTTGGCATACATTTATAACCGAAATATAATTCTAGTTTTTCCTCTCGGCACACTGCTCATGGTAGAATGATGTACTTATCATTTGTGTTCTTGCATTTATGTAATGCCTTCCTGAGTTCTTTCTCACGCACGAAACAAAAGAGAGGCTTGGTTCTCATATGTCCAATTTGCCTGTTTTAGGCTAAACAAACCTGAGATAGATGTAAAGTGACAGGATTGGAAGCAGATGAAAAAAACCAGGGACAAGAGACCCAGACTCACACTACAAGATCACCACCGCCATTTGATTGGGACTTCAAAGTCTGGTCCAGGCCAGGACTAAGCTAGGCCTGCTGTGGATGTATCTGTCAGGAACTTCCATCTAGTTTTCACATCCTCAGAACAGTCACATTATTGGAAACACGTGTACCGTACCCTTCCACATAACAAACAGCAGTGAACAGTGATGTACCGTGTACAGTGGGGAGGGAGCGTGAGAATGCAAGGGCCTCGTGGAAGCAGATCTTTGTCGACACCCATGTGGCATGTGGTACAGCGGTGAGCGCCTCTGCCTAGCACTTTAGATAGTAGACGGTTCTGTGGTTACTGTGCAAAAATCCACTCTAGAAACAAGTATTTGAGCACTAAGTATGTAATATGCATCTTTGCCCTGAAAGAAAAATGATGTAAAACTTGTCTTAAATCCAAACTTTCCTAGAGCATGTTTTAGGATAATCTGTTTGGATGCATGTACCTTGATTGTATTTTAGGTAAGCAGAGAAACAAAACTGATTTATTTATCTAAGAACTAGACAAATAAAAGTAGTAGATTGATTACTCTTTAACTCTTCAGTGTGTAAACTGTGGTTTGAAGTGGTGCACGTCAGCAGACGTCCTCTCTGAAGAAAACAGCTTCACTGCTTCTGCTGGAGCTGCCCTGTGAGGACTGGGAGGGGCGGCACGTGCTGCCTGTGTCGCTATTGTAGTTGGACTGTCAGCTGCTGGTATCTTGATATCCTGCCCTCCTCTCATAAATGCTTAACGCTGATTAACTCTTAGAAAACTATCACAATTGGAACTTCGTACCCATGGACCATGCCTGCCATGTGAGTAGAAGCAGGGAGGAAAACATGAGCTTTCACTGGCGATCATGTCTGCTCTCTGCCCAGTTTATTACATTTCAGCTTCATTCCTCAGTAAGACTTTTACCACAGAGTCAGCACCAACTCTTGTTGTGACATTAAAGGTTAATGAAGGTGAAGTGGACATACAGGACACTTTATTTACATTCGTATTTAAGGACTGCCTAATGTACTTTTAGAAGTAGAAATCAGACATAAAATTTTAAATATCTTTATTCTAACCACATAACTAGTTAAAACCATGACATAAATGTAGAAGTATAACAATCATATGATTCGCCCAGATATTTGACATAAATTAATCAAGTAAAACAAGCCAGAGAGATTTTACTCTATTCTATTCTCCCTCTGTTCAGGCTCACTCTGTTTTAAGAGCAAATTTCTAAAACATATACTTCTATTTGAGTAAAGATTTTAGGGAAATGAGTAAAATCAAGATAACAGGCCACACAAAACCTACAGGTCAGCTGGGTGTGGTGGCGCACACCTTTCATGTCAGCGCTCAGGGAAGCAGAGGTAGGAAGATGGCTGTGAGTTCGAGACCAGCCTGAGACTACAAAGGGAATTACAGGTCAGCCCGAGCTAGAGCAAGATCCTACTTCGACAAAGCAAAAACAACTACAAACACAAAACACCTAATTTGGTAAATTGCTCAAAAAACACTCTTGGGATAGCTTTCTGTAGTGGGCATTTCTGCTAGATCTTACTGCCCAGGTAAGATTAGTTTTAAAAAAACAATGTACCTTCCTATAACTTAGAAAGCATGCAGCCATGAAGTGACAAGTTATTTAGGGTTACATACATAGTCATTATAGACTCCAGAGAAATACAAAGTAGCAATCTGCTGCCTCCTTCCTCTGGGCCTCGGCAGCGCTTCCCTTTCAGACTGTTCATAAACAAGCTGAATATAAGTACAGACAGCGGTTTTCTAAGGCCAAATATGTCCTTTGAACATCTTGCTCCCATTGTATATGCTCTGTTGAAGATGGTGGCAGCTTGTGGTGAGCCTTTCTGCCAGTCTTTGGCTTCTTTGCTCTTCAGGATGTTTTACAGTCAGTAAACCCACACAGTTTCATTCCTAGCCAGCCACTGTTAGTGGATGGACCATATGATGGAAGCACACTGGAGGCTGGTAGGGATGGACAGACAGGCGTTCCCTGCTCTTCTCCCTTATCTGGCAATTACAGCTTGCAACTGCTGTTACATGAATACCAAAATGTGAAGTTTTAGACGGAGGGATGGATGTTATAAAGGTGAGTATTCGAAACGCCTTCGTCTTGATGTTTGCGTGTCATACACTCTAAAATTGGCTCGTAGTTTGCTAGCACGATACAGTGATACAAGCATTAGCTATGTCTCCTTCTTGTGTGAGCTGCGCCTCCTTTGCTTGTGTGTGAAATGCTTTCAAGTTTGCTTGCTGTTGTGCCCCACCTGATCCAACTTCATTTGGAAGGCTGGTCACATGTGTCTTGACTTTCAAAGTGAGTTGCATGTGCTAATTATAATCACAGCTGTCACTTTTATGTTGCCAGACCTGTTTTAGCTGAATGTTTTACTATATATCAGCTCTAATCCTTTAAGTAAATGTAAGAAATAAATTCTTTTTTTTCTGTGTGTATTGACCATCACCTGACTGTCATTATGCATAATGTTTGAAATATGGTTAATATTGGTGTTGGTTAATGGGGGGGGTCAGTGTAAATAATCTGTGGCTTTTTGTTTGTGTTTTTGTTTTTTTTTTTTTTTTGAGGTAGGAGCACAAGCTGACCTGGAATTCCCTATGTACTCTCAAAAGTGGCCTCACCACCCTGAGATTACATAGTTAATTCCAGGTCAGCCTGGGCCAGAGTGAGACCCTACCTCGAAAAAAAAAAAAAAAAAAAAAAAAGTGGCCTCAAACTCACGGCAATCCTCCTACCTCTGCCCAGCTAATCTGTGGTTTTTAAATGTTCATTTGGCAGAACTAATCAAGATTTAGAGGAAAATAGGTACACTGTGTTGGCCTTAATAGCAGAAGAGATGACATATTTACCAGTTTTCCAGATTTCAGCCAAATTCTGGAATTGCAGCAACTTCCCTCCCTGTTGATTTTCTGTCCCTGCCGAAGGACCTATTACAGCGCTGCTGCGCCACCTTGTGGTGTCTGTACCTACTCTTCTAGAATCTCTGCAAGGATCCCAGGCCTGACAGCCGCCTCCTGAAGTAAATACATGAAGGGAGCTCAGTCACTAAAGAGCTGGCCTTGCAAATGTGGGGACCGGAGTTCAAACCCCAGAACCTACTCAGCAAAGCCTGGCGTGGAGCATGCATTTGCAATCCCAGCACCAGGCGAAACCTCAGTGCTCCTGCTCTGCCTTAAAGAAGAAGAAGAAAGAAAGAGAAACCAGGGCTGGAGAGACAGTTTAGTGGTTAAGGCACATGCCTGTGAAGCCCAAGGACCCTGGTTCGCTTCTCCAAGTCCTGCATAAGCCAGATGCACATGCACTATGCGTCTGGAGTTCGTTTGCAGTGGCTGGAGGCCCTGGCAACACCCAATCTCTCTCTCTCCCCCTCTCTGTCTCTAATAATTAAATAAAAATAAAATCTTTAAAAAACCTGAGGATCATCCATTACAGAGTAACAATGAAAGAAATGCACAGGACAGTAAGTATCTATGTGTGCTAGCAACAAAAACAGCAAAAAGAAAAGGGTGGCCTGGCAGCCCTGCTCCAGTGACTTCTTGCTTCGTGTAGCTGCCCTAGGACTCCACACGGAGTTGAAGGTGGCTGGGGGTGACACACCTCAAAGGGGCAACCCTCAGCAGTGGTTGGCTTAGGAGTGCCACAGCCCAGCCCCTCGCCCCTGGTGGAAGCGTGAGAAGAGTGTCGTCACCGCCAAAATCTTCCAGGAGTCGGACAGAAGCCATCCAGCCTTCAGACTGCGTCTGAAACCCTACTGCCCCTGGTGCCTTCCAGTCCGACCAGCTTTCTCTCATTCCCACACCAGTTTCACCTGAGGGCATGCCCGTGAGTAACTACGCCTGGATGGGTCTCAGGGTTTGTTTCTAGGGAATTTAAATACCATATCGCTAGATTTTCAACTTTTTGTTGTTGTTGGTTTTTCCGGGGTAAGTTCTCACTCTAGCCCAAGCTGACCTGTGTAATCTCAGGCTGGCCTCGAACTCACGGCGATCCTCCTCCCGGGTGCTGGGATTAAAGGCATGCGCCACCACGCAGATGCTGTTTCTTAAGCCACATCTGTGCACATGCAGCCTTCAGTCTAGACAAGGTGCTGCTTGTGGGGCGAACAAGGGTTGGGCCCAGGTGATCGCTCCGGGCAGGGTCATCCAAACACCCAGGGCCGCCTGGGATCACCTGTGTGTCACCAGCCTCAGTTGGAAAACTGTCCAGAACCTGCTTCTCCTCCTGACATCATTGACCCCTGGCCCGGACCCTCCGCCTGGAGCCCCACTTCTCTCACAGAATAGCAATCCTTTCTGCTCCTTTTTGTAAATAGACTTTTATTTGTGGAAAGAGAGAATATGGGCTCGCCAGGGCCTCTTGCCGCTGCATAGGAGCCCCAGATGCATGTATCATCTCGTGCACCAGGCTTTATGTGGATACTGGGGAACTGAACTCAGACTGTCGGGCTTTGCAGGCAAGTGCCTTCAGCCACTGCCATCTCTTCAGCCCTTTTGCCTCAGTGTGACAGACCATGGTCTCCACAGTGGCTCCACAGAAATGTCAGGTGCCAGCGGGGTGTGTCCATTACGACACTCAACCAGCACTGACCTGAAGGAGGCTGGATCCAAGGACTGTGAGTTCTTCAGACACTGACAGAAATATACTTGATCAGAATAGAAGAGTTATTGCCAACCAACCAAGAAAACAGTTGAAATTAAAGAATGCTTCATGATAGCTTTAACGATACATAATATCAGTGTCATTCTTTGTAAGTTCATTTAAAAATGTTGGCTAGAGAGATGGCTTAGTGGTTAAGGCGCTTGCCTTCAGAGTCTAAGAACCCAGGTTTGATTCCACAGTACCCATGTAAAGCCATATGCACAAAGTGGCACATGTGTCTGGAGTTCATTTGCAGTGGCTACAGGCCCTGACATGCCCATTTCCCCCCCCACCTCATTCTCTCTCACAAATAAATAATTTTTTAAATATTACATTTGAAGAAATTTACAAATTAGACTAGACTAGATGCTTGCTCAGTTCACAAGAATCCTAAATTTGTTCGGTTGTGCACACTTGTAATCTCGGGACTCAGTAGGGAAAGGCAAGGGGACCCTGTCTCATGGGGTTGGGGAGATGGCTCAGCAGTTAAAGGTGCTTGCTCGCAAAGTTTGCTGGCCCAAATTTGATTCCCCAGTACCCATATAAAGCCAGATGTACAAAGTGGCGCATGTCTGGAGTTGGTTTGCAGTGGCGAGAGGCGCTGGTGCGCTCATATTCTTTCCCTCTCTCTTCTGTAAAATACAAACGTTTTTACGAAAGCTATCTCTAGCTGGGTGTGGTGGCGCACATCTTTTAACCCAGCGATTAGGAGGATAGGCGAAAGGTAGCTTTTTAAGGCAGTTTCAGTTAGGGATTGAGGCTCAAGGAGAACCAGGAGTTGCCAGCTCACATGCCACCTCGCCCTGGCACCAAACGACTCTTGGCAGTTTCAGATGATTGAGGCTGACACCTGATCCACAGCACATGCCCCTGCCCTGGCCCAAAGTGACTGCAGAGATGCCCTGGTGAGCTGAGCCCTCACGTTCATCCTCCACCTTTCCTAGCCAGTTACCGTATATCACCTGAATCTGATGCTATAAAGGCTTTGCCTTCCAGCCCCTCCCTCTCTGCACGTGATGAGTGTGTGTGTGTGTGTGTGTGTGTGTGTGTGTGTGTGTGTGTGTGTGTGTCAGTTCCTTACCCTGTGCTGCCTGAACACACGTGTGTGGGAGAGCATTACATTCTTTCTTGATCTAAACTTTTCCGCTTGCCTCTGCTTTATCGTTTGCGGTAACTTCTCACTTGAATTACATACGTGATCTTTCTCTGATCTCCAAATCCACCACGTGAGTGCGCTTACCAACCCTAGACTTGCTGTACTTACTCTAAACTCAGGGTACCATGAGTGTACCCCCCCTCCTCATCACTCATTGCTCCTCTGAATCTCTCAGGCTCTTTGATATCGGCCCTCTCATTTTTTTTCCATTGAGCCTCGCGTTTGTCCTCTTAACTCCCCTAAAAACACATGGCAGATGCTGTGTGGCTTCCTCCAGGATCTACCTACACAAGCTCCTGGATTCTGCTTTCCACGTGCCATCAGCTTTACCCTAGTTTCTCTTTAAAAGCCTCACTTTCTGTTAAGTCTACGTGCTGGTAGCTTGACCCTAATTCCTCAGTTTAATTCACCTCACATGCTTGCGGCTTTGCTCCAGTTTTTCTCCCAGGGCCTACGCCTCTCTCCCTTCGTCCCTACTGTCCTTGCCACCTCCAAGATTAAATGCGGCAGCCAGTGAGGAACGAGTGTCAGGAACCCTCCCTTCCTTGCAGCCTGTTAAGTCAGTCAGATCCTGCCTCTGACACAGCACTCGGCGTTTTTGGGGACGGTGCCCGTTTGTAGAATCTTGACATCCAACCACCATACAATGGAAGGTGTCACGATGGCACAATGGCACTCAGGGGACAGTCCTGAGCATTCCCAGCAAAGGAATTCAGGGGGCTCAAAGAAGAGCCTTCAGGGGCTGGAGAGATGGCTTAGGGGTTAAGGCGCCTGCCTCCTAAGCCTAAGAACGCTGGTTCCAATCTCCAGCGGTTCCAATCTCCAGGTCCCACGTTTAGCCCGATGCAAAGTGACGCAAGGGCGCAATGCTGCACTTGACCACAAGGGGGCGCACACATCTGGAGTTTGTTCACAGCAGCTGAGAGGCTGCTGGTGCGCCCATCTCTATCTGTCTTCCTCTCCCTCTCTCTCTCCAAAATAAAATAAAATAAAATATAAAATAAAATATAAAATAAAATAAAATAAAAATTAAATTAAATTTAAAAAGAGCCTTCAGGTCTCAGTGGCCAGGTTTTGCTGCCGGCTTGCTCTTTGAAGAGGTTTTCTGCTTGGCGTTTTGTTGTTATTTCTGACTTTTATTCTTGGTGAGGAGAAACTGCAAAGCTCTGTGTTGTAGAGAAGAGAAGGAAGTGTGGTATATGACAGGAAATACTGCCCCTTTGGGTAGAGAATCCCACCCTCCCCATCCCCTTGCCTGAAGGATACAGCGTTCTCCAGAACCAGCCCCCGAGGTGTCAGCATGTCATCAGGAAATCAATATCCGGCAAGCCTGTCATGGTTCCTGGAACTTTTTTTTGTTTGCTGGAGGCTGATCAAACAGACCCTTAGCACGCTCTGACACGGGCAGAAAACACTCAGCATAGTTTCTGTGTGAATAGGAGTTGATTCTGAAAGGTCAGATTTGTGTGTGTGTTCTCGAGTTGTTTCCTGTGAAGGCAGATTTGAAACACTAATACTGAGATGTGCACACAGTTGTGACTTCATTTGTTGGCTTATTGAAACAGTGTCTCATTATGTAGCCCGGATTGTCTTTGAACATTATTCAATTTTTTTTTAATTTTTACTTCTTTATTGAAAGAGGGGGAGAGAGAGAATGAATGGATGAGAATGGACCCACCGGGCCTCTAGCCACTGCAAACACACTCCAGATGCATGTACCACCTTGTGCATCTGGCTCAGTGGGTCCTGAGGAATTGAACCTGGGTCTTCAGGCTTTGCAGGAAAGCACTTTATTCAGGATTGTTTAACTTTCTATTTTAGCTTTTTCTCTTTTTAAAATATTTTATTATTTCTTTTAACATGAGCATGGGTGGCACACATACATGTGCTCATATTTGTGCCTGAGGTAGAGATCAGCCATCTTCCCGCCACCTCAGTTAATGTAAAAACAAACATATTGGTCTGGAGAGATGGGTCAGGGGTTAAGGTGCTTGTCTGCAAAGCCTAAGAACCCGGGTTCAGTTCCCCAGACCCACGTAAAGCCAGATACACCAAGTGGCGCATGCATCTGGAGTTTGTTTGCAGTGGCTGAAGGCCCTAACATGCCCATATCCATTTTCTCTCTCCTTGAAAATAACTAAATAAAATATTTTTTAAAGAATTATGTAAGCCAGGTGTGGTGGCACAGGCCTTTAATCCCAGCACTTGGTTGGCAGAGGTAGGAGGATCGCCAAGAATTCAAGGCCACCCTGAGACTACAGAGTGAATTCTAGGTCAGCCTGAACTAGAGTGAAACCCTACCTAGAAAAAACAAACAAACAAAAAAAGACTTATGTAAATAGTCAGCACTTAAAGTCTAATGAGAGAAAGGGAGAAAGGAAAGGAGGGAGGGGGAGAGAACAGAGAAATTCTGGGCACACGCAGAAGTACCTGGATCATCATAACAGGAGTGAGAGAACAGCTGTCAGGACGAAGCCTCCTTTTGTTTAAAATTTATTTTATTTTATTTTATTTATTTGAGAGAGAGTATTGCTCTTTTTTTTTTTTTTTAAAGAAAACCACACATTGGTTTCTGTGCTATTCTTTTTATTTTATTTTATTTATTTGACAGCAAGAAAGAGGCAAAGCGAGAGAGGGAGACAGACAGAGAGAGAGAGAGAGAGAGAATGGGTGTGCTAGGTCCTCCAGCTACTGCAAACGAATTCCAGATGCATATGCCATCTTGTGCATCTGGCTTTACATGGGTCCTGGGGAATTGAACCTGGGTCGTTTGGCTTTGCAAGCAGGCACCTTAACCACTAGGCCATCTCTCCAGCCCTCTGCCGAGAACCAGGAGTTGCCAGCTCACATGCCACCTCGCCCTGGCACCAAACGACTCTTGGCAGAGATGTCTGTTGACACTGATCCACAGCGCCCCCTGCTGCCCACAGTGACTGCACAGCCCGGGTGAGCTGACCCTCACGTTCATCCTCCACCTTTCCTAGCCAGTTAGGTCGTATATACCTGAATCTGATGCTATAAAGGCTTTGCCTTCCAGCCCCTCCCTCTCTGCACGTGACCGTGTGTGTGTGTGTGTGTGTGTGTGTGTGTGTCTCGGTTCCTTACCCTGTGCTGCCTGAACACACGTGTGTGAGAGAGCATTACATTCTTTCTTGATCTAAACTTTTCCGCTTGCCTCTGCTTTATCGTTTGCGGTAACTTCTCACTTGAATTACATACGTGATCTTTCTCTGATCTCCAAATCCACCACGTGAGTGCGCTTACCAACCCTAGACTTGCTGTACTTACTCTAAACTCAGGGTACCATGAGTGTACCCCCCCTCCTCATCACTCATTGCTCCTCTGAATCTCTCAGGCTCTTTGATATCGGCCCTCTCATTTTTTTTTTCCATTGAGCCTCGCGTTTGTCCTCTTAACTCCCCTAAAAACACATGGCAGATGCTGTGTGGCTTCCTCCAGGATCTACCTACACAAGCTCCTGGATTCTGCTTTCCACGTGCCATCAGCTTTACCCTAGTTTCTCTTTAAAAGCCTCACTTTCTGTTAAGTCTACGTGCTGGTAGCTTGACCCTAATTCCTCAGTTTAATTCACCTCACATGCTTGCGGCTTTGCTCCAGTTTTTCTCCCAGGGCCTACGCCTCTCTCCCTTCGTCCCTACTGTCCTTGCCACCTCCAAGATTAAATGCGGCAGCCAGTGAGGAACGAGTGTCAGGAACCCTCCCTTCCTTGCAGCCTGTTAAGTCAGTCAGATCCTGCCTCTGACACAGCACTCGGCGTTTTTGGGGACGGTGCCCGTTTGTAGAATCTTGACATCCAACCACCATACAATGGAAGGTGTCACGATGGCACAATGGCACTCAGGGGACAGTCCTGAGCATTCCCAGCAAAGGAATTCAGGGGGCTCAAAGAAGAGCCTTCAGGGGCTGGAGAGATGGCTTAGGGGTTAAGGCGCCTGCCTCCTAAGCCTAAGAACGCTGGTTCCAATCTCCAGCGGTTCCAATCTCCAGGTCCCACGTTAGCCCGATGCAAAGTGACGCAAGGGGGCGCAATGCTGCACTTGACCACAAGGGGGCGCACACATCTGAGTTTGTTCACAGCAGCTGAGAGGCTGCTGGTGCGCCCATCTCTATCTGTCTTCTCTCCCCTCTCTCTCCAAAATAAAATAAAATAAAATATAAAATAAAATATAAAATAAAATAAAATAAAAATTAAATTAAATTTAAAAAGAGCCTTCAGGTCTCAGTGGCCAGGTTTTGCTGCCGGCTTGCTCTTTGAAGAGGTTTTCTGCTTGGCGTTTTTGTTGTTATTTCTGACTTTTATTCTTGGTGAGGAGAAACTGCAAAGCTCTGTGTTGTAGAGAAGAGAAGGAAGTGTGGTATATGACAGGAAATACTGCCCCTTTGGGTAGAGAATCCCACCCTCCCCATCCCCTTGCCTGAAGGATACAGCGTTCTCCAGAACCAGCCCCTGAGGTGTCAGCATGTCATCAGGAAATCAATATCCGGCAAGCCTGTCATGGTTCCTGGAACTTTTTTTTGTTTGCTGGAGGCTGATCAAACAGACCCTTAGCACGCTCTGACACGGGCAGAAAACACTCAGCATAGTTTCTGTGTGAATAGGAGTTGATTCTGAAAGGTCAGATTTGTGTGTGTGTTCTCGAGTTGTTTCCTGTGAAGGCAGATTTGAAACACTAATACTGAGATGTGCACACAGTTGTGACTTCATTTGTTGGCTTATTGAAACAGTGTCTCATTATGTAGCCCGGATTGTCTTTGAACATTATTCAATTTTTTTTTAATTTTTACTTCTTTATTGAAAGAGGGGGAGAGAGAGAATGAATGGATGAGAATGGACCCACCGGGCCTCTAGCCACTGCAAACACACTCCAGATGCATGTACCACCTTGTGCATCTGGCTCAGTGGGTCCTGAGGAATTGAACCTGGGTCTTCAGGCTTTGCAGGAAAGCACTTTATTCAGGATTGTTTAACTTTCTATTTTAGCTTTTTCTCTTTTTAAAATATTTTATTATTTCTTTTAACGTGAGCATGGGTGGCACACATACATGTGCTCATATTTGTGCCTGAGGTAGAGATCAGCCATCTTCCCGCCACCTCAGTTAATGTAAAAACAAACATATTGGTCTGGAGAGATGGGTCAGGGGTTAAGGTGCTTGTCTGCAAAGCCTAAGAACCCGGGTTCAGTTCCCCAGACCCACGTAAAGCCAGATACACCAAGTGGCGCATGCATCTGGAGTTTGTTTGCAGTGGCTGAAGGCCCTAACATGCCCATATCCATTTTCTCTCTCCTTGAAAATAACTAAATAAAATATTTTTTAAAGAATTATGTAAGCCAGGTGTGGTGGCACAGGCCTTTAATCCCAGCACTTGGTTGGCAGAGGTAGGAGGATCGCCAAGAATTCAAGGCCACCCTGAGACTACAGAGTGAATTCTAGGTCAGCCTGAACTAGAGTGAAACCCTACCTAGAAAAAAAAACAAACAAACAAAAAAGACTTATGTAAATAGTCAGCACTTAAAGTCTAATGAGAGAAAGGGGAGAAAGGAAAGGAGGGAGGGGGAGAGAACAGAGAAATTCTGGGCACACGCAGAAGTACCTGGATCATCATAACAGGAGTGAGAGAACAGCTGTCAGGACGAAGCCTCCTTTTGTTTAAAATTTATTTTATTTTATTTTATTTATTTGAGAGAGAGTATTGCTCTTTTTTTTTTTTTTTAAAGAAAACCACACATTGGTTTCTGTGCTATTCTTTTTATTTTATTTTATTTATTTGACAGCAAGAAAGAGGCAAAGCGAGAGAGGGAGACAGACAGAGAGAGAGAGAGAGAGAGAATGGGTGTGCTAGGTCCTCCAGCTACTGCAAACGAATTCCAGATGCATATGCCATCTTGTGCATCTGGCTTTACATGGGTCCTGGGGAATTGAACCTGGGTCGTTTGGCTTTGCAAGCAGGCACCTTAACCACTAGGCCATCTCTCCAGCCCTCTGCCATTGTTTTTTTTTTTTTTTTTTCTATAATTCTAAAAGGCCACCTAAAGGTAGCTTTTTGAATGTTGCCAGAACCCTAACATACTCTTGGTAGCTATCAGTTCTTAATGTCTTCCTGCACTTCCTGCACGTGTGCTCACAGGAGGCCTTCTCCACCCACAGAGGCAGCCCAGGACACTGGGAGTAGGGGCACATGGTGACTTGATCCAAGAGGGAAACCCCTCCTCGCCCCTGAGCCTAGGTCCTGTCAGCCTGTTGGGAGAACTCCACAATGGGAAATCTAATTGTCCCTCAGACTGGCTCCTGGGACAACACAAGACCTGCGACGTCCTGATCCTCACAGGCATGGAACACAGATAGGGAAAATGCCAGAAGGAGGCTGGTGGAAGGAGAGGTGTGGGAAAAAAATAGGAGAGTTGAAAAGATGAGTCGTTCTGGGAAAGCCTAAGAGCAGAAGCCAGGAGGTGTTGCAGTCAGCTTCGTGTTGCTGGGACAAACACCCCAGCAGAAAGCAGCTTATAGGAGGCAAGGGTTTGTTACAAATTCCAGGGGGACCCCGTCAATGAGCAGAAGGAGCTGGCTCATTTCCATAGATCACAGCACAGGGACATCACCAAACAGCCAGCTCCATAAAACGGCCGCAGTTCCAACCACTCTGCTCACACCTTAGGGCTGGACTCCAAGATCCGCCCCCAGTGACATACGTGGCTCTTCCCCATAGGACACTCAAGATGCAAGCCCTAGTCTAGGGGGCCACATATTTAAACCACTACAGAAGGTGAGATGGAAAGCAAGAAAAGGGGAGAAGAAATGACCAAGGAGAGGCAGGATGGCACCTGCAAGGCAGCCGGAATCAATGACCAAGTGGAGGGCGGAGAGCTCTGCTGAGAGCTCTGAAACCCACTCACTGCAGCCATCGCGACCTCTCTCTCTTTCTCTCTCTCCCTCTCTGTCCAGCCTCCAAGTCCCTGGATTTTAGGTTCCAACGCCTCATGTCTGTCTGTGAGAACTTGATTGTGACTCTGTTGGAGGGCAAGCAGGTGAAGGGAGTACCAAGCTTGCCCTGCTTCGGGCTATGACAGAAGGCAAGGCTCTCCCGTGCGATCGCAAATGCAAAGTCAGGGGTGGAAGAGGGCCCCCATATGGAATTCCAGGAAGGTCCAAAGCACCCAGACCATAACAGGGGAGATCAGCTCTCAGGGCAGCTGTGGGATGAAGCATCCGCTTATTAAGTCACTTCCCAGGCTTGACCCCTGGCTTAAGAGCAAGAAAGGGAGTTGGGAGGGTGACAAAGTCCTGTGCCTGATGCCCTGCCCCCGGTCCCCTTCATTCCATGATTCATTAGCAGTCACTGTTTCATGAACTAGGGGCTAAGAGCTTTGGGGGGGTATTAAGGGTACAGCCACTAGAGACAAAATGAAGAGGGAGAGAGGCACTTTGGGAGAGCAGGTGAGCTGACAGGCAGGTGGAGCTCAGGGCACAGACACTGGACCAGTGATGAAGCCATTCTGGACAAATGAGTGACCCAAGAAGGACTCCACCTGGCCCTGCAGATGCTCTCCATGGAAGACCCCAGAGCCAGCCCAGGAAGGACTGGGGGGGGGGGTCAAGTCCTGAGAGTAACTGAGTTATAAACCTAAAGGAACCCAGAAATCACCAAACTTTGGGGCTGCAGAGATGGTTCAGCAGTTAAATGTGCTCACTTGCAAAGCATGCTGGCCAGGGATCCAATTCCTTAGTAAAGCCAGACGCACAAAGTGGCACATGCATCAAGAAATTGTTTGTAGTGGCAAGAGGCCCCGGCATGCCCATTCCTTCTGTCATATTCTCTCTCTTGCCTTGCAAATAAGTACATAAAGATATTTTACAAATCACCAAACTTGGCTGCCACTACCTTGAAATGTCAAGGTCTTGGGCTAGCAATTAATTATGGTTGTAGCAACGTCAAGCGATGCTTGTGTACACCTGAATTGGTGTCTTGTGAATTCCATGTCTGAAACCCTAGTGCTCCCTACTCAGACTCTCCTAGAGAAAAAACAAACAAACAAAAAAAAAAAAACAAAAACACCACCAGCCTTCTGAGTCTGCAAATTCTGGCTGCATGTCACCTCATTCCACTCACCCATGGCCTCACCCACCCTGAGGCCATCAGGTTTCCAGGGACCCCTATGCCAGCCTGTGAGCCCAGTGCCAGCCACACAGTTTTCCAGGCCAGCGCAAATAAAGCTGTGCCCGGGTTCCACTGGCTGTCATAAGCTCTGTGCTTACTGGAGCAGCTCTTGCAAGGAGCACAAAGTTGCTAAGCCCTGCACGTCCCCAGGCCCTGCTCAGCTCTAGCTGGCAAGAGGCTTTTTAAGGGTCTGTTCAGGAAGCATTCCTGGGGGCCACCCCACTATGATGGCTACTGTTCCTATACACTGCAATGTTTGGTACCTTCTTTTCTGTTTTCTTTTTTATTGTATTTTATTTATTTATTGGAGAGAGAGAGAGAAGAGGGAAGGGAAGTCTCTTGGCAGATAGAATGTGTGCACCAGGGCCTCCAAGCCACTGCAAAAGGACTCCAGATGCATGCACCACCATGTTTATCTGGCTTACATGGGTCTTGGGGAATCAAACCAGGTCCTTAGGCTTTACAGGCAAGTGCCTTAACCGCTAAGCCATCTCCCCAGTCCGCCTTTTTCTTTAAAAAAACAAAATTTTATTTGCAAGCACTGAGAGAGACAGAGAGAATGGGCACACCAGGGCCTTCAGACACTACAGGCGAACTCCAAACACATGTGCTACCTTTTGTATCTGGCTTCACGTGGGTACTGGGGTTGTTAAGCTTTGCAGACAAGTGCCTTAATTGTGGAGCAATCTCTCCAGCCCGTGTTTGGTGCCTTCTGCTCCCAAGCATGGGTACAAGACAGAAGGGCAGTAAGAGTTTGGATATAGTCTATAGACAGGGACAGACCTGCTACCACCCAGGCCAGACTTCATCTCAGCACCCTTATTGGAACCTTCTCTCATTTCTTGAATTACTGGCAGTCAAAATAAACTCGGGGTAAGAGATGAAGATGTAGCTCTGCGGTAGAATATTTGCCCAGCATGAACAAGACCATGGGTTCAATCCCCAGTACTAAAAAAAAGAAAAAGAATATAATAAAAATAAAAGGCATGGTAAAGAGCCTGGACAAGATGTTGGTGCAGGCTCCTGAGGTCACGTCCAGAACTGAGGAGCCTCGGGCACACCATTGGGAGTGCCACTGCACTTCCTGGCCTCTGTGCCCAGAGAGACTATGGGCAGGGGTAGAGCCCAGGCTGCCACCAGGCAGACAAGTATCCACCAGACAGCTGTTCTGCTGGGACTCTGAGGGCGACCCCAGCAAGGGCTGCATCTAGGAATCAATTCCAGAGGTAGGTCAGACATGTCCACCTCAGGGGTTCTTCAAGCTCAGATCCTGGGTCCTTCCTTCAGTGTGTCAAGTGGTCTCCCTCAGAGCTTGTTATCCAATCAAAAGAAAATCAATTCGTTTTCCCTTGTGAAGCATCCAGGCTGATCCCAGCACAGGCCAGCTCAGCAAGCCGTGCGTGCAGGCAAAGGGAGCCTTCTCTCACGTAGGAAGAACCGGGAGGGCCAAAGAATCACTCAGGATGTCTTGGCATCTTCTCTAGGGAAGGAGCCCACTCAGTCTTGAGGAGGGGGTCTCACATCAGGGTGGTATTAGACTTCCCTCTTGGTGTGGTCTTCATGCACAAGAAACAATCTGGTGGTCACTGAATTTTTCAAGTATGGATTTGGAACGCCTTCCTCAGAGAGATGTTTTGGTCCTGAACTTTCACCAGACTCTGGGGCTTCTGAGCAGGTCTCGTCTGGCATTCCCAAACACTGGTCGTGGGTCTTCCCTGAGGAAATCTCGGCTAAACCCAAGGGCTCCTCACAGCTCTTCTCTGGGTGGGGACAGCTGGGCCTCGAGGGCGAGGCCACATACTCATTTGCTTCTCCTCCCAAAATGTTTTCTTGACCCTTTCCGCCTTCCTTGGTGGAAACCTCTTCCAGAAAATTCTCAAAGTTCACCACTAACTTGTCAATGAGGTCGGTAGAGATGGGACATGGTTTTAGGATGGAGTCTTCTGTGTTCCCAGAATCATCAGACTCCTTCACACTGGACTTACCCTAGATAAGAAAATGGACATCTCAGTGGTCAGTTAAGGCCAAATCATCAGGCTTGGGACACCAGAGCCCCATCCACCCCTCACGGCTCATGGCCAAGTTCATAACACTTAACTTCAAGGCCATGTGAGAAAGACACTTCTAACCAGCCTTTGAATTGCCTTGCTCCACCCCCAGCATCTCTTGGGGTCGCCTTTTAAAGGGCCTCTGAGTCCGTAGCTAAGTTCTTCTCTCTCCATGATCAGTCAGGTCACTCTCATTTCTATGACATCCGTCACAGAACAGTTCCATGCTGGCAGAGTCCTTTCCTTTGGTCCAGAGTACAAGGTTAAAATCATCTGGGGACACTCACTTTTGGCACTTTTTTTTTTTTTTTGCTTACATGTGTGTGATGTGCACACAGGTATGTGTCCAAGCGGCAACCCCCACACCCTTGCCTGTGGTCTGGTGCCTGCCTGCCCGCTGTGGCACTGCCTCTGCGCTCTCCCCATACTTCTTAGTCTTGCTAATCTCAGGTGTCTGCTCCCCACAAGATGGGGTTACAGATGTATGTGTGAGGGCATGCCCAGCTGTTTATGTGGGTTCCAGGGGTGGAAGTCAAGGGGTCTCTCAGGCCTCCCCGCCCCTCATGCTTGCACAGGGAGTTCTCTCCACCACTGAGTCCTTTCTCCAGCCCTCCATGGACTTTTGGACCCTCAGTTCTGTACGAACCCTGGAAAAGGCTCTTGCAATCTCCACCTTCACCACGAGCCTACCTGAGGATTCTGGCACCCGAACCCCATAGTGTGTACCTTGAAGTCCTCTCCACGCCACGTGGCTATGCTACTTTTGGCAGGATTGGGGACAGTAGGACAACACAGGTGATTCAACTGGCTAATAAGAGAGAAGATTTTAAAACAAGAGGTGAGTTGAGGGCACGTGTTACACGAACTATGTCACTGAGCAAAAAGGGTGAGGTTTCCTCGAGGGAACTGCATGCCTCCCCATCTGATAAGCACAAGGTCCTGGCCTCCTGACAGAGACAGGGACGGTGAAGCAGTTATCTGTGGAACATTGTGGAAAAGAGACCTCTCCCCCATACAATTCTGTCCCCACCTTCTTCCTCCCACTCCCCTTCTCTGGCCTTCTTCCTTCCTTCCTTCTTTCCTTCCCTCCCCCTCTTCTCTTCTCTCTTCCTCCCTACCCCCCTCTCTTTCCTGCATCTCTGCTCTTAATCCTCATGTTGGAAGCTGCACCGCCACAGTCACTGCTTTGAAATTTGTTCCTGGAATGAGTAACACGCTGACTCACACTTGAGTGCACTGGTGTCACCGTGTGCACCCAATATTGCAGCAACACCAGCCTCAGCCAAATCTTGGCAAAAACACAACGTCTTGGACTTGATTTCAGAACTCTGAGTCAGAAGCCCCATTGGGGTAGAGTCTGATTCTGACATATGCTAGAGATTAGATTACAAAGTACTTAATGGACAAGAGTCTGTGCTGTGACTTTGATACAGCCTACTATTGATAATTGAGGCCAACATGAGTTCACCCCTAACGAAACACAGCTGCTCAGTAGGAAAGGCCCACAGAGTCCAGTATGGAGACAGACCTCTACCCTTCATGAAAAGCAACGCAAGATGCTGAAAACACTTCCAACATTGCCCTGCAAACAAGGAGCAGGTGAGCACTGCTGTGCTCCTGGCTGTGATGACCGACTGTTAGCTTGACGGGACCTAGAGTCACCTGGGAGGGATGATCTTGATGAGGCCAGTGGATGTGGGATGCCCCATGCCATGGCCGGGGTTCTGAAGTGGGCGAGAGGAGAGGGCTGTCTGAGCACCAGCACTCTGCATCCTCACCACGGATGCGCACATTGACATGACACCGGCTTCCGGCTCCGGCACGCTTTGCTACCATAATGGACCCCACCTTCTGGAACTGTAAGCTGAAACCAATCCTCCCTCCCTTACACTGATTTTTGGCAGGTATTTTGTCTCAGCAACAAATCCACACCCTGGCCAACTGTCTAATTGCAGTGGGTCGGAGCCCCCTGCTCTACCTTTGGCTGCCGTCAGATGCCTCCTCCAAGTTATTGAAAAGGAAGGACCTCCTGTCCTCTCCTCTCTTCTCCTCTCCTCTCCTCCCCTCCCCTCCCCTCCCCTCCCCCCCTCCCCCTCCCCTCCCCTCCCGTCCCCTCCTCCTCCCTCCCCCCTCCCCTCCCGTCCCCTCTCCTCCCCTCCCCTCCCCTCCCCTCCCCTCCCCTCTCCTCTCCTCTCCTCTCCTCCCCTCCCCTCCCCTCCCAGATAGCTAGTGCAGCAGACAGAGCCCATGGGACAGCCAGCGGGCACTCCCTGGCTTCAACAGGGCTTAGTGTGTGAAGTCGTGCAAGTGAGAGTCCTCTTGTTTTTCAGAATTCACATGAACCATGGGTATAGACTTCAACCTTCTCAATAAATGTGAACACCCCTTCCAGTACCAAGCGCCCATGATGATTTCCATACCGGTCAGTCCCTGGTCTTTTTGTTTTGGTTTGGTTTTTTTTTTTTTTTTTTTTTTTGTCTGTTTTTCGAGGTAGGGTCTTGCTCTAGTCCAGGCTGACCTGGAATTCACTCTGTATTCTCAGGGTGGCCTTGAACTCATGGTGATCCTCCTACCCCTGCCTCCCAAGTGCTGGGATTAAAGGCGTGCACCACCACGCCCAGCCTGTCCTTGATTTTTTAAAATTCATTTATTTATTGGTAGTTTGATATATACATAATGAATTTCAATTGTATTCACCCTCATGACCTTTTCTTGTCTCCCATTTGGCTAAATCCCTTCTTCCCAACTAGTCCCCATCCTGCTTTTAAAATCTTTAAAAAAGTTATTTTTGTGATCCACTGAGTTGAATTAGGGTTGCTTCCACGATCGTGGGTGGGGGATGGTATTTAGCAGAGCGTGGGCAATTTACCAGTGGCTATGCCACTGAAGAAAATGTCTCCCTCTTTCTCAGCACCCACTAACTATCGAGAGCTCCTAGAGCGGGGGTGGGGCCTCGTGACTCCCTCCCCCATCCGTGACAGAAGGTTGACAGGCCAAGTCTTGAGCAGGCACCACAACTGGCTGTGAGTTCACGAGTCCTTGCCATGTCACGTCTACGGGACAGTGCTCCACAGCACTGCTTCTCATCCTCCGGCTCCTCCGTTCTTTCCACACCCTCTTTCTACTGTTCCCTAAGCCGTGGAGAGGGTGAGAGACACTCTGTCCCTGATGATTAAGGTACTTACACTGTTGCCTAAAAACTCACTTTGGTTTTTTGAGACCGTAGGTTACTGTCAGAATGGTAAGCAGAAACAGCCCTCCTCCAACCAGAGAGGTTATGAAGATGATCTCAAAGACACCTTTGGAGAGAAGAGAAGTTTGTCATTAGTTGGCGTTACTCGCCTTCCTGACAAAAATCAAAGACTAACTTTTCCCCATAGCAGCAATTCTTATTTTCTTTCATTAAATTCTTTCAATTAACATAAAACTGCTGGGATTGTAGTTCTCCATCTAATTGTTTTCTCTCAGCCAAATATGACAGACGCAGTAGACATCCATCTTTTCTCTTTGTTTGTGCAAACTGATGACGCAGTATAAAGGAGTTCATTATGAACGTTCCAGATTTGAGCGTCACGCACCGATAGATGCTGTGTTTGCCAGGGCCGTATATCAACTTCCCTCATTGAGTGAGTATTTTCTGAGCACTTACCGAACATCATTCTGGGAAATAAATAGGTGAGACATGTAAGATGCATGCTTACATCTTATATTGGGTTAGAAGGGTTCAGATAATAAGTAATTGATGGTTAAACTTGATCTGCTTGGATTGAGATGTGCTCAGTGTGTGTGTGTGTGTGTGTGTGTGTGTGTGTGTGTTTATTTTGGTTTTTCAAACTAGTGCCTCACTCTAGCCCAGGCTGACCTGGAATTCACTATGTAGTCTCAGGCTGGCCTCAAACTCATCCTCTGACCTCTGCCTCCCGAATACTGGAACGAAAGACATGTGCATCTATGCGTGGCAAGATATGCTTAAGAGATTAGTAAAATATGCTTCTCTGTGTGTCAGTGTGTTTTCAGAGAGGATTGATATAGTAGGAGGGCAACTGACAAGGAAGACCCATCCTGAATATGAGCAGCACCATCCACTAGAGACTGGAGCCAATAAAAGTGACAAACAGAGTGAGGGCTGGAGAGATGTAAGATGATCTGAGACACAATAGAATAACAGAGTGAGGGCTGGAGAGATGGCTCAGCAGTTAAGCTGCTTGCCTGCAAAGCCTAATGACCTGGGTTCCATTCCCCAGTGCCCATGTAAAGGCAGATGCACAAGGTGGTGCATGCATCTGGAGTTTGTTTGCAGCAGGTAAAGACCCTGGTGAGCCCATTCTCTCTCTTTCTCACCTTGCAAATAAATAAAAATGTAAAAAAAGAATAAGAGAGTGACCCATGTGAGATGGATGGAGGTTAACAACTTTGATTGACTGATTTAACTCCGTTTTTTAAGACTGAATCTCACCATGTAGCCCCAGTTGGCCTTGAACTCAGGATGTAAGCAGTCTGGCTTGGAACTTTAGGCCTTTCTGCCTCTACCTCCTCAATGCTGAGACTGACATGTACCACCACACACAACTGGAGCTTGTCTTAATAATGAGAAAGATCGCCCTGCAGAATTATGGAGGAAATCACTTCAGGCAGATGCAAAAGGTTTTGACAAGGGAATGAGTTAGAAGCAGAATTGATAGGAAATGTGGTCAGTGACACAATTAAAGACCTTGAAAGCCACAGAGCTGTGTTCTATTTAAGCAAGGAATCTAGAACTTGAATCTGTGGGTGCTGTGTGGAGAATCAAAGGTAGAAGCGGGGTGGTCTATAATCTAGAGACCAAGGTAGAGAAACTCTAGGCTCCAAGGCAGGCCTTCCTTTCAGTTTAGTTCCCCAGAGCAAATTCCATGAAGTGATACAACTTTTGCCCAGTGCTGTGAAAATACAATATGATTCTTAAAAGAATTTTTGAAAGCAATATGAAAAAAAGTTTCAAAGCAGCATTGTTAGCTCATAGGATAGATGTTTTCCATGTATGGTCTATGCTGTTTCCACAACATAAAACTGTTATTATTTTGAAATATAAATAACAGGCTCTCAAGACTACTTCAAGAGGATATTTTCTAGCCTTGTACTAGTTATTGAAAAACTTTACAATGTTCCTTCATGTATAACCTAAGGAATGTTTACACCTTGAAGTAGTTTTCATATGTCCTTAAAAATCAAATCTATGGGATGGATAGCTTGGTGGTTAAGGCGCTTGTCTACAAAACCAAAGGATCCAGGTTCAATTCCCCAGGACCCATGTAAACCAGATGCAGATGGTGGCACATGTGTCTGGAGTTTGTTTGCAGTGGCTGGAGGCCCGGGCATGCCCATTCTCATCTCTCTCTCCCAAATAAATAAATAATATATATATAATATAATATAATATAATATAATATAATATAATATAATTAAAAACACATCTATGCCATTCAGGGACCCAGAAAACTTGGGTTTTCCTGCTTTTCCCATTCTTTTTCCTTCCTTCATCTCCCTCCTTATCCTGCTCCTCCTCTTCCTCTTAAATGTCCTCCTGCACCAGCCTCCATTGGTAGCGGTGACATCTGATGTTATTTGTTGTATTTATTAAATTCTTCTTGCTCCCCACGGGACATATGCATCTGTTGCTCAAGAATCCCACAGATGACAACGACGAAGTCTCCTGCGAGCTGGGTCAGTGGTCCCAGCTCAACCAAGGCTCTCCTGACAAGCGTTCACCCTACAGTCAACGCTGACAGCTGTGAACCTGGGGACAACCCAAGCGCCCGACGTAGAAGTTGGTATTAATCAGATTCTTTGTCCTATTGGCAAGAAGCAGAATGACCAGTCCTTGTACCTTCAGCCATCAGCGTGCCAGCTTCCTGCCCACCCCCACCTTACCATGTGTCCAGGAAGGTGAGTGAAACTGAGAGAGAACGGTTCTTCTCCCACGGGCACTGCCTTCCATTGGCGCTCCATGCCTCTGGCAAATGGCGCTTCTGATTCCCCTAATGTAAATTCCAAAACGAGGCATAGAGGGAGTACTCACTGATTGACAATGTCTTGAAGTTTATCTCGGTCCCATTGGTTCCCCCAGCTCTGGTGCTGGCCATGACCTGAACAGTGTAAGAGGTCTGTCGTGTCAGAGACCCCAGATCACACTGCAGGACGCTGGAGTTCACTGTCTTGGCTAAAGGGAAAGACGGAAACCAAATGCTATAGTCAGGCCAGCCAGAAAATGCACGTTAGTAGGACTCCTAAGAGCACCAGAGCTAGTATTTCCAGCTGTGGTCTTTCATTTATACCTAAACTGTGGGGGTTTGATTCAGGTGTCCCCCATAAACTTCAGCGCTCTGCATGTGAGGTTCCCAGCTGATGGAGATTTGGGAATTAACGCCTCCTCAAGGCAGTGAATTGTTGGGGCGGGCTTATGGATGTTATAGCCACTGTCCCCTTGCCAGTGCTGGGCACACTGTCCTGATGTTGTCCACCTGATGTTGGCCAGGGGGTGATGTCCACCCTCTGCTCATGCCATCGTTTTCCACTGACATCAAGTCTGTAAGCCAAAATAAACCCTTTTTCCTTTTTTTTTTTTTTTTTTTTTACATTTTACTTTTTAAATTTTATTTATTTATTTGAGAGAGGGAAAGAACGGGCATGCCAGGGCCTCCAGCCACTGCAAATGAACTCCAGATGCACATGTCCCCTTGTGTATCTGGCTTACATGGTTACTGGGGAATCAAACTGGGATCCTTTGGCTTTGTAGGAAAGCACCTTAACTGCTAAGCCACCTCTCCAGCCCCACAATAAACCCTTTTTTTCCCCCAAAGCTGCTCTTGGTCGGGTGATTTCTGCCAGCAATGCAAACCTGACAGCAACACAAACCTATCAAGATGGATCAAAGACCTAAATGTAAGAGCTAAAACTGTAAAACAACATCAATAAATGTTAATAACTTTGAATTTTAAATTTTGAATGGTTTCTTAAATATGATACCAATAGCATGAGTAACAAAATAAAAAATAGATTAGATTGAACTTCATTAAAATTGAAAGCTTTTGAGCTGCAGAGCTGAATGCCTAAGAATGCCCATTTGATTCTCCAAGTCCCACGTTTAGCCAGACATAAAGTGACACAAGGGCACAATGCCACACTTGCCCACAAGGAGGCACACGTGTCTTGAGTTTGTTCACTGCAGCTGAGAGGCCTCTGGTGTGCCCATTCTCAATCTCTCTCTCTCTCTCTCTCTCTCTCTCTCTCTGTCTCTTTCAAATTAAAAAAAAATTAAAAGCTTTTGTTCATCAAAAGACAGGATTAAGAAAATACTTGCAAATCACATATTTGGTAGAGAGGTTACACCTGCAACATATAAAGAACTCTTGTAACTCAACAACAAAAGACAGCCGAATGTTAGAACGGCTGAAGAAATTAACAAAACATGTCTCCAAAGAAGATGTACAAGTGGCCAACAACTGCATGAAGCATGTTCAACACCACTAATGACAGGGGAAGGTGTATCAATGAGACACCACTTCCAATCAGGTAGTCATTCAGGTGATGACATAGGAAAACCACATATTGTATGGCTTTATTTTCTTTTAGGCCTGGTACATTCCAGGTGACCACTCAACCCTGAGCAACACCCTCAGCCCTGAGTGTATTTTTGAAATGTTCTGAATAGGTAATCTATAAAGACACAGCAATGCGGCAGTGGAAAGAGGGAGATGGTTGGGGGGAACAGAAAAGTTCTGAAAACAAAGAGAGGTGATGGTGGAGCAAGCTGGTGGATGCACTTAATACCACCACTGAACAGTTCACGTTCAAGTGCTTCCAGTGTTCACGTCCGTGTCATATGTATTGTACCATAAACAACTAAATTTAGCCTAAATAGGAGTTGAAGCCCAGCCCATCCTTCAGTAGTTCAGGAGGCACTGTGGACAAAAAGACAAGCCTGCCTGGTGAAGGGCAGCAGAACTCACGGTAAAGAGCTCTGCAGTGAGGTAAGGGCCAACAAACAGGGCCCCATCCTGATCCTGCAACTCTACTCTTTAGCTGGACAAATCTCTCACACAAATAATGGCCAGAGGGCTGGAGAGATGACTTAGTAGTTAAGGCACTTGCCTGCAAAGCCTAAGGACCCCGGTTCAATTCCCCAGGACCCATGTAAGCCAGATGCACGAGGGGGGCACATGCATCTGGAGTTTGTTTGCAGTGGCTGGAGGCCCCAGGGCACCCTTTCTCTATCTGCCTCTCTCTCTCTTTCTCCCCTCTCTCTCTCTCTGTGTCTACTTCTCTCTCTCAAATAAATAAAAATAAGTAAAATATTTTAAAAAAAATATAATGGCCAGAGAACTCAATGGGAATGGGTCCGTCCACTAATTCAGTGGCTGACTGGAAGAGATATGACAACTCCTCCCATTCCTGCAGGCCTCTCAGTGACTGTCATTTCTCTCAGTTAACCTTGAAACTTACAAGGTGGCACTCTTGACTCTATTTCATGTAAGTACTACACGCTAATTGCACCACAGGAAGCTTCAACCCTGGTTCAGAGAGGTATGAAGATGCCAAGTGTATGGCACAATATAGGCCTGGTCCTAGCCAGACCGCATGGCAGAAGAAAACAGGAAGTGGCTTCTGTAAAAATGGCGTTCTGCGCAGACTTGATGTGACAACAGTTACAGCCCCATGCTCGCAAGAAGTCTGCTGTGAGATGTCCTGTCCAGAGACAGGCTGTCATTGGTCACCAAAAGGGGACCACCCCATACAAGGATTAGCCAGCCAAGCCCCTCAAAACCCATGTGCACTTCCTGAATAAACGAGTTTGTGGATTCTCGCTTCCGCTTTCACCCAACTCCCGGAGTCTGTGTCGTGACTCCGCGCTGCTCACCCCAATTCGGCAGAGACCCTATCGTCCCTCCTGAGCTGGCCTTGGGGGGGACCCCAACAGCCAAGGACCTGTATAAGTTTTCAAGTCACAACCATCAGAGCTGCCCCTATGACCTGTCTCTCCATATCATGTATCTGAGGGGCTCAGTTTGCCCAACATGACTATGCGCACACATACCAAATTCTTTTCCATCTTCAACTTGGTAAAATATGGTGTAGTTGCTGATAAAGCCATTTCGGTAACTCTTAGGAATCTCCTTCCATGTGATCGTGACTGTCTTTACACCAATGTTCTCCACCTTGGTCACGGGGCCTTCTACTGGTGCTTGAGAGAACGGGGAGACAGATGATCAAAGCTGAGTCAGGCCCAGCAGATCCTTCCTCCACAAAATCTCTGCCAGCACAGCACTCAGCCCCAAACCACAAGGCTGGAGGTGGGATTTGGAGGGTAAATGGGGACCTGATGAGTCAGCTTGCTTGGAGAGATTGTTTTCTGCAGTCATGCATCTTAAATAAGAAGTAAGGCATGGGCTGGAGAGATGGCTTAGCAGTTAAGGCGTCTGCCTGCCAAGCCTAAGAACACCCGTTCGACTCTCCAGGTCCCACGTTTAGCCAGATGCAAAAGTGACACGAGGGCGCAATGCCGCACTTGACCACAAGGGGGCACAGGCATCTGGAGTTTGTTCACAGTGGCTAAGAGGCTGCTGGCATGCCCATTCTTCCTATCTCTGCCTCTCTCTCTCTCTCTCTCTCTCTCTCTCTTTCCCTGTTTCTCTCAAATAATAAAAAATAAAAAAGAAGGCATGTCAGAACCAGGGAAATAGTGCTTTCTTATATATCTCTCACACCAATTGGCACAGAGTTCATACCTATCTTGAAGTGTTGTTATTGTCAGCTGAAGACTCACCACCATTGGGCCACTGATACTTTCCAGTGTTAAATCTGGAAGACAATAACTTCCAAAAAGATCAACTAAAGTCTGAGTCATGCACCAGTTAAGCCCTTCCTTTTTGCTTTGTAATTAAGAATGATTTATAACATGCTTAACTCATAGGCTGCTTGTGGTCAGGTACTCTGTCCCAGCAAGGAGAAGATAACTGTTCCCACCACCTCTGAATTAGCGTCTCTATAACCTGACGCCAACTGCATCAGACATGTACAACTGAAGGTGAAGGCAAAAATGAAAGTGTGGCCGGGCGTGGTGGCGCACGCCTTTAATCCCAGCACTCGGGAGGCAGAGGTAGGAGGATCGCCGAGAGTTCGAGGCCACCCTGAGACTACATAGTTAATTCCAGGTCAGCCAGTACCAGAGTGAGACCTTACCTCAAAAAACCAAAAAAAAAGAAAAAGAAAAAGAAAAAGAAAAGAAAAGAAAAAGAAAAAGAAAAGAAAAGAAAAGAAAAGAAAAGAAAAGAAAAGAAAAGAAAAAGTGTGGCACAAATGTGCCTTTCGACAACCATGAATAAGCTGCAGGCATGCCCAGCCTCGTTGAATGTTGGAAGGACCCTGTTTCCCTCCCCTCGAGGCTGGTCCAGACATACCATCTTCTTTGGCATAAGCTTGGATGGAATATGGCTCTCCCATTTTGTCTTTCAACACTGGATGCACAGATATGTTATAGCATACGAACGGTTTTAGCTTATCTGAAACATACAAACAAACAGAGAAGTGGATGTGCACAGGATGGAAGAATGGAAGGACTGATGAACTGAATGTGGCCCAAGACTCATGGGAGATGTTCTGTGTTCAGTTTCTTCATCTGGAAACAGTGGGATGACTGGGTGGGAAGACCTCCACTGCCTACTCTGCTTCCAAGCTCTTCTAATTAACTCTAAGAACGAAACTGTAGATTACCAGTGAAATCATAAAGCCATCAAGAAAAATAGGAGAAAAATTCCCTCCTCCTCCATCACTGATTTTATCATGTGATTTGGGGATGTGCCAAGTAGACTTGAGCCTTCTGGCAACAACGTGTCACCGTGGAGAACTTAAACAGGAATGCAGCATCCCGAGCCACCTGCATGCATTCCATAGTTACACTTTTGTGTGTTGATTGTTGTGTTAGACGCAGAGTCTCCCTAGATGGTCTAGACTGGCATCTCCTTCCTCGGCCTCCTGAGCGCCAGGATGGTAGACACGTGCCGCCTCTTCTGGCTATAGATGCCGTTTAGCACTGACAAGCAGCTGGAGTGGTGGGATTAAGAGGGAAAGGCTTCCCTTACATGGGGAAGGGCTCCGTGTCAGTCCCTGGGCAAGGAGCTGAGTGCTCAAACAGGCAGCCAGAATGGAAGAGGCAGGACACGTGGGAACCAAACTGCTCGGATATTATCGCCAAGATGACCACGATACCTGGGACCAAAATGAAACCAAATCCCTCGTGCGGAGGAAACCTGCAGGTGCTGAGCCCAGCTACCTTGCTGGATGGTCCAGTTCCTGACCCGAGACACAGCTTCCCAGGAAATGACAGAGAGTTCTGACTCCAAATCCGGTAACCACTCGACCATCCAGGTGTCCACATCTGGAGCAGAGCTTTGCCACTCCACCACAAGCAGGTCCTGAGCACGATAAGCCTGCGCGGCCTCAATGCACCGGGAGGCTGAAAGGACAGAGAAGTGTTGCTTCAACGCTCCCTGACGCAACCCGACGGAATACTCTGGCAGCCAGGCCCTTCCCGCCTGTGAAAGGTGAGGGTCTCCACTGCCTCTGTCCGCGTCCCTATTCCTTACCCAAGGCCTGTGATGGTTAAGTGCCTTCCTAGTCTGCCTTTCTGTACCTCCCCAAAGCTGACCTAACCCAGAAACCGATCTCACCAAAGAGTTACTGGCTAACTGCATTTGACTTCCATAGATGTCTTCGCCAGTCAAAGATCAAGAAACCCGAGACAGGAGTCAGCCTCCCTGCAGGAGCGCACAGCTAGGAGTGGAGTCTCATTAAGCCTAAGGGTGCCGGGGCTTTATAAGACACTCCAGTTGCTAGTCCTTCAGGCAAAGCCAGGTTAAGTGTCAACCTGAAAGGTGGCTCTGAGGAAGGACAGCCAAGGCTTGAAGAATATGTGATGCTCAGAGGGGCAGGGACAGGCTGAGGAGCACAAAGCTGGAGGTCACTCACTCCTCAGTCCCAGGATCCAGCTTCCTCCTCCTGCCTTCCCCTGCCCACAGGCGGTGCTAGAGCCTGGGAACCCTTCCCTTTCCTCTTTTGCAACCTCAGAGATTCCTTCGTGCAGTTTGTGTTCTGCTTGGCTAGGGTAACTATGAAGTTAATTTACCCTCCAGCGTTCCCCGGTAGTATCCCTCACGATCCAACTTCCCTGGGCCTTTTATCTCAGGTGAGAGCTATTATGGATTGGTTTGTGCCCTCTAAAATGATATTCTCGGTGCTATGGAATATGAAATTGTGTGGAAATAGGACTGCAAATACAGTGTGGATGGTGGGCTTTTCACTCAACGTGACTAGTGTTCTTATACGAAAAGGGGAATGGGCTGGAGACATGGCTTAGCGGTTAAGGCGCCTGCCTGCCAAACCTGAGAACACCTGTTCCAATCTCCAAGTCCCACGTTTAGCCAGAAGCAAAAAGTGAGAGAATTAAAGGCGTGAGTCACCAAACCTGGCATTTAAAAAAAAAAAAAATTCCTCTTTTGAGTTTCCTAGTTTTCCTTTTGTTAAAAAATTTATTTTTGAGAGAGAGCGAGAGAATGGGCACACCAGGGCCTTAGCCACTGTGGACAAACTTCAGACACATGTGCCCTCTTGTGTGCATGTGTGACATTGGGCACTTGCGTCACTGTGCGTCTGGCTATGTGGGACCTGGAGATTTGAGCATGAGTTCTTAGGCTTCGCAGGCAAGCACCTTAACTGCTAAGCCATCAGTGGCTGGAGGCCCTGGTTCACCCATTACCTCTGTCTCTCTCTCTCTCTCTCTTTAACTCCCCCTCTCTCAAATAAATAAATATTTAAAAATCCAATATAGTATTTTATTCCAAAACATATAAAATATGAGTATGCTTGGGGGACTAAGATGTTCAAAACTACTTAATCAGCCAGGTGTGGTGGTGCACTCCTTTTATTCCCAGTGCTTGGGAGGCAGAGGTAGGAGGATTGCAGTGAGTTCAAGGCCACCCAGAGACTATATAGTAAATTCCAGTGAATTCTAGAGTGAGACCCTACTTCAAGAAACCAAAATAAATAAATAAATAAACAAAAACTACATAATTAAAAATACAGGGACTGGAGAGGTGGCTCAGCAGTTGAAGCATTTGCCTGCAAAGCCTAAGGACCCAGGTTGAATTCCCCAGTACCCACATAAAACCAAATATACAAGGTGGCACATGTGTCTGGAATTCATTTGCAGTGATTAGAGGCCCTGGCATATCCATTCATTCCTCCCCCCCACCCACCATTCAAATAAATAAAGGAAATATATATTTTTAAATACAAAGAGTCGGGTGTGGTGGTGCACACCTTTAATCTCAGCACTCAGGAGGCAGAGGTAGGAGGATGGATCATTGTGAGTTTGAAGCCAGCCTGAGACTACATAGTGAATTCCAGGTCAGCTTGGGCTAGAGGCAGATGCTACCTCAAAACCCCCCAAAAAAAACACAATGAGTGGGGCTAGGGAGAGGGCTTAGTGGGTAAGAATATTTAGTACATATGCAAGGGGGCCTGAGAGAGCCTGATTCACCCAGAGCTCAATTCTCTCCAGATCCCATGTCAAAAGCTGGGTGTGGCCATGCATGCACTCATGAACATAAGTAACACCAGTCCAGTCCCGAGGGGAGTAGACAAGAGAATTGCACAGGGTCTCTGGTCAGCTGGTCTGACTGCAAAGGGCAGCTCCAGATCCAATGAGACTCCATCCATCTCCAGGAAACAAGCGACAAAGTAATAAAGGAGACTGACCGACCCCATGTTTTCCTCTTTGCCTCCACAAGAGCAGACACACACACACACACACACTTCATATTCCACACAGCGACATGTTCCTAACTTGGCAGTCAGATGGGAGTGGGAAAGAGGAACAAACAGGAAAGTGAGTACCAGGCCATTGCATCAAGGCCATCTTGGAGGAAGAGTTCAGGAGAGGATGAATCATCAAGGACAAAGCTTTCAAACACGTCCAGTTTCACGTGGCTCAGGCCAGCTGTCAACCACGTCACATAGAGGGTCTTGACTCGAGCCTCTACGATTAAGGAAGCCTGCAAGTTTTAACATAGGCTTTGTTCCAAAGGAACTTTATTTCAAGGGGCTTGCCATTTACCAGCGGGTTCTAAAATGTCCTCGCTCCCTCTACATTTTCAATCAGGAAAAACAGCTAACTACTACTGAAAGGACGGGGACTGTTCCTGGGCCATCCAAACGGACCGGGGACTTAAATTTAAGAGGCTTGTGCTCCACTTACGTTCCTCCTGGACGGCGGGAATCCTCAGCATGGCCTCCGGGGACTTCCCCAGAGCATTGTAAGAAGCCACGTACACACAGTAGGCCTCGCCTCCCAGATGCACTTCAAGATGCTGGGTAGTGGTGTTCCTTGTCTCTGTGAGGTTAGCATTGTTTTCTGGAAAGTACCGTATGTTGTAGCCAAGTGCTTTCTCCAAGACTGGGGCCCCTCTTGCCTTCTGCGTCCAAAGGAAACACAATTTATGGCCAATATCAAAAAGACAAAGGCACTCTGTGATAATTGGTAGTGGTGGGATGTGCCAGGAATGTGAGTTATCTGATGCTAAACTACAACCAGGATATTTACCCTCTAGGGTATCAACCCTTTCAGTGCCAGAAGAGGGAAGTGGGCTAAATGGTACCTCAGTGTAAACCCCTAACCTAAGCCCAGTTTCATGAGACCAAACCAGAGTGAGCAAGCCGCCACCTCCTCCTTCCAGCTGTCCCTCACTCCATTACTCACAGGCAGGGTGATGACAGCTAAAGAGGCATTCCCTCTGAGCGCATCCCAGGCCCAAGAGCCAGCGAGGGCTGCACAGAACCCTGCTCTTGTCTTCTATGTGCACATCTCCCCTGTGAGGACAGTGTCAGCGTCCCTAAACCAGGCACCCAGCCAGAAGGACAGAAGCAGGCAGGGCTGCCTCCCTTGGTGAGAAGCCTAAAGTGGAACCCCAGAAGCTCCAAGCCAGGCTCTGTCTTTCAACCTTGATGTCCAACCCACGAACCCCATGTTTTCCCTAGGAGTTGGCAAGCTGAGTACTTCTTGGGAATGATAGAGATTCTCAGCTTTTCAGTTTTTATTACTGATTATCTAGAAGGAATAGAATGACTCGATATGGCCAGACATGGCTTGAGAAGTCACTCTGGCCCACTGCCATCCCCGTCCAGGAATTCTCATTACACTGACCACAGCAATAAAAGGCCAGCTAACGCCTCTCAAATGATGGTGAGTCCCTTAAGGCAATTTGTCTTCTCATTATTCTCCCTCTTCCCTTGAGCCGCCACTTCCTCAATGGATAATTCACACTTTATGAAATTTAGTTGGGTTGTTTTTAGTGCTGGGGATCTACCGTTAAGCTACACCCTCAGCCTACAAAATAGACGGTTTAAATGGACACCTCATCAAACTTTTACCACGATCACATTTTAGAGCCTTTTAGTAGATTCTTTGTTAAATAACTTAAATTCTTGGAAAACTCTTGCCTTCTGAAGCAAAAAGAATACCAGTCCATGCCACCTACTTCACAGGCTGGCCTACTTGACCCCTTCCAAATGTGGCTAAGACCATATGTAACATCGTTTCCTTTCTGCTCGCAAAAACATGTCAACAGAGTTTCAACACTTCCTAGCTGGCTCTGGAGCTCCCCCCGCGCCATCAGCTGTACTTTCTCAGGATGGGCCTTTCAAGCAGAGGATGTCCTCAGCTCCAGGGGTTTGGGGACAAGGACAAAGCAGAGCTTGTACCAACCCTGTGGTAACTGGTCTGGATGTCAGTTGGAAAGCCAGCCAGGGTGATTACTCCATGTTCAGAAGGATTTGACTTGCCTGAATTTCAATACACATATGTGGTGGTTTGATTCCAGTGTCCCCACCCCCCGCCCCATAAACTTGGGTGTTCTGAATGCTAGGTTCCCAGCTGATGGAGGAGATTTGGGAATTAACACCTCCTGGAGGCAGTGCATTGTTGGGGGTGGCTTATGGGTATTATAGCCAGTGTCCCCTCGCCAGTGTTTGGCACACTCTCCTGTTCCTGTTGTCCACCTGTTGTTGGCCAGGGCGTGATGTCCACCCTCTGCTCATGCCATCATTTTCCCTGCCATCATGGAGCTTCCCCTCTAGCCTGTAAGCCAAAATAAACCTCTTTTTCCCCCACAAGCTGCTCTTGGTTGGGTGATTTCTACCAGCAGTGTGAACCTGACTGCAGTACTGTAAGATAACAGAACGAGTCTTTTCTTTTCTGACCATTCTGGAGACCTACATTGTCTTCTCAATTTTTCATTGTTGCTCTCATATTTCTTCCTATTTCTTTTTAAAAAAATATATTTAATTTATTTGAGAGAGAAAGAGGCAGAGAGAGAGAGAGAGAGAGAGAATGGGTGCACCAGGGCCTCCAGCCACTGCAAACAAACTCCAGATGCATGTGCCCCCTTGTGCATCTGGATTATGTGGGTCCTGGAGAATTGAACCGGGATCCTTTGGCTTTGCAGGCAAACAACCACTAAGCCATCTCTCCAGTCCCTATTTCCTCCTGTTTCTATTTCCCTTTTCATTTTCTATTTCTCTCTCTGCCCTCTTTTCCTGTTCCCTTCTCTCTCTCTGTATTCTTATCAACTCCTCCTTTCCTGTCTTCCCTACCTGGTAGTCTGAATAGATGGCCCCCAATATATTCAGTGTTTTATTAGTCTATAGTTTGCATCTGAATCCACCTGGCTGGAGGCAGTGTCACTGGGTGGATCTTAAGGTGTGGTGGTGGGTTTAGGATTTCAATCTAAAGATATGCAAAGTGTGCCTAGCTGGAGTTCCTGAGGTGTGCTGTGCTGTGTAGCTTTTGGCTTTTGGCTTTCTCTCTCTCTCTTGTCTGGTCCTGTAAGAGCAGGCCAGCTTCTTCTGCCATTATGGAACTTCCCTTGGATCTATAAGCTTCAATAAATCCCTTCCTCCATAACTGTGCCTGGTCTGGAAGTTCATCTCAGTGAACCTGAAGCTGTCTGCTACACCTACCTACCTTCCTCCTCCTCAGTCCTCACTCGTAGGCCTCCACCCTTCATGGAGTGCCTGCCTCTCATGCTTGAAAATCTCCTTCCCAGCAGCACATAAACTAGGTGAGGTGCCACCTGCCTGCAATCCCAGAGGGGAGGAGGGAGATGCAGGAGGATTTGAAGTTCAATGTCATCTTCAACTACCAAGCAAGTTTGGGGCCAGCCTAGACTACATGAGATCCTGTCTCCACCTGGGAAAGGACCATTTGGCTTCTCTTCACCTTTCTATGCCACTGTCCTGAACGCAATGGGACACATGCGTCAGGTGTGTTGGCAGCGACCTGAGGAAACCCCAGTGAAGCTGACCACACTGAGGGCTTCTCAGGTGGGAGGATGGGGCTGCAGAGTCTACAGCTTGTTCCAGAGGAGGCCAGCCAGGGCTGGCTTCTCCAGGTCACTGTGTTTGCTGGAAGTTCACCCTGCCCAAACTGCCCCAAATGTCAAGGTTTCAGATCAGAGAGAGGGGCCCAGGTCTATAATGTCCACTCAGGCTGCCTGAGCTATGTAATCACTGTGAGGGTTGAGCAGCACAGAGCCCTGTAGAAAGGGAAATACAGGAGGTGAAATGGCAAGAGTCATACAGTGTTTAGAAGGGAAGAGATCACAGAGTTTAGATAGGAAAAAGATAACCAGAGGAAGTCACCTTCCACAGCAACCACACTGTCCTCCTTCCATGCTCCTCTGCAGCTGGCAAGATTCTCCACAGATCCAGGCCATAAGGAGCTGAAAGGAACAAGAGGAGGGTGCTCAAGCCACACAAAAGCTGGCAAGTCTGTCTAGAAAATGTCCTGGGGGGCTGGAGAGATGGTTCAGTGGTCAAGGCACTTTCTTGCAAAGCCCAATGACCTGGGTTCCATTCTCCAGGACCACATAAAGCCAGATGCACAAAGTGATGCATGTATCTGGAGTTCATTTGCACTGGCTAGAAACCCTGGTGAGTCCATTCTCTCTGGCTCTTTTCTCTCTGTGCTTGCAAATAAATAAAATTAAAAAAAAAAAAACTTTAAAGACAGAGGGGAGGCAAAATAGCCAGGGAGGTCTTTATTTCGTGGTGGAAGGATTGGCATCAACCAAACTTAAAATTGCTCCTGGGTCTGATACTTAAGGTATGGTAAAATAAATAAAACAGACCCCGTTGTAATACAATTAGCCACCCAAACCTGGTTGCAAATGCTGCCATATATCCTGAGTTACATGTTTTATACATTAAAAGTGGGACGGAAACATTCAACTGATAATCAGACTGTACATATGTAATTCCTACTGTGTCTGCTTCTAAGAAGGATGAAACTGCACACTTATAAAATACAAGGAAAATTATATGGGAAAGGAACAGGAAAGTAACATTCATTGTGTCCCTCTATGAACTCCAATTTCAGTGCTGGTTCTGCCAGCAGGGTAAGTAAACAGAATCATATTGCCACTAGGGTCCATGCCTCTAACCCCAGGATTCAGCAGACTGAGAGAGAAGGATCTCAAGTTTGAAGTCAGCCTAGGGCTCCATGGCAAGACTCTGACTCATAATAAATAAGGGCTAAGGCTATAGCATAGGTTCAACCCTTAGTACCTCAAAAGAACACCATACTGACGGGGCTGGAGAGATGGCTTAGTGGTTAACGCGCTTGCCTGTGAAGCCTAAGGACCTAGGTTTGATTCCCCAGTACCCATATAAGCCAGATGCACATGGTGGCGCATGCATCTGGAATTCATTTGCAATGGCTGAAGGCCCTGGCATGCCCATTCTTTCTCTCTCTCTCTCAAGTAATAATAATAAAAAGGACACAACACTGCTGGGCATGGTGGCACACCCCTTTAATCTCAGCACTTGGGAGGGAGAGGTGGGAGGATTGCCGTGAGTTCAAGGCCATCCCAAGACTACATAGTGAAATCCAGGTCAGCCTGAGCTAGAGCGAGACCTTACCTCGTAAAACCAAAAAACCGAAAACAAACAACAACAAAACAAAACGCCATACTGTCTTGTATACCTCTCATGGCCTAATAAGAAACATAGAAACTCATCTGAAGCGACAACTATTCTCTGACTCTCGACACTGAACTCAGAAATGGAATCTAGCATGTGGAGTCTCTTCCCCAGGACACAGGAGAAGACCAATGTCGGCAGGCCCTGGTGAGCAGAAACACTGCTCTGTCACGTGTGCTGTTTTCATGGCTGCCTTATGTAAAACTTGAGACTGAGTTCTGGCTCTGCTTTTTCCAATAAGCATACTTTAAGACAATGTGGTCCAAGCATGCAGGGTTCTAATGATCTGACCACACAGGGATAAACTGCATAAAAAGAAAGAGTCTATATCTGACTTGTTTTCTCAAAGATGTCTCAAGCAAGTTTTGGCAAGGGGTAAGATTATTGATGATCTCTAGTTGAGTGTTCTGACACGCCTCTGAAACGCTCAAGTGTTGAAGGGTGACTCACACATTTCAGAGAGGAGAGGAAAGCAGAGAGCTCTGAAGACGTGTTCAGGAGGCCAGTAGCCTGTCATTTGAACAAGGGAGAAAATGTCTGTAATTGAAGAGCTGCAGTTGGTGCTCTCTCAATTATTTTTCAAGGTATTTGTGAGGCTGGGGATAATGTGGACCCTCAAAGGCATGAGGCCCACCACAAAGGCCAAGATCTAAACTATTTTAGTACTGAAAAAAAAAAAAGTGGGCCAGGTGTGGTGGCGCATGCCTTTAATCCCAGCACCCAGGAGGCAGAGGTATCTCCATGAGTTCAAGGCAGTCTGAAAGCCTGGGCCAGAGTGAGACCCTACCTCGAAAAAAATATTGAGGTCTCTTTTTAACTTTAGGGTATATTAGTGAAATTACTAAACTTCAATTAAATGCAAGCTTATAATGGAGAAAAAATGCACCAAGGGGCAATTAACTAAATAACTTGTTTTGGCAAAGATAGTCACATTTTACAATTATTATTATAAAAGTCATAAAGCATGGGAAACACAGTATAGCTGTCCAGCTCAGAGTCTCCCAATGAGATCTATTATAGTTTCATTTCAACTGATTATAAGGAGATGGGTGCTGTTTCCATCTTACGTGTGACTTCATCTGAATTCCACTGAGGTGTTGTCTAAAAAGCTCTGCCAAAGCTTTTCAGATTTCCCAACAGTCTTCCTCGAATTGGGAGCTAGAACAGCCCGTACTCAACGTGTGTCTGACAGGAGCAGCAGGCTGGTTTCAGCCTGTCTACAAGCCAGTAAGATGCAAGCAAAAGAAAAGGCCCAGCCGGGCGTGGTGGCGCACGCCTTTAATCCCAGCACTCGGGAGGCAGAGGTAGGAGGATCGCCACGAGTTCAAGGCCACCCTGAGACTACATAGTTAGTTCCAGGTCAGCCTGGGCCAGGCCAGAGTGAGACCCTACCTCGAAAAACAACAAAAAAAAAAAGGACCGAGAGGCAGCTTGAGCAGACCCACAGAGTTGGGGGCACTCCTACTCTGCTTTAACTCATAGATTCCTTATTCTGGCTATGCAGAAAGTCAAGTGCAGGGATAGTAATACTGAGGCAGCAAACAGTGATTCTAAAGGCACGGTCATACTCCAGCTCATTGTGCCCTCCAGATAGGGTGCACACTCTTCCCAGTGGAGCCTTCCCAACAGATGCAGCTTGTAGTAAAAATGTGTAAATCTTCTACACATGTTATGGCCAGCTTTCCACTGGCTGTGAGGTGATAATGGATTTGCAAGTTAGCCAAAGGAGGTAGGAGTAGTATTTGTGATCAAAACAAAATTGAATTTTCTAAATAAGCTAAAAGATCTAAGTATGCAAATTCATCAATTGCCAGTAACAATCTGAAAATCTATTAAGATAGAGTCCCCTCAACCACCTACACTCAGACACATATTGGTGCCCTTACTAGAGACCAACCACAGTAGCTAACCTTTAGCAAGTATTGGTACCTGCATTATTTCATTTAATCTCCACACCCCTCGAATTAAACAATATTACTACCTCCACTTCTGAAACATAGAGAAATTAAGCAATTGCCCAATAACAAGCTTTTAAATAATACAGCCATGGTTTGAATCAAATTATGTATGCATCATAGAATGAATAGATATTTAAATGCTTAAATGTAAGTAAATAGCCCTATTAATTAATTAATAGGTTGAAAATAAAAAATAGGTAGTATCTCACATTTGTCTTAGAATTTTTCAAATAGCTATAAGGTTTGAGATGGAGCACTTTAAATAACTAGCATTACATGGTGAAAAAAACTAACTGATGATTTATGAATTGTAAAATAAAACATTGGGAATTTCTGGAGCTTGGGGGATCAATTTTCTATAATAGCCTGAGAAAAAAAAGAAAAACAAAAGCTAAAGTTGTCTAGGGGCTATTTTAATAAATAAGTGTTGCATGTGGTTTAGACATCAAATGGTGGGTTTTGCTAATTAATCTTAACTGAGATAGCTGAAGTAAGTATCAGGTGAAAAAGTAAACTTAATTGTCTATAGCAAAACAAACAGAAGGACATGGTATGGAGTAGCTGGATTAGACAGAGACTTGAGACTCTGAGCCATAATGGCACCAGTTAAGAAACGTGGCAGCCACTGCACGGGGAGGGAGGGGGCTGGACAAAATACAACTACACCAAGGTAGTGATTAATCACTAAATTGTTAAGAAAAGTGGCAGCCACTGCACGGGGAGGGGAGGGAGCCAGCACCACCACACACAGAAAAGGAATGGCCCGGAACCACTTGCCTTCCTCTTCAGTCATTCCGGTTTTTTCTTCACTCCAGTCGCTCCAAAAGCTTGACTCAATGGTCCTACATCGCAGGGCGAGGACATATTCTGTGAAAGCCTGTAGCCCTGTGAGGTTGTAGGTGAAGCCAGCACTCTGGAAGTTGACTTCCATCTACAAGACAGAAATAACTCTGAGCTGAGCTCTTTCTCCTCCGACTCCATGCTCTCTTACCTTTGTAGAATAGCACTGTAGCTCACATGCATTTAAAAGAGATCATGTTCATTAAGTAAACCTCAAAGGTGCTTGGGGCAATATGTACCTAAGTAGGTGTGCATGGCCTACCCTGAACCTCCACCTTGCTGCCTACTGCCTATCTGGAAGTTTATTGGCCAGAGAGTCCAGTGCTTGCTAAAAGGCACAAGGCAGAACGTGTGACCCAGGGCCACCCGAGCCTCAGAGATGGCTCTGAAACACAGAAATAAGCCTTGCAGAACTTGGGGGTTGGATGACCAATAACTTAGAGACGTCAAGATCACTCCTCAGGTCACAGGTGACCTTGAACAACCCCGGCATTTTTAGCAGCAGAACTGGGACCTGAACACAGATTTCTTCTCTCCTGGCCTCCTTCCTTTCATCCAAATCTTCCATTTCCAACTGTCGTGTGTTGGTTGGGTGATCATTCAAGCTACCAGAAGACACCACAGCCTAGCTGTGTAAATTCATGCTGATGCTCTCCTGGGAAGAAGAGACATCAACAGCTCTTCTCTCAGGATCAAAATCTCATCAGTAAAATGAGGATAGTGCTTTTAGAGACTCTAAAGTCTCTTCTGGATCCAAACAGAAACATGACATTTAACTATTCATTTCTTTTTTATAGATGTTATTATTTATTTATTTATTTGAGCGAGAGAGAGCAAGATACAGAAATAGGCAGGTAGAGAGAGAGAGAGAGAGAGAGAGAATGGGCACACCAGGGCCTCCAGCCAGTACAAATGAACTCCAGATGCATGCACCACCTTGTGTATCTGGGTTATATGGGACCTGGGGAGTCGAACCTGGGTCCTTTGTCTTTGTAGGCAAGCGCCTTAACCACTAAGCCATCTCCCCAGCCCCCTAACTATTCATTTCTGATCCCAGTCACATTGCTACAATAACATTGGTTAGATGTTGGTTTATAAAACATATCGAGATCATTCATAGCAATGAACTGTTGAGAAGGATGTCTCTTTTGTCAGTACGCACACAGCATAGGCCCAAGGTACTCTGCAGGAGATGAAGTCCTGAAAATCCTTACACACAGAGAGCAGCTGTGAAGACAAGTACTTAATTACAGACCCCAGGCCTAAGGGAAGTTTAGCAAAAGGAGCAAGTGTGTCTGTGGAAGGAGAACACTGCGGCCTCGTGGAGGCTCAGCTCTCTGCTGCTGGATGGAGGTGGGACAAGCAGGTAGAACCCAGAGGCCATGGAAGTCTCACTGTCAAAGCCAGGGCCTTTGAGCATCTCTTCCAAACAGCCCCAGGAAATGCCGAGACAACAGTCCAGGGTCATAGGAAGCAAAACTTGGGACAATCTATCACTACTTATAAGATCACAGTTGGAGGCTAGAGAGATGGCTCATTGGTTAAGGCACTTGCCTGCAAAGCTGGACCCAGGTTCAATCCCCCAGTTCCTAAGTAAAACCAGATGCAAAAGGTGGTGCATGCATCTGGAGTTCGTTCCTTGTAGTAGCTAGAGGTCCTGATACACCCATTTCTCTGTGTGTGTGTGTGTCTCTCTCTCTCTCATATAAATAAATTTTTTTAAATGTTTTAAGAGCCGGGTGTGGTGGCGCACGCCTTTAATCCCAGCACTCGGGAGGCAGAGGTAGGAGGATCACCATGAGTTCAAGGCCACCCTGAGACTACATAGTTAATTCCAGGTCAGCCTGGACCAGAGTGAGACCCTACCTTGCAAAAAAAAAAAAAAATGTTTAAAGAGATCCAATTGGAACAGGACTGAAATCATAAAAAGAGACCCACGGGCTGGAGAGATGGCTTAGGGGTTAAGGCGCCTGCCTCCTAAGCCTAAGAACGCTGGTTCCAATCTCCAGCGGTTCCAATATCCAGGTCCCACGTTTAGCCAGATGCAAAGTGACGCAAGGGCGCAATGCCGCACTTGACCACAAGGGGGCGCATGCATCTGGATTTCGTTCACAGCAGCTGAGATACTGCTGGCGCGCCCATCTCTGTCTCCCTCTTCCTCTGTCTCTGTCTCTCTCTCCAAAATTAAATAAAATAATAAAAAATTTTTTAAAAATGACCCAGACACATTATACCCGCCACGTGGAACTCAAAATAAAAATGATACCAACCTATACAACAAGTAGAAGGAAGGCAGCTCCATTTTTCCTTTTTATTTTTATTTTTTTCTGTGTCCTATTTTCCCCCTCCTGATTTGCTCCTAACCTCAGCACACGCTTGGCCTGCTTGGTGGGTCTCACACTCCCGTGAGCTCTGCCTAGTGTGAGCTTGTTGGTCCCACCCTATTCTCAGAAGAACCAAAACAAGCTGCTCTCCGCTCTTTCTGGAGCCTTCCTTGGCTTTCTGTTCAGTCAAAGCACCAGTGGTCCTCACAGGACCCAGGCCAGAGCCTTCACATGCAGGCTGACATGTCAATCTGTCCCTCCTCCAATGGGCACTGGAATCCCACCAGAACGCTAATGAGCTCCATCAGGTTTGTTTGTGACAATCTCTGCTCGAGGCCAAGTCTAACTCACCCCACGTGTTTGTCTTTAGCAATGAGTCAGAAGCTTTGGTGCAAAGCCCAGGAACTTCTGAAAGCAGTCTAGAGGTCCCTTTCTAGGATGTTCACATGTGTCACCACAGAAAGGGGCTAACCCTTCAGACCAGCCCTGCAGGAAGGTTTGGAATATGCTGAAGTAAAGCTCTCACACAGATGATAAATTTGGAAAAATCATGGGCTTCGGATTGTGACTTACATACTTTTAGACAGGTTGAGTAAGCTTTTTACATCTCAATGTTCTATTCTATACAAGATATTTGAAGGGGGGCTGGAGAGATGCCTTAGCGATTAAACGCTTGCCTGTGAAGCCTAAGGACCCCAGTTTGAGGCTCGATTCTCCAGGATCCACGTAAGCCAGATGTACAAGGGGACATACATGTCTGGAGTTCGTTTGCAGTGGCTGGAGGCCCTGGCATGCCCATTCTCTCTCTCTGTACCTGCCTATTTCTGTATCTCTCTCTCTCTCTGTCTCTCTCTCTCAAATAAATAAATGATAAATTAAAACTGAAAAAATTTTTTTAAAAGATATTTGAAGGGCTGGAGAGATGGCTTAGTGGTTGAGGCGCCTGCTTGTGAAGCCTAAGACGCCCATTCGAATCTTCAGGTCCCATGTTTAGCCAGACGCAAAGTGATGCAAGTGCACAATGTCGCACATGCACACAAGGGGGTGCACGCAGCTGGAGTTCATTCACAGTGGCTGAGAGGCCCTGGCGTGCCCATGCCTTGCCTCTCTCTCTCTCTCTCTCTCTCTCTCTCTGTCTCTCTCAAATTTAGAAAAGAAAGATATTTGAAGATATTTGCAATGACTAAATAGTGTGGGGTGTAGGAGTGTAAGAAAGTTTGGGGGCTGGAGAGATGGCTCAGTGGGTGAAATGCCGCACAAGCGTGAGGCCCTGAATTCAGACACCAGCACCCACATAAAAACTGAGCACTGCTGGGGCTGGAGAGATGGCTTAGCGGTTAAGGCGCCTGCCTGCTAAGCCTAAGAACACTGGTTCCAATCTCCAGCGGTTCCAATCTCCAGGTCCCACGTTTAGCCAGATGAAAAGTGACGCAAGGGCGCAATGCCGCACTTGACCACAAGGGGGCGCACGCATCTGGATTTCGTTCACAGCAGCTGAGAGACTGCTGGCCCGTCCAACTCTATCTGTCTTCTCTCTCCTCTCTATCTGTTTCTGTGTCTCTCTCCAAAAATAAAATAATAATAATAATAAATTAAATGATTTATTTAAAAAAATAAAACTGAGCAGTGCACTGGGGAAGTGGATGCAGGAGAACCCCAGGGGTTCACTGTCTAGCTCGTCCAGACAAACAGGTTGGACTCTTGGTTCAGTGAGAGACCCTCGCTCAAAAGCAGTGAGGTGGGAGTGGTTAGGAAAGGTAATGTCCATCTCCAGCTTCTACATGCCCAGCACACACACACACACACACACACACACACACACACACACACCACACATGCACAAAGCACTCTGTGGTCCTTATAACATGATAGAGATATGGTCTGGTTATATGCACATGTGAAGAGTTTTAGGATTAAATTTCTGTGGATTAGTATAAACTAACATTTGTTGAGCACATGCATGTAACAGGGAAAAAGAAAACAAAGATGAAAACCAGTGTCCCTGCACACGAACAGTCTAATGGGGAGAGACTCCACCTTCAGTGTGTTAATCATGAGGTGTGGAGACAGCAGCGTGCGGAGCAGAGGTACCTCCCTCAGATTCTCAAAGGAAATCCACCACGGCCGTGCCCTGAAAGATGAACAGGATAGGGAAGGAGCAGAGGGACAAAAGCACAGGATGTTCCAGGCAGAGGTACAGGGAGTGAGACAACAGGACCCACCATTAAGAGAAGAAAGGCAGGGCTGGAGAGATGGCTTAGCTGTTAAGGTGCTAACGTGCAAAACCTAAGGATCCAGGTTTGATTCCTCAGGACCCATGTAAGCCAGATGCACATGAGGTCACATGCATCTGGAGTTCGTTTCAGTGGCTAGAGGCCCTGGCGTGCCCATTCTCTCTATCTGCCTCTTTCCCTCAAATACATAAATATTAAAAATAAATAAGAATTAAAAAAGAGAAGAAGGGTAAATCTAAAGAAGTACAAATGGCCAGGCTTGGTGATGTCTGCAATCCCAGCACTCTAGAGCTAAGGCAGGAGAAGCAATCCAAGTGTGACACCTTGGGGGGCATAGTGAGAGCCTGTCTCAAAAAGCTGAGAGAAAGAAAGAATGAGACAGAGGGAGGGAGAGAGAGAGAAAGAATGAAAAGGAATGCAAGGGTTCCATTTATATGAACCTCTCCACCATCCTGGGGAAAAAAGGAATTAAGAGTATCGTCAGCTGGGCGTGGAGGCGCACACCTTTAATCACAGCACTTGGGAGGCAGAGGCAGGAGGATCACTGTGAGTTCAAGGCCACAGTGAATTCCAGGTCAACCTGAGCTAGAGTGAGACCCTACCTCAAAAAAAAAAATGTATAGTCTTTTTTTTTTTAATTTTATTTTTATTTATTTTTGGAGAGAGACAGAGAGAGGACAGGGAGGGAGAGGGAGACAGAGATGGGCGCGCCAGCTGCAGTGAACAAAATCCAGATGTGTGCGCCCCCTTGTGGTCAAGTGTGGCATTGCGCCCTTGCATCACTTTGCATCTGGCTAAACGTGGGACCTGGAGATTGGAACCGGGTTCTTTAGGCTTAGCAGGCAGGCGCCTTACCTGCTAAGCCATCTCTCCAGCCCATAGTCTTTTTTTTTTTTTTTTAAAGGAATTCAGGCTTAAATGATAAGACCATATTAAAAACAGAGAAGTAATTACCATGACAACAGCAGCTAACGCTAAGGGTAAGAGGCTGTCAGGCAAGGGTAAGGAGAGGTTCTCAATACTTGATCTACATGAATGTTGGCTTAATAATAATTTGTCAAATATATTTTTAATAAATTTTCAAAAATTTATAAAACTTTTAAAAAAATATGTACTATGCTTCACAATTTTATAAAGATTGGAAAAATTCAAAAGGAAATGGCCAAATCATAGAATTTCTAGTGGCCAACATACTTAGACACAAACTAGGATGGAATGCAAAAATAAATTTCTAATTCTTCAATAACTACATCACTCTGCTCACAATGCAAAATGCCTACGGTAGACGGTAGAATGTGCTTCCAAATCTAAGACAGTGGGGAACTGAGAAGTTAGGTCGTCACTATCACTTATTTTCTGTTTTCAATACAGAAAGTGAAAACGACAGGGGCTGGGACACGGTTGGTCGGTAAAGTACTTGTTCCAGCATGAAGATCTCACTTCGGATTCCAGCACAAATAAAAAGCTGGGTGTGGCAGCGGGCTCCTGTGATTCTAGCACTAGGGAGATGGAGACAGGAGGACCCCTGAGTATTGCAGGCTAGCTAGTCTAGCCAGATCAGGAAGCTCTCGGTTTAGTAAAAGACTCAGTGGCCGGGCTTAGCACTGGATAGGTCATCTCTACCACGTCCAGCAGGGCTCAGGAAACACTGCAGAAGAGCTCCTGGAAAGAATGAGTGATGCTCTCACTGATGCCAGATAACACCTCTGTGGAAATGGTGGGAGACACCGAGGAAATTCAAAACGCTTCCACATAGAAAATAAGAGGATGCTGAGAACTCATTTCTAAAGGAGATTTTACCATGCCCTCCAAGACTCAAGCAGCATTGTGGAAGAGGGGATGGAAAGAATGTAAGAGTCACGGGGTGTGTAAGCATACTTTGGGCTGCTGTCCTTCCTACGTGAACAGACTGCTGCACTCATCAGCCCCAGGTGGTTACCAATATCCCCACAAGACCAGCACAGTTCTGAACCTGTCGGCATTTTGACACGGAGGATGGAAGAGGGAAAAAAATAATAATAATAAAGGAGACAAGAAAACAGAAGAAGTGCTTTGAAAGAGGAGGGTCCTCAGGCGATGGTGATGGGGGACAAAAGATGGATAAAAGGAAGGGAATACAATCAAATTACTGTATGTTCATATAGTAAAGTTGTCAATAAAAAAGTCCCTGTCTCCAAAAATAAAGTCGAAGCGACTGAGGAAGATACCTGAGGTTAACCTCTGGCCTTCGCACACACAAGCACGCTCACAATTTCACATGCATGTACACACAGACGACATACGCATACAAAAATGTAAAGAAAGAGAAAAAGTCAATTCCAAATGATCACTGAAAGTCATCAGCGAGTCCTTACCTCGGTTCTCTAGAAGAAATACCGTGACAGCCTAACTTACCCAGTGTGTGCTATTAACTGTCCTGAATCGAAGTGTGTATGTGAAAGTCATAGAGACAAAGTCTTCCTGCAGGTTCCACTGTACTTGCACCATCCGTTTCATGCCCCACACTGGGTTGACACTTAAAATTTCAGGTGGCTCGGTTTTCACTGAAAATCAAAAATCACACAGTCCTCATATGTACAGACAGACGAGGGCTGCTAACAAAACTGCTCCAACGCAGAAGTACAGTACCCTTGGCCCAGAGAACAACTGGCAGGGCACGTTCTGTCCTGTGCCCCATACAGATGGCATGAGCACGGTCATGTGCAGGGAATGCCACCCTGCCCAGCCTCCTGCCCCTCCCCAAGGAGGTGTGCCATATGAAGGTCATACTATCTGCCAAGCAGAAGGGAGCAAGAGATAAGGGTACAGATGGTGACAACCACTGTTGACACAATGATCACAAACCATGGGTTACAGAGTAAGTTATCATGACGAATCTTTTTAAAAATATTTTTATTTATTTGCAATCAGAGAGAGACAGATAGAGAGCATAGAAACAGACAGAGAGAATGGGTGTACCAGGGCCTCCAGTCACTGCAAATGAACTCCAGATGCATGTGCCACTTTGTGTATCTGGATTTATGTGGGTCCTGGGGAATCAAACTCGGGTTGTTAGGCTTTGCAGGCAAGTGTCTTAACTGCTGAGCTATCAAACCTTTTTAAAGCAATTACACAACCGTCTTTTTTTTTTTTTTTTTTTTTTTTTTTTTTGGTTTTTCGAGGTAGGGTCTCACTCTGGTCCAGGCTGACCTGGAATTAACTATGTAGTCTCAGGGTGGCCTCGAACTCACTGCAATTCTCCTACCTCTGCCTCCCGAGTGCTGGGATTAAAGGCGTGCGCCACCACGCCCGGCATTACACAACCGTCTTTGAGGCCCACAAAAAAAAAAAAAAAAAAAAAAAAACACCCTCTAGAAAGTACTTTTCATTTTCCTTGCACACTGTAAACATCATAGTCCCAAATTTTTCTCCTTGAGAATATGTATTTTAGGCAGCCATGGTGATTCTCACCAGTAGCCCCAAAACTGGGGATGCTGAAATGGGAGGACTGAAGTAACTTCGAGGCTAGCCGGGACTACAACTATTATTGTTTTTATTTCTTCTGTCTTTTTGTTTTGTTTTGTTTTTTTGAGGCAGGGTCTTGCTCTAGCCCATGCTGACCTGGAATTCACTATGTAGCCCAGACTCATGGTAGTGCTCCTAAGCTTCCTGAGTGCTAAGACTACAGGCATAAGCCACTAACCCTGGCAGAAGCTCTGTTTAAAAAAAAAAAAAAAATCCAAATAAGCCAATGGGAGAGAGAAAAATCACCAATGGAGATACTCAACAGTGGACACTGCAAGCTCTATCCAAATTTGGCCAGCCAGGCCAAATGAGCCAAAGGGTGCAATAGTGGCATGTCTGTTATGGGGAAACCAACTGCTCTCTAATTGGTAATTGGACTGGAGGTCCGCTCCATGGGAGGGAAAACATCCCTGATACTGAAAACCTATGATGGGGGAACTCATGAACCCTAGAGGTGTAATGTCTGCTGGTGTCTGGCTAAATGTATATACTATGCTCACCAAACTGCCCAGTAAGCACTTCTCTTAATGCTCACACACACATATTAATGCTACTCTCACTTTTAGTGAGAAGCTCCTCTTTTCAGATGGCGGTGACCTTGGGAGAACTCAGAAGGCACCATGGTGCTGAGAAGAAGTGACAGAGGAGTGCTCAGAACTGAAATATCTGTATCACATCTTCCAAGGCTCAGGGTCCATTGCGGAAGAGAGGGCAGAAAGAATGTAAGAGCCAAAGGAAGGGTAGGACTGCTTACCACATGCTCCTCCAGACACAAAATGGCCTGGATATCCATGACCTCACAGTGCCTGACACTATCTACACAAGACCTTCATGATAGGAGGAAAAGATGATGACATCAAAATGAAAGAGAGACTGATTGAGAGGGGGAGGGGATATGATGGAGAGTGGAGTTTCAAAGGGGAAAGTGGGGGGAGGGAGGGAATTACCATGGGTTATTGTCTACAATTATGGAAGTTGTCAATAAAAAAGTTAATTATAAAAAAAAACCCAAATAGGCATTTTCTTAAACAAAACCATAAAACAAAAAAGGAGATGTTTTGGTTTTCCAAAGAATTTTATTCAGCTTCTCCTTAGGCCCATGTATTAAAAGTTTGGTCCTCAGGGCTGGAGCTTAGTGGTTAAGATATTTGCCTGCAAAGCCTGACAACCCAGGTTTGATTCCTCAGTACCGACGTAAAACCAGATACACAAAGTGATGCATGCATCTGGAGTTCATGTGCAGCAGCAAGAGGCCCTGATGCGCCCATTTTTTTTTTTTTTTTCTCTCTCTCTCTCTCTCCACTTGCAAATAAATAAAAATATTTCTTAAAAGTTTGGTCCTTACCCTGTGGCCACTAGGGGGTTGCAGTTTTCAAAAAAGAATTAATAGATCACAATTGGTCAGACTTTAAAAATAAGCTTTTCAGGGCTGGAGAGATGGCTTAGCGATAAAGTTGCCTGCCTGCTAAGCCTAAGAACCCGGTTCCAATCTCCAGGTCCCACGTTTAGCCAGATGCAAAGTGACGCAAGGGCGCAATGCTGCACTTGCCCACAAGGGGGGTGCACACATCTGGATTTCGTTCACAGCAGCTGAGAGATTGCTGGCGCGCCCATCTCTGTTTCCCTCTCCCTCTCTCTCTGTCTCTCTCTCTCTGTCTCTCTCTCCAAAAATAAATAAAGTAAAAAAATAAAAATCAATAAAAAATATAAGCTTTTCACTCCCCATGAGCAATGACAAGTGGGGGAGGCTTATTTCTCTGAGTACAACTGCAAGAAGAACTAAACAGCCAGCATACTTCATTTCTCATCCAACCCACTCCTTCCTTCTTTAATTTTTCCTTCTCTTTCCTTCCTTTTTTCTCCCTTTCTCCCTCCTTCCATCTTCCTTCCTTCCTGCTGTCCTCCACTCCCTCTGCTGTTCCTACCTTTTTAAATGAGAGGCATTTTCTAAACGACCAGAGCATATACCTACACTTCCTTGAGTTTTGAGTTTACTTTTGAGTCCACAGATACTTCTATTTAAAAGGGAGAAGGGAAACTATTCAACAATATTATATAAGACTATCACAGCACACTTACCTATGTCATCTAAGAACCAATATGTGATATCAGATTTAATTTTACCATCTCCATTTTGGGCTTCCACTTCAATGCTGCAGTTATCTGGGGGTAATACAGAGGGAGGGAAAAACGAGCACGAGGTACTACTGCTGGCATTACAAATCCAACTGCTTTTTCCAAAAGAGCTTTGAAGGAAAAAGAAATTCAACGTGAGTTTAGTAAAGTAGTTTGCAAACACACTTTAAGCAATATTTGTGCATTTTACTCTGAGTTTCTCTGGAAAATCGTGTGGTTGTCTTAGAACTGGATCCTCTCTCTGCCAAGGGCACCTGCTTCCTGCTTGTCTGAGCTGCTACTAGTCATATGGACCTCCTGGAAACCCTAAGGGCCCATTGACGATTACAACACAGTACATTTCCTACTGGCAAGAAATAACAAATTGACTCCTTAAATTCCAGATTAGAATAAGGGGAGAATTGATTCTTTAAAAGAATCAGGAGATTTGGTAAATAAATTGTGGTAGGTAGATAAATAGGATTTTAAAAATATTTTATTCATTTATTTAGAGAGAGAGGATGGGACTCTAGCCACTGCAAACAAACTGCAGATACATGCGCCACCATGTGCATCTGGCTTACGTGGGACCTGGAGAATCAAACCTGGGTCCTTAGGCTTCGCAGACAAGCGCCTTAATGGCTAAGCCATCTCTCCAGCCCTATAAGTAGGATTTTAAATGATAGTTTTTAGTATATGTTTATTGATGTGATAAGATACACATACATATGGACAGAAAGACATACAGAGACAGACCGACCCTATCAAGCTGTAATTCTCGTGTGTATTAGCAGGAGTCAGATGGGTGGGTTTCGCTGTAGTACGCTATGCAAAAGAAGGAGCAGCGATGAAAAGGAGACTCAGCTGGCAAGATGCCAGTGTGTGCTGGAGTCACGGAAGCTGGTAGCCAGAAAGGAGGCAGGAGTCTCTGGTGCTTATACTCAGTGCTGTGTCGAAGTTATAGACTCAGCCTCTAGCATCAGGGCAGATTTGAATCCTAGGTTTGCCCCTAACCTTGTGATTTGAGTCAGTTCCTTTTCTTCTCCAGAGAAGAAATGTAAAGTGAAGGTAGTAATATTTGTATATCCTGTGAGTGTTATCAGGATGAAACGGGCTAATTCCTTATAATGGGCTGTAAATGTCAGGTAAATAGTACATTGGTCAGTGTGAGATGTTACCTTTATTACTGTAAATTAATACTTCCACATTTATACTTTCTCTCTTTTTCCTAGATCTCTTCAAAACCTTGGCTTAAAAAACTGCCATCTCAGGCTGGAGAGATGGCTTAGTGGTTAAGGAACTTGCCTGCAAAGCCTAAGGACGCATGTTTGACTCTCCAGGTCCCATGTAAGCCAGATGTAGTGACACAAGCGTGCAAGGCTGCATATGTGCACAAGGTGGCACATGCAGCTGGAGTTTGATTTCAGTGGCTGGAGGCTCTGGCGCTCCAATTCTCTCTCTCTCTTGTTCTCACTCTCTCGCATTAAAAAAAAAAGGCCAGTCTGTTGGGCTTGCCTCAAAAAAAAAAAAAAAAAAAAAAAAAAACATCTCTATAACGGCATCTCCAGTTCCTCTTCCCCAGGGGAAGATTCAGTTCTGATGTTCTAGGCATCATTACGTTTTTTATTTATACCATGGAGCTGTCCATCTTATCAGCATACCTCTGCAAGGAGTTGAGATGCCACCCCAGCCACTAGACAGATATCATAGTCACACAGAAGTTGTCCCTGAGAAACACTTTCCTTCCCAAGTGGCTTGACTCGCGGAAGAACCTGAAGCCTCTGCCTCCTCCGTACCCCTACCGATAGGACAGCTCTCATACTTACTACGTCATGTAAACAATGTAGCTGGTCTCATTGGATTTCGTCTCTAGACTCCAAGTGCAAGTCATATTTTTGTCATAGTAAAAAATACAAGAAATGTTCTCAGGCTTAGCTGGTGGGACTAAAAAAAAAAATCATACAAACACAATTTCAGTACATGATAACTACTGCTAAGCATTCAATTTTTAAAGAATCTACCAAATAGATTTGTTTGTATTTGTTACATAGAGCAGAATATCTTTATCAAATTCAGGAAACAAATCTAAATCTGTCTCTTCAATTATTCTTTTTGAAAAGATAAATTTCTACTTTTTTAAACAAATATTTTCTATGTTCCTGTTCAAAAAACAATGCATTAGAAACAAATAAACTACTTGCAATAAGTATAAAATACTGGCAAACTACTAAGTAAAACATCAAATGAACTATTCTGAATAGCCACTTAATAAATGATGTAGACAGAAGAGGAAAATACAAAAATGCTTATTATCAGAACACTGTATCATAAAGAAATATCTTCAGGTGTGTTTTCATATCTTGCTCTTGACACTTCCTTACTGAACATGAAAAGCAGATATCATCATCCAGAACAGGAGAATAAGTCCTCACTATACCCTTAGGTAGAATTCAGAGATTCATTAACATTAGTGGAGAAAAAAAAAATCAAGTCTCATTTTTCACTAACCTACGTTGAATTTAGAATATCCTTCCATTATGAATGTAGTCAACAAACTGTGGTAATAATATCATTGCCTATGAATGTCACCATTAAAAAGATCACAAATGGGCTGGAGAGACGGCTTAGTGGTTAAGGCGCCTGCCTCCTAAGCCTAAGAACACTGGTTCCAATCTCCAGTGGTTCCAATCTCCAGGTCCCACGTTTAGCCAGATGCAAAGTGACGCAAGGGCGCAATGCCACACTTGACCACAAGGGGGCGCACGCATCTGGATTTCGTTCACAGCAGCTGAGACACTGCTGGAGCACCCGTCTCTATCTGTCTTCCTCTCCTCTCTCTCTGTCTCTCTCTGTGTCTCTCTCCAAAAATAAATAAAAATAAAAAAATTTTTTTAAAAGATCACAAATATTTTTATATTTTATTTTAGTTGTAGATGACATATAATATAAGATAGGGGCTGGGGAGATGGTTTAGTGGTTAAGGCATTTGTGTGAAAAGCCTAAGGACTCATGTTCAACTCTCCAAATCCCATGTAAGCCTGATGCACAAGGTGACGCAAGTGTGCAAGGTCACACATGCACACAAGATGGTGCACATGTCTGGAGTTCGATTGCAGTGGCTGGAGGTCCTAGTGTACCAATTCTCTCTTTCTCATAAAAAAATAAGATGTTGGGCTGGAGAGATGGCTTAGTGGTTAAGGCACCTGCCTGCGAAGCTTAAGAACACTTCTTTGAATCTCCAGGTCCCATATATAGCCAGGCGCAAAAGTGACGCAAGCATGCAATGTCACAAATGCACACAAGGGGGTACACACGTCTGGAGTTCATTCACAAGGGCTGAAAAGACCCTGGAGTGCCCATTCTCTCTCTGCCTGGTTTTTTCTCTCTCTCAAATAAAAAAATATATATTTATAAAAAAAAGAAAAATAAGATGTCACTATTTCTGAGTTAATTATTAGACAAGATTATTGTTAGATATACACTAGTCATTAAATCTCATTTAGTGTGTTAATAAAGAATATATCACAAGTTTGTTTCTTTGATAATCTAATTTCATTTTAACATATTTGGGGTTCTTTTTAATCCTGTTTTTGTTTCTGTTTTGAGAATACAGACACTATTTTGAGAACTGGCCCATAGATTGTATCAGGTGACCATGAGGCTTATCTCACACACACACACACACACACACACACACACACACACACACGAACTGAGAGCAGTTATAGACTAAGGACAATGTGCAGCTTTGAAGCTCAGACGAACACTTTGTGAATAAGCTTCAGGAGAAGAAGGCATATTTTGAAGAGAGAAAGGCAGTCTAAGTTACTTTTACATTTACAGATCAAATCAAGGCACCTCCAGTGCTTCCTAAAAAGGAAGCCTATCTGATAACAAGTAGGAGGAAAAAAAAACCATCACTTCTACCACAGAAAAGATGAACAGGAGGAAAGCAAGCGGGGAGAGCAAAGAGCTCAGGAGTCAGAGTCCCTGACAGCAGAGCCAACATGGAGATGGCTCTGACAAGCCGTCTGGGCTGGTGTCCTGCTCCATGGGGTAGGGTGGGGAAGCAGAAAGTCTAGAAGAAGCTAGACTTGAGTCCTGAGCACCACGTGCAGTGTGGCATGACAGTCTCAACCTGCATATGCCACTCTGCACACACACTCCCTGGAGGTGGACAGAACATGCGAGGGTTCAGACTTCCCTGTGCCTGAGGTAGGGCTGGAAATAGATCTGCGAGACTGATCTAGGCCTGGGATAAGGATGAAGATTTGTGCACCAGGGACTTCCGGACCAAAGGCAACCAACCTGACCTGGGCGTGGCCTTCCAGAGTAAGTACCAACACGATGCCCCAACCACCAGATAAAGCCAAGTACCCCACAATGAATAGCAGAGGAGGGTTGGACTCCACCAGACCGTCCAGAAAAGACCAGAGACAACACAGGAATTTGTTCTCACAGATGCTGAAGCCCTATAAATCTGCTCATACACTTATACACTATCCTAAGGAGGAGTAGGAGTGGGGTCCACAGCAGGAACTGTGGACCAGGAGTTTTACACTCAAAGATACTGAATTAACCAAAACACATTGGGAACCAGAAGAAAGATAATGTTAACAAATTTCAGGAATGCCCAACCCTTCTACTCTCTCATTCCTGCCTGACTTTCCAGTGGGGAAGGACTTTTTTTTTTTTTTTTTTTTAATTTTTAAAGCATTTTGTTGAGTCTCACACATGAACATACTATAATTTGATTTTGTTGCCCTCCTATTCTTTTATAAAAACCTTTTATTGACAGCTTCCCTAAGTATAGACAATAAACCATATTAATGGCTTTTGATTAATTTAAAAACACATATTTTTGTTTTAATTTATTTATTAGAGACAGAGAGTGGGAGAGAGAGAGAATGGGTACACCAGGGCCTTTAGCCACTGCAAACTCCAGACACATGCACCACCAGTGCATCTGGCTTCTGTGGGGACCTGGGTTCTTAGGCTTTGGCGTGCCTTCTGAAGTGAACTAGCTTACACAGAAAACAAGGGCAGTCTGCATCTCTGTAAGCTGAACAAAGAAAGCCGTCTGTAGTTTAACTCTGTTGATAGTAGTGCCTTGGCATAGAAAGGCATAAAAGGCTTCCAGAATAAGTGGCATCCATCATTTTGTTTAGATTTCAGTATTTATGCCGGGGGTGGTGGCACACACCTTTAATCCCAGCACTCAGGAGACAGACGTAGGAGGATCGTCATGAGTTTGAGTCCACTCTGAGACTACAGAGTGAATTCCAGGTCAGCCTGGGGAGAGACCCTACCTCGAAAAATCAAAACAAAAAAAAAAATAGATTTCAGCATTTGTGATCTTTAAAAATGTTTTATTTACTTGTTTACATGAGATAGGGGGCAGATAGAGAGACAGAGAGCAAGCCAGGGCTTCTAGCCATTGCAAACAAACCCCAGACACATGAGCCACCTTGTGCATCTGGCTTTACATAGGTACTGGGGAATCAAACCTGGGTCCCTAGGCTTGATAAGCAAGCGCCTTAACCGATGAGCCATCTTTCCAGCCCCAGTATTTGTGATTTTTCAAAAATATATTTTATTTATTTATTTGAGAGAGAGAAAGAGGCAGAGAGAGAGAGAGAGAATGGGTGCACCAGGGCCTCCAGCCACTACAAATGAACTTCAGATGCATGTGCCACCTTGTGCATCTGGTTTATGTGGATCCTAGAAAATCAAACCAGGATCCTTTGGCTTTGTCAAAGCAACAACAGCAGCAAATTCCTGCACATGGAAAAATGAAGTAAATAAATAAGGGCTGGAAAATAGCTTAGTGGTTAAGACACTTGCCTGTGAAACCTAAGGACCCAGGTTTGATTCCCCAGGACCCATGTAAGCCAGATGTACAAGGTGGTGCATGCTCCTGGAGTTCCCATTCATCCTCTCTCTTTTTCTCTCTCTCTCTCTCATAAATTTTAAAAAAAAAAAGTCTTCACATATATGTTATGTGAAACTAAGATGCTCTGTACTGCCAAGAAAACAAAGAACTAAGAAACAGGCTGGGTACGGTTCAACATGCCTTTTTTTTTTTAATATATTTTATTTTGTTTATTTATTTATTTGAGAGAGAGGGAGATACAGAAATAGGCAGGTAGAGAGAGAGAGAGAGAGAGAGAGAGAGAGAGGGAGAGAGAGAGGGAGAGAATGGGTGCGCCAGGGCCTCCAGCCACTGCAGACGAACTCCAGATGCATGCACCCCCTTGTGCATCTGGCTGACGTGGGTCCTGGAGAATCGAGCCTCGAACCGGGGTCCTTAGGCTCCACAGGCAAGCGTTTAACCACTAAGCCATCTCTCCAGCCCTCAACATGCCTTTAATCCTAGCACTTGGGAGGGCCACAGAGGCAGGAGGATCACCTGAGACTACATAATGAATTCCAAGTCAACCTGGGCTAGAGTGAGACTCTACCTTGAATAAATTTTAAAAAAAAAGAAAAGAAACAGCCTTCAGCATAGGAGAAAATATTTATAAACTATACATCTGATTAGGAGTTAATATTCAAAATGTATAATTCAAACAATGGCAAGAAAACAAATAATCTTATTTTAAAATGGGCAAAATAAGCCAGGAGAACTAGAAGTTCAATGCCAGCCTCAAGTACAAGGCCATCATGGGCTACATGAAACTCTGTCTCCAAGAGGGTGCAGGCACCTGAGGGACATTTCTTCTTCTTTTGGGGGGGATGGTTTCAAGGTAGGGTTTAGGGTCTCACACTAGCCCAGGCTGACCTGGAATTCACCATGTAGTCTCAGGGTGGCTTTGAACTCATGGCGATCCTCCTAGCTCTGCTTCCCGAATTCTGGGATTAAAGGTGTGTGCCACCACGCCTGGCCTAAATAGACATTTCTTTTCTTTTTTTTTTTTTGGTTTTTCGAGGTAGGGTCTCACTCTGGCCCAGGCTGACCTGGATGGAATTCACTATGTAGTCTTAGGGTGGCCTTGAACTCACGATGATCCTCCTACCTCTGCCTCCCGAGTGCTGGGATTAAAGGCATGTGCCACCACGCCCGGCCTAAATAGACATTTCTTAAGAGAAGACATACAAATGACCACCAGGATTATGAAAACAAGGTAAATATCATTAATTATCAGGGAAATGCAAATCAAAATTATGAGACATCCATTCACTCCTATTAAAATAGTGATGACCAGCAAGTCACAAGATAACAAGAGTTGGCAAGAATGTGGGAAGAAGGGACATCACATACTGTGTGGGAATATAAATTAGTAGAGCATTGTGAAAAGGAAAATGGAGGCTCCTAAATCCTAAAAATTTAAAACTGGAACTCCAATATGATCCCATTAATGAGTTTATATCCAAAGAAAGTGAAATTATGTTGAAGAGATATTTGCATAATCATGCTTAGTGTAGCACTGTTCACAACAGCCAAGATATGGAATCAACCAAGGTGTCTATGGATGAAGGCCTTGTTAAAGAACATGCGTTTAGATATGTGGGTGAGTAGGGATGAAAGTCAATAGCAGAGACCAGGAAGCTAGAAAGGAGTTAAGCCATCTCTCCAGCCCCCAAAGTTGTTGTTTTTTTGTTTGTTTGTTTTTGCTTTTTTTTTAAAAAAGACAGAAATGAGCATGGTGGGGCACACCTATAATCCTAGCACAAGATATTCACAAACCCTGTGTTGTGTACCTGTGGATGTTCAGAGTCCAGATGCCACTTTGCTTCAAAGTGAGAAGGTCTGTTCAAAGGAATAAGAACCACATGATCCATAACACGTTGACCTACCTGCCAGGATGAATTTGCAGAATAAAGGGAACGCCCACAGTGTCCAGGTCCACATGGCTCCTTAATTAACTTCCAGGAGGCTGTAGAAAGAGCTCAAAATGTTATCAATCAGGGGATAGATTGCTTCTTGTCTCCAAGGTAATAGGACTCCCGTGACAAGAAGGTTCTGGGCATTTGGACAGGAATGAAGGATCTTATTTCCACTCCATTCCATTCTATGCTGTGCTTGTAGTGGGGAGTATGGGGAGGGTCACTTCAAGACTTTATGGATCTGAAGCATCTTCTGGCCTGTGCCCTCTGTTCCTCAGGAGCATCACACTGTTTCACACCTCCATGCTTTGTGTGTGTCTATAAAGCCCCCTTTCCTGTGTGATGAATGTTTGGGGAGTTTATTGTTTTTCATTGTCCGTGGTTTCTAGCTCATAATCCCTCCCCAAGGTAGACCATAGAAACTAAAATTTCTATCTGTTTGGTTTTTTCGAGGTAGGGTCTCACTCTAGTCCAGGCTGACCTGGAATTCACTGTGTAGTCTCAAGGTGGCCTCGAACTCATGGTGATCCTCCTACCTCTGCCTCCCGAGTGCTGGGATTGAAGACATGCGCCACCACAGCTGGCTTCATGCTCAGTATTTTTGTGGGTGCTGAGCATCTAAACTCAAGTACTCATGCATGCACAGTAAGCACTCTACTCAATGAGCCATCTCTCCAATCCAGACATATTTTACATTTATTTCCATAGTTTTCACTTTCATTTACATTTTATTTGTTATGTGTTAGGTTTTTATATGAAATTGCTATTGTTATATTAATAACAGCCAAATATTTGCAATTTCAGCCCAATGAAGCAAGGATATCCTTATGTTTTATATATGGTACTGAGTGCATACGTTGCTCACAACGAGATTAAGTACTGTCAGGTCACTACGGTCAATTGTAATAGTAAGAGCCTGTTGAGTGCTGATTCCATTACACAAATTATATCCTCTCCTCAGAATCCCTGTAGAGTTCGTATTATGTCCACTTTAGATATGGAAAGTGAACATCAGAGACAGCTGGAAACATTTCAAGAACAACAGTTTGGAAGCAAGCAAAGGAGCCCATGGCTGTCTAATTCGGAAGTGCAGGCTTTCAGCTCCTGTCTTGTAGTGACTCTTAGTGAGGTACTCTCCCTTAGCTCTCCAGCCACCAAACTCCAACATCAACAAATTTTCCCCTGACTCACCTTAGCCTAATTTTCTCTAGTCTAGAGTTTCCAGAAACATAAATGTAATTTATTCAGACAATTTTCCCAACTCCTGGCTCCCATGACTTCCCACCCCAGCATTTTCAAATAGGACCTGCCAAAGGAGTAGATTCTTATAACTGTCAGCAACTATCTAAGGAGAAAGTAAGCCACGGTTTCCAACCTGCACTTTCCCTGAAGAAAAGAGACAGCAAACCCTTACGGAGTAGAAATAGAGGGTTTGGGTTTTCACTGAACTTTACAATGAGTAGGCACTCACCTTCGGGGAGCAGGTGGTATCCCACAGACGACCTGCTGGTTCGCAGGATCCGTATCAAAGCCAGGTTCACCCACTAAGCACAACCCAGGACGGAGGGGATGCTGTGCGTGCGCTTCATCTTCACAAAGATGGGCACTTCCTCTCCACTTGTCTGGGGCCTTTCCCTCGACTTTTAAAAGCCCAGCCCAACCCAGGATGACACTAACCACTTCTGCTGGGAAATGGATTGCATTACTGTAACTGAAAAATAAATAAATGATCGTGCTTCTGTTAGGCTGCTCAACATTAAGTGAAATATCTGAAGTGACTGTAAACAACTAAAAGAAATTAGGTTTCCATTCAGGAAGTCCTCACAAATGCGGCAATAGATCAAATGTTGAGGGTGTCATCAGCTCAAGGACAAATATGCACCATGTCATCACCTTTAAGCAAGAAAGGAGCTGGCCCAGTATGGTGGCGCATGCCTCTAATCCCAGCACATGGGAGGCAGACGTAGGAGGATCACTGTGGGTTCGAGGACACCCTGAGACTACACAGTGAATTCCAGGTCAGCCTCGGGTAGAGCAAGACCCTACCTCAAAAAAAGAAAGAAAGGGCTGGAGAGATGGCTTAGCAGTTAAGGCATTTGCCTGCAAAGCCAAAAAGGATCCTGGTTCAATTCTCCAGGACCAACGTAAGCCAGATGCACAAGGGGGCTCTTGCATCTGGAGTTCGTTTGCAGTGGCTAGAGGCTCTGGCACACCCATTCTCTCTCTCTCTCATAAATAAATAAAATATATTTTTTTAAAAAAAGGAAAGAGAAAGAAAGAAAGAGAGAGAGAAAGGAAAGAGAGAAATACAGAAAAAGAAAGGAGCTGAAGGAAAGAAATAGTGGCAGTTAGCTCGAAAGAGAAATCTATAATTCTTATTTCTGTCTAAATTTCCGAACCAAATTTCTATGTCTATTTGAACTGAGAGGCAGGAGCCCCAGCCTTAGCTACAGACAGTAATGCTAATTTTTAAGGTGTGGTGCTCTTGCTGTGTGTTGGGGATAGTACTGAGAACTTTAGCTTTCTCATTTAATATTCGCAAAAATCCCATGGCACTGGCAGTATTCCTACTTGACAGGTGAAGATACTGAGTCTGTAACAACTGAAAAACTGTACAAAGCAGTGAAGCCAAAAACTGAAGCAAGGCATCCTCATGCTGAGCTTCCCATAAGTCAAAGGATTGAAGTAGATGATTTCTGGATCCCTCCGAGCGCCACTATTTTTTAATCTTCTGCATATGACTGACATTTCATGAAGAAACAGACTAGGGAAGAGGTTGTGACCAACATGGAAGGAACACAATGTAAGTTTGAAATCAAGCTATGTTTGCAAGCCTCATGGATTTCACTTTAAATTCTGCATCTTCCTCCGTCAGTGTTCCACTATGTAGAGGTTAACAGAAACAAAGACAGTCAAAGATAGTCGGTTATAAATATAACATGTAAGGTTCAATTATAATGGACTATATAAGAAAGCTGAATATGACCATAAAGTCCGAGTTTATTCAAACAATGTTTAGTAAGCACCTAGTATATGTTTAATGTACGTCTAGAAATGTTATGTATTGAGGAAAATTCTGGTTAAGACATGGCCAACAGAGCATGCACATCTGCCTCCCCTCTCTCAGGAAACTCCATGTAAACTGTAACAGAGGAATACGAATGATGCACCACCACAAAGCAAAGCTAATGAGAAAAGAAACAATAGTAAATGAGAGAAAAAATGAATAAAATGAATTGGTAAAGAAGAGAAAGCTGAAGCTTAAAAGTACCCGAAAGAGGTGTCAATACGAAGCAATAAAAGTAAAAAAAAAATCTTAAAAACAGAGCTGGAGAGATGGCTCAGCGGTTAAGACATTTGCCTGCAAAACCTAATGACCCAGGTTCAATTCCCCAGGAATTCCTCAGGACCCAAGTAAAGCCAGATGTACAAAGTGGTTCACATGGCTGAAGTTCATTTGCAGTGGCTAGGTGCCCTGGCAAACCCATTCTCTTCCCCTCTCTCTCTCCCCTTGCAAATAAATAAATAAAATTTTAAAAAAGAACCAATAAAAAGCCATGGAATCTCACATGGATCAAAAATTTGAAGCACCATTTAGTAAAAGTGACCTTGTATTTCTAGACTTGCCTACTTGAAACAAAACTTATCAATAATCCCCAAAACCAATCAATACTTTGATAATCCACCAACGTGCAAAGTCAGAAAAGTCACCTGATGTACACATTCCCAGCTGAGGCTGAATAAGACAATGGACTGCCTTTTGGTCTGAGGTCAGACTACACAAGCATCCCTGTTGTGGTCCATTAGTGCTCTTCCTCCACAACCTCCCCCCCTCATTTTTTTTTTTACATTTTTGTGTCTCTTATCAGTTTCAAATGACTGCATAGTCCTAAAGTGATAGCTATTATTCCTATGCCTAAGTACATGTACCTCATCAAACAAAGACATTTCAGATAAAGCTTCACACAAGCATAAACTGTAGTGCTTGGCCATGAGTTCAATGCTGATAAACCAACAATGTTTACCAAATAAGGTGTCTTTAAAGGGACACACAAGGGCTGGAGAGATGGCTTAGCGGTTAAGGCATTTGCCTGCGAAGCCTAAGGACCTCAGTTCAATTCTCCAGGTCCCACGTAAGCCAGATGCACATGGTGGCACATGCATCTAGAGTTCGTTTGCAGTGGCTGGAGGCCCTGGCACACCCATTCTCACTCTCCCCCTCTCTCTGTCTCAAATAAATAAATAAATAAATAAATAAATAAATAAATAAATAAATAAATAAATAAATAAATAAAATAAAGGGACACACAAAACTAGATTATGTATTGTTTAGCTGGTGAAATATCATGAGAGAACTAATTTAACTCCTCAGAGAAGAGCATCGGTGTCTAGATTGCAAGGTCTCACCACACTCAGCATAATAAATGAAAATAGATTCATCCTGAAGTGCAAAACAGAGGAACTTGCCTCTTAATTTCCATAAGGAGAATAATTCGTTATTTGCTAATTCAGTGTTTTCAGTGACTACTGGGAATAATCAGAATTGGTTGTTTCATGGGAAAATGAAGAGAAAGCTTGGTTGAAACTATGAAAGAGAAGAAGATGGTCCAAATTCTTCCCTCCTCATCCAAATATCAATCAAGGAAGAAGGGTGGGTAAAGACATGCTCAAACAGGAAGTTTGCAGACATGTTTCTTTCAGGCAACCTTCAAGATGTTATTGACAAATGTGCAGTATTAAACAAGTACATAGAGCTGGAAAGATGGCTTAGCGGTTAAGGCGCTTGCCTGCAAAGTCAAAGGACAGACCCAGGTTCAATTCCCCAAGACCCATGCACAAGCCAGATGTACAAGATGGCACATGTATGTGGAGTTGGTTTGCAGTGAGGCCATGGTGTACCTATTCTCTCTTTTTCTCTCTCTCTTTCTCCCTCTCTCTCTTCCTGCCTCTTTCTCTCTCAAATAAATACAGTAAATAAAAATTTTAAAAATAATAATAAAACAAGTGCATAAGCCCAAATCAAAGGGAAAATATGGGCTCTCACAATCAGAAGCACTCCAAGAATGATGACCAGGGGAGCTCCCAGGATGGCAGGAGAGCAGCAGGTTCTGAAAGCAGCTTTCCCAGACAAGTGGAAGACACGGAGCTCAAGCAAAATTTAAAAAAGAGAGAGAGAGATGTTCAAACTTGAAAAGCTTTGCTTCACCCTTGGAAAGTTTGAAGGATTAGTGCATGGTAAATGAAAGCATGAAGGGCATAATTATAGAACTCAAAGAAAAATATTAAAATGTATAAGAACATATTTTGTAGTGTGACAAGTGGTTCAGCTATGAATAACTATACAGTCATAACAATGCAACATTGATGGATTTAACCAAAAATTGTGAAATAATTATATTGGAAAAAAGAAAAGTGTTTGTAAAGTATGTGTGTGTACAGATATGTGTGTGTAGGATTGCCAAGGGAGTTAAGTTCTTTTCTACAGTAAGAAGTCAATAGAGCCAGGAGTGGTGGCTCACGCCTTTAATCCCAGCACTTGGGAGGCAGAGGTAGGAGGATCACCATGAGTTCGAGGCCACCTTGAGAATACAGAGTGAATTCCAGGTCAGCCTGGGTTAGAGTAAGACCCTACCTCAAAAAAACAACAAAACAAAAAGAAGAAGAAGAAGGAGGAGGAGGAGGAGGAGGAGGAGGGGGCTGGAGAGACAGCTTAGCAGTTAAGGCGCCTGCCTGCTAAGCCTAAGAACCTGGTTCCAATCTCCAGGTCCCACATTTAAGCCAGATGCAAAGTGATGCAGGGGCGCAATGCCACACTTAACCACAAGGGGGTGCACACATCTGGAGTTCATTCACAGTGGCTGAGAGACTGCTGGCGTGCCCATTCTCTATCTGTCTGTCTCCCTCTCCCTTTCTGTCTCTCTCTGTGTCTCTCTCCAAAAATAAAAATAAATAAATAAAATAAAAAAAGAAGTCAGTAGACAATTCTAAAACAATTCAGTATTGGGTGTGATGATGCATGCTTCTAATTCCAGTATTTGGGAGGCTGAGACAGGAGGATGTGAGTTCAAGACCAGCCTGGGTTACATACCAAGCTCAAGGCCAGCCTGAGCTATGTAAGTGAGGCCTTATCTTGGAACACCGAGGGCTGGGGTATAGAGTCGTAGATCATTTGCCTAGCATGGTTCAATCTTCAGTACAGAGAAGGGAAGTGAAAGTGATTGTTTCTGGGAAGAATGCTTAGAAGAGATATGGCATTGGGTTACTTTGTCCATTATGAGCCCTGAGTATTGTCTGGGTTTGTAACTGGGTGTACTCTGTACATGTATTACTTTGTATCATGTAAAATTTAATGTGTTCTCTATCTTTAATGTCACTATCAATCTGATGCCTCAACCAGCTGAGACAGGAAAGGCATGAGGAGAGAGAGCTCTGCCCTCTGTGGTCAGGAGCAGATCTCATGCACTGACAATGGCCTTGGGTTCAGACAGCCCTGACCTGAGACCCACAGGTGGATGAGAGTCTGGAACCACCTAACTGTCACTCATCTGTAGATCTCAGGAACTTTGAAGTTCCCAGTTGTGCATGATGCCCACAATGCCACCCGTCCAGCAAGGTGATTAACATTCAGAACTTGAAAGTCCAAGGCAGGTCCCCACCTGCGCTGACGTCAGCCCTGTGGCTGCTTTGCTCCAGCTAAAACAGACAACCTCAGAATGAAAAGCTAAGAATGGCCAGCAGAGTTACAAAACAGGAAAACGGCCACTAGGAAGATAGATCCTCCTACAATAGTGTGATGGTTAAGTTTGTGTCAACTTGACTTGTTTAGGAATCCACAGACATTCCTCATAAGTGTGTTTCTGAGGCTGCCTCTAGGAAGGATTAACTAAAGGAAGAATCCTGCCCCCAGGGGTAAGCCTTCCCCCAGAGTGGGCGGCCCCTCTTGGAGGAGGGGGCTGGTTGATAAAAAGGAGCTCTGGGAAGAAAGGCTCTCTCTCTCCCACCTGGCTGCCGGTGCTACTAGCTGCTTGGTGTTTTCTGCTTGGTACCTGCTGCTTGGTGTTGCTGCTCTCCAGTGTGGACTGAAGACCAGGGTGGACTGAAGAGCAGCGTCTCTCCAGGAAGCCTCCAGGCCTTCAGTGCCGGATTGGGACTGCTGAGGCCTCCAATGCATTGAGAACCGGGTTTCTTGACTCTCGGACCTGCAACCTGCTATTGCTGGACTGTGTAAGCTAATCCAATAAATTCCCTTTTAATACAATTCATTCTATCCATTCTGTTCCTCTAGAGAACCCTGACTAATACAAATAGTGAATGATTTGATACCCCACTCTCATATCCAAACTAAAAATCAATAAAGAAACCTCCGAGTTAAACTATACCATGGATCAAATGGACTTGACAAATATCTACAGAATATTCCATTCAGCAGAAATAGGACACATTCTTTTTCAGAATGTGCCCATGGAACTTTCTCTAAAATAGACCACATTCTAGACTAGAAACCAAGTCCTATCAAATACAAATAACATGAAATAATGTCTTGTACCTTATGAGATCATTGTTCAACCAAATTACAATCAATAGCGAGAAAAAACAAATATGTGAGGATTGAATAGTGTACTCTTGAATGACCAGAGGATCAATGGAGAATCAAGGATGCTATATAAAAAATGTTCCTAGAATCAAATGAAAATGGAAACATAACTTACCAGAACCTCTGGGATATAGCTAAAGGACATTCTAAAAGGAAAGTTTATAGCTGAGTGCTTACATTAAAAATCAGCCGATCCGTACTCACTTCGGCAGCACATATGCTAACATTGGAAGGATACAGAAATTAGCCCGGCCCCTGTGCCAGGATGACATGCAAATTCGTGATGTGTTCCATATTTTTAAAAAAATCATATGATCTCAAATAAATACTTAATAATGCACCTCAAGATCCTAGAAAAGCAATAATCATCCAAGCTGAAAAGCAGTAGATGGCAAAAAGTAATGAGATAGAGGCTAAAAGTTCAGTACCTCAAATTGATCAAACAAAGAGTTGGATTTTTGAAAAACTAAAGATTGACAAGTCCCCTAACCAAATGAACCAAGAGCCAGAGAAGACCCAGATTAATCAAATTAGAGATTGAAAATGAGAAATTACTGTAGATGCTAATGAAATGCAAAGAATCATTAGGGACTACTTTTAAAACTTTTATTCCAAAACACTGGAAAATCTGCAAGAAATGGACAAATTTAGGAATTCTTAGACACATATGACCTACAAGAATTAAATCAAGAAGATATAAACAAATAGATTCATAACCGTGAGCAAAAAAATGAAACAGAAAAAAAAAAAGGCCAGAAAAGGATGACTGAGCAGTCCTTAGCATGTGTGTAACAACAGCGTCAAAACACACTAGGAAAAACCTGAAGAACTACAGGGGAAAGCAGCAGAATGCACTGTATCAACTAGAGACTTCAATACCTCTTGCTCAGACAGAAGGTAATTCAGTACATAATTCTACTCACATTCACAGCTGCTTCCTATTCCTCAGGAAGTCAGTGGCATTATTCAAAATATACCACACAGAACTAAATGGACTCAAAGAATATGTCTGTCACCACTGCTAAGGCACTCCAGGAAAAAAAACAGATACATGTCTCTCGCAAAATTACTAGAAAACATTGCTCACTTCCTGCAGAATCTCTGAAACCCTAATTTTCTTTCCACTATTATTTCCATGATTGTACCAGGATTACAAAAGAGCTAACTCCTCCCCCACCCCATTTCTGAACCTAATTTAGTACTGATGATGTCATTTGGAAACCCTAACTCAGTGACTGTGACTCAGATCCCAGTCCAATAGAAATATGGGTAAAGTCAAACCCCATGAATAGGCACATCTGTGCAGCAGACCTTGCTATCAATTTCCAGACTATGGATGTTCCTGGAATTGCTCTTCTATGCCTGCAATAACTTGCTGCCTATTAAACTGAGGTTTAACAAGTTTACTTTCCTTGAAACCAAATGATTTCAGATTTAATAACAAGTTGTAGGATTAACTTAGTGTTAAGAAAAAGGATAAGATGTAAATAAAAATGGAAATTATGAAACAGAAAAGCATAAATTGATCAGGAAAGAAAAGGTAGCAGATGAGGAATTTTAGCAACTAAAGGGATCTTGGGATAGTTTTTTTTCACAACTCTAATGGTCACTCATTGTCCATTTGACTGTATTTAGAGTCACTATGAAAACACAGCCATTGGTGTGTCTCAGGGCATTTCTAGAAAGGATTAACTGAACAGACTTCCCATCCTAAATGTAGATAGCAACGTCCCATGGGCTGGAGTCCTACATCACCTCAAACCATGAGATGAAATAAACCTCCTTTAAGTTGGTTCTCATCAGGTATTTGACGACAGCAAAGAGGAAAGTAATACCATAGCAGAACATGTTGTTCTTGGCTCCAGACCAGACACCCAAGTAAGGGGTGAAGAAGGTAGCAGGGGAGACTTCCAAAGGTTCGGATACGGACACACACACAGCTTTTCCCTCCATGGAGTAGACTCTGTGGTTCCTCTGCCTTGGCTAAAGCCTCTGTATATCTTATATGTTGGATTAAATACATGATTCCTCCAGTAAGAGGTAAAATCATGAAGACCCTTCACTGTACACCTTCTTGTAGTAGGAGGTGAAATCCTGATGCTCCTTCACTGTGCACCTTGTCAAAGTGGATCTGCTTCCTGCTTGTTAAGTCTCGTTGCAAGGCAGTGGCAGTAGGTTTACCACAGCACAGGTGCAGTGCAAGGGGCACATGGGAAGTGAGGCACCAATAGCTGCAGACACCTCACCAGGAAATGAAGGTTACCAAGAGATGGCATATTGGCGGAGACATGGCAGAAGGGGGTATGACCATTTGTATATCTTCTCACTATTAAGCGTAGGGGCTGGAGGGATGGCTTAGCACTTAAGGCACTTGACTGCGAAACCTAAGGACCCAGGTTCGATTCCCCAGGACCCACGTAAGCCAGATGTACAAGGTGGCGCATGCGTCTGGAGTTCGTTTGCAGTTCCTGGAGGCCCCGGCATGCCCATTCTCTCTCTCTCTCTCGATATCCATGACCTTGCAGTGCCTAGCAATACCTTCGCAAAACCCTCAAAATAGAAGAAAAAGATGATGACTTCAAATTAAAAGAGAGACTAATGGAGAGAGGGAGGGGATATGATGGAGACTTGAGTTCTAAAGTGGAATGGGGGGAGGGAAGGGAAATATCAGGTGGGGGTTTTTTTTGTATGTAAGTATAAAAGTCAATAAAAAATAATAATTAAAAAAAATACAAATAAAACTTTAACAAATAATAGGCTTAAAATGGAGATATTTGTGGGTGAGAGTCCTGTCCACTTGACAGCCTCCATCTTCCTACTGAAATAGAAGAAATGTCCATCTGTTAAGAGAAAGAAGAAACATTTTGAAATACCGACTGCCAGCAATGTACCAGGACCAGATCCTGATGAGGGCAAGCAGAGGTAAGAAGCATGCAATGTCCTCCATTACTGGAAAAATAAATGTTCTGAGGTTTCAGATGCTCACTGCTCACTTGAAAACAGCTCTAAGAACAGAACATACTGTCTATCAATCTAGATACTTTAAAGTTCACGTATATCATCTTCAATCAAACATTATATATAACAGATGCTGTTGTGGGTTCATCTTCAATAAATTGATACAGGATGCTCTAGCAGGAGGAGGCCAATTTGGAAGAAGTAGGTCACCGTGAGGGGAAGGGTTGTTGTCACTAGAGGAATATCTTGTCCCTGGTCCCTTCCCCTTCGCTATGGAATAAACCACGTTGCCTTCTCCTTCCTGCCATGACGTTTTGCTCTCTGTGCATTGGCCCAGAAGCAATGGAGTGAAATCAGGAGCCAGAGTAAGTCTTTCTTAAAGTTGATTTTTCTCAGATATTTTGTCACAGGGACAAAATGTGACCAAGTTACATTTTGGGCACAATTCTCACACAGAACATCTCCAAAAAGTTGGTTAACAGGGATATCCAAAAAGGTATTGGAGTTACTAAATGCTGAGTGATTAAAATACCCTTGAAATACATTTATGAGCTCATTACACTTTGATAACACTGCCTTAAATTAATAAATTCTGATTGATTTTCAAAACATACATCTTTAACTAAATATGTGTGCCTTCTGCAGCTCTCGCTTCCAACTGTTCCCTTTCAAGAAGCCACAGTGCCATTGCCAGGGACTGGGAGCTTAAGCGGATTATCACCACGTGTGCTTTGGCTCCACTGGCCCAGAAAATGAAAGCTATAGCAAAACACAATTCCACTTAAGAACAATAACAAAACAAGGCACTTTAAAGTGATGTTTCCGAAATTTCCTCTCCTGAAATATAATAGAATGACATCATATCTTTACAAGGAAATGCAAGTGGATTCCATTACACATCATGCCAAGTACTAAGAATGCATTACCACACTTTCTGTAAATCCTACAGACTTTTCAAGCACTTGCCTCATTAATTACTCTTCAAAAGCCATTTTAGACCCGTGAGTGGAAAATATTACTTCCACATAATTAAGCCTAGCTCACAAATATCAAATGGCTTTAAGATGATAATAACTAAAACAAAACAAAACAAAAAAACATGACCCCTGGACCCAGTCAGTAGTCACTCATATTTTCTTTCATTTTTACTGGGCATTAAGTGGGAGCTTTGTTTAGCAATGATTCGTGGGTCTTGCCTGACCTGCCTCTCAAATCCACCTCTCCCTCAGCCCTCCTGCTTTCTATCCCTCCCTTGCATTGGCATTGGTAAGCAGGCTATGTCCAAAGCCTAAAGATAACACAACCACGAGAAATTTCCACATTATAAGTCTACAATGTTTCTGTGTAGACTGAGATTTGGCAGTATTACCAGGCACTCCATAAATACTTGTTGAATGAATGGACCAGTTGTGTCTTGCAAATCTCATAACAATCTTTGATATCCAAATTTATATGGTTTTTTGTTTTGTTTTGTTTGTTTTATTTTTCGAGGTAGGGTCTCACTGTGGCTCAGATTGACCTGGAATTCACTATGTAGTCTCAGGGTGGCCTTGAATTCATGGCAATCCTCCTACCTCTGCGTCCCGAGAGCTGGGATTCAAAGTGTGCACTACCATGCCCTGTTCAAATGTATGGATTTTTCTTTTTTTTTTTTCTTTTTTAAAATATATTTATTGGTCTGGAGAGATGGCTTAGTGGTTAAACGCTTGCCTTTGAAGCCTAAGGACCCCAGTTCAAGGCTCGATTCTCCAGGACCCATGTAAGCCAGATGCACAAGGGGGGCACACACATCTGGAGTTCGTTTGCAGTGGCTGGAGGCCCTGGCGTGCCCATTCTCTCTCTCTCTCTCAAATAAATAAGTAAATAAAAATCATATATATATATATATATATGTTTTTCAAGGTAGGGTCTTGCTCTAGCCCAGGCTGACCTGAAATTCACTAATGTGATCTCATGCTGGCCTTGAACTCATGGCGACACTCCTACCTCTGCCTCCCGAGTTGGGATTAAAGGTGTGCACCACCACGCCTGGCCCTATTTTATTTTTTTAGAGAGACAGATAGAGAGAATGGACACACCAGGACTTGTAGCCACTGCAAATGAACTCAAGACTCATGCACCACCTTACGCATCTGACTTACGTGGGTCCTGGGGAATCAAATCTGGGTCCTTAGGCTTTTTGGGAAATTGCCTTCTAATGCCCTTATCAAGAAACAGCTTGAATGTTCTCTGTTTTCAGGGACAAAGGGAGTGAGAGTATGGGAAGACAGTGACTAATGCTCAGGTTACTTTTTCTTTATTTAAAAAATATTGGGGGCTGGAGAGATGGCTTAGCAGTTAAGGCGTTTGCCTGCAAAGCCATAGGATCCTGGTTCGACTCTCCAGGACCCACATAAGCCAGATGCACAAGGGGGTGTATGCATCTGGAGTTTGTTTGCAGTGGCTGGAGGCCCTGGCGTGCCCATTCTCTCTCTCTCTCGAATACATAAACAAAATACATTTTAAAAATGTATTTATTCATTTGAGAGAGAGGGAGGGAGGGAAAGAGAATGGGCACGCTAGGGCCTCTAGCCACTGCAAACAAACTCCAGAGATCCAAATGTATGTATTTTTCATAGCTGTGTCTCACTTTTAAAAATCCACTTTCACCTTTGTTAACAGAAAAATCCTGCTCACTTCCCTCTCAAAGAAAGGACAGTCTGTGACTCTTAGCTAGTTGACACTATTGAAAAGAGTATTGACCCTTTATGTATTGCATGAAGGCAAAGATTTGTTCTAACAGCCTTATAATTGGTTTGGGGAGTGCAGTTCGTCTTTTGGTTTTGGTTAAAGCAAATGAATCCTTTCAGTCAGCTGCTTTGCAACCATCCAGGTGTCATTCAGGTCACCACACTTAGAAGGTCCTTTATGTCCAATGCCTTGCTTTTACTGCCTTGAAATTATTTGTTTTAACATATTTATTTATTTGACAGAGAAAGAGGGAGAAAGAGAAGGGGTGGAGAATGGGAGCGCCAGGGCCTCGAGTCACTGCAAATGAATCCAGATGTGCGTACCCCCTTGTGCAGCTGGCTAACGTTGATCCCGGGGAATCGAACCTGGGTCCTTTGGCTTCGCCAGCAAACGCCTTAACCACTAAGCCATCCCTCCAGCCCTGCCTTGAAGTTCTTAACAGCTTATGGGCAAGAGACCCTAAGTTTTCCATTTGTAACAAGCTCCACAAATTATGTAGACAGTCACATCTATAGGTCTGATTCTTATTGAAGAGCATTAGAGTCATCTAAGTTCTTCCCAAAATACAGTTAATATCCATACCTACAACTCATTAGTGCAGCGTGTGTGTTTTCATCTCCGAGTTGTATTCTGCTTTCTCTGGCCACATCCTTTTGCTCCTGAGGCAAAGGATGAGAGCTCCATGAATGGTAGTGAGTAGAATGTAACATAAGTACCGTGTGGGTTCTGGCACAATCCATTTACTGTCTACCCATATATTAAGTTCATGTGCTAGTCTTACCTTGCTGTGAAAGACTCACATTCTCAGCAGAACATGACACGTATTTCTTATAAAATCTAGGTGAATTAGTAGGAGGCTTTCAGAGGAATGGATGGCATGACTGGGAAGCAGTGGAGGTTTAAGAGATGTGACCCAATGGGAAGTCCTTAGGTAATGTGGGCCATTGGATGGTTTTGGCATTCTGACTCCCTCCTCCCTCTCACTCTCTGACCCTGAGATGAACGGCTCTGCATTGCCACGCACTCCTGCCACGATGTACTCTCTCAATACAAGCCTAAAGGAAACACAGCCAACTGATTATAGACTGGACTCCAAAACTGTAAGCCCAAATAAATACATTCTCTTTAAGAAGCTTATTGTCGGGGGGGCTGGAGAGATGGCTTAGCGGTTAAGGCATTTGCCTGCAAAGCCAAAGGATCGTGGTTTGATTCTCCAGGACCCACGTAAGCCAGATGCACAAAGGGCCACATGCATCTGGAGTTCGTTTGCACTGGCTGGAGGACCTGGCATGGCCATTCTCGCTCTCTCTCTTCCTCTCTGCCTCTTTCTCTCTCTCTCAAATACACAAATAAATAAAATATAAAATATAAAATAAAATATATTTTAAAAAATAAGAAGCTGATTGTCTCGGGCATTTGATATAACAATGGAAAGAGTTTCAGAAATGGGTGGAAATCATAAGGAGCATTCTAGAAAAAGGACTTAGGCTCCTCCCAGAAGCCATGGGTTATTAAATGAAAATAACCGTGCCAAGTGCAGGACACCTCCCTGAGTCATTGGTCAGGGGAGCCACTAGAAGCCCTGAAAACAACACAAGATCTTGTCATTGCTCTTGGTTGCCCACTAGAACTGAATAGTAAGACCCTATTGCTGAAAACGCTACAGCCTTTGACTGACAGATAGAAAGACAGGCAGGACTGAACTGGAAGCCTCCTTCTTACCAGATAACTTTCATAGGGCCAGCTGGTATCATGCAGGTTGCTGGGGGGAAAAAGCCATCAATGGCCCTTACCCACTTGTGGACCCTGTGTGCTACAATATTGACTTGCCAGGCAATAGGTTACCACTGGTGGAAAAGTGGCATGAACGCTTTCTGGCCAGATTTGAGACCCGCTCTACATGAGGGAATGTATGCTTGATACTGCACACCAGGACAAAAGTCCATGACTGGAGAGGTCATGGACCCTGGGGGGAACATATTACTGTTATTTTACTAAACTGCCTGCTTGATCAGAGAAGCTTGTTAGCTGCAGTCACTTGTGATTAACGCAGTCTCATTACTAGACTGGGTGCTGAAAGTAAGTGACTGCCGAGTGCCCAGCCCGTGACATAATGGGCCTCAGGGAAGTGGGCTAGAACGAATGTAAGAGCTGGAGGATGGAGAGGACTGCTGTGGAATTCTTTGCCTGCACGTAAGTAGCATGGCCATTATACTCAGGAAGTTATAACAGATGTGGTTAGGACGTGCACAAGATCGGGTCAGTTAATATCCCATGGGTGGGCAGGGGCTCATAAGGTCCCAGGCCTTCGTGAGGAGCTCCTGACAGTTAACAGTTGCTGAAGAAGGGTATCCATTCTCTTCAGTGCTGTATCCACTGGTGTGTGAGGGGAATAGGGGGCAGCACAAGTGGGAGAGGAGAGAGAGGGTGATAAGGGTCGATCTGATCAAAATGCAGCGTGTTGTCTGCACAAAATTGTCAAAGGAAAATGTTTTTTAAAAATGCATTGCAGGGCCTGGAAGGATGGCTTAGTGGTTAAGCGCTTACCTGTGAAGTCTAAGGACCCCAGTTCGAGGTTCCATTCCCCAGGACCCATGTAAGCCAGATACACGAGGTGGCACATGCATCTGGAGTTCATTTGCAGTGGCTGGAGGCCCTGGCGTACCCATTCTCTATCTATCTGCCTCTTTCTCTCTGTGTCTGTTGCTCTCAAATAAATAATAAACAAAAAAAATTTTTTTAATGCATTGCAGCCAGGCGTGGGGGCACATGCCTTTAATCCCAGTACTCGGGAGGCAGAGGTAGGAGGATCGCTGTTAGTTTGAGGCCATCCTGAGACTACATAGTGAGTTCCAGGTCAGCCTGGGCTAGTGTGAAACCCTACCTTGAAAAACAAAAAAAAAAACAAAAAACAAAAAAAAAAAAGAATTTAAAATTAAATGCATCGCAAGGTTATGTGTCCCAGAGCATATTAGAAGAGACACTTTTGCCAAGCCAGAGCAGTGAGGTCATCCTGAGCTATGCTGGCAAGGCCCTCCCTGGCTCACATGCTCAATGCCAGGGTCTTACAAATCAGATCAACAACTGCAAGTCTCAAGGAAAGGATTGACAGTGCCAAATGCCACTTTGAAAGACTAAGTCACTTGAGGTAATCATTTTACAAGTGTAGCTTATAAGTAGGAAGTCCTCGCCATTCTCTTCCATTTTTCCCTCCAATAGTTGGTAAAATTCATTTTTGTGGCACTCGCTTACCTCAATAAATATGAGCCATGCCAGAAACACTACTAACGTGGTATTTGAAGTCTCCCCAGTAGACACGGAACTAAGCATTGGAAAGGGCTTGGTGACTAAGTGCAGTACCAGGCTTTGCCATGTCCAAACCTCAGAGACCATATCCTCCAAGGACAATACAAAGAATAGTTGTCACCTACTTCCCAGAGGCATGTTTGAGAAAACTCAGAACTGATCCCAAAGCTTGAACAAGGACACAGGTCCAACAGCAGTAACTACCATTTTCTCTAAGTCATCCCTTGGAAACCTGCAGGAGTGTGAGGGGAAAGAGGAAGGAAAGCACTGACTGCCAAGTAAACCTGGGTGAAATCTGACTTTAAACCTACACACACACTGTGCTTACTTACCAAAGGGGCAGAGAAAAACAGTCAAAGCAGCATGGAAGCAGAGGTTCCAAATGCAGCCTTAACTATGATCCGTCCGCGTGCTACTCATAGCTGGCGTCAGCAAGCCAGTCTTAGCCAAGTAGAGCTGAAGCTCAGCCAGCAGATTCAAATTGTAACTTTACAAAGAATTTTGAAATAGTGAAAACATTGGTGCTTGGCACAGAACACCATTACATGTTGTTAGATAAACTAAAAAGCTGAGAGATTTATGCAAAAAGAGGTATTTCAAAGATATTAAGAACATAGATTTTTGACCACGTTGAGATGAAGGTTGTTTTCTTAGCAGAACTGTCTCTCAGTATGTGTGTATTGTTCTGCTGTACTGACATGGCTCGCACGGAGGCTCTTCCACATGTGACACAAGCTCTTCACTATTGAACTACCTCTCCAGCCCTGTTCACTTTGTTTTCACAGAAAGCAAGTCTATGAGATTCTGTGCTAAATGGAGACTTTTGTGTTCTGTTTTTTTTAAGTTTTTTTTTAATTTTTTATTTTTAGAGAGAGAGACAGAGAGAGAGGGAGAGGGAGACAGAGAATGGGCGTGCCAGCAGTCTCTCAGCTGCTGTGAACGAAATGCAGATGTGTTCGCCCCCTTGTGGTCAAGTGCGGCATTGTACCCTTGCGTCACTGCATCTGGCTAAATGTGGGACCTGGAGATTGGAACCAGCGTTCTTAGGCTTAGGGATCAGGCGCCTTAACCGCTAAGCCATCTCTCCAGCCCATTGTGTTCTGTTTTTAAATATAATCTTCACCTCTAAGATTACTTGTGCTTGTTGAAAATATCTTTTGATTATTCAGGGCCATAGAAAACTGAATTTACACTTCTGCTTTGAATGCAGAAAACTGCAAGTGAATGTCACTTCCAAATTAATGACCAAAGTTATACAGTATCAAATCTTTTCCTGAATCTATCAAAAAAGCTGGGATGCCAAGGCAGCCAGGAAGATGAATTCTAACAAGAGACAAGTGTGTCCAAGGAAAGGTGGCACACACAAACTGTTCCATCTTTAGAGAACACAAGGAAAACGTGCAAACTGAATAAGGGGGTCAGCCAAACTTAAAAAATTTTTTCTAAGTCAGATATGGCAAGGGACACTGTGGTAGTTTGAATGTAGGTTTCCCATTGACTCATCTGTTAAATTTGCAACTTTGATGTTGGGGCGGGGTTGGATCCTGGGGTCCAGGCCCAAGGTGTCACTGGGGGGGGGGTCTGAATTCCAGCCCAGAGGTGTTAGAGAGTCATTTTAAGGGTGTCAGAGAGCCGTTTTAAGCCCCGAGGCCCTGCTTGTTGCAGCTTGTGCTTGCTGGGGTTTTGGTGTTTGTTGGCTGGTAGTTTCTGTCTCTGCTTGGATTTATGATTGGGAGCCTGCTTCCTCTGCCATAGATGAAACTCCCTTTGGATCTGCACGCTCCCATAAAGCTGTTTAACCACTTGGGAACGCCCAGCTGTGGGTGGTTTTTCCCTTGGCTGGCCGAGGGCAGAGCCCCTAGCCCTCACTCTCCACGTGGCTGCTTTATCCTCGCCATCGCCCCACCTGGCAGGAGCACCTTGAACTTTCTTTTCTCTTTTTTCCATGGTTTTCTCAGGCCCACTACATGGGCTCCCTAGCCATGTGGGTATCTTTTTCCCTCAATAAATACAACAATTTAATGATTTTTAAAAACTGGTTGGTTGGAGTTCATCCCAGCAATGTGCAACTGACTACTACAGACGCTCAACATCCAAACCAAAGCAATGATGAAATGGTTGTTATTTTAAGTCAATACATTTAGGAAGTTTTAATGTAATGATAGATGACTGAAAGGATGAATACTTTGTTGTTAGCAAGTCTCTTACAACTTTTATTTTATTTTATTTTATTTTATTTTTGGAGAGAGACACACAGAGAGAGACAGAGAGAGAGAGAGACAGACAGGAAGACAGAGATGGGCGCTCCAGCAGTCTCTCAGCTGCTGTGAACGAAATCCAGATGTGTGCGCCCCCTTGTGGTCAAGTGCGGCATTGCGCCCTTGCCTCACTTTGCATCTGGCTAAACGTGGGACCTGGAGATTGGAACCGCTGGACATTGGAACCAGTGTTCTTAGGCTTAGGAGGCAGGCGCCTTAACCCCTAAGCCATCTCTCCAGCCCTCTTACAACTTTTGACTCTTCCAACTAGATGCATGTATACATTTTAGCAGAAGATCAATTTAGATTTGTTTGGCTTTTTTGAGACAAGCTCTCACTATGCAGCCCACGGTGGCCTCAAACTCATGATCTTCCTACCTCAGGTTCCCAAGTAAGGGGATTCCACAATGCTTGACTTAATTTTTGGGGGGGAAGAGAGAGACACAGAGAGACAGAGAGAGAGGGAGAGGAAGATAGAGAATGGGTGTGCCAGCAGCCTCTCAGCCACTGCAAATGAACTCCAGATGCATGCACCCCCTTGTGGGCAAGTACGGCATTGCACCCTTGCATCACTGCATCTGGCTAAAGGTGGGACCCAGAGATTAGAACTGATGTTCTTAGGCTTAGTGGACAGGTGCCTTAACCGCTAAGCCATCTCTCTAGCCCTTGACTTAAATTTTTAAAGGTATAAATAAATTAATACAAACAGCAGTGGATTAAATTAACTTTTTTTCTTTTTTTGAGGCAGTATGCATGCCAGGCTGGTCAGGAACTTGCTGATAGCCCAGTCTGGCCCCAATTTCATGATCCTACTGCCTCAAATTCCCGAGTTCTTAGATTGTAGTCATGTACCACCACGCCTGGCTGGAATCAGCCCAAGTTGTGGTGTCCTAATATACTCTTTTTTTTTTTTTGGTTTTGTGAGGTAGGGTCTCACTCTGGTCCAGGCTGACCTGGAATTAACTATGTAGTCTCAGGGTGGCTTCGAACTCTCGGCGCTCCTCCTACCTTTGCCTCCCGAGTGCTGGGATTAAAGGCGTGCGTCACCACGCCTGGCTCCTAATATACTCTTAATTAAATACAGTTGGATCTGTTAAGAATTTGGTCCGCATACAATTTTTTAAATATGAAAAAGACTTTTGGAACAGAAACATCACCAGTTAACATTTATAAAGGAAATCATTTCAGCTCACAATTTAAGCATGGTAAATATACCAAGGTGTTTTGGGATTGCAAAGCTTAAAAAAAACTAAAAATAAAACTTAGCTTGATTTTATCTGACAAGTTGTAAAAAGTTGCTTCCATGTATATGGTAAATCTGCTTACCATATTTTAGGTTTATAACTACTTCTTGTTTTAATTCTTATATTTACCTATAATAAAATTTATAAAATAAAACATCATATAAAAGTACTGTGACGAACTTTGCCCATTGCAAAATAGATTTCTAAGGCCAGGCATGGTGGCACGCCTTTAATCCCAGTACTTGGGAGGCTGAGGTAAGAGGATCACTGTGAGTTCAAGGCCATCGAGACTACAGAGTCCATTCCAGGTCAGCCTGGGTTATAGTGAGACCCTACCTCGAAAATAAAACAAAACAAAACAAAAAAGACTTAGATGTCTATGAGGCTGGAGAGAAGGCTCAGCTGATAAGGCACTTACTTGCAAGCCCTAATGACCAAGGTTCAATTCACCAGTACCCACACAAAGCCAGATACACAAAGTGGTGCACACACCTGGAGTTCATATGCAGTGGCTGGAGGCCTTAGAGAACCTCTCTGTCTCTCTTCTATCTCTCTGCTTGCAAATGAATTTTTAAATATTTTTTAAAAATTATTTAGATTTCCAAAAGAAAAACAAAGTGTGGGAGCCAGTTAGCTGAAATGAGTATATATAGTTCTCAGCATGAGAAATCTGCTTTATTAAAACAAATCAAGAATTTGTTTTATAACCGTAAGTATTTTAAAAGTGTGGTGAAGAATTCCGAACCCTACTGCTTAGGGAATTTAATACTGCAACCTCAGTTACATAGAGTGATGATGACAGCAATGCAAGTTGAAAGTTAACAGAAAAAGTGCAAATACAATTAGTACTTTCATTGACAAGCTTTAGTTGGGCAGAAAACATAAGAGAGTGTGTGTGTGTGTGTGTGAATCAATCCTTCATGAGGTTTTATATAGTCAAAGGAAACAAAAACTTTAAAAACAAGAGATTAGCCGGGCATGGTCGCACATGCCTTTAATCCCAGCACTGGGGAGGCACAGGTAGGAGGATTGCCATGAGTTCAAGGCCACCCCGAGACTACATAGTGAATTCCAGGTCAGCCTGAGCTAGAGTGAGACCCTACCTCAAAACAAACAAACAACAACAACAAAAAAAAAAACCCACCAAGAGATTACTAACACTTTGGTGCAATAATATTTAAATTGTGTCTTACAGGTTTTGCTTATGATAGATATCTTATCCAAAGAGGTAATTTTGAGATCTTAGTGCACTAATCTTATTTTCCGTTCGTGGTGTGGTTTGAATGTAAAATGCCTCCCCTGCCCATAGCCTCATGTGTTTGTAGTTGGGCCTCATGCTTAGTACCCAGCTGGTGGAGCCTTTCGGAAATGGAGCCTTGCTGGAGATGGTGTACTGGGGGCAGGCCTCAAGAGTTTAGAGTCAGTCCCGCCCTGTTTGCCAGTCCTAGTAACCTCGCTGTCCCCTTCCTCCCTGCTATTGGACAGATGGGATTCCTGGCCATGACACAGCTTCCCTCAGAACTGTAGCCAAGAAAAAAAGCCTCTGCTTTCCATGAGGTGCTAGTGGTTGGGTGTCCTGTCCTGGAACGTGAAGGTAACTGCTGCAATCTTCCTTCCCATGACGAGCGAGCATCTAGGAACATTCCTACTCATTACAAGCAAGAAGCTGTGATTAAAACTCCTGCTTTTCCAGTGAGAGGCCTGCCAGATTCAAGTGTTTAAACTCATGATAGTATTATACTCTCTCAAGAGTTGAGTAGGCTTCAGATACATACCCTTGTTCTAAGTTACATATCATTCGTGTAACAATTTACATTCTGTACAGAAAGCTTCTGAAATGTCTCCTTCTATTCATGCTCTTGCGGCATGTTTCACGCCACTGTGGCTGGAATCTGGGTCCCTTCTGGCCAACAGGATGCAGCAAAAGTGATGCCTGGACGTCTGAGATGAGATTAGGACAATATGCCTCTCCTATCTGGTCCTCTCAGGCACTCACCATGAAGACGTCAGACCCATGATTTGGTCTCCAAATTATTCTGCTATAAAATGGTTCTGGTAGGGCTCAGCAGTGTGGCACCTGCCTAGCATGTACAAGACCCTGCACTAGGGAGAAGCCCAGTGGCCAGGACTTGGGCAGACTTGTCAGGAACTCAGGAGAACTGAGATCACAGTTCAACAGCACTTGGGTCATCTTGGAAACAGTCACGTCCCGAGATGACGCTATCCTAGCCAATACCCTGGTTCTATCCTTGAGATTTGGCAACACACTGAATGTTTTATACCACTCAGCTTGAGGGTAATTATGCATCAATAGGTAACTAAAACAAATTTCAAAAAACTGGGGGAAAAAGAGAGGTTGTTGGTATGTAACTGTCTATACATGTTGATTTCTCAAGCAAGGATTACATCAGAATCATCAAGGAGAGTATACAAGGGAGAAACATGTGGACAGTAAGATGGAATAATGAAAATAAAGAGAAGCAGGGAATCCCATGCCTAATCCTCTGGATTAGTCCACTGCAGATGAGACTTGTCACAATCAATGACCCATGATTTGGTCTCCAAATTATTCTGCTATAAAATGGTTCTGGTAGGGCTGAAAATGTAGCTCAGCAGTATGGCACCTGCCTAGCATGGGATCAATCCCGAGCAAAATAAACTAACATTAAAAACTCTAGAAAGCTGTCTTCCAGACACATTCGTGACTGGTGGCTGATGCTACCTACAAAAGACCTACGTAATATGAGGGCAAGAAGAACTGACATCAAAATAGAAGGACTACTAGGAAATAAGGGGTCAGTGGGGGAGGACACAAGAAAAGAGATCAAGGAGGGTGGTGGCAGAGAAACTATGATCAGGGTTTAGTGTGTGTGTGAATGTGTATGTATGGAGGTGGTCATTCAAGTTAAAAAGAAAAAACAAGCAAGCAAACAACAGGGACTCCGGTTTGCTGTGTGCCGGCCTTCAGGACCCTTTGGCTTCCTGCTCCTAACTACCATGTTTGGTTATGCTACCTAAACTGCACTGACAGTGAGTTTCTGTTACTCACGTTTCTTCGCAGGGCACCAGTTCACCATGGCAGGGAAAGGGTGGCTGGTTGATCCATCCCTGCAGAGGGAGCTTGTGCTGCAACTTGTACATGTTGGTGGATCAGAGAGCAGAGCTCAGACCACAAGTGGGGCTGTAACCTCAGTGAGTCGCCTCTGCCAGCTGTGCCTCCTTCACCTAAGCTTCACAGCTGAGGACCAAGTGTTCAAACAAGGGGTCTCTGGGGGGCCTTTCCCAGCCCTTAGCAGCGATTGACCGTACAGGGGCCACTATCGTGATCATTAGGCCTGTGCACAGTTCTTACTCCTGGGTGGGTTTAACAGATGGATTTGGGCAAAGTGACTCCAGTAGTATCCTGAAGAAGTACATAGAACACGTGCTTTTCATTTAATGTGTTTTGCCCCTAGTAAAGTTTAGCAAACAGCTCAGGGCACTCCTGGCCAGAGTAAATGAAATGACCTATTTCATGCAAGAATTCTTTGTAACTACCTTACTTTCGACACCTGAGCTAACCAAATGAGTGGTGAAGTTTCATTTTCAGTCATGTAACTTATTTTCCAAAATTCCTAGGCAAGATTTCAAGCTATTCCCAGAAAGTATGACATAATCAGAGGTTCTAACAATCTCTGGAAAAGGTAAATATGAGTGAAACTTAAGGGGAGAAACATACAATCTGACAGGCTTTGGGAGCAATTGTTTTAATATTTTTATTTATTTGCAAACAGAAAGAGATAGGTATGGGGGGAGAGAGAGAGCACACCAGAGCTTCTAGCCACTGCAAACAAACTCCAGATGCATGCACCACTGCATCTGGCTTTATGTGGGTACTGAAGAATTGAAACTGAATTGTTAGGCTTTGCAGAAAAGAGCCTTAACCACTAAGCCATCTCTTCAGCCTAGGCATTTTCTTTTCTTTTTTTAATATTTTATTTTCATTTACTTGAGGTAGAGAGAGGAAGAAGCAGAGAGAGAGGATGGGTGAGCCAAGTCCTCCAGCTGCTGCAAACAAACTCCAGACACATGCACCCCCTTATGCATCTGGTTTACATGGATCCTGGGGAATTGAACCTGGGTCCTTTGGCTTTGCAGGCAAGCACCATAACTGCTAAGCCATCTCTCCAGCCCAGTTTGTTTCTTCTTATTATTCCTGTTGGTAGAGATCTATTTAGTGATTTGCTGGGGATTTGACCTAGGGCTTCCCAGGTGCTGGAGCAAGTGCTCTGGGCACTAAGCTACATCGCCAGCCCTACAGAATTGACTAAGTTTTCATTACAGTCACTCTCCAACAACTCCTACAGCATATGCAATCTAAAGAAATCAAGGAAGGGGGATCTTATTTAAAGACACTCAGCAATCTACAGATTCCTTGTTAGCTGAAGCAGATCAAGAGGTCTTTGTGTAACTCAGTTTAGTACAGAAACCCACTAACTGTACAAAAAAGAAAATCCCATTTCATCAGTACTGGCAAAGATTCCCAGGCGATTCTCACCCTCCTGGGCACACAAATAAGGTTATATTTCCATTTCCCTTACAGTTTGATGTGACTTAAGTTCTCAACCGGAAACTGATGAGAGGTATTTGCCATAACCTTTCATGAACTCTTTCATAAGTTTACCTCTCTCACCCCCACTCCTATTCTTTCCCTTTCTCTGGTAACCACTGGGAGGGACAACCTGCCAGAACATCCTCCAGAACAGCCACATGAACAAGAAACAACTGGCTATTTTAAGTCACTGACGTTTGAAAGATGTAACAGACGCAAGTGTCACCCTAAAGCTTTACATCGACCCGAAGGTCTGTCATTAAGCATAATGGTAAGCTACTTTACCATCCATTTGACTGGCACTGAGCAGCAAGACAAGCATTCCCATCATTTGATCCCATCTTTTCTCTACCCCCTTTTACTTCTCCCAATTGAATTATGTGTAAGACTGACTGGAAAGATATGTAAACATATGAATAAGTGGTCAAAACACTTGAAAAGGGACTTGTAACAGTAATTACCAGGGCAACGCAAATTAAAACCATAGTAAATGGCTTGAACTGAAAACATTGGCAACACCAAGTGATGGTTAGGATGTGGAGCAAGTAGAACGCTTTTAAGAATGTTGGTGGCTCTATCAAGTGGTACAGCCATTTTGGTAACATCTTCATGTTTCTAAAATAGGGTCTACTACTTTTACTCCTACATCAATTCTAGAGAAATGAAGGCTGATGTTAACCAAAAGACTTATACAAGAATATTCATAATAGCTTTGCTCATAATAGCCAGAAACTACTCTACATACCAATCAACAGAATATTGGGAAAATGACTTGTAGTATATTGAAATGGCAGTGACAAAAAATAAATTATTGAAGTACAAATTGTGCATGATTCTCAGATATGTTGAAAAATCAGCAAGGAAATTTATCATTTATATTGACTAATAATATCATAGCAAGGGAGTGGCAAGAAGGTACCAGCTAGAGTGATGGAAATGTCCCACACCTTGGTGATGGCTACAGGAGAATACTATACAAATGTGAGTTTTACTATTAAGATTTGTACATTTAATTTTCTTTTTATTCTTTTAAGTACTAAAGATTAATGCAGGTCCTCACATATACTATGAATACACTTAATATTGATTGGCTACAGCCTCAGCTCCTGTAAATTTTATTTCAAATAAAAAGTGGGGCTGGAGAGATGGCTTAGCGGTTAAGGCTCCTGCCTGCTAAGCCTAAGAACCCGGTTCCAATCTCCAGGTCCCACGTTTAGCCAGATGCAAAGTGACGCAAGGGCGCAATGCCACACTTGCCCACAAGGGGGCGCACGCATCTGGATTTCGTTCACAGCAGCTGAGACTGCTGGTGCGTTCATTCTCTGTCTCCCTCTTCCTCTCCCTTTCTCTCTGTCTGTCTCTCTCTGTGTCTCTCTCCAAAAAAAAAAAAAAATTTTAAAGCGAAGTTACCCGAGATGACCTAATTAGTAATGGGATTGAAACTTTGGTAAATCTGAGACATTTCTCTAGAACAGGGTTTGCTTTCCTAATGAATAAGTACACATATGAGAAAACCATAAAACTATTAAAAAGCCTGTTACTACTTTAAGTGACCAGCATCACTTTGAACATTATTTTTAGTATCCACACAGATAAACTGTGCTGACCTGAGCATAGACACAGCACTAACTTTGTGGCACTGCAAAACATTCTGTCTATAGGGTTAAAATAAACCATTGGAAATTTCCTGTTCAGATGACTGCTAAGCAATCAAGTGCCTCGGCTGAAGAATATGTTAAGAGGAAACTATCAGAACTTGCTCAGCAGTGTTTCACTGGAAAGGCTCCTAGGCTGATTAGCACCCCTGGGCTACCATGAACAAATCTCCAGTGATGGACAACTCCAAGACTGATGAAGCAATTGACAGATGAGGTCTAGAGTAACACGTGAAAGTGGGCAATTAATGAGCATGAATCATACTATGTGATATCCCAAGGGCAGACTGCATTCATAATATCCAAACAAAACACTTGGAAATTGGATGACTGACTGGGTTCGCAGGAACCAATTGTCTATGAACACTGATAAAGCAGTTAATGTAACACTAGAATCAGACCTGAGCATTACTAATACACAACACTCTGCATTCTTACACAGCTTTGCCTCTCAAAACTGATGCGACCAGGGGCTGAAGAGATGGCCTAGTCATTAAGGCACTTGCCTGCAAAGCCAAAGGACCGGGTTCAATTCCTCGGGACCCATGTAAGCCAGATGCACAAGTTGACGCATGTGTCTGGAGTTTGTTTCCAGTGGCTGAAGGCCCTGGTGCACCCATTCTCTCCATCCACCCTCCCTGTTTCTCTCTCAAATAAATTAAAATATATATTTTTTAAAAACTGATGTGACCAAATGAATAGTATGACTTCATCAATGGAAAACGAGGCAAGGAGGGGGTGGGGTTGGGGTTGGGGAGTTGAAGAGGCAATTACTGTCTTCCTTTTACACATACGCAACCCAGGCTTACAGCTCATCACTGATGTGCTAGGTACACAACAAGTTACTCCAGCAAGTGCTCATGAAGCATCATGCTCACATCACACAGGGCCTTCTTCTACACACAGTTCTTCAGTTAGCTCAGTGTTTTTACTATCTGTGGAGAAGTTTCCAATCTCCCACATGAAAATCACGGAAATCAAGTTGAAATATTTAGGACTTTAGGATAAATGTATATGTTCAGCAAGAAGTTTTTGTTCCTGCATGGCATAAAGGAATTTCACAGAAATATGAGACTGCAAATGTAGAAAGCAATAATTATGGGGGGGGGGGGCAAAATCCTTTGAGAAATCCCATTTAAAAGAAATTTACTGGCATCCTACTTTGACAGTTTGATAGTAATAATCACTTAGGTAAAGGACTAAGGAATTTATGGGAGCAGCAAGCTCCCAGCCCAGAGACAGATCTCACTTCGATTACCCTGCACTCATGTTAGTTGTTCCTACATGCTAACCCTGTAGTTCCTGGTCCTCTTAACAGGGGACACTTGAAGCACCATCTATCTATACTACAGGGGTCTCAATGTTCTGTTCCTAGATGCATCAGGCCAGTAGGTTAGTGGGTTTCAGAGGTTGATAAGGTTCTTGAATCTTTGTGTTAAATTTAGGTCTGTAATTAAAATGGTCCCCAAAGTGCTTGGTGCCCGCCGCCACCCACAGCCCAGGGCCACTCACCTGGATGAGGTCAGCCTCTGGCTCCAATAACCACGACCGGAGAACCACAAACCACCACAAGTTAAGAGCCTTCTGGAGCACAGCCTAGACATTGAGGAGTCCCGGGGAGATAGGCGGAGCAGAGCGAAAGTGGCTTCCCAGGACCTGACTGCAGATCCAAGGTGGAGTGGTTCAAGCTACAGCCAGCCAGCCGCCAGACTGCCCAGGCTAGGCTCTTTTTCCTGGTAGAAGGCGCAGGGCCAGAGCACTGGGACACAGGGAGTCTATTTGCATAAGAAGTACCAGAGATGTGATTGGACGGGAAGCGCAGGGGGAGGGGGAAGAGGAGCAGGAGAAGCTACAGAGTTTAAGGGAAGGAAACTTAACTCAGTCATTTACCTCCTAAGGCTTCTTTTTTTTTTTTTTTTTTTTTTTTGGTTTTTCGAGGTAAGGTTCACTCTGGTCCAGGCTGACCTGGAATTAGCTATGTAGTCTCAGGGTGGCCTTGAATTCATGGTAATCCTCATACCTCTACCTCTACTCATCTCTGAGAGATGAAGGGAAGATACTACAATACTTAAGTTTAAAAAGAAGCTTTAACAGAAAGAAAAAAAGAAAATAAATAAAAAGACTTTGGGGGCTGGAGTAATGGCTTCAGTGGCTAAAGGTGCTTGCAAAGCTTACAGGCCTGGTTCAATTCCTCAGCACTCATATAAAGCCAGACAAAATTGGCCAAGCATCTAGCATTCAAATGGCAGGAGCAAGAAACCCTGGTAGCCTATACACACACACACACACACACGCACATGCACATGAATATACGTACATATATAAACGTATATGTACATACATGTGCATGCAAATAAAACCTTTTTTTTAAGGGGCCTTTGACTGCAGGAACTGAAGGAGATGCAGATGGAGAACTGGCAGGAAGTGAACGAGGCCCTTGACTGCAAGTCTAGTAATGAAAGAGGAATTCTGAAAGAGATTGAAACAGATCATAGATCTGAGAAGCTCCACAAATCAGCTTAAAAACAAAAATAAATGATGGCCCAGATGGCAGACTAGATTAAGTGGAGGAAAGAATAACAGAGCCTGAAGATAAAACTTTTAAAATGTTAAAGGCAGACAGAAAGAGCCAGAGAGCAGGAAGGGAAGCTTTGGAACGCTGTCTTCAGGACACGAGGTGATGCATTCATGACCTCACAACAACTGACATCACCTGGTGCAAAACCTGCACGATATTTGGCCCATCAGCACCACCATTGTGAATGGTGGCAGAAAGCAAAAAGGGGCAGGAGGGGGGCTGGGGAGATAATTCAGCAGTTAAAAGAGTGCTTGTTGTTCAAGCATGAAGGCCTGAACATTACATTGCCCAGAACACACAAATTTTTTTTTTTAGAAATGTCAATCTACAGTTTACAACTAGTATGTGGGAAAAAGGAACAGAGAAGGAAAGGGTGCCTTCTAATATCACCTAAGTATACTTGCACAGTGAATTAGAGAGATGAGTAAAATCTTTATCTACCAAAGTCAATAGGTGTCTAAATATGGCAGAACAAACATGTGTATGAATATATAATAGCAACATCAGCACTGTTAAAGGTGGCTAAGTATGGAGCAAGGGACAGAAATTTAGAAAAAGTGGGACAGAATATTGCTTTCTATTGTGATGACTTCTCAAGCACTTTTATTTCCTAATTACAGAGTTATATTACTTTGATAATTTGCATGGCAATCATTCAAAACTATTCATAAAGATGAGAAAAAGTTAACTGAACATTGGGAGATATACAGTTGGTCTGTAAGACTGGTATAATTTTGTATACTATCTTCCAGCTTTCTATTTAAACAATGCTCTATAGTAATTTGAAAAATCAAATAAAATACAAATAAAAAGCAATCTGGGGCTGAAGAGATGGCTTAGTGGTTAAGGCGCCTGCCTGCTAAGCCTAAGAACCCGGTTCCAATCTCCAGCAGTTCCAATCTCCAGGTCCCACGTTTAGCCAGATGCAAAATGACACAAGGGCGCAATGCCGCACTTGCCCACAAGGGGGCGCACGCATCTGGATTTCGTTCACTGCTGGCACACCCATTCTCTATCTGTCTCCCTCTCCCTCTCTCTCTGTCTGTCTCTGTGTCTCTCTCCAAAAATAAATGAATAAATAAATAAATTTTTAAAAAGCAATCTGGATACCTATGACAAAGACACTCTGAATAAGCAAAAATCAGGAAAAAAAAGGATTATGATTTTTTTTGTAAACAACACAAATGAGAAGGGAAAATTAAGGCACATGGGTGTTACAAATAACAATGTAAACTTTAGTCTTTCCCAAAAGTAAGATGACAAAGTGAAAATAGTTTCCCAGATTTTTATTCATTGAACTTTCCATTTTCTTCTTTGAGTATTATTCATTAGTATTCTTACATATTCATACATAAAGAACCATATATTCATTATCAACTGTAGTCATATTAATATTTTTCTTGTCTGCTTTTTATTCTTTTTATATAGGCTCAGTCCCTTTTGAGCCAATCTGTTTTCTTTGTGATTTCTATGTTTCGAGTTTAAAGCCAACCTTTATTCTCAACTCAACTAGTCAATGAAGATTTTTCTGTTAGGGTGAGAGAATAGAAGAACAGGAGATACAAGAATGCCAGATTTCACACTTCTGTAAAAATTTTAAAAATCCAAACTATTTTCTTCTCTGCATCAGAACTATACCAAAGACTTGAAGCATGTGTTTGCTTTAATCCCATGACTCGTCATCAACTGGACTGGGAGCTGGTGAAGCCAACAACCCTGCAGTATTCAAAGTGTTCTTGCCCTGGTAATTCTTGAAAAAAAGAGAGAAAAGGAATCACTTAGGTTATTAGAGTTTGAAAGTCTCACTGCCCAGATTGCTAGTGGAAACTCAAGTTATTTACACGAGTTTCATTCTCACTAGATTGAAGTCATTTGATAAAAAGCCCATAGCAACCAGTAGTTCTACACTGCACAAAATATTTCAAGATTTTTAAGGCATTCATTTTGGAGAACAGGAAAACTTGAGCATGTTGTAACACAAGGAAACATTAAGTATTTAATTAGTATGCTCATTACTTCTGAACCAAGGAATGCTGTATAAAAACTGACGTGTCAAAGACTTGGAACCCCATAGCTCCCACATTTTTGTCTTAGTAATGTCTTCAAGATTCCAAAATTAAACAATTCTGTAGAAAATGCAAAAGATCCCAAGTTAGAATGTGAAATGGCAGCAAATAAAAGAATTAAAGTATTTGAATATAACTCTGAGAGTTAATTTCTCATCTTTAAAATCCAAAAAAAAAATATGAATGAATGAATGAATGAATGAATGAATGGCACAACCATTGAAAAAGAGAGCGAGAGAGGGAGAAAAAGGGAGGGAGGGAGGGAGGGAGGGAAGGAGGGAAGGAAGGAAGGAAGAAAGGAAGGAAGGAAGGAAGTTAGGAAGGGAGGGAGGGAGGGAGGGAAGGAGGGAGGGGGAGGGAAAGAAAGAGAAAGAAAGAGAGAGAGAGAGAGAAAGAAAGAAAGAAAGAAAGAAAGAAAGAAAGAAAGAAAGAAAGAAAGAAAGAAAAGAGAAGGGAGGGGAGGGAGGGGGGAGGGAGGGGGGGGGAGGGAGGGAGGGAGGGAGGGAGGAAGGAAGGAAGGAAGGAAGGAAGGAAGGAAGGAAGGAAGGAAGGAAGGAAGGAAGGAAGGAAGGGAAGGGCGAGCAAGCAATGAAGCAGGCGGGGGGGGGGACGAAAAGAAAGAAACAAACAAAGTAGCTATCTCCTAGGCATGAAAGACTTTCAGTCAATTACTGAATTCTATAGTTATTTCACAGTATTGAGCCCATTTCCAAAACATAACTGGAAACCAAGTTCTGAATTTTTCCCCCTCAACTAACCTTTCTAGTGTCAACTGATGCAAATACACTTCCTCTTGAACTACCACTGAAGCCAGAAGGAACAAAGGAACTAAAGGCAATTTCTTCCAGCCATGCAGGAACATCCTGCTGAGCCTACAAAGGAAAATAATTAACCTCATATGCAACATGAAACCTCAATGATCAGGAAAGTTTACTTATATGCATACATATGAAATGTCTCAACAAGAAGACTTTAAATTTAAAAACGTTTAAACTTACATCTGACAGTACTTTGACTAGAGGTTGTGCCAAGTGATTATCTGATTCAGGATCAAAGAAAGAAATAGCTCTGCCAGTATTTCCACAACGCCCAGTACGCCCAATTCGATGAACATATTCATCAATGGTAGAAGGAAGATCAAAATTGATAACATGCTGAACATTTTCAATATCCAGCCCTCTGGCAGCTACTGACGTAGCCACAAGAACTGGACACTTTCCATAGCGAAAGTCTCCAAGAGCCTGCTCTCTCTCTCTCTGCTCCCGATCACTTGAAAGACAAAGAAAGTATGCATTAGGACCACTTTTAAGAGAGATATTCAAGTTCAGCATGCAACGTCTTTTAAATAAAAATAATAGCACTTAATATTAATTTATACTTTCTGCATTCCAGATACTAGAGTAATATAGTAATCCCTTTCAAGCCACCATTCTGTCATTACAAGATTTCAATTAGAACAATCATGCCCATTTGTAGATGAGGGAAGAAATAGTTAAAGAACGAGAATAGAACACTTCAATGTGACAAAGGCTTTTTATGCTTTCTAATAGCAACACAAAATGATATCCAACTATTTGATTACAATGCTTGTTTAAAATAATTTTTTTAAAGTACAACTTCAAGGACTATACTTTCAGGGATCATTTCTGTAGATCCTTAAAGTACAACGTCATAATTCTATATATTCAATGATTAATATTTTACATTCACTAGTAAAGTACCACTGAAGTTGTGATGATGTGACATTTTAAGTGCTCCAATAAAAACATCATGTGTCAGGCTGGAGAGATGGCTTAGCAATTAAGGTGCTTGCCTGCAAAGCTAAAGGGCCTTAGTTCAATTCCCCACGACCCACATAAGCCAGATGCACAAGGTGATGCATGCATCTGGAGTTTATTTGCAGTAGCTGGAAGCCCTGGCATGCCCATTCATTCCCTCTCTCTCTCTCTCCCTCACTCCCTCTTTCCCTCTCTAAAATAAATAAATAAAAATAACATTTTTTAAAATTTTTTTAAATTTTTAAAAATTTTAGAAAGTCGTGTCAAACACACAAATTTAATAGAAAAAAATATTTAGTTATGAGTGAAACCATTTTAGAAATTCCCACTCTTCATTATGAGGAAACAGAGGGAGAACTTTAACTTGTCATTCCCACCAGTTAGTTCTTGTAAAAACTAAGAATGAAGAGTGACTGTTTCGGCCTTCTGGGTGGTTACTGCTTCTCCTGGCACAAAGGAGGGTAAGAAGAAAGGGTAATAGTTTAGCTTTTGAGAGGATTTTCAGTCATAATCTTAGGACTCTACCATATTAATCAGAGCAGCCACCAGTGGTCATGCATTATTTAATTACAGAGATGTGTACTGACGTGCGTCATGACTGAATGACAGAGACATGTACTGACATGCATCATAACTGAATGACAGAGACATGTACTGACATGCGTCATAACTGAATGACAGATGTGTACTGAAAGGAGTCATGACTGAATGACAGAGGCATGTACTGATTGATGTCATGACTGAATGACAGAGGCGTGTACTGATTGATGTCATGACTGAATGACAGAGGCGTGTACTGCCACGCGTCATGACTGAATGACAGAGGCGTGTACTGACACGCGTCATGACTGAATGACAGAGACGTGCACTGACACGCGTCATGACAATGACAGAGATGTGTACTGATGTGCGTCATGACTGAATGACAGAGACGTGCACTGACACGCGTCATGACTGAATGACAGAGACGTGTACTGACATGTGTAATTTGGTTATTTCATTTGTTCCAACATCATACTGTACATTAAGTACACATGCACACACACTAAGCTTCTACACCACCAGGGAATATAATCTCATGGGAGCCACTGTCATATATGCACTTTGTCGCTGACCAAAATGTTGCGTGGTGCATGACTCTATATACTGTTTCTTAAATGCCAAAGAAGGTCATCATGTTCTCTGACTAAAACATCATATTAATTAAACAAAGTCCTCATGGTTTCTAACTAGAACATCACATGAATTTACTCACCCATGAATACTTGTAGTTGATATCTTTTCTTGACAGAGAAAAGTTGCAATGAAATCTGCTTTTTTCTTAGTTTCAACAAAGACCATAGTTCTCTCATCACCTATAAAACAATGAAAGTACTAACATTCAAACTACACAGTCAGGAAAAGGAAAAGAGGCATGTTAGAAAATGAAAGTGGCTCATCCACTTCTGTCCTTACTACCCACACCCAGAACCAGGTTTCATGTAGGAGGGAGTCAATATTTCCTCCATAGGTAGATGTCAAAGCTAAAGTTAATAAATTTGTCTCATTTATCAAAGAGTTTAATTATGTAATTAATTAAAAGGCAATTTCTTCCTTTGGTAATTAAAGATACTCAAAAACATCTTTGAGCCTCACTGATTTCAAATTATAAAAAGTAAAATTATTTTTAAAATGAATTTGCTTATGCAGCTCTGAAATAATGAAGTCTATGTATTTCAATGCAAAATGAAAAAGCTAGTAAAATTAAGTGAAAGAGCAGAAAAAGAAATTAAGTATATGAAAAACATGAACAATTTTAAGATGTATAGGATATTCTATACAAAATTTAAAACACAGGAGTAGTAAATCCTAAATAACATGAAATTCAACAGTTTAATACAGAATTATATCAAGTGTTCATACACGCTACCTTTTCCAAGAGTCAAACCAGCACTTCTGACAAACTCTTCTTTTGGATTATTCCCAAAATAAACTTTATTCTACAAGATCATATATTAAAAATCTTAAGCTGACTATACTGGGAATATGGTTTAGCCTCAGAAATATCATACAGTATTCACCTCTTCTGCATTGAGAAATTCAATTTATACTGGAATTCAGCATAATGACAACAATGATATCAATATATACCTATGTTTCGCAGAATCTCGACGAGCTTTTCTCTTTTGGAATACTGGCCAACTTGGAGAATCATCTGCTGAACATCTCTACATGCTCCTCCCACTTGTCCAACCGCAACAAACAAATAGTTTGACTTTAAAAATTCTCCAGCCAGCCTAAAAGGTAAAAGATGATTCCTCAGCTCACCTTTATCCATATTACCTAGACAGCAACCTTTTCAAAAATTTATTCATGTGTGCATCAGGGTACTGTGCTTCTGCAAAGGAATGCCTGTATAGCTTTACATGGTGGGAGTTGAACCCAGACTGGAGGGCTTCGCAAACAAATGCCTTGAACTGCTGAGCCATCTCCCCACTCCCTAGATGTAAGGTGGATATTTCTGTCATCCAAGTACTACTTTCAAAGATCAAAATAAAATGTTAAAGATTTTATAAACTATAGAAATACTAGCAAAAAAAGTATGTATGAAACTATGGACACAGTAATTTCCAGAGGCTCTGCCATCATGGAAAGCTATATAAAATATATTTAAGCATATGTACGATATGTGACCTACAGTGTATAAAATGTGACCTACACTACTGCCTGTAACAGCAAACATTGTTAATTAAAATTGAAGTGCAAGTGTAAAGCACAAATTCTCTTCTATCCTCATTGTTTATATATGTATATCTCTATATAGAGATAAATAAACACTAAGAATATATCCACAGACACACACAGTGTTAGGAGCTGTTTTCTGAAACACTACCTGGTGAAAATTATTCAGTTTGAAATGAAGGATTCTGAACAATCTGAATTACAGATCAGTGCTTTTCATGTCATAACATACACAGAAAACGAATGGGAATAATATGAGACAGTGGTAAGAGACTCAGGGGCTGTGTAGAAGTCAGCTGTGTGAGCTTGCCCCAAACCTGTGAGGATCAACACATTAACACTTAGTAACTATCAGCATTTAACTGAGAAGCTTTGCTTTTAGAGTTCCCAGAAATATGGGGATTTGGGGAACATTGTCAATTAGACAGCTGCTTTTTTTTTTGGTTTTTTGAGGTAAGGTCTCGCTCTAGCCCAGGCTAACCTGGAACTCACTCTATATTCTCAGGGTGGCCTCGAATTCCCAGCGATTCTCCTACCTCTGCCTCCCGAGTGCTAGGATTAAAGGTGTGCACCACCACGCTCGGCCGACAGCTGCATTTTTTAAGATAAATGAGGAAACCCAAACTTACCTTCATTAAATTCTTCCTTCCTATGTAGCAGTCCCTTATTTATTCTAGTCTCCTAGAATGCCACAAAATAGCTTGAACTCAGGATATGCACAATCTAGATAAATCACTGCCTCTTCTTGTTTCTTATCTGCTCTATTGTCATAAAATCATAGCTTCTTTTTTATATCCCTCCTTCAAGAGTCAAACACTCTCTTCATCTGAATTTCTTTGTGTTTGTCACTATTTCATTTACTAAAACATTTATTGTAGGCCCTGTGTCAAGCATATACAACACACAGTACTTAGAGTACAAAGAAGAATATGATGGTGTTTGCTTCAAGTAGGACAGATATACTATTATTGCAATTCAGGGCTAGGGAGATGATTTTGTCATTAAAGTGCAAATCGAACTAGGAAACAGACAGGTACTGCTATTCTAATAACTGACAAAATCAACTTTAAACCAAACTAGGCTCAGCAATTAAAGGTGCTTGCTTACAAAGCCTACCTGTACAGTTCAATTCCCCATACCCACATAAAGACAGATGCACAAAGTGACACATGTGTTTGAAGTTTATTTGCAGTGGTAAAAGGTCCTGATATGCCCAAATTCATTCATTCTCATTCTCCAATAGGTATGCATGCATATGTGTGCATATCTATAAACCATGCATGGTGTTGCATGCTTTTAGTTTCAGCACTCAGGAGGCTGAGGTGGTAGGATTGCTGTGAGTTCAAGGTTGGCCTGGACTACAGTGACCCTGCCTTGTGGGGGAAGCAAACCAAAGTAGTCATAAAAGATAAAGATCATCACTTCATACTGATTAAGGGCATCAAGAGGTCATTAAAATTCTTAATATATATACACCAAATATGAGGACTCAGTTTCATAAAACAAACACTACTAGAGGTAAAGCCACAGATTAACCATAGCAAAAGCAATGTGGGTGAATTCAATACCTGCGGTGATTTTAACGTAAGACGGCCCCCACAGTTTCATTTGTTTGTGATTAAGCCTCATACTTTGTCTTTGGATGGTGGCAATCTGGCAAGGCTGTAGGGCCTTTGGGAGGGAAGTCTTGGGGAAGGAGGGGTGACACTGGGAATGGGCTTTGGGGTAATACAGCCCAGCTCTAAGACCAGTACTCAGACTACTTCCTTTCTCCTGATGTTGGAGATGTGACCTAGGCTTCCTGCTCAGACCTGTCAGGCTTTCCCGCCAAAATGAAACTTCCCCACAAAAATTATGACCTGAAACAAGACCTTTCCTCCTAGGAGCTGTTTCTGATTGGGTGTCTTGTCCCAAAAAGCGGGGTAACTGCAACAATAGGCCACTCTCACCAAATGACAGGCTATCCACACAAAAAATAAACAAGAGAAATATCTGAATTGAATGATATCATAGGTCACTTAGATTTAATGGACATTTACAGAACATTTCACCCAAACACTGCAGAATACACATTCTTCTCAATAGCCCATGGAATTTCCTATAAACAAGATCATACATTAGGACACAAAGCAAATCTTAATATAAGAAAACTGAAGTAATTCTTCACATTATATCTGATCACAATGCAACAAAACTAAAAATCAACACAAAGAGAAATTATTAGATATTTACAAACTAATGAGGTAAATGATGCACTACTGAATGCTGAATGTGTCATGGAAGATATCAAAAAAAGGAAATCAAGGGCTGGAGAGATTGCCTAGTGGTTAAGACACTTGCCTGCAAAGCCAAAGGACACAGGCTCACTTCCCCAGGACTCATGTAAGCCAGATGCACAAGGCAGCGCATGTATCTGAAGTTTGTTTGCAGTGGGAGCTCCAGTGGCGCAATCGGTTAGTGCGCGGTACGTATATGAAGTTTGTTTGCAGTGGCTAGAGGCCCCTTTCCCTACCCCCTTCAAATAAATAAAAAGTTTAAAAAAAAAAGGAAATCATAAATCCCAAGAAAAAGGGTGGAGAGATGGCTTAGTAGTTAAGGTGCTTGCCTGCGAAGCCTAAGGACCTAGGTTTGACTCCCCAGAACCCACATAAACCAGATGTACATTGTGGTGCATGCGTCTGGAGTTTGTTTGCAGTGGCTAGAGGCTCTGACACGTTCATTAGCTCTCTTTCATACTCTAATGAATAAATAAATTAATTTAAAAAAAACAAATGAAAACACAAGATACTTTTGGAAAACAATGTCAGTAATTCTTTTTTTTTTTTTTTTTTTGAGGGACAGACAGAGAAAGAGAGAGAGGATGGGCACGCCAGTGGCCTCTCGGCTGCTGTGAATGAACTCCAGATGTGTGCTTCCCCTTGTGGGCCCTTACATCAGGCTAAACATGGGATCTGGAAAATCGAAACGGGGCGTTCTTATGCTTGGCAGATAAGTGCCCTAACCACTAAGCAATCTCTCCAGCCCTAATGTAATTCTAAGAGTAATGTTTATAGCTCTAAATGCCTATATATAAAAACTGAGAGAACCATAGGAGTTGGATAGAAAGATAGCTCAGTGGTTAAAGGTGCTTTCTTGCAAAACCTGCTGGCAGAAACATCATGATATAAATGCACAACAGGGTGAAGGAAAGCTGTTCACTTCAAGGTAACCAGGAAGCAGAGAGAGAGAGAGACAGGCCGACAGACAGAAAGGGGTCAAGTAAAAGATACACCTTTCAAAGGGCTGCACCCAGTTGTCTACTTTGTCCAACCAGGCCTCACTTCCAAGTAGTGGTTTCATTATGAACTCATTGGTGTACCCTCATGATCCAGCCACCTCTCAGTAGTATCAACAACTGGGACTAACTCTTCAACACGAGGCCTTGGGGGACTCACTTCATTGGCAAACCAGAACTTCTATATACCAATAAACTAAAAACTCTAGACAAAATAGACAAATTTATATATGACCTACCAAAACTGAACCAAAAGGATATACAAAACTTAAATAGATCAGTATCAAGCAATACCACTAAAGTAATAAAAACATCTTGCAGGCTGGAGAGATGGCTTAGCAGTTAAGGCGCCTGTCCACTAAGCCTAAGAACTTCAGTTCCAATCTCCAGGTCCCACGTTTAGCCAGATAAAGATCTTCAGCAAATATTATTGATGGCAGAACATAATGATCACTTTGGGAGGTAAACATGCTTTCCTATTTTAAGGAGTCAGTAGTGGAAATATTACCTGCTAATATAAAAGTAGTTTTAATATCTACTCCATATTATCAACACTGATTGTAGGCATGCAAACACTTCAAGTTTAAATGTAAGATACAATTTAGAGAATAAGAAATGATTATTTGGGACTAGGACATGGTTCCATTTAAGGGCAAGCATGAGGGCCTGAAAGAACCTAATTCACCCTATGTTTGATTCCCCAGCACCCACAAAAAAGCTGAGCATGTCACTCGCAACTATAACCCCAGTCCTGTGGGAAACAGAAACCAGAGAATTGCTGGGGATGACAAAAATGGCAGCTAAAGGTTGAGACTCTGTCTCAATAAACCCACAGACGAGTGATAAAAGGAGGACACCTGGGCTGGAGCGATGGCGTAGCAGTTAAGGCACCTGCCTGCCAAGCCTAAGAACGCCCCTTCAATTCTCCAGGTCCCACGTTTAGCCAGATGCAAGTGACACAAGCGTGCAATGTTGCACACACGTACAAGGGGATGCACGCATCTGGAGTTTGTTCACAGTGGCTGGAAAGGCCCTGGTGAGCTGCCTCTTTCTCTCTGTCTCTCAAAAAAAAAAAAAAAAAAAAAAAGGAGGACACCTGATGTTCTCTTCAGCCTCCACAGACATGCACATAGGGCACATAAATCTACACACACATACATACAGCACACCACTACACATACTAAACACACACAAGCAAAAAAAAAATCTGATTATGTACCACTAAGAAATTGTCTAGAAGGTGGAGAGATGGCTCAGCAGTTAAAGAACTTGCTTGCGAAGACTAAGGAACCTGGTTCAACTACCCTGTACCCATGTAAAGGCATATTCACATGGTAGTGCATGTATCAGGAGGTCGTGTGCAGCAGCTAGAGACCCTGGCATGCCCATTATCATTAATTCTCATTCTTGCAATCTCAAATAAATAAACATTAAAAACATTTAAGGCTGGAGAGATGGCTTAGTGGTTAAGGCATTTGCATGCAAAGCCAAAGGACCTAGGTTTGATTCCCTAGAACCCCACATAAGCCAGATGCACATGGTGGCGCATACATCTGGAATTCATTTGCAGTGGCATGTTCTCCCTCTCTCCCTCTCTCAACAAATAAATAATTTTTTTAAAACATTAAAAAGTAAAAACTTATCTAATGCTCCGTGACTTAGAATTTTCCCCAATAAAGAATGTTTTAATTTTACTCAAATATTTTTAACATTTTAAAAATCATGAGGCTGGAGAGATTGCTCAGTGGTTAAAGGAGATTTCTTTTTTTATTTCTTTCTTTTTTTTTTTTTTTTTTTTTTTTTTTTTTGAGGTAAGGTCTCACTCTGGCCCAGGCTGACCTGGAATTAACTATGTAGTCTCAGGGTGGCCTCAAACTCACGGCAATCCTCCTACCTCTGCCTCCCAAGTGCTGGGATTAAAGGCGTGTGCCACCATGCCTGGCTCATTAAAGGAGCTTTCTTGTAAAGCATGCCAGCCTGGATTCAGTTCTCCAGTACCCACATAAAGTGGTGCATGTGTCTTGATTTCGTACACAGTGGCAAGAGGCCCTGGTGTGCTCCTTCTCTCTCTCTCTCTCTCTCTCTGTCTCCTCTATCTCTAATTAATTAATTAATTAAAATATTTTTAAAACTCTTATTACTTTTTATTTTCAGCCTGCCACTGGATACACCATTGCAGACAATGCCTCCTACCCTAGCCACCAACTGCCAATACCTCCTCCAGGAGCCCTCATGCCTTACTCCATCACCCATGACAGAATGTTGATGAACCCAATACTGTACAGGTCTTGTGCAGGAAACCACTGCTACTGTGAGCTCATGAATGCAAGGGCCAGCCATGTCATGTCTGGACAACAGAAGACTTCTGATCATATAGTAAAGAAAACAAATCAGTGGCCAACATCAAACCTATCCAAGGGTTTATGAAGTATTTGATGTACTACACAGGATCCCAGATATTATTTTATCAGAATAGGGGATCAACTTTTCAGCAAAGAAGCAAATTTCCTGGGATCCAGAGGTCCTAACATGTACTGAACTTCCTCGAAGCAGCCAGTAGAAAGGAGTGGAATAGTCTGTTTTCAGTGCAAGAAGCAGCTCATGGACCAGAACGGATAAACCTTTTATGAAAAGAACTAACTAACAGAATACACAGTAACTGCTTGAATCAAGTATCTTTATATGATGGGCATCAGTCTGGAAACCAAGGAAACAAACAAAAAAGGCTGGTGGCTGGGGAAATGGCCTAGCAGTTAAAGTGTTTGCCTGCGAAGCCTAAGGACTCTGGTTCAATTCCCCAGGACCCATATAAGCCAGATGCACAAGGGGGGGGGGCGCATGCATCTGGAATTTGTTTGCAGTGGCTAGAGGCCCTGGAGTGCTCATTCTCTCTCTCTTTCTCTCCCTGCCTCTTTCTCTCTCAAATAAATATGAATAAGTAAATAATTTTTTAAAAAAAGAATGACTGGTCTACCAAATAACCCATATGGGAAATCTGTACTTCTGACACTCTTTGTCTTAAAAGGGAGGGATATAGTTCTAGTTAAAAAAAAAAAAAACAGTCAGTTCAGCTACTGATGTTGACTGAATACTTTAGACTCCCTGTGCCAAGCAAAGGATCAGCTGGTAGGAAGAAGTTGCCATCTTATCCAAATGTGCCACCTTCACTTTCATCTCTGAATTCACAAGGATTCATGACACAGAGGATGATGCTCAAATATCTATCAATAATTAGTATATGAATTTTCCACTAAAACCGCAATTCTAAATCCTATATATTAACATGTAAAAATAAGGTACAGGGCTGGAGAGATGGCTTAGCGGTTAAGGCGCCTGCCTGCTAAGCCTAAGAATGCCAGTTCCAATCTCCAGGTCCCACGTTTAGCCAGATGCAAAGTGACGCAAGGGCGCAATGCCGCACTTGCCCACAAGGGGGCGCACACATCTGGATTTCGTTCACAGCAGCTGAGAGACTGCTGGTGCGCCCATCTGTCTTCCTCTCTCTCTCTCTGTCTCTCTCTCTGTGTCTCTCTCCAAAAAAAAAAAGTACAGTAAGATAACTTCATTTAGTAAGCACTTACTAAAGTCTAGTTAGTTGCCATGTTACAACATCACACACTCACTCACTTTCAGTATACTAGGGATACTAATGCAAAGACAGAAATCAAGGTTAAGAAAATACCAACAAGCCGGGTGTGGTGGCGCACACCTTTAATCCCAACACTCAGGAGGCAGAAGTAGAGGATCACCATGAGTTCGAGGCTATCCTGAGACTACACAGTGAATTCCAGGTCAGCCTGGGCTAGAGTGAGACCCTACCTCGAAAAGACAAAAAAAAAAAAAAAAGAAAAAGAAAAGAAAGAAAGAAAAGAAAAGAAAAGAAAAGACCATCAATGTGGGAAATTCTGAAGAATGTGCCTATTTTTTGTGGCAGTGTCTATATCAAGATTTTTTTAAAAAGAAAATCAAGTACCTGAAAGAAATCACATTGCTTTGATTTGGCACATAGCTAAATTATTATTATTATTTTTTTTTTTTTTTTTTGTGAGGTAGGGTCTCACTCTGGTCCAAGCTGACCTAGAATTAACTATGTAGCCTCAGGGTGGCCTCGAACTCTTGGCAATCCTCCTACCTCTGCCTCCTGAGTGCTGGGATTAAAGGTGTGCGCCACCATGCCCAGCTTACTAAATTATTTTTATAAGAAAAACATTTATCGCTTTTTGGCTTTTACCTTTCTTTTTTCCTTTTTCTTTTCTTTTTTTTTTTTTTTTTTTTTTTTTTTTTGGAGAGAGACACAGAGACAGAGAGAGAGGGAGAGAAAGACAGACAGAGATGGTCACACCAGCAGCCTCTCAGCTGCTGCAAACGAAATCCAGATGTGTGCGCCCCCTTGTGGTCAAGTGTGGCATTGAGCCCTTGCGTCACTTTGCATCTGGCTAAACGTGGGACCTGGAGATTGGAACCGCTGAAGATTGGAACCAGCGTTCTTAGGCTTAGTAGGCAGGCGCCTTAACTGCTAAGCCATCTCGACAGCCCACTTTTACCTTTCTTAAACTTCCAGGTCCCTACACTCGTAAGTAATCCCAACAGGGCCGAGATGGTTGGGGGACCCTACTCCCACTCCCTCGTGCCTACTGCATGACAGGAGCTCTCTTTATCTTCTGTTCTCTTAACTTTTCTTAATCTAATAAAGTCTAAGTCTTAAAAAAAATTACCTCTGGATTTCTTCTGGAAATGTTGCACTGAATAAAAGGGTTTGACGCTGTTCTTTTGTTGGCATTCCTGGACAAGCAATTAACTTCTTCATTTCTGGTCCAAAACCCATATCCAACATGCGATCAGCTTCATCCAAAACTAAGTACTTGACTTGTTTGAGACCAATCTTTAAGAATATTTTCAAAGAACAGAAAAAATAAATAGTAGCTTGTTTTTTTTGCTTGTGTAATGTATATGGTAAGAAGCACACATGTATGAAGGAATGTGCAGGCTAGATGTCAAGGTATCTTTTTCAATCACTCTTTACCTTACTGTTTTTGAGCCAAGGTCTCTAAATGAACCTAGAGTTCACAGATTTAGCAGAACAGTTAGCTAGCTAACTCTAGTGATCCTCTGTCTCTGCTTCCCCAGTGACGGAATTTCAATACAAGCATTGCTGCCACGCCCACTTTTAGGTGAGTGCTAGGATACAAATTCAGGTCCCTCATGTTTGCCTGCCAAGCACTTGTACAAACTGAGACATCTCACCAAGCCATGTATACTAGTTTATATAAAACTAAAATACTGCCTGCAAGTTCAACTGTTACAGTGTTCTTAGGGGCAAAGAAAGACAATGAGCGCATAAAATGATGAGAATTATTATGCTAATCATAGACTATAGCTAATACTAGTGCTTATTTGTGTAAACTCTTTATGAATTAGGTACAAAAGAAACCAAGACATGTATAAAAACACTTCATACTAGGACTTCCTGCAATTACTTGAAAGTTCTATCATCTTCAGTGTCTGACCTGTTAATGGCCATTTGAAACTATTAACACTGGAAACAAGACTACCTAAGTATGGAATTCGATTTTTATCATTTGAAAATACAAGTAGTCTCAGGTGATTAATAGTTATTTGTATTGGACAGTGTAGATTAAGACTTAGTACCTGATAAAGTCAGACTCTTTAAGGAATAAATTCTAACACCATAATATTTTGAATATCCATAGCTGGTAATTTTTCTAACCCCTTTAAATCGTCATTGAGTTCTCTAATCACTTAGGAACAATGAACACTTCTCTTATCTTTGCAAGAACAAGAATATTTCCTTCTATCAATAGAGCCCATTTTCGAGTGTATGGAAATGTGACGTAAGTTCTACCACAGAATGGTTAGCAAGAATCTAAAGTGGACTTCCCTAGTTACTTTTAATAAGTGCCCTAAGAAAGGAGCCTCTATGCTGAAAGAACATTTTTAGGGGCCCTTTTAGAGATTACAAAAAGTAAATAGTTTGTTAATATCAATTTAAAACGTGAAATAATTTGGTATGTGAATTCCAAAGTTAATACATTTCCCAACAATCTCTTCTTAAAGGCTTAGAGAATTAACAGTTCAGGTTAATACCATGCACGTGCTTAAACAAGACACAAAATTATTGGTACCACAAAGAGTTTCTTCTTGGAAAAATGTACATCATCAAAATACATATGAAGCTACATCAAAGTATTTATTAAATTTTTCTGCCACTACAATAAGGTATAAGATGTAGAGTCTAAAACCAGATCCAAATTGAACTGAGAGATTTTAAATAAAATTATATTAATCATATTATGCTTAAGATCTCATGTAGCTTGTTTTCCAAAGTATAAAATAGAAATTATCCTATCTTATTTGGAATATCTTGAGAATTATGAGAATATATTCAAAGAATCTGGTGGGCATCTAGAGTTCAACTATAGTGGCTAGAGCCCCAATTTTCTCTTTCTCATAAAAATAAAATAAATGAATAAAAACAAAGATATATTTTTAAACACTATCAACTGCACAACACTGGTAAACTTCTAAGGCTCACCTTCTCTTTACTGATGATATCCATCAGTCTCCCAGGGGTGGCACATAACAAATTACAGCCTTGTACTATTTGTCGAATTGAATGACCCAACTGGGTTCCACCATATATGACAACAGCTCTTACACAAGTCCTGTAGATAAGAAAAATGTCATTTTGTACTTATTAGGAAATTATACCTCTGTTTATAACAGACAGGAAACAAAAACCATAAATAAAATACAACATATTCAACTATAAATGAAATTATACCTAGAAAGAAGTTTAAACACTAACATTGAAAAACAAACTACTAGGGGAAAATATTTTACAACCTATCTGATAAAGGACTATTCAAGACAACTGTCATCCTTCCAAAATACATCCACTCCCTACCTCAAAAAAGCCAAACACATTATAACCAGCTTTTGTAACATTCAAAAAAGTCAACATCACATTAAAAAGGAACACAAATGAAGACAAAAACAACCTTGTCCTCAGGTATGATAAAACCATCTTTAGGTATAAGGGAATTGCCACTCATTAAGTTGGTATAACCCTTTTCACAAATTTTAGTCTCTATTAAAATTTTTAAAAATATTTATTTATTAGAGAGAGATACAGAAATAGGCAAGTAGAGAGAGATAATGGGCATGCCAGGGCCTCTAGCCACTGCAAACGAACTCCACATGCATGCACCCCCTTGTGCATCTGGTTTATGTGGGTCCTGGGGAGTCAACCTGGGTCCTTTGGCTTTGTAGGCAAAACGCCTTAACAGCTAAGTCATCTCTCCAGCCACTCTAGTCAAAATTTTAAATTTATCCTTCATCCCACTAAATTGACATTTAGAAATTAATGGTTCAGATAAATGTCATGAAATACAATATTATTTTTAGTAGCAATACCAAAAACAACCTGTGTCCCTCCATAAAGAAGCTACAGTATGAGAGCTAAGAGATGGCTCAATGGCTAAGGCACTTGTTTGGAAGGCCAAATGGCCCAGGATTGATTGCCCAGAAAAAAAAGGCAGGTGCAAAAAGTGGCACATGCATCTGGAGTTTGTTTGCAGTAGAAGAAATTGTTCAGCAGTTGAAAGAGCTTGCTTACAAAGCCTAACAGCCTGGCTTTAATTCCCCAGCAACCACATAAAGCCAGATACACAAAGTAGTGCAAGCACATGAGGCCATTTGCAGGGATAAGAAGCACTGGCATGCCTTCTTTCTTGCTTATTGTCCCCCACCCCCAGTTCAAGGTATGGTCTTATTCAAGCCCAGGCGGACCTGGAATTCACTATGTAGTAGTTTCAGGGTTGCCTCGAACTCACTGTGGTCCTCCTACTTCTGCCTCCCAGGTATTTGGATTAAAAGTGTGTGCTATCACACCTGGCTGCCTGGCAGGCCTTCCCTCTGTTCCTTTCTCTTTCCCCCTCCCTATCTCTCCTTGCAAATAATTTTTTTTTGTTGTTGTTTTTCAAGGTAGGGTCCCACTCTAGCCCAGGCTGACCTGAAATTCACTATGTAATCTCAGGCTGGCCTCCAACACAGAGTAATCCTCCTACCTCTGTCTCCTGAGTGCTAAGATTAAAGAAGTACACCACCATGACCAGCCACAAATAAATTTTTTCACATCAAAATAAAGTAAAATGAAAATTCAGGTGCCACTGTTATTCTGCATTTGCCATAATTTAACCAATTCTCTATTATATGTCATTCACATAGTTTTCAGTCTTTCCACAGCAGTGTGGTAACAAATATCCAAGTACAAATCTTTGTGTACACATTTATCTGAATTTACCATGCACATGTTTTTGTTTTTGAAAAAGAAAATAGTTTTCTTCTTTTAGTTGACTTAAAAGTCTGAAAACAGCCAAGCGTGGTGGTGCATACCTTTAATCCCAGCTCCTGGGAAGCAGAGGTAGGAGGATCACCGTGAGTTCAAGGCCATACTGAGACTACATAGTGAATTCCAGGTCAGCCTGAGATAGAGTAAGACCCTACCTTGAAAAACCAAAAAATAAAAAATAAAAAAAAGTCTGGGCTGGAGAAATGGCTTAGCAGTTAAGGCACCTGCCTGCTAAGCCTAAGAACCCGGTTCCAATCTCCAGGTCCCATGTTTAGCCAGATGCAAAGTGAGGCAAGAGCACAATGCCGCACTTGACCACAAGGGGGCACAAGCATTTGGAATTCATTCGCAGCAGCTGAGAGGCTGCTGGTGCACCCATTCTCTATCTGTCTTCCTCTCCTTCTCTCTCTGTCTCTCTCTGTCTCTCTGTCTCTCTCTCCAAAAAAAAAGTCTGAAGACAACATAGTACATGAGGACTAGCAAGAGATGAACCCTGGGGCTAGGGATATGACTCAGGGTGTTTGCTTGCAAAGGCTGTCAACCTTGGTTCAATTCCCCAGATCCCACATAAAGTCATATGCACAAAATGGCACATGCATATGGAGTTCATTTGCAGTGGCAAGAGGCCCTGGTGTGTCCACACCTCCTTCTCTCCCACCCTCCCTCCCTCTCTCAAATGAATAAAAATATTTTTTCAAAAGAAATCCTGGCTGAAACAATGGACATTTACTTTTCTTTTTTTTTTTTACAAAGGATCTATAAAGTTAGCAGATAGTAAGATGATTTTAACATTCACTTTACATTTTTCTCTCATTTAAGCTAAGTTAAAGTTTATAGACAGCTCTAGAAACTATAAAAACAATAAACTTCCAATAAATAAACTGTAGAAAACAGATGGGTATTTCACAAAAAATTAAGCATTATAAAAGTAATTCAAGTCGGGCACAGTGGATCACCATGAGACTGAAGTCATCCTGATACTACATAGGTCAGCCTGGACTAGAGCGAGACTCCACCTCAAAAAACTAAAAGAAAAATTGAGGGCTGGAGAGATGGCTTAGGGGTTAAGGCGCCTGCCTCCTAAGCCTAAGAACACTGGTTCCAATCTCCAGGTCCCACATTTAACCAGACGCAAAGTGACGCAAGGGCGCAATGCCACACTTGACCACAAGGGGGGTGCATGCATCTGGATTTCGTTCACAGCGGCTGAGAGGCTGCTGGAGTGCCCATCTCTATCTGTCTCCCTCTCCCTCTCTCTCTCTGTCTCTCTCTCCAAAAAAAAAAAAAAAAAAAAAACTAAAAAAATTTAAAAGTTCAAAGTCAATAACAAAAAGAAAATGCCTATGGTAATTTTAAACACATACAAATTGTTCAGGGTTTTTCCTTTCAAATATGTATTCTTGGGCTGGAGAGATGGCTTAGCGGTTAAGGCGCCTGCCTCCTAAGCCTAAAGAACGCTGGTTCCAATCTCCAGCGGTTCCAATCTCCAGGTCCCACATTTAGCCAGATACAAAGTGACTCAAGGGCGCAATGCTGCACTTGACCACAAGGGGGCTCACACATCTGGATTTCGTTCTCAGCAGCTGAGAGGCTGCTGATGCGCCCATTCTCTGTCTCCCTCTCTCTCTCTCTTTGTCTGTCTCTGTGTCTCTCTCCAAAAAATAAAAAAATAAAAATATGAATTCTTACTATTATGTGTAGCAAGGCTGGCTCTATGGGTGTACAACTTATGCACATAGGTCTCAAACACCCTATGCTTGGTTTAATGCTATCTTGAAATCTGTAATAAATTTAGAAGGGTCCTGTACATTAATTCTATACTAGCTCTGGTAAATTATGTAACTAGTCATGAGAATGAATTAAGTAATATTCTTCCTAACTATGGGATAGTATGGGAGTGTGGCCTATGTTTGACTTCTGAGACTTTTCATAAAAGTCAGTGCAGTCTCCTCCTCACTTGTTCTCCCTCACTGAGACTTAACCTAAAGAAAATGTTTCTTTTCTCAAGAGTAACTAAGAAATGTATAAGAAATCCAGTCTGTCCTCTGGATACTGCAATCCTGGATGGTCTCTTGCCTACAGTCTCTTACAAGGCTCCAAATCAGAAGCACCCAGTTAACTTGTTCCTCAATTCTTAACCACTAAAAGCATGACATAATAATATTTATGGTTTTAAGTAAACAGTTTTTATAGTAATCTGTATGATTCCTATAAAATTACTATAATGTATAATTAACACAATACCAAATGTTGGCAAAGGGTATTATTAAACTGAACTTTTCACATATTATTTGTAAAAGCGTACATTGATGTACCTTTAAAAATAAGATTCATATTCACTGATAACTAAAATCAATTCAAAAAATCTATGCCAGAACCAGGCGTGGTGGTGCACGCCCTTAATCCCAGCACGCGGGAGGCAAGCGGTAGGAGGATCACCGTGAATTCAAGGCCACCCTGAGACTACATAGTGAATTCCATGTCAGCCTGGGCCAGAGTGAGACCCTTCCTCAAAAAAACAACAAAAAAAAATCTATGCCACAGACACTAAAGAGAAAAACTAGCTGTGTGAAGTAGCACATACTTATAAATCCCAGCTACTCAGAAGACTGATAATCATTTGAGTCAAGAGAGTTCAAGGCCAGCTTGAACAACAAAACAAGACCTCATCTCATAAGAAATCACAGAAAACAATGCAACAAGATGTTCCAAGATGTTTAAAAAGAAACCAAATGTGGGCTGGAGAGATCGTTTAGTGGATAAGGCACTTGCCTACAAAGCCTAAGGACTCATATTTTACTCCTCAGGTCCCACATAAGCCAGAGGCACAAGGTGTCACAAGCTTAAGGTTGCACATTCGCACAAGGTGGCATACACGTCTGGAGTTCAATTACAGTGGCTGGAAGCCCTGGCGTGCCAATTCTCTCTCATAAAAAATAAAAAAAGTTTAACAAAATTTTTAGAAAGAAGCCAAATGATTCAAAATAAAACATATGTATATGAAAATATAAATTCATTAACATTATTAGATTTTATTGTACAGAAAAAGTTTTCACATTATGAAAAAAAAGGAGCAATTATTTGGAACTACTCCAAGTTTTGGTTGGTTGGTTGGTTGGTTGGTTGGTTGGTTGGTTGGTTGGTTGGTTGGTTTTTTGAGGTAGGGTCTCACTCTGGCCCAAGCTGACCTGGATTTTACTCTGTAGTCTCAGAGTGGCCTTGAACTCACAACGATCCTCATACCTCTGCCTCCAGAGTACTAGGATTAAAAGCGTGCACCACCATGCCCCAGCCCCAAGTCCATTTTTAAACATACATCAAAAACTAACAAAATATCCAAGTGTGGTGGCAGAGGCCTATAATCCTAACTACTTGGAAGACAGAGGAAGGAAAATTGCAAGTATGAGGCGAACCTGGACAATATAGATGCCCCTGACTAAAAGTGTTTAAAACAAGAATAAGTCAGATAAGAGGATAAAGCTCAAGGTATAGAACTTGCCTAGTATGAAAGAAAGAGTACCAAAAAAAGGAAAAACTAAAGGATACCAATATTTCCACTATTTTCTTATTTTTTACATCTATTATCTAATTTTAACCAGTATGTTTCTTTTAAAATTACAAGGAGAGCTGGAGCAGTTAAGGCACTTGCCTGAAAAACCAAAGAACCCAGGTTCGATTCCCCAGGACCCATGTAAGCCAGATGCACAAGGTAGTACATACATCTGGAGTTCAGTTACAGAGGCCGAAGGCCCTGGCTCCATCTGCCTTTATCTCTCAAGTAAATAAAATAAAATAATTTTAAAAATAAAAAGGAGCTGGGCATGGTGGTGCACACCTTTAATCCTAACACTCCGGAGGCACATGTAGCAGGATCACTGTGAGTTTGAACCTACCCTGAGATTACATAGTGAATTCTAGGTCCACCTGGACTACAGCAAGACCTACCGCCCCGCCCCACTCCCAAAAAAGTAAAAATAAAAAGGATTCTATAACCAGGATTATGAGAAAGAATATTCTAATCAAGCAATGTATATTATTACTGAATTCCCAAAATAAGAGAAAAAAGTCTCTAAGAAAACTCATTCTGTGATTAGCATTCCAGATGTACTTACCCAAAAGAAAATTTTCTGGCTTCCAAATAAATCTGGTTGATCAATTCTCGAGTTGGTGCTACAATAATACACTCTGGTTCTTGCAGTTCTTTAAAGCGACTTGCAGTTATTCCATCACGCATCATGTGAGCCAAAATAGGCAAGAGAAAGGCTGCCTAGAATTTAAATGGTCTAATTTAAAAATGTATAATATATCACTTGAAAATAATTTTTACCGCAATGAATTAACATTTAGGTATTCATGCTCATGCTATGCAACATGATATATCTGATAAAACAAATCATCTGCCACATCAAATTAATTTTAAGGGGCCGGAGAGATGGCTTAGTGGTTAAGGTGCATGCCTGCAAAGCCTAAGGACCCCAGTTTGATTCTCCAGGTCCCACGTTAGCCAGATGTACATGGTGGCACATGCATCTGGAGTTCATCTGCAGTGGCTAGAGGCCCTGGTGTGCCCATTCTCACTCTCTCTCCCCCTTTCTCTGTCTCTAATAAATAAATAAAAATAAAATCTTTAAGCCAGGTGTGGTGGCGCACGCCTTTAATTCCAGCACTTGGGAGGCAGAGGTAGGAGGATCACCATGAGTTCGAGGCCACCCTGAGACTACACAGTGAGTTCCAGGTCAGTGTGGACTAGAGTGAGACCCTACCTCGAAAAAACAAAAAATAAGAAATAAAATAAAATCTTTAAAAAAAATAATTTTCAGGGCTGGAGAGATGGCTTAGTGGTTAAGGTACCTGCCTGCTAAGCCTAAGAACCGGGTTCCAATCTCCAGGTCCCACGTTTAGCCAGATGCAAAGGCGCAATGCCGCACTTGACCACAAGGGGGCGCACACATCTGGATTTCATTCACAGCAGCTGAGAGACTGTTGGCGCGCCCATCTCTATCTGTCTCCCTCTCCCTCTGTGTGTCTCTCTCTGTGTCTCTCTCCAAAAATAAATAAAATAATTTAAAAAATTTTTAAATAATAAAAAATAATTTTCAGTTTTTTAAGAAAATTGCTATTATGTATCCTAATAAAAAGAGTAACAACATTAATATATTTAGAGGGGACTGTAGATATATTGGAAACTGCTACTACACTAAAGAGTTATTCTAAATAAGCCTTGAGGAGTAGTAAAGGTTCTCACAGATAGAGAAAAGTGGCCTCAGGCAGCACACAAATTTATAAACCATCACCTGGATTGCTAAATACTTCATCATACTGAAGTCACATCAGGTAAGAGAGTTCGTGGTATGGTTTTCTCATTTAAGCAAATAATTATTTCACAGCCTTTGGACCAAGATCAGATGAAGCAAATAAGAAAGACACTGAACTGAAATCTACCATCAAAGTCATGGTTAAATCACTCCCATCATCTGCTTTGGTAGTCATGTCACCTACTTTTCCCTTCAATTCTAAAATGGAAACCAAACAATGGCATGAACAGGTATAACCGTAGAAATATTCTCATTTCATGGGTCCCTATGAACAAACCCCTTAGATTAATCATAAAGCCAAACTGATCTCATCATACAGCTGTTTGAGCTAGCATAACCTGAAGCCACCTCTTCTCAAGAACTATGCATATACATACCTGTTTCTTATTCTTTGATCATTTGACTTGATTATACAAGTTATATTATAGAGATTATTTTCTCTTCTCACTGATTTATAACTTCTGCTATTCTGATCTTTAACCATTTTGTTTTAGATACTACACCAGAAAGTGTTAAACACATCTATAAACCGATAAAGCAGCCAGTAAATGTAAACTGTAATATTTCCCTAGAAATAGTTCACAACTCTTTCTTCAGGAATACACAAATTCATACATGCTCAAGATGTACACGAGACCAGGCTCATCAAATTCCATCATGTATGGGGAGGAACTCATGAGGCCCCACACTCCATTTACAGTTAATAGTTACTGGGGAAGGGAGTTTCATTCTTGTGAGTGGTGTAGCCACTGGTGAGTTACCCATATTCCAATAAATAACTCCCTAACCCATGCTCATTGAAGCAACCTTAATAAAACTAAATAAATAAAACTCAGTGTATCACAAAAAAGACATGAAAGTAGGAAAGGAACCTGTTGGGAATAAGAAGGGATTCAGTAAGAATGGCAGGGGAATAAAAGAAGGTATAGGAGTGAATATGATTAAAATACATTATACACATGTGTAACAGACAGCTTCAGATTCACTGACATGAACTTCGAGACCAGGCACAGTTATGGAGGAAGGGATATTTATTGAAGCTTACAGATCCAGGGGAAGTTCCCTAATGGCAGAAGAAACTAGCCTGCTTTCACAGGACCAAACACAGAGAGCAAAAGCCACACAGCACAGCACACTTCAGGAACTCCAACTAGGCACACTTTGCATATCTTTAGATTGAAATCCTAAACCCATCACCACACCTTAATATCCCTCCAGTGACACTGCCTCCAGCCAGGTGGCTGTAGATGCAAATTACAAACTAATAAAACAATGAATATATTGGGGCCATCTATTCAAACTACCACAACATGTATGAAGTTATCAAATAATAACTAGTAAAAAGGAAAATACACAAACTCAGCTTTTGGTGGTAAGATGAAACATCAAAAGCTGCCTTTGTATGGCTTGGTAAAGGAGAAGAGGCAGGATGAAAAAGAATATACTGCATTTCTAAAGAGTAGAGCAGAAGAACCTCAGAAACAAAGGGAGTGGTAGGACAGTGGCAAAATGTGTAAAAGGGGAGGTGGAGTGGAGAATTATAAGCCAAAGTGAGACCAAAAAACAGTTGTCCACAAAAAGCAGCTGCCGGGCTGGAGAGATGGCTTAGCGGCTAAGGCGCCTGCCTGCTAAGCCTAAGAACACTGGTTCCAATCTCCAGTGGTTCCAATCTCCAGGTCCCATGTTTAGCCAGATGCAAAGTGAGGCAAGGGCGCAATGCCACACTTGCCCACAAGGGGGCGCACGCATCTGGATTTCGTTCACAGCAGCTGAGAGACTGCTGGCGTGCCCATCTCTGTCTCCCTCTCCCTCTCTGTCTCTCTCTCCAAAAATAAATAAAAAATAATTTAAAAATTAAAAAAAAAAAGCAGCTGCCACCAAGCGACTGGCCATACAGTATCACCAGCGCAGGTATATCCGCTTGCACCACAGAGGGCATAAGAGCCACAAGCTGGTTGGTTGGGGAGACCTATGAAGTTCCCAAAGCAATACAGGTCATGGTCAAAATACTTGGGTCACCTACCAGAGCTAAATGATAAGATCCTATTGCTGAAGACACACAGGCCACAGACAAAGGACATCAAGAGATCATGATGGGGCTGGAGAGATGGCTTAGCAGTTAAGGTACTTGCCTGCCAAGCCTAAAGACCCAGGTTCAATTCCCCAGTACCCACATAAACTAAGTGCACAAGGTGGCACATGTGTCTGGAGTTTGTCTGCAGTGGCTAGAGGCCCCAGGGCACCCATTCTTTCTATCTGTCTCTTTCTCTCACTCAAATAAATAAGTATTTTTTTTAAAAAAAGATCATGATGGAACCAGCTCCATCATGCTAGAAGGAAGCCAGCTTCCTGCTGCCTGGTTCTCATAATACTTTTAAACCAGCTTCCTGCTGGCTAGCCCTTGTAGTGCTTGAAACCAGCTCCCTGTAGGCTAGCCCTCATAGTGCTGGAAAGTGCTACACGAGCTACAGGCTAGCCCTCATAGTGTTGGGAACCAGCTCCCTGCTGACTAATACTCACAGTGCTGGAAAGTGCTATGGGAGCTGCTGGGGATAAGGGCCACCAACAACATGCACAAGCAGTGCATCTTTCAAGCTATGAATTTGACCAGCCAGACAAGATGTACACACCTGTGCAACAGTGGAACATGGACTATGCAGGTAATCAACAGCTCTCTGACTGACTGGGTAAGAGGCCCAGTCAGTGGGAGAGTACTCTTACCTGGTAATGAGAACCAACTCAGAACCTATGGATATGATGGTCATAGACTCCAGAGAGAAGCTCCCCCTAGTGTTGGGCCAAAAACAGCAGTTACACCAAACAAAATGTCTCCTAAATAACTATGCTTATCCCCTTTAATCCATGCTGCTCTCACGCTTGGAGGAGAATCTAGATTGTTTTGTTTTGTTTTTAAAAGATTGCAACAAGAACTAGGGAGCATCAAGATCCATCAAAATAAGAAAAGATTGCCGACTGCCTAGCATGAGATTGCAAAGCTTGACAGCCTGGGTTCAATTACCCAGTACCCACATAAAGCCAGATGCACAAAGTGGCAGGTATGTCTGGAGTTCATTTGCAGTGGCAAAAAGTCCTGATGTGCCCTGCCCATTCTATCTCCCTCTCTCCTTTCAAATAAATAATTTTTAAAAATTAAAAGAAATAAAAGAAAAAATAGCCTAATGGATCAAAGACCTCTACAAGGAAAGCTTTAAAACACTAAAGAAGGGCTGGAGAGATGGCTTAGTGGTTAAGGTGCCTGCCTGAAAAGCCTAGGGACCCGGTTCCAATCTCCAGGTCCCACATTTAGCCAGATGCAAAGTGACACAAGGGCACAATGCCACACTTGCCCACAAGGGGGTGCATTCATCTGGATTTCCTTCACAGCAGCTGAGAGACTGCTGGCGCACCCATTTTCTAACTGTCTTCCTCTCCCTCTCTCTCTCTCTGTCTGTCTCTCTCTATGTCTCTCTCCAAAAATAAAAAAATAAAATAAAACACTAAAGAAATGGAAAACACTAGAATATAGAAAGACCTCCCATGCTCATGGATTGGCAGGATTAGTAATGTTAAAATGGCTTTATTAACAAAAGCATTCTACAGATTCAACACAATTCCCATCAAAACTCCAATAATACTCTCCATAGACCTAGAAAAAAAAAAGCACAAAGACCCCAAGTAGCAGAAACAATGCTGAAGGCAGCATAATACCTGACCTCCAATTATGGTACTGTAACTAGAAATAAACCCTGCAGCTACAAACACCTAACTTTGACAAAGGTATCAAAAACACACACTAGAAAAAAGATAAGTCTACTTTAACAAATGATACAGACGCAGATAAAACTAGGTATCCACATATACAAGTATAAGTATAGATCCATACCTCTCAACAAGAGTGTTGGCAGGAAGATGGCGAGGGCAGTATGGAAGGAGGATAATAAGAACAAAGTACAGTATCCATGGATGAAAATATCATAATGAAACCCATTACTTTGTATGTTAACTTTAGCTTGAAGTATGATATAATGAACCTATGGCAGGTTTCTGTTCAAGCAGGCATGGCTCCTGTCTTCAACTGACTGTTATATAGGCTTGTCTTAGACTGGACAAACTTTCATCTAAAGTATATTTTGCCTCCTTCATTTATTGCGCAACCTAATATGACTGCAACTGACTTAGAAATGAATACTTTTTAATTCATAAAATAGAAGAGCATAAGAAAATTAATCTATATATTTATAGTACTTAAGTTACAAAAACACAAAAATGAATAAAAACAACAATCAGAAACAAAAAAACAAGAATATTTATAATTCACTGAAATTATACACAGGATCTTCTTAGAAAAGATTCAAATTACTTAGAAAAAAAAAGTTCAAAATCACCTAACAGTTTGGATAGAGGGTAGAATACATTTTGGAAAAAAAGACTTACAGTCTTCCCAGACCCAGTCTGAGCACATGCCATCAAATCTCGTCCTGCTAATATAATCGGAATACTGTATTTTTGCACAGGGGTAAGCTTAGTATAGCCAGCCTTAGCAATATTGTTATTCAGTGTCTGACAGAGATTAGCTTCTTCAAATGTCTAAAAAGAAAAAGAAGGCAATGATTAAATTCCACACATCATGCTATAAACATACTCTATTTGAACTAGTTTCTTTGGTGGTGGTGTTTGTTTGTTGAGGTGGGGTCTTGTTCTAGCCCAGGCTGACCCGGAATTAGTCTCAGGGTGGCCTTGAACTCACGGTGATCCTCCTACCTCTGCTTCTCGGGTGCTGGCATTAAAGGCTGTGCCACCATGCTTGGCTTTCTTTAAAGGCAGGGTCTTAACTTGAACCCATGCTGACCTGTAACCCTGTAGTCCCAGGCTGGTTTTAAATTTATAGCAATCCTATTACCTCAGCCTCCTGAGTGCTGAGATTAAAAGTGTGGGATCACCGTGAGTTCGAGGCCAGCCTGGGATTAGAGTGAGTTCAAGGTCAGCTTGGGCTACAGTGAGACCCTACCTCAAAAAAAGGGGGGGCTGGAGAGATGGTTTAGCAGTTAAGGCGCATGCCTGCAAAACCTAAGGACCCCAGTTTGATTCTCCAGGTCCCATGTAAACCAGATGCACAAGGGGGCACATGCATCTGGAGTTCGTGTGCAGCAGCTAGAGGCCATGCTGTGCCCATGCTCATTCTCTCTCTCTTTCCCTCTCTGTGTCTAATAAATAAATAAAAATAAAATCTTTTTTAAAAATTAAAAAAACAAGGGCTAGAGAAATGGCTCAGAGGTTAAGAGCTTGCCTGCAAAGTCTAATGATGTTGGTTCAATGCCCCAGTACCCACACCAAGCCAGATGCACAAAGTGGCACATGCAACTGAAGTTTGCAGTGGCTAGAGGCCCTGGTGTGCCCACATTCATTCAATAGTCATCCATATTCTGTCTCTCCTCTTGCAAGATAAATAAATAAATGACAGTATTTTTTAACTATGAGTCACAATGCCAGGCTCATTTGAACTAGTTTCAAACTTTGTTATGCCGGTTTACATAGTAATCAATATACCCCTACTTATAAGTAAATATCGAGAACCTGTTGATTATGACTTAGTAGAATTTTAAGTATTTCCCATAGACAATGGTTCTAAAATCATTCTTCCTGACACCTTAAAGCCTGTGGGGTATGAAAACCAAATTACAAGAGCTCACTGTGGGTATAGTTATTAACAGAAAACAGAAGACTTGCAATTTAGAAAAAGAACCTTTTTATCTTTGTGTGTGTGTGTGTGTGTGTGTGTGTCCACTTGTGTAGATACAGGTGTGGTGTGCCACATTCTGTGTGTGGAGGTCAGAGGACAACCTTGGGTACCCGTCCTGCCTTGCACCTTGTTTGAGACAGGCTCTTTTGTTCACTGGAGCACATGGCAGGCTGGCCAGCCCACAAGCTTCCGGGGATTCACCTGTCTCTGCCTCCCATCTCACTGTAGAAGGGCTGGAGTACAGACATTCACCACTGTAACTGGCTTTCCTTAGGTTTGGGGATCCAAACTCAGGTCATCATATTTGTACAGCGAGTGCTTTTATCCATGGAGCCATCTCCCCAGCCCCAAAGCACCCTTTTAGAATAAACTTAAATATAGCTCCCTTCTGGTATGAGGAGTGGGAATGCAATCCAGTACTTCTCTTTTGACAAAACAATGCTATTGAAATGGTAGCCATGGTTCTAAGTTTCCAACCTAAGACATTAGACACTACAAGTTAATTTTATATTGATATACACTTAAATATACCATATATTTTAAACCAAAGTCTGTAATGTAGTAATATAGAAACAATTAATGCACTGACTAGAATCGCTGGTGGTGCATCATGTCCAGATACTTCTACAAGTATAGTGTCATATTTATCGAAGTTTATGCCTGTCTGATAATGTGCAAAGATGGAGTCTTCATCTTCAGGTGGAGGAGGGGGTATGTAGGTCACTTTTGGTCCTTGAAGTTTAAAAAACATAATTTACAGATTAGAAGAACAAATAAGACAAAAGATGATGAAATCAAATTTAAAATATTATAGAACTTATCACTAAAATTTTCACTGCTTAAATTTTAAAATTTAACTGCACTTTTAAACATTTTGAAATTTTAGTGTAACATATATATTCATATAGATAGCACCAATGTCAATGTACCTTGAATGTCATTGCTTTCTCCTCCTTCTGCCTCTGACTTCCAAGAATCTTAACAGGGGATCAGACCAAACAGATAAATTAAAATATTTAATTGAGGGGTAAGAGAAATATCAATTCAAAAACCAAATACATTTTCCAAAGTAAAACTTACTCTTTCCAGAGCCTGTTACTACTTCTTCATTTAAACCTTTGTAACCACCTATTAAAGAAATTAATAGTGACAGTCAACTTTACTTGCACCGTCTCAGAGGACAAATCCTAAAAATGGCAGGTATTATTAAAAGCACCGTCTTACAAAATGGTATTTGAGGTTGATAACAAAACCTTGGAGGCTCTAAACAGATCTCAGTGCTTAAGAGCGTTTGCTTACTGTGGGTAAGGCCCTGGGTTTGATCACCAGCATGATGATGATGAAGAAGGAAGAGGAAAGAGAATGGAGGAGGAAGAAGAATGAGAAAGAGAAGAGGAAACAGAGGAGAAAAGGGAGGAGGAAGGGGGAGGGAGGAGGAGAAAGGAACAGGAATAGGAAGGAAGAAGAAAGAGGAGAAAAAATAAATGAATCTTGTACATTTTAAGGTTCTTTAGTATTCAAAGTACTGGTTTCATGTAGATTATTCTACATTATTGTTTTCTGCTTAAGCTGTTATAGATCTTCTCCCTAGTCAACAAAGGAATTTTTGTTGTTTAGAGAAAACTGGACTGTGTTGGGGAGTCTCCAAGTTGAACAATTTGCTAGGAAGACTCAGAATATAGTCCTATTCATGGCTGTGATACACCACAGTTAAATAACATGGTGCAAAATCAGCGTGCGCACACACAAATCCAAAACCTCCACAAATCAAGCAAGTAGTCCACATAAACCACACTGCATGCACCGTTAAGGCACAGTAAGTCATTCTTACTAATTAAAAGGATGGAAACTCTGAAGTCTAAGTGCTCAGGTGCTAGCAATGACGGTTAGTCTAGGTGTTAACTTGACTAAATGAAGGAATACACAGATCATTGGTGAGCATTATTTCTGGGTGTGTCAAGGAGAGTTTCCAAAGTGTCAGGTACTTAAATCCATGGCAGGAAGGACAACTGGCCCTTACCCTTTCTGGGCTGACACCATACCTAGCTGAGAGCCTGTGTAGCCACGTACAAGAAGCCAGAGGCAAATCCTCTGTTCCAAAGCTGTCCATCCTTTTCTTACCCTTGGGCTTTAGAATTCTAGGTCCTCCTGAAATTGCCTCAGCCCCTTCCGCCCAGATTCTCAGCCCTCTGGCTTTAGACTGAGCATTCCATTGTTGGCTTCTCTGGTTTTAAAGCACTGCAAGTTGCACTAAGTCAAGCTTCCCAGGTTCTCTAGCCTGCAGATACCTTTCTGTGGGACTTCTGTCTCTATAATCATGTGAACAAGTGATAAACTCCTTCTCATCTATCCATTCAACTACCCACTTCCTATGGCTATTGTCTCCCTGGAAAACCCTTCTGAACATAATCTAGCCAAAAAACTTAACATTTTAATTTAGTTTATAATTTTAATCTATGATAGGCAAATTCTTAAGAACTTACCTCGCCCACTTCCACTACCACTTCTGTTTTGCAAAGTGTCACCATTACCTGTAACACAGTTTTGCAGAGCACTTAAGAGAAAACATAATCCCCCCACTCCCAAGTATATAATAGGCCCTATTTAGTATTTATATTCAGTATAAACAGTATTTCTAGTCCCTTAACTTTTTTATAGATTTCACTTTAACTTGACCTTCATTTGGACATGTCTTCATCTGTTGCTGTGGTTTTTACTCTCACCTCAACTTACACAAATAATTTCTCTCTATCTCAGAAACCTTTCTTTACAACAATGCAAGAATTAACTTCTTTCTTCCAATGAAAGGTATTCAGATCTCATAATTTACTGACAGTTAACATATAAAAAATAATTCATAGTGCATGAATTTTCTAGGGAAAGAAAACTTGCTCATGTATTTCTGGCTACAGAACCAAACTACAGGTAAAATCGTGAGCCAGCATGGTATAAACATACCTTCTTGCTCAAAGTATATACACGAATAATATCAGGAATAAGGTTTGTTTCTCACCTGAACCACTTACTGCAGGTCTTCTGGAACCAAAAGGGCCACCACTCCGCTGCATTCCCTCATCTTGGTCATATTCATTACCTTTATTTTAAAAAGTAAAATTAGATTTTACCTTTAAGAACTCTGAACAATTATTTAGCAAAGAGAAAACAAGTGCAAGTCATGGTGTCAGAAGTCCAAAGATGTGATATAAAATAGTGCAACAAGAATCATAATGAGTACTTTTTAAGTATCATAAAATGATTTCTCTACATATTATATATTTAAGCATAAACTACTTCTTCAAAATATTGTTAAAATTGTTTTATAAAATAAGGTAGGGTCAATGTTATACCCAAGCATTGTATAAACTAAAGAAAGTTGCATTTACTACACTCAGAAACCACCATGAATCACTTCACTGCTTGTTCACCAAGTCATCATCCCTGCTCCCACTACTGCCCAACCTAACATTACCAGCCCTTCTGATGCCTCACGGCACAGTTTTTAAAATGGGCAATTTCTTCCCTGAAATTATTATTACGTATGTATTGATGGTTTTAGCTTTCAAAGTCACTAAATTGTTCTCTATTAAAGGGACACATGCATTTCTACAGTGACTTCTGAAAACTATACCATAGAAAAATGATGGCTGGAAATGTTTCAAATAGAAAGCCATGTTGGTGAAAAAAATATGTTGAAGGGTAGAGCCATACCAAAGGCCACTTATGTTTAAGGTCAACCTTATTTCCAAGGCTCTAAAACATTAATACTAAAGAACTGGTAACATAAACACCTAAAGCAATTCATGGGTTCCAACTTAACCAAGAAGTAACTCCATATGTATCTAAAAATAACATCATTCATATATATAGTGGATAATTTTATCAATTACTATGCCATTTTAATTTACTATGTTAATAATATCATTTAATCCTCTTAACAACTTTATGTGACAGGGTTCGGGGTTTTTTAAAAATCATTTTCTTCTTTAAAAATGAAGCACATCATTCACAATCCACTACTAACTTGGTCTTCCTAGACCAAATCCTCCACGGCAACCTCGGAAACTACCTCTTCCACCTCTTCTGAATGGCCCTGAAGTTTCTGAATCATTTCCATCTTGACAGCCTACAATATTAAAACACACACAAGAACAACACAAAATAACAACAGCAACAAAGAAATTTTGGAGACATGGTAATCAAATTTGAGCTTTGCATAATTAAATGACATTAAGTAAAAACATGAAGGCATAACAGAAAGATACTAGAAAAACACAGTTGACCTATCAATGTTCTACCTTACTTATATACACATTGCTAGAACCAGTAAAAAAAAAAAAAAAAAAAAAGAGCATTACTTGCTTTGAAAATCAAAGCTAAAAATGTAGAAAAGAACAGTGTTGCTTAAATAAAACACTGAAAGTTGCCACAACTGCACCATTAACAAGATTTCTACAGTCTACAAAAGGGTTAAGAAAATCCAAGTTGGGGCTACAGAGATGGCTTAGTGATTAAGGCACTTGCCTGTGAAGCCAAAGGACCCAGGTTCGATTCCCCAGTACCCATGTAAGCCAGATGCACAAGGGGGCGCATGCATCTGGAGTTCTTTTGCAGTGGCTGGAAGCCCTGGCCCATTCTCATTCTCATTTCTCTCTCTCTCTCTCTCTCTATCTATCTATCTATCTATCTATCTCTCTATCTATCTATCTCTGCTTGCAAATAAATAAATACAATAAAATTTAAAAAAGAAAATCCAAGTTTATATTTGCCCACCATAGGAAATAATAAACACCTTAATCAAAGCACAAAGAGGTAGACACATATAAAGTCTCATTTCCTGTAATAAATTACAAGTAAAATTAGACTCCATCTAAAGCAAAAGAAGATCACTTTCCAAACCAAAGTGCCAAGTACACAGAAAATAAAACTGATAATGTCTAGTCTATGCACTTGCAACTCTTCATCCCTATACATGACTGATAAAAGTCCTACATAGTCTACTTGACATTAGAGTATGTGTATTTTAAATGCCTGGATTAAAATGAAACCAAAGTAAGTCAAAGTACTTTCACTGGAGCTGATGATGTAGCTCAGTGGTAGCCAAGCATGTGAAAGAGCCCAAGTTTTATCTTCAGCACCACCGAAAACAAACAACAAAGTAGATTCATAATTACTCTTCTATTACCTAAACTTTACACTCCATAATCTGTCAATAGTCTATACTCTAACATATTTGTGTCAACTGACCGTTTAAAAAATATTTATTTGAGAGGAGAGAGAGAGAGAGAGAGAGAGAGAATGAGAGTGCCAGGGCCTCTAGCCACTGTGTGTGAACTCCAGATGCATGCACTACCTTGTACATCTGGCATACACAGGCCCTGGAGAATTAAACCTGGGTCCTTTGGCTTTGCAGGCAAGTGCCTTAACCACTAAGCCATCTCTCTAGCCCCCAATTTGCCATTTAAAAAACTGTCAAGTTTGTATCTTTTCAAGCAAGTTTACCTTCAGGAATCTTTCCCCCCTTACTTTTATGCAAGTAAAAAACATAAGACATGGGCTGGAGAGATGGCTTAAGTGCTTGCCTGTGAAGCCTAAGGACCCCGGTTTGAGGCTTGATTCCCCAAGACCCACATAAGCCAGATGCATAAGGTGGCACATGCATCTGGAGTTCGTTTGCAGTGGCTGGAGGCCCTGGTGTGCCCATTTTTTCTCTCTCTCTGCCTCTTTCTCCCTCTGTCACTCTCAAATAAACAAACAAAACAAAAAAATGTAAGACATATGAGAATATAAATCTGAGTTTAAAATATAATAAAATGGTAACCTATGCATCTACCTTCCAGCTTAAGACTAAAATGCTCCCAATACAACTGCAAGCATGAGTTTGTTTCCTCCTTTCTAAGCACCTCTCCTTCCCGACATCCAAGCAACACACTTAATTTAAATTTCTTTCTTCTTATGTTAATAATGCTAAATATATATGTAAGCAACATGTTTAGTTTGTTATGGAATCATAGAGAACATATCCTATACCTCTAGTCCTTTTTTTTTTTTTTTTTTTTTTTTTTTTTTTTTAGGTAGGGTCTTGCTATAGCCCAAAAGGACCTAAATTCACTATGTAGTCTCAGGCTAGCCTCAAACTTACAGCGATCCACCTACCTATGCCTCCCAAGTGCTGGGACCAAAGGCATGCACCACCACGCCTGGCACATCTCCTGTCTTTTATTCAACTGTTTTTGTTGACTATGAAACCGCTGTATTTACTTGTACTGTGGAACAGCATTCCACCTACATGCTTCTGTTTCATCTGTATCTAGTACCTTTTCTTTATTTCTACTGTCTGAGTTTTCCTTTTTTTCAAGGTAGGGTCTCACTCTAACCCAGGCTGACCTGGAATTCACTATGTAGTCTCAGGCTGGCCTCAAGTTCATGATGATCCTCCTACCTCCTCTCTCCCACCTCTGCCTCCCAGGTGCTGGGATTAAAGGTGTGCACCTCCATGCCCCGCAAATGTGTAGCCCAGGCTGGCCTCGAACTCCTGATCCTTCTGACTCCACCTCTTCAACAATTTCTTACCCACACACCACCACAACTGGCTTTTTTTCTTAATTACTTAATTCAGCTCACTTGTTTCTTATGCAATGGGTATAGTTTTGGCTATAAAATTGCCTTTAAGAACCAGCTGCCTTTGTTGCATACCCTGAGAGTTTCATATATTCCGGGCTGGGAAGATGGCTCGCACAGCATGATAGCCTGAATCCAATCCTCAACATCTGCTGGGCCTTGCTAGTAACAGGCTGGACCTGTGAGGAGGCTGACCTGAATTATTGGACATGGCCAGGGACCCTGGGCTGTGGGGTTGCAGCTAGCTGTCAGGAGTCCCTGGAGACGGTAATGGCCTTCCCTACATTGTAGGTTGTAGTGAGTTGTCATCACCTAGAGTGGGCAGAACTGGCAAGGCGCTCCCCCCAGACCCCAAAAGGCTCTGACCATTCCATAAGTCAGACTTTGCCCCCCCCCAGTTCCTGACCTGTGGCTAGCTGCCCTAGAGACCCTCATGTGGCTAAGGTCATATAGCCTTCCCACCCCCCACAGTTTTGAAGTCACAGCCTCCTGTTAATCTCCTCTTCTGCCCTTCCCCCTACCTTCCCTTATTCTTCCCCCATAGCTTTGAAGTTACTAGTCTTTCAGCAATCTAGATAACAGCCCATAAACTATGCATCCGATTTTGCCATATAGTCTGTACGTGCCATCTCAACCTTCCCCAAGTGTTTATAACCCCACCCCCCCTTTGAATAAACAAGTACTGTCCATCAGACAGTCTCCCGGGTGCTTATTGCCCCATCATGCGTTCGTATGTTCACATCGCGCTCACCCGCCCAGCAGAAAGACCCTGCTGCTCCCCTCCCAACCCCTCTCTCCCTTGCCCGGGATGTCAGTGGCCAACAACCCCCGGGGAAGGGAACGAGACCCCACAGCTGGCACCTGAACAGGGACTTACTGGATGCATGGTTAATAGGTGAGTGACCCCTTGAGGACATCCTCCCCCTGGGGCTAATGGCCCCCAGTGGCCGCCTCCCCATTGAGGGCTGGCAAGGTTCCGTACGAAGGAAGGCAGGCTTCACCTTTCTCCATCAGAGAAAGGTGGATCTCTCTCTCAAAAGCTATCCTCTTTTTCCATTCTTTATTTTCGGTTCACGCCATCGTGTGGATTTGAAACAAAGCGACAGGGCAATTGAAGTCTTTTGCCCGGGGCTACACTCTGGCATTGACTGAAGGCCCTGAGCTCACTGTTCGAATCCCGACAGCCCATTTGGGCGTTGTCAACAACCATCTATCTATCTCTCTTCACTATCAACAAACCGGTAACGCATCGACCAGTAAAGAGGCCTCTAGGGCAGTCGCCGGACACTTAAACTTGCGGACAGGCTTACATCAAGCCCTTTGGGGAATCCCCTGTGCTATTTGTAGCCAGGAATGTTGCCCTCTGGTCTTGGCGTTTCTGGACTTTCTCTATCATGGGGAACACTAGCTCCCATCAAAAGGAATCCCAAATCAGGGGATTAAGGACATTTCTTAAAGTTAGGGGCATAAAACTCTCTCAAAAAGAGGCCAACTTATTCTGGGAAAAAGTCCTCCAGATCTGGGCTGGAGATATGGCTTAGGGGTTAAGGCACCTGCCTCCTAACCCTAAGAACACTGGTTCCAATCTCCAGCGGTTCCAATCTCCAAGTCCCACGTTTAGCCAGATGCAAAGTGGGCAAGGGCGCAATGCCGCACTTGACCACAAGGGGGCGCACACATCTGGATTTCGTTCACAGCAGCTGAGACACTGCTGGCGCGCCCATCTCTGTCTTCCCCCCCCCCTCCAAAAAATAATAAAAAGTTTAAAAAAAAAGAAAGTCCTCCAGATCTCAGTCGCCATGGCCTCTGGCCCATGCCCCAAAGCCGCGGCAGGCTGACAGGGGCAACAGCTGCTGGGTTGCGCTCCACTCTGGTGCCAGAGCTGCTCAAATGCCACAGGCAGCAGAGGCGACAATAGCTACACCTGACGGGGAAAAGGCCCCCCCACGCCCTGCTTCTCTCCCTGCTCACTGCCGGGTTCAGGGCCCAGGCTCCAGGGGCCTGGCTGACCCCACGTGGGCTCAGGCACAGGTGGCCTGATACCCTCCAGCCACACCCGCCCAGCAGGATAGACAAGGAGATAATAGAAAAAAAATTAAAATGACAAGATCAAATAGCTGCCTTATAGCCTGAAGGGAAAAGTCCAAACCCTCCCTGAAAAAAAACAGCCTGAGGGGAAAGTCCAAAACCCTCCCTGGGAAAAACAAAAAAAAGAGAGAGAGAGGCTCTTTCTTAGCTTCCCTGGCTTGCAGAGCCTAGGGACTACAAACACATAAAATCTTGAAATCTGGATAAATGCCAAATTGCTGTGAGTAGATGTGGACTTCTTATAAGTATTTACAACTGTTTTAAGCTCACTTTGCCTCTCTATGCTTCTCTGGGACTACTAACAAAAAACAGTCTCAAGAATTATATTTAAATTTAAATATGTGCTCAATACTAAATTTATTTAAAAATTTCTAATGTTCAAATCTTTCATATTTAAAAAAATGTGTTTCAAAAGTCAAGTCTGATCTACTCTTTTATAAAGTTATTTCAAAAGGCCTTTTATTAAAAGCCTTATGGTAAAGACAATGAAAGTTTTTGCTGGTAATAATGAGATAAACTGACTAAAAAAGTTAAACTGGAGAAAAAACTTTAAATGATAACTGTTTGATGAAAAAGATTGTTACAGAGTGGTTACATAGATTATAAGATATAAAAAAGTATGTAAATGAAGATATAAGTAAATGTAAACAGAAGGTTAAAGATAAAGCACTTAACCGGATTACAGATCTTTTAGATACAATAAAATGATTATTAACCTAGTGCTTACATCAGACTAACAAAAACTTGGCCCTAGCTGGTAGCAGGTTACTATGGTATTCAGTTTGTAAACTTAAAACTTTAACTTGTTGATGTTAATCTGATCATGGTAATGGTTACAAAAGACTAAATTTAGAGTACCCAACCAAGTTAATTAAGTTCCTATTTGTCAACATTTTAACTATATCTTAAGGTTAAAATTGGCTCATTAGTACTTAATTCTCTCACATGGTTAATATAGCTAATATACAAAAAACTCCTAACATCCCCTATGTCCCTCCTTTGGCACACCAGTAGCTGCCCCTCTCTATTCTGGTGCAATGACAAAATCCTTTAGATGAAATATGGTAGGGACTAACACCCTCCTCACAAGGGGGAGAGGATCTGCTTCTATTTTCATAGGATCAGCCCTGGCCTGACTGGGCCCCAGCTAAAAACATACAAATCCAAGGCAATGGCTCATCTGACACTGAAGCGGAAGTGTTTCAGGTCCCCCAGGAGGAAAACATGCCAACCTGGGGCCAAACTGAGGCCCTGTGCCAGCAAGGAGTCATGCTGGTATGAAATTCACAATAGCCTCTACCACCAGAAACTCTGTTTATATCCTTACTTGCTATCCTGACCTTAAAAGTAGCACAGGCTCAACAAGCATATTGGGCTTATGTACCTGACCCCCCCCTTGAGCCAGAGCTGCTCTTTGGGAAGAACCTTCACCTAAGATATTTTCCAATGCTTCCCTTACCACTGCCAATTGTGACCTAGAATTCCTGCAAGAAGCGGCTATACCAATTAACTGAACCTCTCTCACAGCAGAGCAGCCTATCTGATTTTCAAGCAATAGGTATCCATGAGGGATGTTACTAATGTATACAAACCACCCATTAATTACGGATGGTAAATACCAAAATAAATATAACTTACGATTACAGTTGGGTCCCCAGGAAAGTAAACAATCAGAGGTACCGCCTATCTTGAGTCCCCAAGGGCGGCCACAACCAGAATTATGGAAAGTAATAGTTACCTTAAAAGAAAATCATTTTAAGTTTTGTATGTATCTGCTCCCCCCCTTATCTTTTCTTAGTTGGGCCTGGGTGGGTCAATCACCAAAATAAAATTTACTATCTTAATTGTACCTCGTGTATTATCACCAATTGTATCAATTCTAAGGGAGACACAGCTGCAGATTACTCCTCCAATGTAGTCTTTATTGTCATGTGGCCTCCTTACTTAATTATGCCAGTCAAAATGACTGAGCCCTGGTACTCCAGCTTCCAGAGCTCAAGTGTTCCAGCAGCTCAACAGATTGCTGACACAGAAAAGAAGATTCACAGAACAGCCACTTGTGGGGATCATCGCTACAATCACCATCATCACCTCTTCCACTGCGGCATCAGTATCCCTGGCACAATCAATGAAGACAGCTGATTATGTTAATGGACTGATTAAAATTTTTCTCAAGTTCTTTCGTCACAGATAGATATTGATAAAAAGGTGTTAGTCAGGGTAGATGCTCTAGAGGATGCTGTTATGTATTTAGGAAGACGGGCTGCCAATCTGGCAGTTCAAATGTAATTGGTCTGTCATGCAAATTATCAATTCATATGTATTACTCCTTTATCCTACAATGGGACTGCTACCGAATAGTGGAAGATTGAAAATCATATTCGGGGTATTTGGAATCATAATAATCTTAGCATAGTTTTACAAAGTTTACAAAAGAAAATATCTGCTATTTCACATAGTCACTTGTCTTTTGGTGATCCTGCTAAGGCAACGAAAGGATTTTTTGATGCCTTACAGAGCACATTGCAAAAATTATCTCCCAGTTTCTTCCTCAGATTTTCATTTGGCTACTATTGGTGTCAGGCACCCTGCTACTACTCTTACGCATAATTCCCTGTATATGTAAATTAGGGCTTCAAACAATACAAACAAATCTTGACACATTTCCACATGGTTTGTTATCCATAAACTGGGAGATTAAGTTTTCAAATCACAAAGGTTAGGCTTATTATTGATTTCTGCCTTTATTTCATCTAATGACAGAATACGTTATATGATATATATGGGATATCTCGGGTATTTCTTCAGGGCTTACTAGATGGTCAACTTTGATATATGCTTATGAAGTATTTAATTTATAATTTTACTCATTTTTAAGAGCATATAAATCCAAACAAATATTACTAGCCTGGTAACAATAGTAATCAATTCCTCTGTATTGTTAGTAATTTCTGGTTTGTTCAATCTTACTAATTTCTGTGGGGGGAAAGCAGCTAAATTCTACTAGAACTTACACATTTTCCCCAAAATGTTTACTTTTGGGGTTCATGTTTTTTAAGAATGTTTAGATTCAAACCATATTCAGAAATGTAATGTCTTCCTGGTGAATTACTTATCCCTGATAGGTCTACCTTAAATTGTATTTCATCTCCCATCTCTGCATGACTGTCTTCGGGCTAATATTAACACCTCTATTTTCAACTCTGAGGTGAATGAAATGTGTTTACCTCTGTTGTGATTATGGATTTTCATTTCTACCATCTTGTTTTTCATGTTTTTAATTTACTGTTTTTCAATTTTTTTGTTCTCTTTTCTATGCTTCTAATTTTCCCCCATGGTAGCCTACATATTATCAATTTTATCATGAACAATTGAGAATTAAATTTTTTTTAGTCTATCCTTGTTCCCACTGAGTTCTGATCTCCTATTGGATTTTATCTATTATTAAGTCATGTGGAGTTTTTTTTTTTTTTTTTTTTTTTTTTTTTTTTTTGCTTTTTGGTTTTTCAAGGTAGGGTTTCACTCTAGTCCAGGCTGACCTGGAATTCACTATATAGTCTCAGGGTGGCCTCGAACTCATGGCGATCCTCCTACCTCTCCTCCTGAGTGCTGGGATTAAAGGTGTGTGCCACCTCTCCCGGCTCATGTGCTGTATTTTTATTCTTTCTCGAAGCACCCTTTAATTTTACTTAAAAGTCTCTTTGTTTCTGTCAAGTCTCCTTTCATGTGGACTGAGAATGTATTGAAGCCTTTTATCTTCTAGTATCTTAGGTCTTTGAACTTCTAACATCCCTAGTCATTGTTGTTAGTCTATATAGCCAATACTACAATTTATCCATATGTTTGCCAAGTTCATATTTTATCTATTTTTAGTTCATCATTATTGTTTCCAATTCCTTCAGTCCTGCATTCAGTTGCCTTCTTAGTACCATCAATGATCTTACAGTTCTTCATTACAAATGCCTAGAAGTTATAAATACGATTTTTACCTAAATAGCATTACTTGCCACTGGCACCTAAATATCTGAATATAGTAGTTTAAGAACTATTCTCCCTCAGAATTCAGAACTTAGTATTCTGTCTTCTGTCCTTTACTTTCACTAAAGAAAAAAAAATGTTTCCAAGGTATTCTTCTATTACAAATGAAACTTTTATTTGTTCTGCTATTTTTTAATCTTTGAAATACTGTAATTGCAGTGCACACGTAAGGGTGAGATGTTTTTATTTAATGTACTCAGGACTCATCTGACGCTAACTCTGGGAAAGTCTCTTCCACTTGGGGTCTGTTATATGCACATGTATGCCTGTGTGGAAGCCAGAAGTTGAATTACTATGTCTTCCTCTATCACTGTCATCTTGATTTTACTGACAGAGCACCTCATGTGGGCTCAGAGCTCATGATTCAGCTAGTCTAGTCAGCAAGCTTGTCCCAGGGATTCCCTATCTCTGCCTCCCAGCTCTGGTTTTACACCCACACCCTGCTCCAGCACTTAGGAGTGCCAGGGATCGGACTTCTGCTTGCACAGCACACTCTTTTACCCACTAAGCACCCCAACCCCAGCTATTCTTTGAATAGCCTTCCTTCCCACATTCTGATTCTATTTTCCAATCTAGTAACTGCATTCATGTTTTCTACTTCCAATGTAGAGAATTCCTTGGGGATATTTTGTGTGCATGTGAGGTACATATGTGTTAATGTTCCATGTGCACACATTTGTGTGTGCATGCACATTATGTGGAGGTCAGAGAATGAGCTCAGTGTCATCTCCAGGAATGCCACACACCTTTTGCAGGGTCTCTCACTGACCTGGAGCTCCCCCGTTCAGCTAGACTAGCTGCCAGAAAGCCACAGGGGTCCTCCCGTCTCTCCCTCCACAGCATGGAGTTATGCACATGTGCCAGCATGCTCAGCTCTTACATGGAGCTGGACTTCATCATGGGTTCTCATGCTCACGCAGCAGGCACTTTACCACTGACCTGTATCCCCAGCCGCAGCAGGAAGCTGTCACTGGAGATGATTCTACAGCTATCTTGGATGAGACTGGGTCAGACGCTGGTTCTAGTCCTGCCAGGGCAGGCAAGATGACACCCTGCAGCCTCTGTCCCTGACTGACTACCCACAAAAAAAAGCTATCTTGCTCCTATCAATATCACTCATAAATAAAAAGGTAAAAATAAAGATACTCAATAGAAAAGTAGACAACAATCTTAAAGGGACACTTGCCAAAAGATGCTGTCCAAGTACCCAATAAATGTATGTAGTGTTCCACCTTTCATTCTATCAAAATTGTGCCACCAAATTCCTAGCAGAATGATGAAAAAAGAGCAAGTGTATTAGTGAGGATATGGGAATACACATCTTAGTATTATACTCTTTTAAAACACCTCACAGTAGTTATTAATGACATATATGTGTGTATGCATGTGTATGTATGTACACATATTTAATATATATAATAGCTATAAAGATGCTTATATATAGATATCAGTATCTATATGTATGCATAGATACATTCAAACATCCTGGCAGCTGCTTCTGTGTACCAATGTAACAATAGAACACCCACAATAGCACTTTCATAATGGTCTCAAACTAAAAGTAATTCCAATACTCATGATTGGAACAGTAGGCAAAAAGAATACTGCACCACAATGACAATAATCAACAATAACGAGTAATATATGCATTGACTCATAAATACATTAACCAGAGCCAGAAATGACAGCATATACTGTATGATTCATTTCAAATATGAAAGCAGACAACATTTACCTATAGTGTTAGAAGTCATGATAGAGGTGAACCTTCAGGAAGATGTGTTAGTGAGTGAAATGACCATGAAAAGAACTCTTGCTAAGGCGCTAGTAATTTCTATTTCTTAACCTAGGTATGATGAACACTAAACAAAAGTGCTCAGTTTGTGAAAAAGAATTGTACTATATACACACTTATGGTACATGCATCTATGTTATATTATATTTCAAAATAAACTTATACATATTTACCAAATGACCATTATGTGCTAATTTCCCATTCTCAAGTGTCTCAAATGTGTATGTCTATATGGAACAGGAATCAGCCAGCCATGGTGGTGCACGCCTTTAATCTCTCAGCATTCAGGAGGCAGAGGTAGGAAGGAGGATCACTGTGAGTTCAAAGCCAGCCTGAGACTACAGAGTGAATTCCAGGTCAGCCTGGGCTAGAGTGAGACCCTATTTCACCAAAAAAAGAAAAGGAATGGGAACCAAGAATGGGTATGTCCTTACTAACCATCCTACAATCACACAGAGTTATACATGGGTTTTGGCTGCATTGTTTAAATTTACATTAAATAAATTTTAAGGTAACACAAAAATATTCACTGTTTTCCAGAAAACAAACAAATTCAAAACATGGGCTCGAGCTGGAAAGATGGCTTAGCAGTTAAGGTGCTTGCCTGTGAAGCCTAAGGACCCAGGTTTGATTCCCTAGTACTCATGTAAGCCAGATGCACAAGGTGACACATGCATCTGGAGTTCATCTGCAGTGGTTAGGGGCCCTGATATGCCCAATATCTCTGTCTGTCTGTCTCTCCCTCTCTTTCTCTGCCTCTTTCTCTCTCAATTAAAAAAAAAAAAAGTGGGCAACAATTCTTAACAATAGACATAAAAATGTTTATTAATAATAAAAACCAGTAAGACTAGGGAGGGAATGCAGTTCAGTGGTCAAGTGTTTGCCTAGCATACCATAAGGCCCTGATTTCAATGTAACTAACACATATGTCTATTGTTCTTGAATTTCTTCCTCCAACATCACATCTTTGTAAAATTGTCTTAAGGTTCAATTTAAGAAAGCTCATTCAATCTGAAATCAAGATGTTCTAGCTTTACTAAGGAGAGACAGCTAACCATCTCATGCACAGAAATAAAGGGTGTTCCCAAGTTGCAGGAATAACAATGTGACTGACAATCATGTGCTTCCAATCAGGAAAACTCTTATCAAGATTTGCACATCTGAGCCAGGCGAGGTGGCACACGCCTTTAATCCCAGCACCCAGGAGGCAGAAGTAGGAGGATCGCCATGACTTCAAGGCCACCCTGAGACTACATAGTGAATTCCACGTCAGCCTGGGATAGAGAGAGATCCTACCTCGAAAAACTACCAAAAAAAATAAAGATTTACACATCTATAGCAATTTTATAATAGCTTCACTATGTTTTTTGAGGGCATTTGTTGCTGCTGTTCTAACATCTCTTCATATTTAATCAAGAGTATATATGGTCATTTTTATAGCATCTCACCTCAAATTCAAATAATCTACATTTTTCTTCCTTCTCCCAAATTTACAATGAACCTATTCAAGACAAATACATTCCCAATTCATTTATGTTGTGACTGATCAATAGTCACTACAGACCACTTTGTAAATTATAGCATATTCTCAAAACCATGGGGAAAAAAAAAACAAGATCCAATGACTTCAGAATGGGAGATGTGGACCTCCTAAACAGCCACTCATAAAGTACTGAAATAAAAGAGAGACTAGTTGGAAAGAAGAAGGGATTCAATGGAGGGTAGATTTGGGAGTAGGACATGGGATTGTTGGAAGGGAATTATAATGGTTTATTTTTTATACTTGTAGAAATTGTCAATAAAAAGTTTTTAAAAATCAAAGGAGAAGGGGCTGGGATATGGCTCTTTCTTGGCATGCACAAGGCCTTGGGGTCAGTGCTCAATACCAAGAAAACATATGACAGGCTTGAGGGATGGCTTAGTGATTAAGGCACTAGCCTGCAAAGCCAAAGGTTTGATTCCCCAGAACCCACAAAAGCCAGATACACAAGGTGGTGCATGCATCTGGAGTTCATTTGCAGTGACTGGAAGCCCTGGCATGCCCATTTTCATATTCCCTCTCTCTCTCTCTCTCTTTCTCTCTGTCAAATAAATAAATAAATAAATAAATAAATAAATAAATAAATAACTTTTAAAAAAAGAATATATGACATATACCTAAGGAAGAATTGAAAGTAGGAAACATAAACCAAAGTTATTTTAACAATTTTCAACATCAGAATTATTTTCTTTCAGCCCTTCTATAGTCAGTATTGTCAGTTTAGCATTTTGTCTTACATACAAACTGTTCCAAGACATTGTCCTTACCGCCTCTCTTCGAAAACCCTCTGTTCCGAGTTTGATTTTCTTCACAGTCATTATTAGACTCTTGAATAAAAATGTAACATGTAAATAGCATTCAAATAACTTTAAAGACATCATAGCTAAAGAATAGCATGGTAGCAAGATAAACTGGTAGGAACACAAAATATATCCTTAAAATATAGACATTTTAATTATTGAAATAATTTTAATAGAAATATAAAAAATCTTACTCAGGGTAAATGCTCTACATAAAATATCTAATTTACCTCATTATTAAATACTAAGTAAAAGAAAAGAAAAATCACACAATTAATCAAATGGTTTTCAACTGTGGTCCATGGGCCTCTAAAAACATACACCTAACTGCTGTGTTTATAAATGCTGTCACGTATTTTTCTGTAATATACTGCTCTTAATAACTGGGGTATTATTGCTTTCTAAATATACTGAAACTTTTCTTCATCCTAAAGAAACAATTCAAAAACATCTTGGCTTTTCTGTGTCATGACAGAAACAAGTAGTATTTCCAGCATTTTTATTTACACTGGTGTGGGGATAAATCATTATACTTATGGTTGCATAAAAGTTATCTGGCTGGGTGAAGTGGTGCATGCCTTTACTCCTGGCACTCGAGAGGCAAAGTTAACAGGATCACTATGAGTTCAGGGCCAGCCTGGGACTACAGTGAAAACCTACCTCAAAGATAACCACAAAATATAAATTAAAAGTTACTAAGAGAAATGATTACAATGAATGCTCAGGTCTCCCTTCCCAGAGTTTATTATGAAGGTACAGTGACAGGCTGGAGAGATTGCTCAGTGGTTGAAGTGTTTGCCTCCAAACCCTAACAATCTGAGTTTGAATCCCCAGTACCCACATAAAGCCAGATGCACAAATAGGGTACATGCATCTACTTGTTTGCAGTGGCTAGAGGCCCTAGCATGCCCATTCTCTTTGTCTTTGTGTGTGTGTGTCTGTATCTCTGCTTGCAAATAACTAAGTAATTATTTTAAAAGTATACAGTGACAAGGAATGAGTAATTTAAAAAATTTTTAAGTTCTATTACTAATGTAACTCCAAACTTTATGGCTTCAATGTTGTCTTGGAAATACAAAGATGCTTTCAAGGTATGTTTGTACATGTTATTAATGTTTAGTGCCCAAAAACTTTAATGACATCAAGTGAACAGCTTACAGGCTATCAGCTAAATTCCTATACAAAAATGTACAAGCTTACCTACTATGTTTTGTGTGTGGTTTCTCGAGGTAGGGTCTTATCACTCTAGCCCAGGCTGACCTATAATTCAATATGTAGTCTCAGGGTAGCCTTGAACTCACAGTGATCCTCTTACCTCTGCCTCCCAGGTGCTGGGTTAAAGACGTGTGCCACCACACCCAGCTTTAGTATGTTTTTTAAATAAAAAATATATATGATCCTGACACCTAGCTGAAGGGTCCTATTTGAGCATCTGAAGTCACCTGATAAATAACGTGACTTTCTGGAAAGGAAAACATAAGGGAGATGAACAAGAAAGAAAAGGGTCTTAAAAGAAGGTTGGCTTTACGATTAGTAAAGCTGAAATTTACTACCTTAAAATTAAAAAGAAAAATCTTATAGATTTGTGGGACCTGGCAAAGAGGAAGGAGTCTTACATTCTCTTTGACCTGTTATGGTTATTCTGCCTACCCTAAGACATTAAGTAACGACAGTAGAAGTTATAGAAAAATCAACTGTACTACTTTTATAACTTCTTGTGGCTAAAGATATTTCACAATAAATTATTGCAAGAAGTTATCTCTCTGGGTCTAGAAAATAAAGCCAAATACAAATCAAATAATGATCATGAATTTAGTTACAAGTACATACTTTTTTTAAAAAAAATTATTTTATTTATTTTTGGAGAGACACACACAGAGAGACAGAGAGAGAGGGAGACAGAGAATGGGCGCTTCAGCTCTCTCTCAGCTGCTGTGAACGAAATACAGATGTGTGCGCCCCCTGTGGTCAAGTGCAGCATTGCACCCTTGCATCACTTTGCATTTGGCTAAACGTGGGACCTGGAGATTGGAACCGGATTCTTAGGCTTAGCAGGCAGGCGCCTTAACCTCTAAGCCATCTCTCCAGCCCCACATGCTTTTTTTTAATGTGGGTCATAACACTTAAAGTCAGGTCCTCATGCTTGCAAGGCAAGCACTTTACCAATTAAACTATCTCTTCAGTGTCTAGTCTCAGTTTTGACTTCAGGAATCAAAAAGCATAGTAATAGCAATCCTTATTTTTTTTCCTATAATGATGGGGAAGGAACCCAGGGTCTTATGCACACTAGGCAAGTACTCTACCACTGAGCTATATTGAGCTCCAAGTATCTAATGAAGAAAGATAGATGCCATATAACACAAACGTGTCTAGTGTTGAGCTTTGTGCTTTTATATTATTTCTTACCCGCTGAGCATAATAACCTATCACATGGCAGTGTCCACTGCCTTTAACCTCAACATCCAAAGTAGAGGTGGAAGGATCTCTATGAGGAGGAAGCCAGCCTGGAACTACAGAATGAGTTTCCAGTCAGCCTGGACTAGAGTGAGACTCTACCTCAAAAAAGAAATTGCTTGAAGAGAGGCTGAACAACCTGCTCTAGTGTCATATGCCTAGTAAGTAGAGGGCAGAGAGTTGAATGAACTCTGGAATTCTGAAGTGTCCTGTGACGTCCATAGTTTCCAAAAAGAGGAGGCATCAGAATCACCAGGGTGCTTTTGGAATACAAATTCCAAGGCCTCACTCACAATTACTCCGCTGGACCTGGGAAAGCAGTCATCTATCTTCTGGTAATATTATTATCCATGTTCCCCAAAGAGGAAGTATCTTTAACAGAATGTTTTATTTTACTTTTAGCAATTAATTCACTTCTAAGCATGTTAGTACATGCTAAGTATGTAAGTGAATATGTGCAGGTGCACATGCATTTGTGTAAACATGTATGTAGAGAACAGAGGTCAATGTCAGGTATGTTCCTCAATCACTTTCTACCTGAGCCTAAGAACTTTTAAAGCAGAGAGAAACTGGCAGGATCTGAAGCAATAGGAAGAGAGTCGGGAGGGGTCTCTTTGGACTGCTGAGTACAAAGGGGACTTTTAAAGGGTTATGGGAAGAAGAGGGAAGCTGTCCTAAGAGGGAGGGACCCTGGGTGATGTGACTGAATGAGGTGAGAATGGCAAAGAGGTGGCACACCCTTTTCTCCTTTCAGGTGTACTCAATTACCTAGTAGAAGATGGTTCAGAAATCTCAGACCTAGGCATGGCCAAGTCTATTTTTTGAGACAAACTCTCACTGAACCTGGAGCTAAGTGAGTCAGCTAGACTAGTCAGTCAGCATCACCCAGAAACCCCATCTCACTTCCACAGTAATGGGATTACAGGAGAATAACAGTACCAGAATATTGAATCCTGGGGATCCAAACTCAGGTCCTAGTGCTTATATAGCAAGCACTTTACAAAGCAAGTCATCTACCCAGTCCCTTAATTTACTTTTCCTAATGCTTATCCCCTTTTTTTCTGAAAACATAAAATTCAATAGCCTTACTTCATAGATTAACTAAGGTAAGTGGCAATGAGCTATACTAAGATGCCTGAACTCCTTATCTACAAATCATCATCCTTGACTAAAGCCCCATCGTTGCTTCAAACACTTGGGTTAGAACTGGACCAGGCTGAAATGCCTGATTTGAATTTCTCTTTAGTATATTCTCCTGACATCACATTTTTAAAAGTTGCCACAAACACAACTTACCTTTCCAGAAACCAGAGCTATGACTTTCTTCCAACTTATTATTTAAAAAACCTATACAAAATATGAAATGAAATTGCAAATTTCTGGGGAAAAGTCTATCCTCTATAGTTTTAAAAAAAGCCTTTCTGGGACGACTGGCTATTATACACCTTTAAAACAAGATAAACTCTATGCAATTGTATGCATACATCCTGAATGATAACTCATTCCATTCACACTAAGATTTCTGTCCTATGTCAGTTTATCAGCTCTCTTAAAGATTGAAAACAGTACCTTAACAGAAATGCTATTGCTTTTATTTTCTTTTCAGTAAATTTTGCATTACCTCAAATATCCTATAATCCTATATATGTAGAAGGCTAAGACTTTATACTTTCCACTCAAAATTTCAAAATAATTTAAATTTTAAAAATTAATTCACTAACTTATCTGCCACATAGAACAATACAACTAATTGTAATCCAATCTATGATCATTTTTCCCCTCAGTAACACAGGAATCCCATTTTCATTTTGTTTACCAATTAAAACCAGTCAAGATATGCTTTTAAGGGCTGGAGAGATGGCTTAGCAGTTACGGTGCTTGCCTGTGAAGCCTAAGGACTCATGTTAGACTCTCCAGGTTCCATGGAAGCAATGATGCAACTGCACAATGTCATACATGCACACAAGGGGGGGGCATACATCTGAAGTACAATTGCAATGGCTGGAGGCCCTGGCATGACAATTCTCTCTCCACCTCCGCCCCTCCCCCACATAAAAAAGACCAGTCTGTTGGGCTTGCCTCAAAGAAAAAAGATATGCTTTAAAATTTTTCATTTCATAAAAATCTGTATCTGGGGTGGAGGGATGGCTTAGCGGTTAAAGCGCTTGCCTGCAAAGCCCGGGGACTCAGGTTCTATTCCCCAGTACCCACATAAGCTAGATGCACAAGGTGGCACATGCAGATCTGGAGCTCATTTGCAGTGGTTAGAGCCCTGGTGCACCCACTCATATTCTCCCTCCCTCCCCCCCCCAATAAATAAATGTTTTTTAAAACTTTTTTTAAAAACCTGTATCTAAGATTTATGTATCTCTGAAGCATATAAATATTTCTCTAAAAGTAATTTTACAAGCATACATCAACAACCTTTCAGAGTTAAAAACTGGTTGCTCTTTAGTGCTAAGCTCCCCTGGGAGCTAGATGTGATGTGCATGTCTATAGCCCTAGCTACTTGAAAGCTGAGATGGGATTATTACTTGAGCATGCAAGTCGAAGACCCACCTGGGAAACATAGTGAGACCCCCATCACCGAAAAAAGATAATCAGGGAATATATATCTTAAAATTAAATGTCAGTATAGTCTATGGAACGCCTGTCAATTATTATCTTAACTAAATTATACAACAGTTATCTTTGAGCTTCCCTAATACAAGAACCAATTACTACTTGGACATTTGGTTTGATTTACACACTAAATGTATGTGTATCTCCATCCCAGAACATCTTCAGGTTCAACAAAATTTGTCTTTCAGCATAAAATTTCATGGAAATTTAATACCAAATCTCCATATGAAATCAAGTACCATATAGTCCCACTATAGGACTGAGTACCAAAAAATTTTCCTTGCGAGAATATATCATTTCAAAATATATATAATCCCCATGGAAGAATGAGTTCTCCAAAATGAAGATTTAAATTACTTTATTCACTTAAATATTTGCAATCTTTGAAGCTGCCTAAAAAATGACATCACTCTCTTGCCCTCTATAACTGCTGCTTGTTCCTCGTTCTTCCTCTAAGAACCAGTGTTGAGTTTCCAAAATTCTTGGGAAGATCTTCCACTTATACATTATTGGACCTGAACTTAAACTGTAAGGTCTCATTTATAATTTTTTTTTTAATTTGAGAGGGACAGAGAGAGAATGGGTGCACCAGGGCCTCTCAGCCGCTGTGAACAAACTCCAGATGCATGCACCCCCTTGTGCGCATGTGTGACATTGTGCACTTCTGTCACTTTTGCATCTGGCTAAACGTGGGACCTGGAGAATCAAACGGGCGTTCTTAGGTTTTGCAGGCAGTTGCCTTAACTGCTAAGCCATCTCTCCAGCCCTGATATATAATTTTTAAGTTCTTAAGGAAAATGAAATATCAAAGCTTCTACCGATCTTTGCTCAGCTAAAAAGGGAACTCAAGTTCATGTACAAGAGATAAGATTGGATTCTTGGAAGGAGATTGGAAGCCTTGAGAAGTAAAAAAGAAAGAACTAGTTTTCACATATATGGTGACTCCATCTGAAGAGATGATACATTAAAAATGCTGTTTGGGGGCTGGAGATATGGCTTAACAGTTAAGGCACTTGCCTATGAAGCCTAAGGACCCTGGTTTGATTCTCCAGGTCCCATGTAAGCCAGATGCACATGGTGGCGCATGCGTCTGGAGTTCATTTACAGTGGCTAGAGGCCCTGGCATGCCCATTCTCTCTCTCTCCTCCCCCTTTCTGTGTCTCTAATAAATAAATAAATAAAAATAAATCTTTTTAAAAATGGCTGTTTTGGCCAGGTGTAGAGGCGCAAACCTTTAATCCCAGAACTCTGGAGGCAGAGGTAGGAGAATTGCCGTGAGTTCAAGGCCACCCTGAGACTATATGGTGAATTCCAGTCCAGGTAAGCCTGAGCTAGAGTGAGACCCTACCTCAAAAAAAAAAAAAAAAAAAAAAAAAGGAATGAATATTTAACAAAAAAAAAGAAATGGGACCACACACCTAAAGCAACATAAACTGTTGCTCTTACACTATGGGTCCCTTGGTATCCTCAAATTCTTGTATTATTATTATTATTATTTATTTATTTGAGAGAAAGAGAAAATGGGCGTACCAGGGCATCCGGCCACTGCAAACAAACTCCAGACGCATGCACCCCCTTGTACATCTGGCTTACGTGGGTCCTGGAGAATCAACCTGGGATCCTTTGGCTTTACAGGCAAATGCCTTAAATGCTAAGCCATCTCTCCAGCTCCCTCAAATTCTTTAGAATGGCATATTACAAAATATGAACCTGAAATCTTGGAGGAAACTTAAGTTTTGGTTGTAAAATATTGTAATTACCTCTGTTTCCAAAATTCTTTCCTCTTCCAAAACCCCCTGTTGGTGGATTCTCTCTTTTATTAGACTCAGCAGTATCTGAAAAAGTTTAAACAAACTCTGAAATATGCAAAATCAATTACATCAAAAACCAGAATTAGGTGTTAGGAAGATGGTTCAGCAGTTTCTCCACTGCTAAATATGTGCAAGGCCACATCTTTAAAAAAAAAACACTCTTGGGCTGGAGAGATGGCTTAGCAGTTAAGGCACCTGCCACCAATCTCCAGCTGCCTAAAAAAACATTACAAAATATGAACCTGAAATCTTGGAGGAAACTTAAGTTTTGATTATTGTAATTAGGTCTCTCTTTTATTAGACTCAGCAGTATCTGAAAAAGTTTAAACAAACTCTGAAATATGCAAAATCAATTACATCAAAAACCAGAATTAGGTGTTAGGAAGATGGTTCAGCAGTTTCTCCACTGCTAAATATGTGCAAGGCCACATCTTTAAAAAAAAAACACTCTTGGGCTGGAGAGATGGCTTAGCAGTTAAGGCACCTGCCTACCAAGCCTAAGGACACCCATTTGATTCTCCAGGTCCCATGTTTGGCCACAAAAGTGATGCAAGCACACAATGCCACACTTGCCCACAAGGGGGCGCAGGCATCTGGAGTTTGTTCACAGCAGCTGAGAGGCCACTGACACGCACAATCCCTCTCTCTCTCTCTCTCTCTCTCTCCTCTCTCTCTCTCTCTGTCACTCTCAAAAAAAAAAAAAAAAAAAAACACCCTAAAGGGCAAAATGCAATGGCAAGAAGCATAAAAGGGAAGGAGGCTAGGGAGCAAGAGTTTAACGCCAGCCTTGGCTATATACTACCAGCTCAAAAAATTCAACATAAGGACTGGAGAGATAGCTTAAAGATTAAGGCACTTAACTGCAAAACCAAAGGACCCAGGTTCAATTCCCCAGGACCCACATAAGCCAGATGCACAAGGTGGCACATGCATCTGGAATTTGTTTGCAGCAGCTGGAGGCCCTGTTATGACCATTCTCTCTCTCTCTCTCTCTATACTTGCCTCTTTCTCTCCATCTGTCTCTCAAATAAATGAAAATATAAATAATAATAATAAAATGAACTTTATAAAAAATTCAACATAGGCTAGAGAGATAGCTCACTGATTAAGGTTTGATTCCCCAATATCCATGTAAAGCCAAATGCACAAAGTGACACATGCATCTAGAGTTCATTTGCAGTGGTTAAGAGGCCCTGGTGCACCCATACTCTCTTTGTGTGTCTCTCTCTGCTTGCACATAAATATTTTTTTAAAAATCAACAACAAAAAATCCAATTTTGGTTAAATAATTTCTTAAACTTAATACTAATGAGCTAACAGAAAGTGTTTCCCATTCTGCCTTGTAAGGAATCTAGTCTGACATGGTGTTTCATGTTTTTAATTCCAGCACTCTTAGAAGGTTGAGACAGGGGAACTGCAGTGACTATGAGGCCAGCCTGGGCCATAGAATGAGTCTTAGATCAGCTTGGGATACAGTGTGACAATACCTAAAAAAAAAAAAAAAAAAAAAAGCAAGATACCTAACACCCAAGAAAGCAGCCCTCCCTTCTCACCTTAATCTCCAGAATTTTTACAAACATTCTTTCCATATCAATGTCTACAAATCAATAATTCTAAATTAAGCAGCAGCTCTGCAGAACATTTCTCTAACCAATCTGTCCAGTCAAGTCAACTATGTTTTACAAAGAAGTAAAACAGCATAAAGAACACTGGCATTAGCCAGCCATGGTAGCACAGGCCTGTAATCCAAGCACTTGACCATGGTAGGAAGATCATGAGCCCAAGGCCAACTTGGGCTACATCATACCTAGAGGATTTAAAGACAGATTGGACTATGTACAGAGCCCTGTCTCTTTCTCTCGCTCTTTCTCCTTTCCTCTTCTCTCACAACACACACATACATGCACCACTAGCAGTTTTAAAAAATGAACTTATTTTAGCAACAAAATCTACAATACATGAGTTTATAATAAACTTAGCTTTGCACCCAACAGCCATGACACTTCTGTTCCATTATTCAGCAGTTCAAGCGATTAAGGACAAATGATACTTACCTCTGTTTCCCAAACTCCTCCCAGAGGCAAATCCACTTCTCATGAAATGATCTCTTCGAGAAGGACTATCTTCTACTTCTAAAGTAAAGAATATTTTGAAGCAAGTCAAATAAAAATATGTAAGTATGGGCTGGAGAGATGGCTTAGCGGTTAAGGCTCCTGCCTGCTAAGCCTAAGAAGGCCGGTTCCAATCTCCAGGTCCCACGTTTAGCCAGATGCAAAGTGACACAAGGGCGCAATGCTGCACTTGACCACAAGGGGGCGCACGCATCTGCAGTTTGTTCACAGCGGCTGAGAGGCTGCTGATGTGCCCATTCTCTCTTTCTCTCTGGCTCTCCTCTCTCTCTGTCTCTGTCTCTCTCTTATCAAAAAAATAAATATATATATATATATATATATATGATGTGACACACACAGGATGAATCTTATTCACCAGTAAGAAAAAAGAGCCAAGCTTCTTGGTACAGGCCTGTTATTCCCAACTACTCACAAGGCTAGGACAGGAGGATAAACACTCCTCAAGGCCAGCCTGTGTATTGCTCTAGCCCAAGCTGAGCTAAAATTCACTATGGGTGTCAGGCTGGCCCTGAACTCATAGTGATCCTCCTACCTTTTTCTCCCAAGTGCAGGGATTAAAGGTGTACAAAAACATTCCAAGATTTTCCTTACCATCTTGGGATCCTTAGCACAGTAACATTGTTCTAAATTAAAACCATATGAAAGTTGAGGAAATATTTTAGTTGGTAAAGTGGTTGCCAGGCAACCTATGTTAAAAAAAAAAGGGGGGGGCTGGAGAAATGGCTTAGTGGTTAAAGCACTTGCCTATGAAGCATAAGGATCCAGGTTTGATTCCCCAGTACCCACGTGTTGCAGTCAAGTTTGCATTGCTTCCAGAAAACATTTGACCAAGAGCAACTTGTGAGGAAAAAAGGGTTTATTTTGGCTTACAGGCTTGAGGGAAAGCTCCATGATGGCAGGGGAAATGACGGCATGAGCAGAGGGCAGACTTCACCCCTAGCCAACATTTAAGGTGGACAACAGGAACAAGAAAGTGTGCCAAACACTGACAAGGGGAAACTGGCTATAATACCCATAAGCCTGCCCCCAACAATACACTGCCTCCAGGTGGCATTAATTCCCAAATCTCCATCAGCTGGGAACCCAGCATTCAGAACACCTAATGTATAGGGGGCACCTGAATCAAACCACCACACCACGTAAGCCACATGCACAAGGTAGAGCATACACCTGGAGTTTTTTGCCATAGCTACAGGCCCTAGCATACCCGTTCTCTCTATTTCTCTATCATCTATCTGCCTCTTTCTATTTCTCTGTCTCTCAAATACATAGATAACTTTTTTAAATCCCGGTATGGTAATGTGTAACTGTAATCCTAGCACTGGGGAGGTGGAGACAGGTAGACCTCTGGGGCTCAGTGGCCGGCCAGTTTAGCTTACTTAGCAAGCTCCATGCCAATGAGAGGCACTGTCTCAAAAACAGAAGAATGGCACCTGAAGAATGACACCCAAAGCTGTCCTCTGGTCTCTACGTGTATCCATGTGCACCACCCCCCACACACACACAAATCTAAGCACATAAAACATAAGTCTTAAAATACATCTAAAAACTCACTCCTTTAGGGAAGGAGAGGATAAAAATAGCCTAACACTACCCTCTCAAATAGTTGATTCAGGAACAAATCAAATCTTTCAACGATAGGTAATGAAGTCAGCAAAGGCACCACAGGGTCTATACAATACAGACAGCATGAACAGCTATAAAAACTGAATAACCTCACCAGAAGCTGGGCATGATCTCAACAGTATAGCAGACCTGGCCATTGGCAACTGTTCAACAATCTGTCTTATTCCCTGTTATCAGGACAAAAACCCTAGCAACCCACAAGCCAAACATGCAGCTTCGAGGACGAACAAAATTTTTCCAGGGCCGGAGAGATGGCTTAGCGGTTAAGGCGCCTGCCTGCTAAGCCTAACAACGCTGGTTCCAATCTCCAGCGGTTCCAATCTCCAGGTCCCACGTTTAGCCAGATGCAAAGTGACACAAGGGCGCAATGCTGCAATTGACCACAAGGGGGCGCACACATCTGGATTTCGTTCACAGCAGCTAAGAGACTGCAGGTGCAACCATTCTCTGTCTCCCTCTCCCTCTCTCTCTATCTCTCTCTGTGTCTCTCTTCAAAAATAAAAAATAATAAGTTTTTTCAGCCAGGCATGGTGGCACACACCTTTAATACCAGCACTTGAGAGGCAGAGGTAGGAGGATCACCATGAGTTTGAGGCCACCCTGAGACTACATAACTACATAGTGAATTCCAGGTCAGCCTGGGCTACAGTGAGACCCTACTTTGAAAAACAAAAAAAAAAAAAAAAAAAAAAATGTTTTCAACAACCCACTTAATCAAATAATACAGACTGCAACATTACACTCTCCTTTTACTCCCCTACTCTAGGAAGTAGTACCTCCACCCCCAAAAGATGTCAATTAGTATGAATCATCACCAGGAAATGGCTTTTTTATATTTGATTTATTTATTTGCAAGCAGAGAAAGAGGAAAAAAGAGAGAGGAAGGAGGGAGGAAGAGAGAGAATGGGACCACCAGGGCCTCAAGCCTCTGCAAACAAACTCCAGAAGCATGTGCCACTTTGTACATATGGCTTTATGTGGGTCCTGGAGGAACTGAACCCAGGTCATTGGGCTTTGCTGGCAAGCATCTTAACCACTGAGCCATCTCTCCAGCCCCTCACCATGAAATTTTAAGAACACACTCCATATGATGTTCATCAGTCTGCTCCTCGTTTACTAAAGCCATTATCCTGAATATTTTTACCTTTTTGCTTTAACACATACCTGATGAGGTTAAAGTCCTGTTAAAAGTGTCTCCATTTGCTCCAGAAGAGTATTTATCCTGTAAGAAAGACCAGTTTTCCACACTGAATGAAAGTGTATCATCTACTTCACAAATATAAAATTACAATAGTTCCCCCTTTTCATGGCAAATACACTCTATTTCCCCCTTATGTCTGAAACCATGGGTAATACTGAACTGAAAAATACGCTTTTTCTTATACGTAAGTATCTTATACTGTATTCATCCTTCTTGTGATATGGCATTATATACTGCTGATATAATGAATTAAATGAATTGTGTAAGTATTAAAATATAAGATTAGGCTACTAATGACCTCTGACAATATATACCAAGGCTCATCTACTTTAGGTAATACTGCGCCATAAAGTCATGACTATGTCAGACAATATATAGCATGGACACATTGGGCAAAGGGATTACTCAAATTCTATTCTAGGTGGAACATGCCACTCAGAATAGCATGCAATTTAAAACTGATGAATTGGGGCTGGAGAGATGGCTTAGTGGTTAAGCACTTGTGTATGAAGCCTAAGGACCCAGTTCAAGGCTCAATTCCCCAGGACCCATGTAAGCCAGTTGCACAAGGTGGCGCATGCATCTGGAGTTTGTTTGCAGTGGCTGGAGGCCCTGATACACCCATTCTCTCACTATCTGCCTCTTTCGCTCGCTCTCTTGCTCTCTCTCTCTCTCTCTCTGTTGCTCTTAAATAAATAAAACCAAAAATTTAAAAATCTTGTGAATTGTTTACTAATAAGATTCTCCATCTAATATTTTTGACCACAGTTGACTGCAAATAATTGAGAGCAGAGAAATCAAAACTGCAGATAAAAGTTGATTATTGTATAACAATAGAGCAATAATGTTAAATAACAGGGTTTTTCTAGGCCACTGACTGTTCCCTCGTGAATCATTCCAAGAAATCACTTTAACATTGTAGGTGTAGTATATAAATATCTCAAAACAATGGTAAGGCAGGCATGATAGGTCGTGCCTTTGATCCAAGCACTTGGGAGACAGGTAAGAGGTCACCATGAGTTCCAGGTCAGCCTGGGCTAGAATGAGATCCTGCCTCAAAAAAAGTGGTAATCTACAGCCATGGGGTGTCCCACTCATTTCTGTACTCCCTTTTACTGGAGCACATTCATTCATTCATCTGTGAACACTACAACAGCCAAATTGTGGCCGAGACTATAAGACCACAATCTAAATTATTTATTATCTAGCACATTGTATAAAAGGTTTGCTGACATCTGACTAAAAGTTTTGTCACTGAGGTCACCCATATACTTGGAAAGTACAGTATATTCTCCAATACTATATAAATTTATTAAAGTAGAACACAAAATTAAATTAGCAGGTAACAGCTTCTATGTAAAGAAGTTCCATAGTAAAGAAATTTATTTGTAAAATTTTCATTGTGGCCAGCATGATGGTGTATGCCAATAACTAGCAGCAGGCAGGGTCCTAAGGCAGAGGAATCATGAGAGCAAGTTACCTTTAGCAATGCAGTAAGACCCTGTCAGAGAGAGGAAAGGAAAAATAAAAAGCAACAAAAGCTTCCATTTTAATATATACAAGTGAAACAATTAATGCAGCCACATTTTTAAAAAGAAATTCACTATAAACTAAAGAAAATTTATTTGGGCACTGAAAACAATTTATCTACCTATACATTATGCTGCAGTATTTCAAATCCAATGACATGGTACATCATCAGCTAGAGTAAGAATATTCTTGATTCATTTCAATTAAATTTGAGTGTGCTGTGGTTGAAACCAGTCCTCAGGGCTCTCAAATACTAAGTGTTCACATTCCCAACTTAACTTTCAAACTACCTGCTATTAATACGCATGCACTACTGTGGCAGTGGTATACTGAATGCTGTACTGAGAACATTCAACTTTTGTTATAAATTCAGTAACTGAATGCCATTGTAACTCTTGAACCTTCCAACATTTCTTAGGATTTCTCTGAGGTGATGACAATTTGAGTCATTTTTCCTCATTTCTAACTCCTTTAATGCCTTTTCTCAACATTAGCCCATTCCTTTATTTCCTCTCACTTAAGTTTCCTCTAAGTAGGGCAAAACTTTCAGGGTATAGCTCTAAAATTCATGTAAATGAAAATAATGCCAATAATTTAAGAATGAAAGGTGGCCTAAGTTGATGAATACTATCTCAGTCAACTGACAACTTTACAACAGTCACAATCTTCTTTCAAATAAGTTCATTTAAAAAGCTCCAAAGAGCTGGGCGTGGTGGCACACGCCTTTAATCCCAGCACTGGGGAAGCAGTGGTAGAAGGATCACCATGAGTTCGAGGCCACCCTGAGACTACGTAGTTAATTCCAGATCAGCCTGGACCAGAGTGAAACCCTACCTTGAAAAACCAAAAAAATAAAATAAAATAAAAAGCTCCAAAGTTCCGAGGCCCAGAAAGCCAAATGTTACATGTTTTCTCTCATATGTGGATCCTAGCTACAAATGATTGGATTTCTATGTGAGTAAAAATAAAACTCATATAAAAGGAATAGAAAAAGGAGGGAGGGGGACTTTACAGGATGGTTTTGTATATATGTAAGTAGAAGAACAGATTGATGGGGGTGAAAGGGCCTAAGGGAGGTCAGGGGGAAAGATTGGGTAAAGGAAAGGTAGAGGGAAGGCTAGTCAAAATCTAAGAGGATATAAGTAAGTCATAGGGAAACCTACTTTTCTGGACAATGGAACACTCAGAAGCCATAGATTGTTACTAGAACATTTTCAGTGCCAGGGAGGGGATACCTTCCAGTTGGCTGGGGAGGTCACAGATACCCCCAAAACATTACAGGCCATTGCTGAGGCCCTTGGTTTCCCACAAGGAATAGATGGTAAGACGCTAGTGCTGAAGACTCCACATACTTGGTGGCAAGGTCACTGAGAAATCCTGCTGTAACTGAGCTGAAAGCCTCTTCCAGGTGGACCAGCTGACAGAAAGTTGGAAAAAGCTCTGCTGCATGCAGTTCAATGGGAGAGAGGAAACACCAGTGAAGGTACTCAACAGTGAACACTGCAAGCTTTAAATTTGGCCAGCCAGGCCAAATGAGCCAATGGGTGTAACAGTGGCATGTCTGTTATGGGAGAAATCAACCGCTCTCTAATTGGACTGGAGGCCCGCTCCATGGGAGGAAATACATCCCTGATACTGAAAATCTATTACAGGGGTAGTCATGAACCCTAGGGGTGTAACGTCTGCTGGTGTCATGCTAAATGTATATACTATGCTCACCAAACTGCCCAGTAAGCACTTCTCTTAATGTGCACATCCATATATTACATTACTCTCACTTAGAGAAGCTTATTTTTTCAGATGGTGGCGACTTTGGGATGACTCAGAAGGCACCATGGTGCTCAGAAGTGACAAAGGAGTGCTCAACACTCAAACATCTCAAACACACCTTTCAAGGCTCAGAGTCCATTGCAGAAGAGGGGGCAGAAAGAATGCAAGAGCCAAAGGAAGAGTAGGACTCCTTACAACGTGCTCCTATAGACACAAAATGGCCTGGATATCCATGACCCCACAGTGCCTGACACTACCTACACAAGACCATCATAATAGGAGGAAAAGATCATGACATCAAACTGAAAAGAAGAGACTGATTGAGAGGGGGAAGGGATATGATGGAGAGTGAAGTTTCAAAGGGGAAAGTGGGGGGAGAGAGGGAAGTACCATGGGCTACCGTCTACAATTAAAGAAGCTGTCAATGAAAAAAAAATTTTTTTAATCAACAACAAAAAAAGTTCCAAAATTGAAAGGAGTGCACCAAAGAGAATATCTTCAGGTAACACTTATTTTCAAAATATTCTTTCACAAGACACTAAATAACTTTTAAAACTACATTTATGAAGTTCAACAGTCACCCAAACACTTTTCTGAGTTGTCATTCAGGAAAAAATGACAATAACATCATTAAAATGCCTTGTACTTGGGCTAGAGAGATGGCTTAGCGGTTAAGGCACCTGCCTGCTAAGCCTAAGAACGTCAGTTCCAATCTCCAGGTCCCACGTTTAGCCAGTTGCAAAGTGACACAAGGACGCAATGCTGCACTTGTACACAAGGGGGCTCATGCATCTGGATTTTGTTCGCAGCTGCTGAGAGGCTGCTGGCGCACCCATTCTCTATCTGTCTTCCTCTCCCTCTCCCTCTGTCTCTTTCTGTGTCTCTCTCCAAAAATAAAAAATAACAATAAAAAAAATTAAAAATGCCTTGTACTTTTGGTAACTGCTCTAATAAAAACACCATTACTACCACAGCTATTAAAAACAAACCAGAACGATGATCCAATATCATTCCTATCTCAAGTAAAACCCTGAAGACTTTCTTTTAAAACAAAATATTTTAAAGACCCTCAAAATAGAAGAAAACGATGATGGACATCAAATTAAAAGAGAGACTAATGGAGAGAGGGAGGGGATATGACGGAGATTGAAGTTCTAAAATGGAATGGGGAGGGGAGGGAAATATCATGTTTTTTGTATGTAAGAATAGAAGTTGTCAATAAAAAATAATTTAAAAAACATTTTATTTTAAAAATATTTATTAAATGAGAGTGAGTGAATGAACGTGTGTGCACGCACGCGCACATGTGCACATGCGTGCCCATGCCAGCACCTCCTGCCACTGCAAACAAGCTCCAGTCACATGTGCCACATTGTGCACTTTACGTTGCATGGTGTGGTAATTTGAATGTGGTAGTTTGAACGTGTGGCCCCATAGACTCAGGTATTTATTAAAATTGAGCTTGCAACCTGAGTCCCTAGCAGGCAGATCTCTGCCACAGGTGGCATGTCACTGGGGGAGGAACTGAGTCTAGCCCTACTAGGTGTGTGGAAAGCAGTTGGACCTCTGGCTAAGTTTCCTGGTTCTGGTTGTTAGTGATGTTTTCTCTGCTTGGATCTATAGAAATACCATTGATGGTATCCCCTGGAGTAGGTAAGCCTGAAATAAACCCCTTTCCTCCCAAATGCTGCTTCTGGCTGGATGTTTGTCCAGCAAAGCAAAGCTGACTGCAACAGTAAACTGGTACCAAGAATGTGGGGTTGTTACTGTAGTAAATCTGACCATGTGGATTTTGGTCTTTTAGAACTTGTGTGCTGGAGAAATGTGGAAGGTCTTGGTATTTGAAACTTGAGAGGCTTCACAGTACATTAAGCCAAATTTTATGGGTGAGAACTTGAAAATGCTAAAAGTAGGCTGTGAAGGCTTGGCTTATGAACTTTCAAAGGGGAAGGAGCAACAGCAGAGAACTTTGTTGGGACTGAGCTACTAGCATAAGGGATGGATGTGTTCTTCTGCCCAAGCCCTAAGGATGTGAGCAAGGCTGAATTTAAAAGTAGCAGGGTGTAGTGGCACATACCTTTAATCCCAGCACTCAGGAAGCAGAGGTAGGAGGATCACCGTGAGTTCGAGGCCACCCTGAGACTACATAGTTAATTCCAGGTCAGCCTGGGCCAGAGTGACACCCTACCTCGAAAAACCAACCAAACAAACAAACAAACAAAAAAGAATGGACTGGTGTACTTGTGGAAGATATACACCTGAAAGATGTATGATTTGAAGTTGGAAGAATTCAAACTAGTGTAAAGTTACAAGAACAGAGACTAATTTTAGGATGCTAAAGGTACAGTCATTAAACAGATTACCACCATTAAGGGTGAGCCAAACTGCTTTACATTGGGACAATGGAAAAGATGCCAGGGGGCAAAAATCCAACCAGGAAAGGCTCAATAAATACGAATACAAATTGTTTTGAAAGGAGTCAACTAAAAGGAATTCTGAATGGTGTCCTGTTCTTCAAGGACTAGCTTTTGTTCCCCTCTGGATTAACAAATTGGCTGCACCTCTGCAAACCTGGTATTGATTCTGGAAATGAAAATGCAGGGAAGCAGGTCATGAAGTACACAAGGTTCCAGGAGCCACTGCTGAGATGTGGCAAGTGAGAAGCAAGGCGATATGCCTCTATAGAGGAAGTGAGACATTGCCTGCAGTTAAATCAGGGGCTGATGCTGAGATACAGCACTGTGAAGCAGGGTGAGGTCCCCATATTGGAGGCCAAAACAGGCCACTGTATAGAGCTTTAAAGGGAGACCATGATTTGCAGTGGAGACCCAAAGATGTTTTGGATACCATGACTATACAAAGATTACCATGCAGCACTGTTGGCTCCGGGTTCAAGTTTTCCCTGGGATACTCGGCCAGCTAGAGGGGCAGAATTAGAAAATCCAGACTCTCATTACTGGTTATGGATGTTTCACTTCAACTGCAGATGTTTGATGTTTACCTGTTACTGATCTGTATTGGTCCATTCTCTCCTTTGCCTTTTACAATGGAAATGTTACTCTGTGCCATTATGTATTGGAAGTATGCAACTGTTTTGATTTTACAGCACTCACAGTTAAGAAACAGTCTCAAATCTCAGGTGAGACTTGCACTTTGGAAATGTCTTAAAGTTGGTAAAGATTATAGAGACCTTTAAAAGTGGACTGTATGTAATTTGCACTGTGAGATGGTCATGAACCTATGGGGACCAGGGATAGAATGTGGTAGTTTGAACGTATGCCCCCAGAGATTCAGATTGAATCTTGAGTCTACAGTGGGTGGAGCCCTACTGGGGGAAGATCTTGGAGTCAAGCCCTAAGGTGTGTGGAGAGCAGTTTGAGCTTTGGTGGTTTGTGCTCTTTTGTGGTGCTGTCTTTTGGTGGCATCTCTCTGCTTAGATCTAGGAAAGTGAGCCAGCTTCTTCTACCATTGATGGTATTCCAATGGAACTTATTGGGGGGGGGAGGCTCAAGGAAGGGTCTCTCTCTAGGCCAGGTGAACCTGGAAATTCACTATGTCATCTCAAGCTGGCTTTGAATTCACAGTGCTCCTCCTACCTTGGTCTCCCAACTGCTGAGATTAAAGGCATATGCTATCATGCTCAGCTCCCCTGAAATGTGTAAGCCTGAAATAAATCCCTTTCTTCCCACAAACTATTTTTGGTTGGGTATTTCTCCCAGCAACAAAGAAGCTGACAGCAACACCTGGGTACTAAATAATCAAACCTGGGCACTTAGGCTTTACAAGCAAACACCTTTTACTGCTGAGCCATCTCTCCAGCCCAATATTTATTATATATTTATTTGTTGTTTTTTTTACTTATTTACTCGCAAGCAGAGAGTGAGTGACCAGGTGGGGGGGGGAGTGAGCAAGCATGGGGCACACCAAGGACTCTTGCCACTACAAATGAAATCCAGACCTTTGTGCCACTTTGTGCATCTGGCTTTAATGGGCACTGGGGAATCAAACCCAGGACAGTAGGCTTTTCACCTTTTTCTAGTGAGTTCTATCTTCATGCCTCTAAGGGTTTTCTTTATTTTAGTAGCTCAGATGTGATTGGGTGAACAAAAGCAAAAAAGGTTAGTGGGGAGAAGCTTGTTCTTTGTGTGTTATAAATGATAAATAGTAATGTTCTCTTGTACTAGAAAACTGAACATTTATTACTGGATGATGCTCAGGCTGTGGGACTTTAATAAGACACATACATTTAACATCAATTCCAAAGCAAGTATTGAAATAGGATATCAAACTTATTTCAAAAGGATGTATTTCATCACAAAAATTATTATAATGATATAGATATTTGTATATGTGGAGATTACAAGTGAGTAAATGGAGTAAAATGTTAATAGAAGGTGAAGACTTTATGTTCTCTGTACTATTTTAATTTATACAAGTTGTCTGTAAGTTTGATATTCTCAAAGTATTTTGAAAGAAAAAAATCTTTAACCCTTCCCATTACCAAAAGCTAATTACCTTCCTATTATTCTCCAGCCAATGCACTATTTTTCTGCCTCTTAGAAATTCTTACCTACAGTTACTGCCTCTGCTGTATACCAGATTTCCTTCAACCACTGTCAAACTAGCTTCCACACTCACTTCTATACTGATAATGCTTTATAATAAGAATTTCAATGAAATTATTACTTTCATGCCCCAAACTACCAAGTCTCGCAGAAGCATTTGAAATGGCGATTTCCACCTCTTCACAATATCTTGTCTTGATTTCATTTGAAATGATGATTTCCACCTCTTCACAATGTCTTGTCTTGGATTCATTTGAAATGACGATTTCCACCTCTTCACACTATCTTGTCTTGGATTCATTTGAAATGATGATTTCCACCTCTTCACAATATCTTGTCTTGGTTTCATTTTTGTTTTCATTGCTTGGTCACTCCCTCCTTGGTTCCCTTTGCCAGATACTCCTCCTGGACATCAAAATGCATGTCCAGGGCTCATGGAAGAGCCATTTAAGTCCATGATACTTCTGTTTTAAGACAAGGTCTCGCTATGTAACATGCACTGTCCCTCACTCGGAATCTTCCTGCCTCAGTTTCTAAGGTGCTGGGACTGTAAGTTTGCAGCTCTACACCTAGCCCCCACTATGCTCTTTCTGCTTTTACTACTCAGACTATAGCATTAGGTCCCACTAACATGCACACAATTCTTAACTTTTATGCATGGGCCTGGACCCTCTCCTAAGCAACAAATTTATATATCCTACCTCTTGGATTCATTACTTGTATGTCTTCAACTTATCAAATTTAACATAACAAATACAGAATACTTGATGGAGTTTTCTCCTTAAATTTGTTCATTCTTCATAGACTCACCATTCAGCAGGTCATCAACTTAATGTTTAAGTACTCATAACCCTTGATTCCTATCTTTGATCTCCCCATATCCATTCCATTCAGTGCTATCAACTTTATATCCAGGCACTTCCAGTTCCTCTCCTTCTCTGGTTCAATTTTTACCATTCTTAGTCTAGCTCATCATTCTTCAGTCATAGGCTTTGGTAAACTGCATAATGCCACACATAGATAACAAGTCTTAATCCCTGGAATTTGTTAACATTACCCTGAAAGGAGCCACAGCAGATGTAATTAAGGATTTCTAGAATGGGGAGATTAGAGTATCTGTGTGAGTCCCCTATGCCCTCACAAGTGTCCTTGTAAAAGAAAGGCAAATAGAGACACACAGAGAGATGAATCACAAGCTAAGGACTGCCTACAACCATCAGATGCTAAAAGATACAAAGATACTCTCCTACAGCCTCCAAAGGGAAGGCAGCCCTGCTGATCTCTAACTTCTGGTTTCAAGACCATGGAGAAAATAAACTTCCGTTGCTTTAAGTTATCCAGCTGGTAGTAATTTATCACAATAACTATTTGAAACTAACACATGCCTTTTCTTTTGTTAATATTTTGTTTTACTGAGAAATAAAGGGAGAGAGAGAAAATGGGCACCCCAGGCCTCCAGCCACTGTAAACAAACTTCAGGTGCATAAGCCACTGTTTACGTGGGTACTGGAGAATCAAACCTGGCTCCTCGGGCAAATACCTTAACCACTAAGCCATCTCTCCAGCCCCAACATCTGCCTTGTCCTAATGCCCTAAACAAGCCAAGTTTGTTCTTTCCTGGAAACCTTTGCACATGATGTCCAGTTGAGATTCCCTACAAGTTTTCAGCTCATGAGTCACTGTCTCAGGAAAGTGGTCCCTTTCCACTTAATCTAAAGCCACCCTACATATTACATAACTCTTACATGCATACAAGCACGCCCGCACATGCGCGCACACACACACTTCCCTATTTATGTACTTTTTACTATAATTATTTGGTTCTCAAATGTGTATATTCTTCTGTTTTAAGTGAAATGCAGTGCCTCTAACAGCAAGTACTTTATTATGTTAAACACTAAATTCAGCACACAGAACTAAATAAAAATACATTAATGAGAAGCATTCATTAAAAATCTGATCACAGGGCTGGAGCTCTGTCATCTGTGCCCTCAGGAGAAAGACAAGTGTTTGCAATCACTCCAAGGAAAAGGTTTCCCACCACACCCAAGTATTGCAATTATCTTCTCATTGCTGGAACAGACACTGAAGAGAAAGAACATTTAGGAGGAAATGGTTTATGTCAGGCTTATAGATTTCAGGGGACACTTCATCATGGCAGAAGCTGGCTTCCACACATCCACAGCAGAGAGACAACAGTCAGCACTCGCAAGCACAAACAGCTAGAGCCCAAGTTGATTCTAAATGCACCTTAGGGATGGACTAAGGATACACCCCCAGTGACAAATTCATCCTCCAGCAGGGCTCCACCTGCTGAAGACTTAAGTAGGAATCTTAATCTAAAATACTTGAGGTTACGGGGCCATTTATATTCAAACCACCACACCAACAATACCTACCCCTAAATTCAGCCCTCTTGCAAACAAACAATTTTGGCTGTTTGCTCCTTTTTGAGATTTGGAATTGTCATGAGAAAGAATCATACATACACACACATATATATATGAAACTGCTAAGACACATGACAAACATGATTAAGTTTTAAATACCAATGTAAGATTACATTTTGAATTCTTTTCTTTTCAATCTATAACACCAGGAGATCAGAATTAGAGTGCTTTGTTCATAATTAGTAATTTTAATAGAACTTAAAGTTTACTTATTACTGAAGAAATCACATTCTTCTTAAATAAATTATCAATCCATGATACTATATGTTTCCAGGGAAGCTGCTGACAACAGGCCAGGCAGGAGAGATGGCTCTGTGGTTAAAGATGCGTGCTTGCAAAGCCTTATGCCTCAGGTTCTATTCCATAAAACCCATGGTAAGACAGAGGCACAAAGTGGTGCATGCCTGTAGGGGTTTCTTTGCAATGACTAGAGGCCCTGGTGTGCCCATTCCCCACCCACTCCACTCTCTACTTGCAATTAAATAAAAATATTTTAAATAGGTAAAAGAAAAATCTGATTACAGATGTCAGTTAAGATACTAATATAAGACTGTTTCAAAGCCACTATAAACTTAAAAGAAAAGCCAGGCTTTCTCCTTTTTTCAAAACATATTTTTATTTATTTGCAAGCAGAGAAACAGACAGGAGAGGGGAAGAAGAAGGGAGGGAGGGAGGGAGGAAGAGAGACAGAGACAAAGAGAACGGGTACATCAGCCTCTTGCCACTGCAAATGAACTCCAGATGCATGCACCACTTTGTGCATCTGGCTTTACATGGGTACCAGGGAATCAAACCCAGGGTTCTTCAATTTTGTAGACAAGCACCTTACTAGCTGAGCCATCCCCAGCCCCAAGCTTTCTTTTTGAAATAAAAATTTAGAGCGGGCATAGTGGCACATGCTTTTTATCCCAGTAATCCTGAGGCAGGGATAGGAGGATCACTGTGAGGTTGAGGCTGCCCTGAGAATACACAGTGAATTCCAGGGTAGCCTGAGCTTAAATGAGACCTACCTTGAAAAACCAAAAAAATAAATAAATTCAGTTAGAAAAATCAAAATAGTGCCTTTAAAACTAATTAAGGGCTGGAGAGATAGCTTAGTGGTTAAGGCATTTGCCTGAGAAGCCTAAGGAGGACCCATGTTCAACTCCCCAAAGCCCACATAAACCAGACCCACAAGGGGACACAATGTCGCACATGCACACAAGATGGCACACACGTCTGGAGTTTAATTGCCATGGCTGGAAGCCATAGCATGCCAATTTTCTGTGTGTCTCTCTCACATTAAAAAAAAACTAAATAAACCAGGAGTGATGGCATACACCTTTAATCCCAGTACTTGGGAGGCAGAAGTAGGAGGATCACCATGAGTTCAAGGCCACCAAGACTACATAGTGAATTTCAGGTCAGCCTGGGCTAGAGTAAGACCCTAACTCAAAAAAATAAAAATAAAAAATAAAAGATGTATTTTTTCTGATAAAAATGGCATGTATCCTTAGTTCCACACTTTTCATTCAAACAAGGAAGGCATAAACGTCATGGTTCTTTCAAGTCAACTAAGCCAAGTCATTAATTACAGAACAAGCAGCAGGCATCAAGTGCATCAAACATATGTAAAAGAAAATGTATTGCAATTTGATTCCACACAATGTATTAAGAATTAAAAGGTGGAATACACAATTTAGTATCCCCAATATCAAATCACAAGGTATGTTCCTGAATAGCATAAAGATCCCAAAAAGGTCAATTTTCAACAGCCTCCCATGCCTGTAATCCCAGCACTTAAGGCAGGATGTGAATTTGAGAACCCATCTCCAAAAAAATATATAGTTTTAACAACCATGCCCAGTTCAAACACTCAATACAAGAAATAAGGACAACATGCTACAGTGCAGCATGCTGTTTAAGAACAATGTATAAAGATTTTAAATAAAACTTAGACTCAGAGCAAAGAATAAGTCTGTGTCCACAAATTAAAAATTGCAGTATAACAAATATATTGAGAATGAAAGGGAACAAAGAGCCATAAAATGGATGCTGACCATTTAGACTGATACTCCCATTCTGGGAGAAAAGATATATTAGACTATTTGGCATAAATACTCATGATAGTAAAAAGCTACCGTCATTTAAACTCCCAAAAAAGAGGCTGGAGAGATGGCTTAGCGGTTAAGGTACCTGCCTGCTAAGCCTAAGAACATCAGTTCCAATCTCCAGGTCCCACGTTTAGTCAGATGCAAAGTGACACAAGGGCGCAATGCTGCACTTGCCCACAAGGGGGCGCACGCATCTGGATTTCGTTCACAGCGGCTGAAAAGCTGCTGGTGCACCCATTCTCTGTCTTCCTTTCCCTCTCTCTCTGTCTCTCTCTGTGTCTCTCTCAGAAAAAAAAGAAAAGAAAATCATTTATGATAAATCCTTCCCACAAAATCTTATGCAACTAAGAAATTATTTTTTAGGAAGTAAAGGTGTTTGCTTGCAAAACCTGATGGTCTGGGTTCCATTACTTAGTACCCATGGCCAGATGCACAAAGTGGCACATGCACCTGGAATTTGAGTACAGTGGCAAGAGGCCCTGGTGCATCCATTCTCTCATTCTTTCTCTCTCTTCTTGCAAATAAATAACATTTTTTTAAAGCTGGATTCAGAGCCAGGCATGGTGGCACACACCTTTAATCCCAGCACTTGGGAGACAGAGGTAGGAGGATTGCCCTGAGTTCAAGGTCACCTTGGGAGTGAGTCTGGAATTCACTCTGTAGTCTCAGGGTGGCCTTGAACTCAGAGCTATCCTCCTACCTCTGCCTCCCGAGTGCTGGGATTAAAGGCGTGCGCCACCACGCCCGGCCCATAACATTTCTTTTTATTATTTTTTATTATTTTATTTATTTTTGGGGAGAGACACAGAGAGCAACAGATAGAGAGGGAGAGGAAGACAGATAGAGATGGGCGCGCCAGCAGTCTCTCAGCCGCTGTGAACGAAATCCAGATGTGTGTGTCCCCTTGTGGGCAAGTGCGGCATTGCGCCCTTGTGTCACTGCATCTGGCTAAATGTGGGACCTGGAGATTTGAACCAGCGTTCTTAGGCTTAGCAGGCAGGCGCCTTAACCGCTAAGCCATCTCTCCAGCCCCCATAACATTTCTTAAATTTAAAAATTCCTTAAAGCTGGGCGTGGTGGCGCACGCCTTTGATCCCAGCACTCGGGAGGTAGAGGTAGGAGGATCGCCCTGAGTTCAAGGCCACCAAGACTATAATAGTGAATTCTGGGTCAGCCTGAGCTAGAGCGAGACCCTACCTCAAAAAAAAAGAAAAAAAGAAAGAAAAGAAAGGGGGAAAAAAAGGAAATGGAAATTAAGGTACTTGTGTGAAAAACCAAAGGACCCAGGTTCTGTTCCTCAGGACCCACATAAGCCAGATGCACAAGGTGGCGCATGTGTCTGGAGTTTGTTTGCAGTGGCTGGAGAACCTGGCACACACCCCCTGCATCTTTCTCTCTCTCAAATACATAGAAAAAAATTTTAATGTTTTTAAAAAGAAATGTTATAGGGCAGCCGGGCATGGTGGCGCATGCCTTTAATCCCAGAACTCGGGAGGCAGAGGTAGGAGGATCGCCGTGAGTTCAAGGCCACCCTGAGACTACATAGTGAATTCCAGGTCAGCCTGGGCCAGAGTGAGACCCTACCTCGAAAAACCAAAAAAAAAAAAAAAAAAAAAAAGAAAAGAAATGTTATAGGGGCTGGAGAGATGGCTTAGCAGTTAAGGTGCCTGCTAAGCCTAAGAACGCCCAATCAATTCTCCAGGTCCCACGTTTAGCCAGACGTAAAAGTGACCCAAGGGCAATGCCACACTGCCCACAAGGGGGCACACATCTGAATTTGTTCACAGCAGCTGAGAGGCCACTGGCGCACCCATTCTCTCTGTGTCCTCAAAGAGAGAGAGAAAGGAAGGAAGGAAGGAGGAGGGAGGGAGGGAGGGAGGGAGGGAGGGAACAAGACAAGACAGAAATGTTACAGGCTAGAGAGATGGCTTAGCATTTAAGGAACTAGCCTGCAAAGCCTAGTGACCCTTGCTCAATTCCCCAGTATCCAAAATGCCAGACACACAGAGTGGCAAATGCATCTGGAGTTCATCTGCAGTAACTAGAGGCCCTGGCACACCCATTCTCATTCTCTCTCTCCATCTCTCAGATAAATAAATATATTACCAAAAATTTTCACAATTCAAGTATTGCTCATAACCAAATCATTTTTTCAATTTTGTCCATACAAGTGCCTCTTAAGTACATTCAACTACACTTTTACAAGCTTGCTTTCACCTGTAAGTACTAAAACGTGTTAACCTGTAAATACTAAATCATTGAGATTACATTGTTAATATTACAGCCATTTTAGCCTTTATCAGATTGCCACAGATACATTATTCTATTTGAGACTTAGCCCATTTTTCTCATTCCCATAAAAGTTAATAAAAATCACATGTAGATAAGCACAGAAACTGGATTTAATAATCTAGAACTTTACCACCAGTTTATTTATTTATTTGAGAGCAACAGAGAGAGAAGGGGGAGGGATAGAGGAGGAGGGAGAGGGGGGAGGGGAGGGAGGGAGAGAATGGGCGCACCAGGGCCCCCAGCTGCTGCAGAGGAACTCCAGATGCATGCATGTGCCCCCTTGTGCATCTGGCTTACATGGGTACTGGGGAATTAAGCTTCAAACCAGGGTCCTTAGGCTTCACAGGCAAGCGCTTAACCACTAAGCAATCTCTCCAGCCCTCCACCAGTTTTTTTTAAACTTTAGTAAAATTGTGGCTCATGGGCAGTGTTTGCTTAGTATGCACAAGGCCCTAGGTTTGATACACAGCACACAGTAAGAAAAAAAAATCCACAGTATTTAATAACTGTGGAGGTAAAAGTGTATTACCTTCTCAAATACAGGAACATAGGAAGACATATGAGGTTTGATGATTTCCGCTTCCCAATCTTCATCTCCCATGGTGGCTTGAAGTTCTTTTAAGAAAAAAAAAAAACTGCACTTTTGACCTTAGGTCAGAACTGTCTCTTTAAACTATCAGAATAGGGCGTTGCTCAGTGATATGGCACATAAAATACAAGGCACTGGGTTTGAACTTCAACACCACAAGTACAAACTGTCTTTTCATATACATCTCTTGCAATTACTCAACCAATGTGCTAACAAGATTTTTGCAAAGGGGGGAAATGAATTTGCTTAGCTAGAGGTATTAACGTCCATCCTTTTTATCTTTCAAAAAGCTAGATGAGGCTGGTGAAATGACTCATCGGCAGTTAAAGGCACATGCTTGTGAAAGGCCTCAAGGGTCCAAGTTCAATTCCCTAGCACCCAAAGCCAGATGCACAAAATGGCACATGCATCTGAAACTCATTCTAGTGCACCTTAAAGCTGGGCGCAGGCGCACGCTTTGATCCCAGCACCTGGGAGGTAAGTGGGAGGATCGCCCTGAGTTCAAGGCCACCAAGACTATAATAGTGAATTCTGGGTCAGCCTGAGCTAGAGCGAGACCCTACCTCAAAAAAAAAGAAAAAAAGAAAGAAAAGAAAGGGGGAAAAAAAGGAAATGGAAATTAAGGTACTTGTGTGAAAAACCAAAGGACCCAGGTTCTGTTCCTCAGGACCCACATAAGCCAGATGCACAAGGTGGCGCATGTGTCTGGAGTTTGTTTGCAGTGGCTGGAGAACCTGGCACACACCCCCTGCATCTTTCTCTCTCTCAAATACATAGAAAAAAATTTTAATGTTTTTAAAAAGAAATGTTATAGGGCAGCCGGGCATGGTGGCGCATGCCTTTAATCCCAGAACTCGGGAGGCAGAGGTAGGAGGATCGCCGTGAGTTCAAGGCCACCCTGAGACTACATAGTGAATTCCAGGTCAGCCTGGGCCAGAGTGAGACCCCCTACCAAAAAAACCAAAAAAAAAAAAAAAAAGAAAAGAAAAGAAATGTTATAGGGGCTGGAGAGATGGCTTAGCAGTTAAGGTGCCTGCTAAGCCTAAGAACGCCCAATCAATTCTCCAGGTCCCACGTTTAGCCAGACGTAAAGTGACCCAAGGGCGCAATGCCACACTGCCCACAAGGGGGCGCACACATCTGAATTTGTTCACAGCAGCTGAGAGGCCACTGGCGCACCCATTCTCTCTGTGTCCCTCAAAGAGAGAGAGAGAGAAAGGAAGGAAGGAAGGGAGGGAGGGAGGGAGGGAGGGAGGGAGGGAGGGAACAAGACAAGACAGAAATGTTACAGGCTAGAGAGATGGCTTAGCATTTAAGGAACTAGCCTGCAAAGCCTAGTGACCCTTGCTCAATTCCCCAGTATCCAAAATGCCAGACACACAGAGTGGCAAATGCATCTGGAGTTCATCTGCAGTAACTAGAGGCCCTGGCACACCCATTCTCATTCTCTCTCTCCATCTCTCAGATAAATAAATATATTACCAAAAAATTTTCACAATTCAAGTATTGCTCATAACCAAATCATTTTTTTCAATTTTGTCCATACAAGTGCCTCTTAAGTACATTCAACTACACTTTTACAAGCTTGCTTTCACCTGTAAGTACTAAAACGTGTTCACCTGTAAATACTAAATCATTGAGATTACATTGTTAATATTACAGCCATTTTAGCCTTTATCAGATTGCCACAGATACATTATTCTATTTGAGACTTAGCCCATTTTTCTCATTCCCATAAAAGTTAATAAAAATCACATGTAGATAAGCACAGAAACTGGATTTAATAATCTAGAACTTTACCACCAGTTTATTTATTTATTTGAGAGCAACAGAGAGAGAAGGGGGGAGGGATAGAGGGAGGGGGGAGGGAGAGAGGGGGGGAGGGAGGGGGGAGGGAGAGAATGGGCGCACCAGGGCCCCCAGCTGCTGCAGAGGAACTCCAGATGCATGCATGTGCCCCCTTGTGCATCTGGCTTACATGGGTACTGGGGAATTAAGCTTCAAACCAGGGTCCTTAGGCTTCACAGGCAAGCGCTTAACCACTAAGCAATCTCTCCAGCCCTCCACCAGTTTTTTTTAAACTTTAGTAAAATTGTGGCTCATGGGCAGTGTTTGCTTAGTATGCACAAGGCCCTAGGTTTGATACACAGCACACAGTAAGAAAAAAAAATCCACAGTATTTAATAACTGTGGAGGTAAAAGTGTATTACCTTCTCAAATACAGGAACATAGGAAGACATATGAGGTTTGATGATTTCCGCTTCCCAATCTTCATCTCCCATGGTGGCTTGAAGTTCTTTTAAGAAAAGAAAAAAAAAAAAACTGCACTTTTGACCTTAGGTCAGAACTGTCTCTTTAAACTATCAGAATAGGGGCGTTGCTCAGTGATATGGCACATAAAATACAAGGCACTGGGTTTGAACTTCAACACCACAAGTACAAACTGTCTTTTCATATACATCTCTTGCAATTACTCAACCAATGTGCTAACAAGATTTTTGCAAAGGGGGGAAATGAATTTGCTTAGCTAGAGGTATTAACGTCCATCCTTTTTATCTTTCAAAAAGCTAGATGAGGCTGGTGAAATGACTCATCGGCAGTTAAAGGCACATGCTTGTGAAAGGCCTCAAGGGTCCAAGTTCAATTCCCTAGCACCCAAAGCCAGATGCACAAAATGGCACATGCATCTGAAACTCATTCTAGTGCACCTCTCCCCGCCCCCTGCTCTCTCCTGAAAATAAATGAAATTAAAATAAAATAAAGCCAGGCATGGTGGTGCACACCTTTAATCCCAGCACTTGGAGGCAGAGGTAGGAAAATCGCCATGAGTTCATGGCCACCCCTGAGACTACATAGGGAATTCCAGGTCAGCCTGGGCTAGAGCGAGACCCTACCCCAAAAGCAAAACAGATAAAATAAAATATAATATAAAATAATTTTAAAAAACATGCCAGGATCTCCGACAGTTCGAGGCCACCTGAGACTACATAGTGAATTCTAAGCCAGCCTGGGCTACAGTGAGACCCTACCTCAGAAAACAAAAAGGAAAAAAAGGAAAGGTGGACTTTCAATATTCTATTCAAGATTTCCCCTCCTCAAAAAATAAATAAATAAAAGTGGGTAGGACGTTTGGTTTAGGTCTTGGGGAGGGGGGAGAAGTGTCTCATTTGAGGGGAGGGGGGAGGGGAGCAGCCATGTTGACTGTCAAGAGAAGAGTTAGGGGCTGGAGAGATGGCTTAGCGGTTGAGACACATGACTGCAAAACGAAAGGACCCGGGTTCGATTCCCCAGGTCTCAAATGCACAAGGTGGTGCATGTGTGTGGAGTTAGTGTGCAGTGCCTGGTGTGCCCATTCTGTCTCTCTGTGTGTCCTAATAAACAAACAAATTAAAACCTTGAAAAAGAGAGAAGAGGGGCTGGAGAGATGGCTTAGCGGTTAATGCACCTGCCTGCTAAACCTAAGAACCCGGTTCTAATCTCCAGGTCCCACGTTTAGCCAGATGCAAAGTGAGGCAAGGGCGCAATGCCGCACTTGACCACAAGGGGGCGCACGCATCTGGATTTCGTTCACAGCAGCTGAGAGACTGCTGGCGCGCCTATCTGTGTCCCTCTCCCTCTCTCTTTCTGTCTCTTTCTCCAAAAATAAATAAAAAATAAAAAAACTTTAAAATTTTTAACAAAAGAGAGAGAAGACTTAGGTTGGACCCCAAACGGCCCCCACAAAGGACAACTGGTTTACCTCCGCCCCCCCCCCACCACCACCAAGGTCACCTCGAGAAATGGCTGCCTACGCCCCGCCCAGCAGGATTGGGCCCCGGGTTCGAAGCTAACCTTCCCGGGGTGCGAGGATCCGCAGGGAGGCGTGAAGAAAAGATCCCCGCGCCCGTCCCCGTCCACGTACGACGCCCACCACGCCCCACCTGTCCACGCCCCGCCGTTCCGACCGTCCGTCCTTCTGTCTGTCAGGCCCAGAGTCCAGCAGCGTCCAGAGGCTTCGTCCGCGGCGAGGCTCACCCTCGGCGCTGCACGTCCTCCTCGCGCCTTAAACGGCCGCACGTGCCGACGCCGCTCACGTCAGCAACACGCCGCGGCCCTGCCAGCCAATCAGCGCCTCGCAGCGTGTGCGCGCGCGCACACGCACGCGCGCGCGCAGCTTCTTCATCTGCGGCCTGGCCTGCGCGCTCCCTGCGCTCGTGTTTCCTTTGAGGCGGCGGACGGCAGGCGGCAGGCCGGATGCGCGACCTGTGGAAGTAGCTTCGCCTCCCGCTTTTTGCTTTTTTTTTTTTTTTTTTTTTCTGAAAATTAAAATAGGGATGGGGAGAATGTGTCCTAAGCCTGTCGCGCTCGCTCGCTCGTTCTCTCGACCTCCCACAATCCCTGGCGGTTGGTTCCTCTGGTTCTCGGCCCTCACATCCGGGGACTGTGGATTCCCCTACACCGAAGCCAATGGAGCAGGCGCGGTCTTGGTCTTCACAGTCAAAACATACACACACACACACACAGCATCGATGGGCCTTCCATTTTGTTTGTGATCCCCAATAAGCTATATAAAATAAAAAAATAAAAAAAACAGGCCTGTTGTGTAGAGATGGCGGCTCAGCTGTGTGGGAAATTTGATGAAGGAGAAAGGAGGAAACGGGCTTGCATAGGTTACTCATGGAGGCCTTGTTAGAGGCCCACCTGTTTCTATTCCTAGACATACAGCTAGATAGATGATAGAAGATAGATAGATAGATAGATAGATAGATAGATAGATAGATAGATAGATAGATAGATAGATGGATGGATGGATGGATGGATGATAGATAGATAGATGATAGGGATGGATGGATGGATGGATGGATGGAGAGAGAAATGGCACAGGTCTAGCCATTGGCTACGATTTCACTTCTTACATCATTGAATTAAACATTGTGTCCACCAGCACTCCTCCAAAAAATTAGATTTTTCTTGTACCCACCCACTCCCCCAAAATCAGATTTTCTTATGCCGACTCACCCTCCCCCCCTACCAAAAAGTAGGGAAACGCCTCAGCATATAACTCTCATTTTTGTTTTGGGGGTTTTGTTGTTGGTTGGTTGGTTGGTTAGTTGGGTTTTTCCGGATAGGGTCTCGCTCTAGCCCAGGATGACCTGGAATTCACTATGTAGTCTCAGGGTGGCCTGGAACTCACAGCGATTCGCCCACTTCTGCCTCCCGAGTGCTGGGATCAAAGGCTTCATTTTTGTTTTTATTTTCATCATTTTTCCTTCTTGAATCTTTGGTTTTTCTACATATCTCAGGAACTTAAATCCCAATACAATCTGATACGCAGGCATAAAAGGATGAGGTACTTAGGTTCAAAGGCCGCCTTCAAATTTTACATTTGTAGAAGGACTCTTACTGTTGCAGGACCAAAAATATGTTAGCATCTATCTAGTTAGCACTGAAGTTTGTCAAACTATCTTCAAAGTGACTTGTTTTTAAGAAGATCACTCTTAACAAAGGCCAAGCCACAAAATAACTATCATTTAAAACTTGAATAAATTTTCTAAAATGAACACATTTTCTTTGAACACTTAGCCAAATAGTCTCTACTATTCACTTTTGGAGTGGACAAATTCTTGTTGCTTTGGGGTATTGACATGAAATGTCTTTCTGGAAAAACTCAATACATGCAATGTATGCAAATAATCCCTAGTTGGGAAAGACTAATTCTGGGCTGAAGAGATGGCTTAGCCATTAAGTTGCTTGCCTGTGAAGCCTAAGCACCCAGGTTTGATTCCACAATACCCACACAAGGTGGTGCATGCATCTGAAGTCCGTTTGCAGTGCCTCGGGGTCCTGACGTGCCCATTCTTTCTCTCTTTCCCTCTCTCAAAAGAAATAAAAAATGTTTTAAAAAATATAATTCTGACGAGAAGTCTAATTTACTACCAAACTAAAGAGAGATAAACAATATGCAAATATCATTCAAAACAGCATAAAGACAACAAAGAACAAACATGGTTCAGAAAATAAGAGCTTCTTTTTTAAAAAAAATTATATTTTATTTCATTTATGTGTGAGAGAGAGGCAAACAGAGAGAGAGAATGGGTGCACTACAGCTTTCAGCTGCTGTAAATGAACTCCAGACACATGCACCACTTTGTGCATCTGGCTTATGTGGGTCCTGGGTCTCGAACCGAGGTCCTTTGGCTTTGCAGGCAAGTGTCTTAACCACTAATCCATCTTTCCAGCCCAACATGAGCTTCTTGATATGGGCCCCCTGCAAAAAAAGTCAATGGATTTTTATTATGCTATGTTAGTATACAAAGAATTAGCTTTTTGAGTTTTTAAAATATTAATTTCCTTGCAGTGCAAGTGTGAAGGTTAAGCTGTTGTCAACTTGATCTGTTTAGTAATCTACAGCCATTACTTTTGGGTGGGTCTTTGAGGTTGCTTCCAGGAAGAATTAACTGAAGGAGGAAGTCCTTCCCCCCAAAGTGAGCCCTTTGCCCCAAGTGGGTGGCCTCTCTTAGAGGGGACTTTATATAAGGAAGCTCTGGGTAAAAAGAACCCCCTTCCTTCCACTTGGCTGCACCAGCTGCTTGCTGCCTTCCAGTGGGGACTGAAGAGCATCGTAGACTGAAGACCAGCGTGGACTGAAGAGCAGAGTCTCTCCAGGAAGCCGCCAAGATGGGGACTGCTGAGGTATCCAGCCTCATGGACTGAGCAACTGCCGGGTTCCTTGACTCTCAGGCCTGCAACCTGCTATTGTTGGACTGTTGTAAACTAATCCAATAAATTCTCTTTTAATATAATCCATTCTATTGGGTCTGTTCCTCTAGAAAACCCTGACGAATACACCGCTTGTGAACATTCCTCATGAGGGAGAAACAGAGAAACATTCAATTCCTTGTTAAAAAAAAAAAAAGAAGGAGGAGGAGGAGGAGAAGCAGGGGTGGGGAGGGAAGGGGGAGGGAGGGGAGATGGAGGGATGGGAGAGGGAGGGGAAGGAAGGGAAGGGAAGGGACCATAAGGGAAGGGAATTATGTGTGCATACCTGGGGGCAGGGTGAGAGTCTTCCTCTTGTCATTTTGTCTTCCAGGTTCCTTATCAGAATGTTTTTGGGTGGAGTATACAAGGTAATGTGTCCTTTCCTGACAGCATGTGCCCACAGCTGTCATGTCAAGGTCTTGGCTCCCGGGTCTTCTCCTACAGAGCAATCTGTGGTGTGGGGTGCAGTTGACGAGCCGCTGGATTTCCTGAGGGTAGTGGACCTGCATCGAAGAGACAATTTAACTGTTCTGTATCTTGGCCACTGTAACCAGTGCACAGTGAACATGGTGGAATAGACATAGTTTCAACACTGATTTTAGTTCTTTTGCCCAGAACATGCACATTTAGCATTTAGCATTTTGAAGAGCCTTTATACTTATTAAAAGTGACTGCACTAAATTTATATTATCATTCATAGTGTGTCATGGTTCCCATTAGGCACCATCCATAGTTTTTGTTTGTTTGTTTGTTCTTAGAGGTAGGGTCTCACTCTAGCCCAGGCTGACCTGCAATTCACTATGTAGTCCCAGGCTGGCCGTGAACTCATGGTGATACCTCTGCTTCCTGAGGGCTGGAATTAAAAGCATGTGCCACTATGCCTGGTGATATCCATAGTTTTTTTTTAAACTTTTTTATTGACAGCTTCCATAATTATAAACAATAAACCATGGTAATTTCCTCCACTTCCTCAATTTCCCATTCACAAATCCACTCTCCATCATATCCCCTCCCCCTCTCAATCAGTCTCTTAGTTTAAAATCTTTTTTATTTATTTGAGAGCGATAAAGAGGCAGATAGAGAATAGGTACACAAGGACCTTCAGCTGCTGCAAACAAACTACAGATACATGCACCACCTTGTGCATCTGGCTTATGTGGATCCTGGGGAATCAAAACCTGGATCCTTTGGCTTTGCAGGCAACTAACAATTGCTAAGCCATCTCTCCAGCCCTCTCTTTTATTTTGATGTTATCATCTTTTCCTCCTATTATCATGGTCTTATGTAGGTAGTACTAGGCCCAGAAAGGTCATGGACACTGAGGCCAATGTGTGTCTGGAAGATTCCACTGCAAGCAGTTTTACCCTTCCTTTGGCTCATACATTATTTCTGCCACCTCTTCCGCAATGGAGCCTGAGCCCTGGAGGTTGCAATAGAGATGTTTCAGGGCTGAACACTCCTCTGTTACTTCTTCTTAGCACTGTTGCCTTTTTCCATCTTCCCAGGCACTGTGGTGCCTTTTAAGAACACTGGTTCCAATCTCCAGGTTCCATGTTTAGCCAGACACAAAGTGACACAAGGGCGCAATGCCACACTTGCCCACAAAGGAGTGCAAGTGTCTGGAGTTTGTTCACAGTGGCTGAGAGGCTGCTGGTGCACCCATTCTGTCTCCCTCTCCCTCTCTATCTATCTCTCTCTGTGTATCTCTCCAAAAGAGAGAGAGAGAAGCTTCTCTAACCAAAAGTGAGAGTAGCATTAATATTCCCTTCCATAAAAGTTCTTACAAGGCCTTTGGTCCAGCATATTTAGCAACCCAGACAGCAGCTGGTTTCCAGGGCTCATACTTCCCCAGAGGCTTTTGACTAGGTTGTCAGTACCATGTATTGGCTCATTTCCAGTTCATTTAGAAAGAGGCTGGTTTCCATCATAACAGATATGCCACTATTGTACCCGTTGGCTCATTTGTCCTGGCTGGCCAAACTTAAGGCTTGCAGTGCCCAATGTTGTTTATCATCGCTGATGACCTCTCTCTCATAGGGCTGCTTGCCTGCCGTATACCATTTTCCAGCTTTCTGTCAGCTGGTCTAGAGGAAAGAGGTTTTCAGCATAGCTCCATCTTGATTTCTCAGTGCCCTTGCAGTCCAGGCATGAGGAGTCTTCAGCAATAGGATCTTACCACCTATTTCTGGTTGGAAACCAAGAGCCTTGGCAATGGCCTGTAATGTTTTGGGGCAACAGGGACCTCCCTGGCCAACTCACTGGAAGGTATTCCATTTCTGGCACTGAAATTTTTCTAGTAACAGTCTATGGCTTCTGAGTGTGCCATTATCTAAAAAAGTAGGTTTCCTATATGGTTGATTCACAACATTTTGAATTTTGATTAACACTTCCTCCACCCTTCTTTTATTCAATCTCTTCTCCTGACCTCACTTAGGCCATTCCACCCCCAGTAATCTGTTCATCTCTTACATATATGCAATACCATTCCCTTAAATCCTCCCCTCTCCTTCCTCCCTTTTCTAGCTTACTGGCCTCTGCTACCGACTTTTACTACAACTCACATACAAGTCTAAACATTCTCTCTTGAGATGGCAGTGACCCCTGGGATGACCCAGCAGGCACCATAGCACTGACAGGGGAGTATTCAGCACTAAAATATCTCTATCATATCTTCCAAGGTTCAGGATCCACTGAGGAAGAGGTGGCTGAAATAATATAAGAGCCAAAGGAAGGGTAGGACTGCTTACAATGCAATGGTTCACACAGAAATTGGCCTTGATACCCATGCCCTCACAGCACCTAGCACTACCTTCACAGGGGCCTCATAATAGGAGGAAAAGGTAATGCCATCAAAATAAAAGAGAGACTAATGGAAAAGGGGAGGGGATATGATGGAGAGTGGATTTGTGAAGAGGAAAGTGGAGGAGAGGAGGAATTATCAATGCCTCTGTGCCATAAAAAACAGGCATTCAAGCATAGTCTCCATTGGCAAATATGGCTATATATGACAGAGGGCACGGGATTTTAAATTTAGAGTCACTGCAGTGATTTTTGTACACTTCAGCACCCTTTTTTTTTTAACCTTCATGGCAAAATAATATAGGGTTGCAACATAAAAATTCCAAATTACAAGGCCCAATGCAGGCTAAGGTTACTGTTAGGTCTGGACAGGCTCCACAAATGGGGTCACCATGGATTTGGAGACAGTGGAAGCCGGATCGGCAAGAGTTCGATACCAGCCTGGGACTACTTAGTGAATTCCAGATCAAGCTGGGCAAGAGGAAGACCTTACCATGAAAAAAATAAGAGTATCTCTGTCTCCCTCTCCCTCTCCATCTCCTCTCTCTCTCTCTCTCTCTCTCTCTCCCTCTGTCACTCTTTCTCAATCTCTAGCCCACATTTTACTTTTTTTGAAATAGGGTCTCTACCTCAAGGAAGAAGAAAGGAAGGAAGGAAGGGTGGGAGGGAGGAAAGGAGAGAGGAAGGAAGGAGAAAGATATAAAACAAAAGAAAGAAAAAGAAAAAAGAAAGAAAGACAGGGAGGTGCACATGGAGGCTAAAGGGCGTCAGGCAGTTTCTGGTGGGTCTTATCCACAGGAACACTGTCCACCTCTTTCAAACAGGGTATCTCCCTGGACACCAATCACAATGGACTGTCCACCTGTTTGTGACAGGGTTTCTCACTGGTAACCAATCATGCCTGACTGGCTAGTCCTCAAGCCCCAGCGATCTGCCAATATGTGCTGTCAAAAATTAAAAATTATTATGTTAAATATTTTATTTATTTATTTAATTTATTCACTTATTTGAGAGGAGTGGAAGAGAGGGACAGGGAAGAGACACAGAGCGAGAGAGACCAAGAAAGAGAATGGGCACACCAGGGCCTCCAGCCACTGAAAACGACCTCCAGCTGCATCCACCACCTTGTGCATCAGGCTTACATGGATCCTGGGGAATAGCACCTGGGTTCCCTGGCTTTGCAGGCAAGTGCCTTAACCACTAAGCCATCTCTTCATCTCTGGTTTTTATATTTATCTTTTTGGTCTTTTGAGATAGGGTCTCACTCTAGCTCAGGCTGACTTGGAATTAACTATGTGGTCTCAGCGCAGCCTCGAACTCACAGCGATCCTCCAAAGTCTGCCTCCTGAGTGCTGCGATTCAAGGTGTGTGCCAACATGCCTTGCACTCCAGCTCTTTTTTTAAAAAAATGTTTTTTTACTTTTGTTTATTTTTTTGAGAGAGAGGCATATAGAAAGATAATTAAAAATTATTTTACACACCATCTACTTCTGCTTTCAGATGTAGTGTAATGTTATCTTCAGATGTATTGTTAAACTGTGTGTGGTGGCACACTCTTGTCATCCAATTATTCCAGAGGCTGAGGCGGGAAGAGAGTTTGAGAGTATCCTGGGATACAAAGCAAGACCTACTCTAAATAAATAATAACCCAACAAATAAGTGTGAAGTGGGTTATTGTGATGGTTTCAATGTGAACAGTTCCCTACAGGCTCGTGTGTTTGAACACTTGGTGCCCAGCAGGTGGCGCTGTTTTGGGCGGTTTGGAACCTTTAGCACTGTGACCTAGCTGGAGGAAGGTGGAGAAGGGGACTTGTAAAGTAGTACCCATCTCTGGTTTTGACCCAAGCTCTAGCAGGTGTCAAGCCCCTGCTGTCATGGATGTGTTAGAACTTTCCAGAAAGTTCTAGAAAGCAGTTAAGGTGTTTTCCTGCAAAGCCTAAGATCGCCAGTTCAATTCCCTAGTTCCCATGTAAGCCAGATGCACAAGGGGGCACATGTGTCTTGGGTGTGTTGGCAGTGGCTGGAGGCCCTGCTGTGCCCATTCTCTTTTGCTCTCTGCCTTTTCCTCTCCCTCCCTCTCTCTCAAGTAAATAAATAAATAAACTAGTTTTTAAAAAATCACCTTACAGTCAAGAGGATATTAGGTCAGACACAGAGGTGGACAGTGCAGGGATAAGGTTAGTTCTAGACGGTTTGGCTTTGAGTCTGACCATCCTATCTCTCCACAATCGGAAGTTCAATCCTAAGAAGTGTAGGTGTGGCTGCTTCTTGGGAACTTTGGTTCACAAAGGCAATGGGTGCAAAAAGGACATCTGGATGGGAAAGATGGCTCAACAGATAAGCATTTGGCTGTGAAGCCTAAGGATGCCAGTTCAAGGCTCGATTCCCCAGGACCCACGTAAGTCAGATGCACAAATTGGAGCATGCATCTGGAGTTTGTTTGCAGTGGCTGGAGACCCTGGTGCACCAATTCTCTCTTTCTCTTTCTCTCTCTCTCTCTCCTTCTCTCTCTCACTCTAATATAATTATTAAACAAATAATAATTTTTTTAAAAGGTGAAATAAAATGTATAATTTTAAAAAAGGAAGGCTGGGGCTGGAAGATGGCTCAGCGGTTATGGTACGTGCTTGCAAAGCCTAAGAACCTGAGTTAAATTCCCCAGTATGTAAGCAAAGTCAGATACACAGCCTGGGACAAGAGAGCAAGTTACAGGTCAGCCTAGGCTGTCCCCAAAATCACTGAGATCCTCCTGCCTCTGCCTCCAACATCTACTGGGATTAAAGGTGTGGACCATCGCATTGGTCCAGATTTTTAAAATATATTTAATTTTTTTAATTTATCATTTGTAAGAGACAAAGCGAGCAGCAGATAGAGAAAATGAGCACGCTAGGGACTCCAGCCACTACAAACACCAGGCCCAAGTGCCAACTTGTGTATCTGACTTTAAGTAACCTTGGGATGGGGTGCAGCTCAGTGGCAGAATGATTGCCTAGCCTGTCTGGGTTCTGAGTTCCATCCCAAACAATGAAACAAAACAGAACAAATGAAATGCAGGAAACTCAATGCAAAGTTCAAGATTTATTGAATTTTTGATTATACATTTATTTATTTATTTGTTTGTTTTGTTTTGTTTTGTTTTGAGGTAGGGATTCACACTAGTTCAGGCTGACGTGAATTCACTATGTAGTCTCATGGTGGCCTCAAACTCATGGCTATCCTCCTACCTGTGCCACCAAAGGGTTGGCATTAATGGCATGGGCACCGTGACTGGCCCCAGATTCTATATTTAATAAGAGTAATTCAACCTGAACTTTTATTTTTCTTAAGGATTCTCATAAAGAGAAATTTCCACAACCAGCACTTGAGGGGAAGAGTTAGGAAGATCACCATGATTTGGAGACCACCCTGAGACTACATAGTGAATTCCAAGTCAGCTTGGGCTACAGTGAGACCCTACCTTGAAATACAAAACAAAAAAATTAAAATAAAATAAAATTTTAAAAAGGAAATCTTGGGCTGGAGATAGAGCTTGGTGGTTAAGGGGCATGCCTGTGAAGCCAATGGACCCCAAATCAACTCTCCAGGACCCACATGAGGCAGATGCATGAGGGGGCACATGGGTCTGGAGGTCATTTGCAGTGGCTGAAGGCCCTGGCACACTCATTCTCTCTCTCTCTCTCTGATAAATTAATAAATAAAAATAGGGCTGGAGAGATGGCTTAGTGGTTAAGGCACCTGCCTTCTAAGCCTAAAAATGCTGGTTCCAATCTCCAGGTCCCATGTTTAGCCAGATGCAAAGTAACACAAGGGCGCAATGCTGCACTTGACCACAAGGAGGTGCACGCATCTGGATTTCGTTCGCAGCAGCTGAGAGACTGCTGGCACACCCATCTCTATCTGTCTCCCTCTCTCTCTCTTTGTATCTCTCTCTGTGTCTCTCTCTAAAATGAATAGAATAAATAAATAAATAAATAAATAAATAAATAAATAAATAAATAAATAAAATCTTGGGGCAACCTACAAAATGGGAGAAAATCTTTGCCAGATATAAATCTAACAGAGGGTTAATATCTAGGATATACAAAGAACTCAAAAAATTAAATAATAAGAAATCAAACAACCCAGTGAAAAAATGAGCTATGGAACTAAATAGAGACTTCTCAGAAGAAGAAATATAGATGGCATATAAACATCTAAAAAATGTTCTACATCCCCAGTGATCAGGGAAATGCAGATTAAAACTACATTGAGATTCCATCTCACTCCTGTCAGATTGGCTACCATCGTGAAAACAAATGACTATAAATGCTGGCGAGGATGCGGAAAAAGAGGAACCCTTCTACACTGTTGGTGGGAACGCGATCTGGTCCAGACTTTGTAGAAATCAGTGTGGAGGTTCCTGAGACAGGTAAATATAGATCTACCATATTACCCAGCTATACCACTCCTAGGCATATATTCTAAGGGCTTGTCTCACTACCTTAGAGATACTTGCTCATCCATGTTTATTGCCACTCTATTCACAAGAGCTAGGAAATGGAACTAGCCTAAATGTCCCTCAACTGATAAGTGGATAATGAAGATGTGACATATTTACACAATGGAGTTCTACTCAGCAGTAAAGAAAAACGAAGTTATGAAATTTGCCAGAAAATGGATGGATCTGGAAAAGACTATACGTAGTGAGATAACCCAGGCCCAGAAAGGCAAACATCACATGTTCTCTCTCATATGTGGATCCTAACTACAAATGATTGGACTTCTATGTGAGTAAAAATAAAACTCATCTAAAAGGAATAGAAAGGGAGGGAGGGCGGACTTAATAGGATGGTATTGTATATACGTAAGTAGAAGAACAGATTGATGGGGGTGAAAAGGCCTAAGTGAGGTCAGGGGAAGAGATTGAGTAAAGGAAAGGTGGAGGGAGGGCTAATCAAAATCTAAGAGGATATAAATAAGTCATAGGGAAACCTACTTTTCTGGACCATGGAACACTCAGAAGCCATAGATTGTTACTAGAACATTTTCAGTGCCAGGGAGAGGATACTTTCCAGTGAGTTGTTGGACAGGGAGGTGACAGATACCCCCCAAAACATTATAGGCCTTTGCCGAGGCCCTTGGCTTCCCACCAGGAATAGATGGTGAGACCCGATTGCTGAAGACTCCACATACTTGGTGGCAAGGTCACTGAGAAATCCTGCTGGAACTGAGCTGAAATCCTCCTCCAGGTGGACCAACTGACAGAAAGCTGGAAAAAGCTACATTGCATGCAGTTCAATGGGAGAGAGAGAAACACCAGTGAAGGTACTCAACACTGCAAGCTTTAAATTTGGCCAGCCAGGCCAAATGAGCCAACGGGTGCAATAGTGGCGTGTCTCTTATGTGGGGGGGGGGGACAACCTTTCTCTAATTGGAGTGGAGGCCTACACTCCATGGGAGGGAATACATCCTTGATACTGAAAACCTCTGACATGGGTAGTCATAAGCCCTAGGGGGGTATAACATATGCTGCTGTTATGCTAAATGTATATACTACGCTCACAAAAATGCCCAGTAAGTGCTTCTCTTAATGTCCACACCCATATATTAATGCTACTCTCACTTATGGTTAGAGAAGCTTCTTTTTTCAGATGGTGGCGACCTTGGGATGACTCAGAAGGCATGGTGCTGAGAAGTGACAGAGGAGTACTCAGCACTGAAACATCTCAAACACATCTTCTAGGCTCAGGGCCCACTATGGAAGAAGGGGAGGAAAGAATGGAAGAGCCAAAGGAAGGGTAGGACTCCTTACAATGTGCTCCTCCAGATACAAAATGGCCTGGATATCCATGACCTCACAGTGCTTGACATTACCTACACAAGACCATCATAATATGAGGAAAAGATCATGACATCAAGCTGAAAAAAGAGACTGATTGAGAGGGGGAGGGAATATGATGGAGAGTGAAGTTTCAAAGGGGAAAGTGGGGGGAGGGAGGGAAGTACCATGGGATACTGTCTACAATTAAAGAAGTTGTCAATAAAAATAAATTAAAAATAATAATAAAATTAAATTTAAAAATCTTGGGCTGGAGAGGTGGCTTAGCAGTTAAAACATTTGCCTGCAAAGCCAAAGGATACCAGTTCGATTCTGCAAGACCCATGTAAGCCAGATGCTCAAGGGGGTCCATGCATCTGTTGTTCATTTGCAGTGGCTGGAAGCCCTGGGCCAATTTAAAGAGACCATTTAGTTTAGTTTAGTTTAGTTTTTCATATTCTGGATCAGGGTTCCAAAATGAGTTGGAAAACAAGGACCCTTGGTAGAAGGCCCAAGTGAACATGGGCTCACTTGAATATCTGACCCTGGACAAAGCTTCTTGTGACCCTTCTTTCAATGTTGTTGCATCTTTTTGTGGTTCCCAGAAATTAACCAATTGCACATTCTGAGCTGGGAAACACCTCCTTCCTCAGAATCACTACACATCTGTCATTCATCAGTTACTGTCAGTGGGTTTTGATTAAGCATAGAGTGTATGACAAGTTCTATACCAAGTGATGGGACTGTAGTGATGAACAAGGCCAGTTAAACTGTCACGGTGTTCCAGACAGACAAAGCAGTTTTCACCCCTATGAATCTGAGTTGTCCTTTTCTTTTGGGAAAGCTGAATTTGCAAAGGCAGGGGATTTCAGAACTCTTGGCATCATTCTGTAAATCTCCACCCCAGCCTTGCAGACAGGCATCCATCCTTCTGATGAAGCACTTCAAGACCGGGGAGAAGGGACAGAGGAGGCAGCAGTGGCATCTCTGTGAAGCGAAGACATGGGAAGGCTCAGGTGGTTCTGCTCTACTGGGCTCACAAGCCCGAGAGTTTCTTTGTTGCTGAGACTGAAATTGTTGGGAGGTCAGGCAGGTGGAAAGGACTGGTGCATTGGGAATAAGTTACACATTTGATTTTTCATCTATATCAGTTCTGAAAGGATTAGAAAAGAAGATAGAGGGACCCTTTAAAGAAAGCCTTCCAGCATAGTGGCAGCTCAGGATAGAACAGCATCCAAGGGCTGGAGAGATGGCTTAGGGGTTAAGGCACCTGCCTCCTAAGCCTAAGAACACTGGTTCCAATCTCCAGCGGTTCCAATCTCCAGGTCCCACGTTTAGCCAGATGCAAAGTGATGCAAGGGCGCAATGCCACACTTGACCACAAGGGGGCGCACACATCTGGAATTAGTTCGCAGCAGCCGAGACACTGCTGGCGCACCCATCTCTGTCTTCCTCTCTCTCTACCTCTCTCTCTCTCTCTCTCTGTCTCTCTCTGTGTGTCTCTCTTCAAAAAACATAATAATAATAAAAAAGAATAGCATCCAAGTAGGCGTCAGAAATCTGGTGAAATGCTGCAACACTTTTGTCCTGAGGTAAGGAGGTAAGGTGGGCAGTTCTGTTTCCTGCATTTACTAGAAAGAACTTGTGAATATCAAGTCAGCTGAAAGCCGGGTTCATTCCTGACTTGGAAGAGAAGGCGCTTTCCTGAGGATCAGGTAAAAGAAATCAAAACATTGGAGATGGGCTAGAGCTAAAAGAGACTGGGCTGTGTATTTCCCAAATACTGCCTATGGGAAACTCCTCAAGCTCACTGCGTGGATTCCCAAACCCAACCTACTAGAGATGAGGGGGCCTATAGAGAAAAGGGGGTTTGGATCACACAAATTGGCATGATGTGAAAAGTCAGCAAAAACCACTGGGTGGCAGCGGTGTTCAGCTCTGCAATGGCAGCCTCTGCCCCCTTAGCTGGGCTGAGCCCATCTGTCGCCTCTTCTGAGTGGCAACAAGTGTCGCCATGCGGAATACCTCAGCGGGTGGTGCCTTATCTCTGCCTGGGGCAGGGGTCTGGCTACCTTCCAAGGGCTCCAGCCCAGGCTAGGACTGGCCAGTTAAGAGTCAGACACTGAGGGAAGAACCCAATCCTGCTGCTCCCCCTTCCCCAAAGCCTGGCAGACCCTAACTCTTTGAATGCAACTCCCTCATCCCAGGGCTCTTCCTCCATCACTGTCCACTCCCAAAGCTCTGTGCAGAGGGCAAGCGAGGGACCTGGCTTTGGGCGCCGGGGCACGACCTTAAGCCCCTACAGGTGTTTGGCTGAGCGACCAGTGGGGAACTTGGGGGGTGGGGCGGGTGGCGGCCTGGCTGGAGACAACCAGTAGCTTGGCTCCTGGAGGGAGGGGACTGAGTGTCGAGGGAGGGGGCTCCCAGAGGCCTTTGTGCTCTTGGAGAGGAAGGGCCTGGAGTTGGAATTCCTGTGCTGCACTGAGCGGTGCCCAGAGCAGCAGCCACAGGGAGGATGCGAGGCCATTACCTGTTTGCTTGCTGCCCGCCAGCTGGCTCAGGCCAACGTTTGCAATCATCAGGCCGAGAAGTTGCAAGGACTCATGGAAGAGGACTGGGAGGGGGCCAGGGCCAGAGTGCAATCCCCCGCGCTGCCTCCTCCCTCCTCTCATCCCCGTGCCTGCGCTCTCCCTCCTCCAGATCTCTCCCTCCTCACGCGTTCTCCCCCCTCCCTTGCTCTTCCTCCTCCCTCCTCCCCCCTCCCGTGCTCTCCCTCCTCCTCCTCCAGCGCTCTCCCTCCTCCCCTCCAGCGTTCTCCCTCCCCCTCCTCCTGTACTCTCCCTCCTCCCGTGCTCTTCCTCCTCCCTCCTCCCGTGCTCTCCCTCCTCTCTCCTCCCGCGCTCTCCCTCCTCCTTCCTCCAGCGTTCTCCCTCCTCCCGCCCGCGCTCTCCCTCCTCCCTCCTCCTGTACTCTCCCTCCTCCCGTGCTCTCCCTCCTCCTGCTCCCACCTATGCTCTCCCTCCTCCCGTGCTCTCCCTCCTCCCGTGCTCTCCCTCCTCCCATGCTCTCCCTCCTCCAGTGCTCTCCCTCCTCCCATGCTCTCCCTCCTCCAGTGCTCTCTCTTAATGTCTGGGACTGACTGTCAAGGGAGGAGCCACCCGGAGGCCGTAGTGTTCTTCGGGAGGGAGAGGACCTGCGGAGACTGAATTCCTGTGCTGCAACTGAGCCGTGCCCAGAGCAGCAGCCACAGCGAGGATGAGAGGCCACTACCTGTTTGATGGCTGCCTGAAAGCTGTCTCAGGCCAATGTTTGCGATTGTGGAAGAGGACTGCGAAGGGGCCAGGAACAGAACATGCTCCCCCGTGCTGCTTCCTCTCTCCCTGTCAGCCCGCGCTCTCCCCCCTCCCCTCCCTCCTCTGCCCCCTCCACAGGGCACAGGGCGGGGGGGCGCCACGCAACTCCTACCCACACCGATTGGACTTGCAGTGTCTTTGGACTCAGGGCCCAGCGCATGCCCGAGTGCAGCGCGGTCTCCTCCACCAGCCAGTCAGTGTTGCCTGCGATCCCAGCCTGGGGCTGTGGCATTAGCTTGGACCCAGACTGCCAGCAGCCCGCCTGCAGGCACTGGACCACCGCCAGAGGAGCTCAGATGGCTCTGCTGAGCCCCCTCCTCAGCGGAAACCCGAGCGCGCAGAAGCCTGGGCAAAGCGCAGGCTAAGAAGAGCCCAGATGGGAGCCGGGCGTGGTGGCGCACGCCTTTAATCCCAGCACTTGGGAGGCAGAGGTAGGAGGATCGCCAAGAGTTCGAGGCCACCCTGAGACTACATAGTTAATTCCAGGTCAGCCTGGACTAGAGTGAAACCCTACCTCGAAAAAACCATAAAAAAAAAAAAAAAAAAAAAAAGAGCCCAGATGGGGAGGGCAGCAGCCAGTGACTCGCAGCAGAGGATCCAGAGGCCAACCCACGAGGGGCAGCAAAAGAAGTGGCAGTGGTCGTGCACAGTGGCGACTGTCCCAGCTCACTCCTCTATCAGAGGAGACAAGCCCGTGAGCCCGAGAAATCCAATGCCCGACCTGTCGGCAGCAGAGCAAAGGCAAGACCAGCTGCGACCAAAACAAGTTCAACATCTTTTCCCGGGTCCAACTCTGGCTCCAAGAAGAGGCACAGAAGGAGATCAGGTGGGAAGGGTCTTTTGCCTTTTGACATTTCCCCCCTTAGATTTGAGGATGGTGGAGGGGTTGGGGCGGGCACATCAGGGGAGTTTGAAGCCCAGCTTGTGCGGAGGAGGCCGCCTAGCCGGTGTGCCAGCGTGTGTGCGAAGACGATGGCTTTCTTGCCTCTATAACAGGACGGGCTTGCTGCAGTGCAACTGCCCTGGGACAGGCACAGAGCCCCAGAGCATATCCTGTCCTGGACGTGTCACCTGAGCTTCAGACATGTAGTGTGTGTGTGTGTGTGTGTGTGTGTGTGTGTGTGTGTGCGCGCGCGCGCGCGCGCGTGCTCCGCGGGCTCTGGGAAGGCGTGACTCGGACATGGCTGTCACGTGTGTAGCATGGAAGTTGCAGGAGGGGAGCTGAAGGGACATCATTGCAGTCCCTCCTAGAAAACCCTTCCTCTCTTTGCCTGCCAAGACCCTTCCACCCACCAAGCTTCCACCCACCAAGGAAAGGAAGTGTGGGCTTTCTACTGTCTAGGCATTCTGTTTCTTTGAAGACTTTGAAGCCTTTTTTTGGGACAGACGACTTGTGGTTCAGCTTTGAAATGCTTGTTGTGGGGGTAAGATATCAAGAACCTTGCATCAAAGAGCTTAGGGATCTGGTTAGGATAGTAAAACTATGGTTACTTGGCACTTGAAGTCCTCGCCAGATTGTGAGTCCTTTCCCCATTTCAGTGATAAAGAGTGGCGTGATATTGCAGTGGCTGGAGAGATTCAGACAGGGATAGGTGTCAGGTTGCGTCAAGGCGGTCCTGCAGGGCAACAAGCAGGTTATTAGTCATTCTTAACTCACTGAATCTTTCGCACCATTTTCTTTTTTTCTTTTTCTTTTTGGTTTTTGAGGTAGGGTCTCACTCTAGCTCAGGCTGACCTGGAATTCACTATGTAGTCTCAGGGTGGCCTTGAACTCATGGCGATCCTCCTACCTCTGCCTCCCGAGTGCTGGGATTAAAGGCATGCGCCACCACGCCTGGCCATTTTCTTTTTTTTAATTGACTACTTCTATACTTACATACAAAAAAAGTAAAGTATGATATTTCCCTCCCTTCCCCATTCCCCTTTAGAACTCCAATCTCCGTGGTATCCCTCCCTCTCTCCATTAGTTTCTCTTTTAATTTGATGTCATCATCTTTTTCTTCCATTATGAGGGTCTTGTGAAGGTATTGCTAGGCACTGCAAGGTCATGGATATGGAGGCCAATTTCTGTCTGGGCAGTTGCATTGTAAGGAGTCATACCCTTCCTTTGGCTTTTCCATTCTATCCGCCCCCTCTTCCGCAATGGTCCCTGAGCCTTGGAGGTTGTGACAGAGGTGTTTCAGTGCTGGACACTCCTCCACCCCTTCTTCTCAGCACTATGTTGCCTTTTGGGTCATCCCAGTGGTCATCGCCATCTGAAAAGAGAAGCTTCTCTAACCAGAAGTGAGAGTAGCATTAATATGTAAATATGAATATTAAGTGTAGCGCTTTCAGGGTAGCTTGGTGGGAATAATATATACATTTAACCAGACAAGTGCAGGCTTTATACCCCTAAGGCTCATGACCTCCCCTGCCATAGACCTTTGCTTAGGTTTTTCAGTACCAGGTATGTATTCCCTCCCATAGAGAGGGCCTTCAGTCCAATTATGGAGCAGTTGGTTACCCCAAGAGCAGACATGCCACTATTGCACCCGTTCAGTCATTGGGCCTGTATGGCCAAACTTGAATTTTCAGTGTCCACTGTTTTCACTGCTGATGACTTCTGTCTCCCATAGGGCTGCATTCACTGCAGCATTTTTCCAGCTTTCAGGTGGCTGGTCTACAGGGAGAAGGTTTTCTGCTCAGCACCAGCTTGCTTTCTCAGTGACCTTGCCTCTCAGGCAAGAGATGTCTTCAGCAATAGGGTCTTATCATCTGTTTCTCAAGGGCAATCAAGGGCTTTAGCAACAGCCTTTAATGTTTTGGAGACTACCAGGACCTCCTTGGCCAACAACTCACTGGAAGGTATCCCATCCCAGGCACTGAAAATTTTCTAGTACCAGTCTACAGCTTCTGGATGTGCCATTATTCAAAAAAGTAGGTTTACATAAGTCTTATTCACATTATCTTGAATTTTGATTTTGAATCCCAGCATTTGGGAGACAGAAGTAGGAGGATCACTGTGAATTTGAGGCCACCCTGAGACTATATAGTGAATTCCAGGTCAGCCTGGTCTAGAGTGAGACCCTATCTCGAAAAAAAAAAAAAAAAAAAAAAAAAAAAAAAAAAAAAAAAAGGAGGAAAAGATGATGACATCAAAATTAAGAGAGAGACTGATTGAGTGGGGGAGGTGATACAATGGAAAGTGGAGTTTGGAAAAGGAAAGTGGGGGAGGGAGGGAAGTACCATGGGATAATGGGATATTGTCTACAATTAAGGTCATTGTCAATAAAAGTAAATAAAATAAAATAAAATAAAATAAAGGGCAGTCTGTTGGGCTTGCCTCAAAACTAACTAACAAAATAAATAAAATCCAGGTGTTTCTAAAAAATATTATTGTTTTTGTGCTGGTCATGGTGGCACACGCCTTTAATCCCAGCACTTGGGAGGCAGAGGTAGGAGGATCACTGTGAGTTCAAGGCCATCCTGAGAAGACAGAGTGAATTCCAGGTCAACCTGGGCTACAGTGAGACACTACCTCACTTGGGAGGAAAAACCTTGAGGCAAAGGCTTTAGTCACATGAGGGACAGTGTATTTTCAACTACAAATCACATTATCTTTGTGGGAAGCTGTAGTCCAACTTTGTCAGTCTTCAGCCTCCAGTCTTCTACTGTATGCTCTGTCAAACATATATACTAAGAAGGAAAAGGATAAGGTGGTTTAGTTCATGGCAAAAGAATAACAAAATATGTTTAAAAGTAATTGCATGTAATTGAATGGAGTAGGATAAAATTTCTATCTTTTTGTTGTTTGTTTTTTTGACATAGGGTCTTTTTCCAGGCCATGCTGATGTGGAATTCACTATGTAGTCCCAGGCTGGCCTTGAACTCATGGCGATCCTCCTACCTCTGCCTTCTGAGTGCTGGGATTAAAGGTGTGCACCATGACACCCAGCTAAAATTTCCAATTTTAAAATATTTTTATTTATTTATTGAAGAGCATGAAGGGGAGAGGAGAAGAAAAGAGAGGATAGGTGCACTAGGGAATCTTACCATTGCAAACAAACTCCAAACACATGTGCCACTGTGTGCATCTGGCTTTACAAGGGTGCTGGGGAATCACACCCAGGCCGGCAGGTTTTGCAAACAAATTCCTTAAACTGCCAAGCGAAAAATAGGAGAAGACAAATGTGTACGGCCTTCAGGTTTGGAATGGGGAATAAGGGACAGGTGCACTGTGTTAACCCAGTCAGCTTCACTTTACATTACAAAATGCTCACTTACAATAAGAAGCAGCTCCCAGTTTTAGAGATTTAAAGGCATGTTGCCTGCATGGACTCAATGTGGATTAGGGTAGAAAATGGTGCCATAGGATCATGTATAAAAGCAGATCAATAATATCCAGTCCCAAAACAGAGAGAAAGAGAAGACAGGCAGGCTCTCACAGAGTCTTGAAAGGGCCCAAAAATCTCTTATTAGGCCCCATCTTCAGGCTCTGCCACTTCCCACCTTGAGGCAAAGGCTTTAGTCACAATGGATTCTTAGGGACTACACAGACCTCATCAAAACCATAGTACTCTTGATGCAATTTTCAGTGACCCACAAAATTTGACAATCCATTATTTCTTTTGTTATTGTGATAGAATACATGATGAAAGCAAGTAGGGAGGGAGGGAGGAAGGGTTCATTTTGACTAACAGTTTGAGGGTGCCATCCATGATGGCCAGGAAGGCTTGGTGGCAGGAGCTTGAGGCCTTTGTGTTGCATCTGCAGCCAGGAATCAAAGATGCATGCTACAGCCCATCTCGCCCATTCTCCATGTTATACAGCATGGGAACCCCCCCCCCATGGAATGCACCTCCCACAGGTAGGTTGGGTCCTCCCACCTCATTTCATTTTCTTTAGCAAATTCCTCACCCACTCATGCAGTGAGTGCTTTCTGCGGTCATTCTAAGTCCGGTGCAGTTGACAAGCGAGATTATCAATTATGACTCTCTTCTCCATATGAGGCTGTGTCATGCCTTTGACAGCGTGTACGATTATAGTGTTGTAATTAGTATGGTACCTTTTTAACAACCATAGTTGTTTTTTGCATATATAAATATTTAGGTTAGAGACATGAAGTTGGTACATTGAAATTTTTCACCATATGGGTCTGTCAAACTTCAGCCCCATTTTAAATATGCTTCTGGAAAGGAGTACTTTTGTTTCACTCCTCTCTTTCACCTTGTTGATGTAGGAAGCTTTGTGTGTGTGTGTGTGTGTGTGTGTGTGTGTGTGTGTGTGTGTAAATGTGGTATACTTTCATGTGCGTATGCATGTTTGTGTATGTGGGCACAAATGTGTGGGGTGCATGTGTGTGTGGAGGCCAGAGGTGATGGTGGGTATGTCGTTGTATCATTGTCCACCTTATTATTAAAATGTTATTTATTTGCAAGCACATTAAGAAAAGGGGGTGGGGCTGGAGAGATGGCTTAGCAGTTAAGGCACATGCCTGCAATGCCTAAGGACCCCAGTTCAAATCTCCAAGTCCCATGTAAGCCAGGTGCACATGGTTGTGCATGCGTCTGGAGTTCATCTGCAGTGGCTAGAGGCCCTGGCATGGCCATTCTCACTCTCTCTCTCTCTCAATCTCTCTCTCTCTGTGTGAGTGTGTGTGTGTCTCTAATAAATGAATAAAAATAAAATCTTTAAAAAAGAAGAGAAGAGAAAAGAATAGAAAAGAAAAGGGGTGGAGACCAGGCACACCAGCACCTCCTGTCACTACAATCATGTCTACCTTGTATCTAGCTTTACGTGGGTGCTGGGCAATGGAACCTGGACTACAAGGATTTGCTGGGAAACACTTTTAACCACTGAGCCATCTCTCCAGCTTGCTGAAACACATTTATTAATTTATTTAAGTAATTTTTTAAAAGTTAATTTTTTTTTTTTTTTGTTTTTCGAGGTAGTGTCTCACTTGGGTCCAGGCTGACCTAGAATTAACTATGTAGTCTCAGGGTGGCCTCGAACTCATGGCAATCCTCCCACCTCTGCCTCCCGAGTGCTGGGATTAAAGGTGTGGGCCACAATGCCTGGCTTAAAAATTAATTTTTAAAAAATATTTTATTTTCATTTATTTGGGGGCTGGGGAGATGGTATAGTGGTTAAGGCGTTTGCCTGCGAAGCCAAAGGATTCCAGTTCAATTCCCCAGGACCCATGTAAACCAGATGCACAAGGGGCACATGCATCTGGAGTTCATTGCAATGGCAAGAGGCCCTGGTGTGCCCATTCTCTCTCTGTCTGCTTCTCTTCTATCTCTCTCTGCTTGCAAATAAATAAATAAAAATTTAAAATTTTTTATTTATTTGAGAGAGAGATAGAAAGATACAGAAATAGGCAGGGACAGAGAGAGAAAGGGTGGGTGCACCAGGGCCTCCAGGCACTGCAAACGAACTTGAAAAGTGTGCGCCCCTTGTGCATCTGGCTTACATGGGTCCTGGGGAGTCCAAACTGGGTCCCTTCGTTTTGCAGGCAAGCACTTTAACTGCTATGCCGTCTCCAGCCCTAAAATTAATTTTTTTCTTTCTTTCTTTTTTTTTTTTTTTTTTTTTTGGTTTTTCAAGGTAGGGTCTCACTCTAGACCAGGCTGACCTGGATTTCACTATGTAGGCTCAGGGTGGCGTTGAACTCATGGCAATCCTCTTACCTTTGCCTCCCGAGTGTTGGGATTAAAGGCGTGTACCACCACACCCGGCCTAAAATCAATTTTTAAAAAATTTCTTTTTTTGCAAGCAGTGGGAGAAGAGAGACAGGGCAAGAATGGCATACCAGGACCTCCAGCTGCTGCAATTGGACTCCAGATGCAAGTGCTACTTTGTTTATCTGGATTTATGTGGATTCTGGGGAATCAAACCCAGGTCTTTAGTGTCTTTGCAGGCAGGTGTATCAACAGCTGGACCATCTCTCCAGCCCCCTGAAACACTTCAAAAATGATATCTTAATTGGTTTACCAATAGTAGGTTTCCATATGGCGTATTCACATATCCTTGGTTTTGATTCATCCTCCCACCATCCCATCCTCCCTCATCCCCACCCCTGCTTAAACCCTGCCCTCCTGTGATTGCTCCCATGTGCTCCCATGTGTTCCAGTGTCCTCTCACAGTAGCTGCCACTGCCTCATTCTAGCGCCTTGTTCTCTATAGACACTCTGACTTTCAGCTGCTCATCTAGACATTTGAAGCTCAGATCTGCAAGTCAAAGAGAGTGTGCAGCTGTGGCGTTCTGTGATGTGAACTCTGGGATGAGGACGCAGAAGCCTTGTCCACTGGAGCACGTGTCTTAGTGTGCTGCTGCTGGCACTGTGCTCGCTCCCCTGCAGTGCTGGGGGAGGGTGACTGACTGTCCTGGCTGGGACAGACTAGCTTAGGCTTCCCATGCCCAGATCCTTGCAGGCCCCTTGAGCTTACCCTGCCCCAGTTTCCACTGGACGGGGTCCTCTTCTCTGGATTTTGATCCATGGCAGCCACTGCTGAGATTTATGTGGTAGGGTGTGTGAAGCTGGGCCTCAGGAGACAGACAAGGCTCTCATTCCAAGGTCCCTGTCATTCTGAGAGGGGGATACAGTTAGGGTGACTGGACCCCTGAAGGTAAAAAAAAAAAAAAAAAAAAAAAGCACAAGAAAGTCTGCACTTGCCAGAAATCCAGGATGTTCTGACTTCTTATCTCTTGCCCAGTTCCCTATACCTGTTTCTCCACAAGCAACCAGGACCCCTCCTGGGAGAGAGGTCTTCATAAGATCTAAGCATTGTGGTTGGTCAAATTCATCCCCTGGAACTTGGTGCCAGGACTAGCCTCTTCCTGAGACAGCCCCTAGCCCTAGCCAACCAGCTGTGTTCCTGGTTCACCTGAGCCAGAAGACAGCCCACCACCCTAAGCTTATAAATACCTTTACAAGGGGAGGGCAGGCTCTCTGATCACCTGGGATCAGCTGTGGGTAAGTTTTTCCCTCACCTGGGGCGCCTAGGCCTTACTCTCCACATGGGTTCTTTATCCCCTCCAGCTCCCCCCATGGCAGGAGCTCCTTGAACTTTCTGTCCGTGGTTTGTCCAGGCACTCCACGTGGGATCTCTAGCCATGTGAGTGCTTTTCCTTGGCGCTGCACTTCCCTCAGCAAATGTAATAACTTAATCATTACCCTTCTCAGGCTTCTTTTAAGTCTTTGATGAAAATTAGGAACGAACGTTGGGTTTGGGGCTCAAGGACTTTCCTGCACCCCTAGTACCCCATTACAGTTCCTTGTAGAATCCTCTGGTTGATCTTCAATCCTTGTCGTGCACTGTGTTTTGTTTTTTGTCCTGCACTCTTCTTGCTCCTCTGCACGGCTGGAAGTTTCTATGACATGGTCAGGTGTTTCCTCCTGGTCAAATGCCACTGGATGTGCAGCCATCATCAGCAGTTGGCTGGGGGGAGTGGAACTCTGCCAGGGTTGCTCCACCAAATGTCCTTGTCCTGTGTCTCTGGAAGGCCACCCCAGGCTGGCTGCTGCAGGGGAGTGCCTGTCACCCAGGTAAGGGCTGCTTGATCCTGTCTGTCATGAAGCCGGTACTGGACAATGAAGCTGCCTTGGTCCTGCTTCTGTATCCAAGTTCATCTACTCTCTCTTCTAGTGTGACTTGTACTCCGAAAATCAAAGAATGTGCTGTGACTCGGAAAGCCCAGCACTGTTTTCAACCTCGCTAATTTTTGACATTTTCAGAAAAAAAAATATTATTTATTGTCTTTTGAAATCGTGGGATTGTTTCCTGTTAAATTTAACATATCATCTGTGGTAGTTTGATTCAGGTGTCCTCCATAAACTTAGGTGTTCTGAATGCTAGTCTCCCCAGCTGATGGCAATTGGAAATTAAAGCCTCCTGGAGGTAGAGTATTGTTGAGGGCGGGCTTTATAGCCAGCTTCCCCTTGCCAGTGTTTAGCACATTCTGCTGTTGCTATGGTCCATGTTATGTTGACCAGGGGGTGATGTCTACTCTCTGCTCATGTCATCATTTTCCCTGCCATCATGGAACTTTCTGCTTCAGCCTATAAGCCAAAGCAAACCTCTTTTTTTTCCCACAAGCTGCTCTTGGTTGGGTGATTTCTACCAGCAGTGCGAACCTGACTGCAACAGTGAAATGGTACTAAGGAGTGGAATTCTGCTAGACACCTGACTGTATGGTTTTGGCCTTTTGGTGTTGATTTTCACGAGGATTTGAAACCTTGGCCTAAGAGATGCCTTGCAGTGCTGTAAGTACAGCTTGATGGACTATTCTGCTCAGAGCTGAAAGGCCTGAGTGCAGTAAGAACTACGGACTGTGAGGGGAGAAGGAGCTTTACTTGGACTTGACTATCAGTTAGTGTGAGACGCTTGCTGTTATGCCCGTGTCCTGAGAAGTTGTGCAGGGTTGCTTTACTTAGAAATGAACTGATGTGAGCAGAGGGATGTGACACAGAAAAAATGAAATCTTTGGGCCTAAACCACTGCCCGTTCACCTGAAAATTTTTTGCAACATTATAGCTTTTGAGATTGAGCCAGCTGACCTGCACTGGGGCAACAGGAAGAATGTAGACTCTTTTGAAGGTGCCTGAATGCTGAAGGAGTGTCCTGTTCTTCAAAGTCTGCTTTATTCCCCCCTGGATTAACAAATTGTCACTCTAGCTGGTATTATGGTGTATAAGAAATGTAGAAAAGAGAGAGTCATTGAGTTTGCAATGCAATCTTGTAATTTACAAGTGGCCATGGGCAGTGTGAAGCACGTTTGCTGGATGCCTCTATGGAGATCCCATGGAGCCATGAAGATGGACCTTGGGTTGTAGTGGAGACCCAGTGGAGATGCCGGGACCATGAGATGGCTGACAAGGAGGGCTGTTGGTCCCAGATGAAGTTTTCCAGGACTGTAAGTAGCCTAGCTGGAGGGGCGGAATTGGAACTCCAGAGACTTGTTGCTGGTTAGAATTATCGCTCTTGGAGATTTGTCATTGACTAGAGCTGTTGGACTTGAAGCTACAGAGTTAATGTTTTCCCTGGTTGTTTTAAATCTTGTATTGGTTGAATATTGCTTTGCTTTGCCCAATGCCATCCTTTGCAGTGGGAATGTTTATTCTGTGTCATTATGGGATTAGGGAGGACTTTTTTTGGTATTATGGCTCAGTTAAAAGACCTTGGCTTATGGGGATGTATGAACATCATTAGGATTAATAAAAACTCTGGGGACTTTGAAAGTTGCATGGATGCATTGCATTTTACATCATGTATGGTTATCAGTTTATGGGGGTCAGGGGCGGAATGTGGTGGTTTGATTCAGGTGTCCCTCATAAACTTAAGTGTTCTGAATGCTAGTGTCCCCAGCTGATGGCAATTGAAATTAAAGCCTCCTGGAGGTAGAGTATTGTTGTGGGCAGGCTTATGGGAATTAGAGCCAGCCTCCCCTTGCCATGTTTGACACACTCTCCTGTTGCTATGGTCCATCGTATGTCGGCCGGGGGTGATGTCCACCTACTGCTCATGCCATCCTTTTCCCTGCCATCATGGAGCTTTCCCCTCGAGCCTGTAAGCCAAAGTAAACCTCTTTTTTTCCCCACAAGCTGCTCTTGGTCAGGAGATTTCTACCAGCAGTGTGAGCCTGACTGCAACATCACCCCATTAACAAATATTTTATTCACTTGTTTGATAGGAGAGAGAGAGAGAGAAAAAAAGAGGCAGATAGAACAGGCACACCAGAGCCTTCAGCCACTGCAAGGAATTGCAGGTACATGCTCCACCTTGCGAATCTGGCTTATGTGGGTCCTAGGGAAACAAACATGGGTCCTGAGGCTTTTCAGGCTAGTGCCTTAATTGCTAAGCCATCTCTCCAGTCCTATCATCCCATTTTTATTGGCTATTTTATTTCCTTTATTTTTCTCTTAGGATTGCTTGAACTATCTGAGGTTGTTTGTGCTTCCAAATTAATTTTAAGGTTTTTTTTTTTTTTTCCTGTGTGTGTGTGTGAGACAAGTGGTGATCGGGTCTTTGTGGGGATTGCATTGGCTCTGTAGATTTTTTTTTTTTTTTGGTTTTGTTGTGCTAGGGTCTCACTCTAGCTCAGGCTGACCTGGAATTCACATGGTAGTCTCAGGGTGGCCTCAAACTCACAGCGATCCTCCTACCTCTGCCTCCCAAGTTCTGGGATTAAAGGTGTGCACCACCACACCCGGTTTGTAGATTGCTTTTGGTCAGAGCCAGTTTCACAACATTGATGCCTCCAATCCATGGGCATGGGAGGAGAGGCCTGTTACTGGTGTTCTGTGGAACTTTCCAGGTCCTTGGCCTCTTAACAAACTAAAGAAAGGTGCACACAGGTAGTTTAGCAGCAAGAAACTTCATGAGGAGCAAAGTGATGATGAAGGGTCAGCACGCTGCCCAAGGGGCAACAGGCACTGGAGTGGAGAGTGCTCACAGGCCAGGGACATGGTCGGGGCCATTGCTCTGCAGGAGTCTTAGGTGAGGATGGGTCATTTGCTAGGGACATAGTTTGGTGCTCTGGTTTCAGTTACAGTTTTCCCTTTCTGTACAGTGTATGGGACTTCACATGATGCATTTATTTTTATCTTATTCATACTTATTCATACATAGGCATACAATAATAAATAGGGCTTTCTTCCTGAAAGTTCAATTAAAGGACACAACAATATGCATGTACAATATGCTGGATGGCCCCTACTGTTCTGATCCTAAGCTATCTTAGAATGTATTTGAATGGGTGCCTATCGGAAACAATGGCTCCAAGGGGAGGAGAAAACAGTTCTCTTATGTGGTCCCAGGTGTACATGTAGCTGTAGCTCAGTGCAGGTGGGGTTCCAGGTTGCTAGGTGCGTTGTATAAGAGAAGGGTGTGCTTGCAGCTCAGGTCAAGCAATGTCCAGGGTGCCTGAACTACTCGCTATGCCTGCCGCCTGCCTCCTGCCTCTGATCCTTATGTATTCTAATGTCTTCTTCAGTTTTGTTCTCAAGTGTTTTAAAATTTTCACTTCCAGGTTTAGGGTTTTTGTTGTTGTTTTGAGGCAGGGTTTCACTCTAGGTCAGGTTGACCTGGAATTCACTCTGTAGTCTCAGGGTGGCCTCAAATTCAACAGTGATCCTCTTACCTCTGCCTCCCTAGTGCTGGGATTAAAGGCACGCTCCACACGCCAGAAGCCATGGTTAGGTTTATGGTTTATTCTCAAGTTTTTTTTTTTTTTTTTTGTGTGTGTGTGTGTGTGTATCCATTCATTCATTCATCTCTCTATCTCATCTATTTGTGGCAATTGTGAATGGGATTATTTCCCTGGTCTCATCCTCAGCATGTTTGCTATTGGCTTTACATCAGTGCTGGGGACTCAAACTAGGGCCAGCAGGCTTTGCAAGCAAACACCTTTCACCTCTGAGCCATCTCCACAGCCGATATTGGTATATAGAAATGGTACTTACTATTGCTTTGTTCTAAACTTAAAAACTAATTCATGGGGGTTGGGGATTTAGCTCAGTGAGTGAGCGCTTGCCTAGCAAGCGCAAGAGCCTACGTTCAGTTCTCAGCACCAAAAACAATAATAATAATAATTCATGTATTTATTTGGGGGAGAGAGAATGAATGAATGAACATGAGCAAGCCAGGACCTCCAATTCATCAGGCATTACAAGCAAGCATCTTTGACCACTGAGAAATCTCCAGCCCTTTTAAAAACTTTTCATTGAGGCTGTAGCAATGGCTTAGCAATTAAGACACTTGCCTGTGAAACCTAAGAACCCAGGTTCGATTCCCCAGGACCAACGTAAGCCAAATGCACAAGGTGGCACATGTGTCTGGAGTTCATTTGCTGTGGCTGAGGCCATGGTGTGCCCATTCTTTCTCTCTCTCCTCTTTCTCTCAAATAACTGCATAAAAATTTCAAGTAACTTTATTGACAGTTTCCATAAATGAAGACAATATACCATGATCATAACCCTCCCTTCCCCCACCACGATCCTCCTCCATTGAATCTCTTCTTTCTAACTAGTTTCTCTTCAATGTTGATGTCTTCATGTTTTTCCCTCCTATCATGCAGGCCCTGTGGAGGTAACGTTAGCCACCTTAAAAATCATGAATATCCCAGACACTTTGTGTGATTTTTTTTTAGCTTAATTTTATTTATTGGCAATGTGTATAATGTATTTTGACCATAATCATCTCCCATTACCTTCTTTTCTTTTTCCCACTGAACTCTTCCTCCTTCCCACCAAGTAGTCCCTCTTCTATGTGGATATCTTTGCGACTGTGTGTGTGAATGCTTGAGTTACACAGTGTAATGAGGGTTGCTTACACAAGCATAGTGGTGTTTATTTTCTAGAGTTCACGCAACCTTCCACTGTCTGCAACATTGAATAAAATGTCCCTCTTCCCCAGCAGCCACTATGTTTTAAAATATTAGTCCCTTTTATTTCTTTTCTTAGCCCTTTTTTTTTTTTTGTTTTTTTTTTTTTTGATGTAGGGTTTCAATCAATCAATCAATCACTAGAATCAACAAGTGATTCAGAAACACATTTGGCCAAGGTCTATTAGGTCCCACTAAGGAAAGGACTCGATATGCTTTGAAAATTAGAGAAAAACTCTATGAGCTCTCTCTCTGCAGGAGAGACCTAGACTGTTAGGCAGGCCTTTGTCATGATCAAGAAAATTCAGAGTTGGTTTCAGAAGTTATCCAGGTGAGAGAAAAGGGGGCCAGATGGTACAGAAACTGCAACAGTGGCTCTCCTATAAAATCCCACTGCCTTCTGTGGCATAGAAACCGATTCGCCAATGCAGACTGCGGCTGACTGCGTGTTTTGTTTTTCTTTGTTTTTCTCCTTGCACAGAGGCAATGAGATCCAAGGACAAATTCGACAAAATTCATGAAAAGATACCTGAACCCCTATCAAAAGAGAAGTCGAGCTTGCCAGCTGAAACAGCACCCCAGACACTGCACAGAGATCTTGAGAAGAGCCACAGGGCTGGTTGTGGGCAGACTTTGGAAACCACACCAGGGTGATGGGGAGGAAAAACAAAATGTACGACGGAGCAGAGTTCTAGAGGCTGCTAAACTCTGAGTATGAGAATAGACTCCAACCAGCACAAAGGTGAAGGAGCTAGGCACAGAGAACACTCGACTCCCACAGAGTCCAGAGTCACAGAGATCCAGAGACACAGCGGCTCCCAGACCTCATCAGCGAAGTAGGCATAACACTGAACCGGGCCGGCTCATAGAGATTCATGCAAGTGTGGGCTGAAAGACTGTGAGAGCCACAAGGCGGGACAGAGACAGGGACTCGCCCCGATAACTGACGGCTACCCCAAATGCACGACCCACAATACCTATGGAGATGTAACTGGCATCCCCAGGGAGCAGGGTCCCTTGGGGGAGGGGTGGAGATGAGGGTAAGGATGGATCCCACATGTGCTGTTTACACACTCACTGAGTGGGCCTATAACTAATAAGCAAACAAGCACTACCAAAAATCAAACAGAGCCACCAATGCTCAGGAAGAGAGTGTGCGGAAGAGAGTGTGCGGAAACCAGAGGGCGTGGGGCAACGTGGACAGGCACTGAATCCCACCACTGGTGGACTGCTGCTGCCAAAAGTTAGGAACCAGAGCAACATGGGGAATGCTCACCATAACACAGCGACGGGTCCTCCGTTGCCTTGGCCCAGGTGAACACGGGCATGATGGTACCAACGTATGGTGGGCACTTACAAGGGGTTCCTCTGAAATGAAAAGGGTAAAAGAGTCATAAAAATAAGCAACTCATAAGCGAGAATGACAATGCGATTGGGCTTCAGCCTAGGAATCAGCTTCCTACTGGCCTGGGTGAGCGGGCAGTAAAAGAACACTGCTCCTTGCATGTCACGGAGTTCTGCCTCTCTTCTGGGGTCCTGCACCGACAAACAAGCGCACTTCAGAAAAGCTGAGTCCCTCTCGTCATCAACAACAATGACAGGCAAGTCAGTGGTCCAAGTAATTGGACTCTTAAGGCCCGGGAAGATTTTTAAATCTCTCCCCTTAGTATTGGAAGCAGGGCCTCGCTCTCTAACAGCTGGCTTCTAACTCCTCGAGGCCCTTGCCCGAGAGCCCTCCACGATCTCTTTAGTTACGCTGGGCTATTCCTAGGAAAAAACACCCTCTGTGGCCTGTTTGTTCATTTTAAAGACATCCCCCTTCCAGTAGGCTCATAACTTCGAGAGATGGCATGAATTCTAAGATATTATAAGATATCGCTCCATTTCCAAAAAGACCCTTCCGCGCACCACCTGTCCCCTGGCTCAGCAGTCCATTCTCAGGCGGTCATTTTGAGCATTTTTTTGGAACAAGCTGGACGGGCCAGGAGAAGGCCTGGGTGTTCCAGGCACTCTCTGCATGGTAGAAAAATGGGGCTCCCGACAATATATATATATATATCATGCTTTAAACACCTCCTGCTTCTGGCTACATGACACTGTACTTATGGTAGATGTTAAATTTATTTCTTTGGTTTTGGGGTTTTTTTTGTTTGTTTGTTTGTTTTTTTTTTTTTTTTTTGGTTTTCGAGTTAGGGTCTGTCTCTAGCCCAGGCTTAGCAGGTATTCAATTGTTGTCTCAGGGTGGCTTTGAACTTACAGCCACAGCCCTCCTCACTCCCTTCCTCCCTCCTAGTGCTGCTGGGATGAAAGGCCTAAGCACCACCATGAATGTATTTTATTTTCAATATTATTAGTATTATTATTTCATTTTAGTATTTTTTTATTTATAGGAGAGTTAGAAGGAGTCAGAGACAGAGAGAGTGAATGGGGGCTCCAGGGCTTTTGGCTTTGTAGGCAAGCACCTTATCCACTAAGCCATCTCCAGTCATTCATATTCTCATTCATATTATCCCTCTCAAATAAATAAGTTTATTAATTTTAAATATATATGTATTTATTTATTTAATTATTTATTGATTCATTTATTTGTATGAGAGAGGGAAATTTATTTGAGGGAGAGAATGGGCACAGCAGGTCCTCAAGCCATTGCAAATGAACTCCAGATGCATGTGCCTAGTGGGGACACAGTGAAAGTAACTTTTTTGTTATTTTTGTTTTTTCTAGAGAGGATCTTGCTGAAGCTCAAAGCTGACCTCCTATTCACTATGTAATGTCAGAGTGGCCTTGTACACTCTGCTTCTCTCACTTTAGTAAAAATAGTGGCGCATTAGTCTGGACGTCCTCTGCAGTGGCTAGAGGCCCTGGGACACCCACTCTCTCTCTCTCTCTCTCTTTGTGAAATAAATAAATGAAAATTAAAGAAACACACAGACACACACACATTGAGCTGGTGAGATGGATTACATTGCCTGTGAAGCCTAAGGACCGTATTTAAGGCTTGATTTCCCACAGAACCCATGTAAGACAGATACACAACACATGCCTCTGGAGTTGTTAGCTGGTGCAGATTTTTTTTTTTTTTTTTGGATTTCTAAACTATTTTATTGTAGTATAATGAATAATATTGTAGCAAAGTGCACAAATCTTAAATGTGCACTCAATGAATTTTTAAAAAGAGAATACACCCATGCACTCAGCAGCAGATTAAGACACAGAACATTATCAGCCCTCAGAAGACTCCTCCATTCCCTTCCCAGCCAACAGCCTCTCTCCACTCCAAAATAGACACAATTCTGACATCTGTCACCATGGATTAGCAAGTAGCTTCTCCTGATTTGAACTCTGCTTCAACAAAATCTTCCTCTTGTGACTGCACCCATTCTTTATCTGTCTCTTTCTCTCTGTCTGTTGTTCTCAAAATAAAATGATAGAATAAAATAAGATAAATAATAAAATAAAAATAAATAAATAAAATAAAAAATAGTGTGTCTCTAAGAGTCCCTGGAATGCCATGAGGAAGTAGGCTGGGCTGGGCTGTTCTGTTGTGAGGGATTGGCTAGCAGTGGGTAATGATCTAAAGAAAGACTGAAATTTGAAAGTATGACAGGGCTGGAGGGATGGCTTAGCGGTTAAGGCTCTTGCATGCAAAGCAAAAGGAAACAGGTTCTATTCCCCAGGAACCATGTAAGAAAGATACACGAGGTGGCACATGTGTCTGGAGTTCATTTGCAGTGGCTGGAGGCCCTGGAGTGCCCATTCTTTTCTCTCTCTCTCTCTATCTATATATATATATGGATATATATATATATATATATATATATATCTGAGAAGAATATAGGAAGATAATTAAAAATTATTTTACCCACTATCTACTTCTGTTTGCAGATGTATTATAATGTTATCTTCAGATGTATTGTTAAACTGTGTGTGGTGGCACACTCTTGTAATCCAATTATTCCAGAGGCTGAGGCGGGAAGAGTGTTTGAGACTATCCTGGGATACAAAGCAAGACCTACTCTAAATAAATAATAAACAACCAAATAAGTGTGAAGTGTGGTTATTGTGGTTTCAATATGAACACTCCTCCACAGGCTCATGTGTTTGAACACTTGGTGCCCAGCAGGTGGCACTGTTTGGGGCGGTTTGGAACCTTTAGCACTGTGAACTAGCTGGAGGAAGGTGCAGAAGGGGACTTGCAAAGTAGTACCCACCTCTGGTTCTGACCCAAGCTCTCAGCAGGTGTCAATCCCCTGCTGTCATGGATGTGTTCAAACTTTCAAGAAAGTTCTAGAAAGTGTTTAAGGTGTTTTTCTGCAAAACCTAAGTTCCCTGGTTCAATTCCCCAGTTCCCATGTCAGCCACATGCACAAGGGGGCACATGTGTCTGGGGAGTGTTTGCAGTGGCTGGAGGCCCTGTTGTGCCCATTCCTTTTTTTCTCTCTGCCTCTTCCTCTCTCTCAAGTAAATAAATAAATGTTCTAATTTTTAAAAAAATCACCTGACAGTCAAGAGGATGTTAGGTCAGACACAGAGGTGGTCAGTGCAGGGAATAAGGTTAGTTCTAGACATTTTGGCTTTGAATCTGACCATCCTATCTCTCCACAATTGGAAGTTCTATCCTAAGAAGTGTAGGTGCCACTGCTTCTTGGCAACTTTGGTTTACAAAGGCACTGGGTGCAAAGAGGACATCTAGGGTGGGAAAGATGGCTTATCCGCTGCAAAGCCCAAGGACCCCTGTTGGAGGCTCAATTCCCCAGGACACACGTAATCGAGATGCACAAATTGGAGCATGCATCCGGAGGTCGTTTGCAGTGGCTGGAGACCCAGGTGCGCCAATTCTTTCTCTCTGTCCTCTCTCCGGCGCTCATATAATTATTAAACAAATAATAATTTTAAAAAAAGGAATACTGGGGCTAGAAGATGGCTCAGCGGTTAGGGTACATGCTTGCAAAGCCTAAGAACCTGAGGTAAATTCCCCAGTACGCAAGCAAAGTCAGATACACAGCCTAGAACAAGAGAGCAAGGTCCAGGTCAGCCTCGGCTCTCCCCAAACTCACTGAGATCCTCCTGCCTCTGCCTCCAACATCTACAGGGATTAAAGGTGCGCACCACCGCATTGGTCCATTGGAGATCTGAAATCTGTGTTGTGGCTGACTCCAAATAAGAGCTGTGGGAGATAAGGGACACGGGGTCACACTCCTTCCAGAGAGTTCTACAGTGTTGCAACCCACCTCTGGCTAAAGTTCTCTTTACTGGTTAATTCCCATCATCTATGCACACTCATTCTAACAATAGTTGACACCTCAGAATGTAGGAAGGCTTTTCTAGATCTGAGATGAAAATTCAATGTGAGTCTATTTTTTTCTTTTCATTTTGACTAAATCAAAACTACTGCAAGCAAAGAACTATAGCTCATTACAGAAAATAAGAGTAACACAGGCTTCTGGCTTGACAGGCATATAGTGAGGTTGAAGAAGGTAGGATCTTACTATGTGCCTCTTAATTGTATGTATTCTTTTTTATTAAAAATATATTTAGGGGCTGGAGAGATGGCTTAGCAGTTAACTGCTTGCCTGTGAAGCCTAAGGAACCTGGTTCAAGGCTCAATTCCTCAGTATCCAAGTGAGCCATATACACAAAGTGGTGCATGCATCTAGAGGTCGTTGCAGTGGCTGGAGGCCCTGGCACACCCATTCCCTATCTATTTGCTTCTTTCTGTCTGTCACTCAAAAAGAAATAAATAAAAATTATTTAAATATATACATACATACATACATACATACATTACATACATACATACATTGGCACATGCCTTTCATTCCAACTCTTGGGAAGCAGAGGTAAGAGGATCTTTGTAAGTTCAAAGCCACCCTGATTCTACAGAGTGAATTCCAGGTCAGCTTGAGCTAGAGTGAGACCCTACCTCGAAAAACAAAACAAAACATATAGATATAAATAAATATATCTGTACTCTGAGGGTGGTTTTGTGCTCACGATGATCCTCCTGCCTCTGCCTCCTGAGTGCTGGGATTAAAGCCACATGCCACCATGCCACGCTAAAAAATATATTTTTTTATTTATTTGCATGCAAAGAGATATAGAGACAGAGAAGGAGGGAGACTGAGAGGGAGCATCAGGGCCTTCAGTCACTGCAAAGGAACTCCAAATGCCTGTGCCACTTTGTGCATCTGGCTTACATGGGTACTGGGGAATTGAACCCAGGTTGTTAGGCTTTGCAGCAAGCACATGAACCACTGAGCCATTTCTTCAGCCCTATACATATTCTTTTTTGCAGGCCCAGGGATTCTAGGGTGTTGCATGTGTCAGGCAAGTCCATTCCACTGAACTCCCCCCCCCCAGTTCCCAGTGCCAAAATAATTGCTATAGAAATTTCTAGATCCAAATATGATTGATACGTCATCTTTAACAATTCCTTACTACCTGGAAATCATTCACTGTAATGATTAAAGTACCAAGATCAGGTCATGTTGGGGAGGTCATAGGCTGTGTCTATAAGGATAGTAATAAGCTACTACATGGGGTTGTGTGTGCTTTTGTTGTTGTTGTTTTTTAATTTTATTTTCAAAATAGGGTTCCACTGTAGCCCAGATGGATCTGGAACATACTATGTAGCCCCACACTGGACTTGAACTCACAGTGATCCTCCCACTTCAACCTCCCAAGTGCTGGCATTAAAGGTGTGTAACACCACATCTGACTGCCATGCCGTTTTTTTTTTTTTTTGGGGGGGGGTTTATATGGAACTCTCTCTGTCTCTGAAAGATAATTTTTTTAATGGTTTTTTGAGGTAGGGTCTCATGGTAGCCCAGGCTGACCTGGAATTCACTAGGAAAAAAAGATGGAAATGCTTATTTCCCTGATTTGACCATTGCACATTGTACACTCACTGATTTATGACACTGTATCCCATAATTTTTTACAATTAAATTAATTTGAAAAATTGAAAATAAGTAGAGACAGATGGCAACTGTGCTAATTGAACAGATGAGCAACAAATCACTGCAAGCACTTCTAGCACTGGTCTTTGTGTCTTAGAGCTGATTTGAGAGAGACAGAGATCTCATTAGTTCTTTTAGGGATAAAGGTGGAAAATATTTCTTATATAGTCAAGCAATAGTTTTGCTTCCTACAACCACAAAGCCAGAGACCATTTTATGATATGTATAACCCAATGGCACTGTAGGAAGACTTTTAACTGAAATTTTGATTTTATATTAGACATGTTAACTTCAAATGATACATTAATTAAGATAAAATTTTCAAAGGAAAATAACTTGCTTTTCCAAACCAACCTATTTCCATACAAACCAATATTCATCTCCTCACCAAAATCTAACCCAAAAACAGAGTCAGCACATTTTATTTGGTAGCAGATGAAAAACGGGATAATGAAAGCATGCACACAAAGACTTACCGAGGTGTTCAAGTGTCCCTCACTGTTCACTACCAAATACAGGTTGGTTTGAACTCCTTGAATAGCCACCACTCAAAGACCCACAGGGATGAGGTTAAACAGAGCTGAAAATTCATAGAAAGTGAAAATGTTACACTTGTTGATTTCATAGTTTTCCAGTGTGTTCCACAGGAGTATCTGGCTCCCTAAAGGTAGTATGGACTGGACAAGTATATACATAGACATGTAGCCAACATAAAAAACTAGAGCCTCATTCTATCTTCTAGTGTACTTGACTCATGGTTTCCATTACAGTCATTTAACCGGGGCTATAAGTACATATTCTCCAGGTACAATAGAAGACTCTAGACTCAGTACCCTAGTTTATAGAATCAGAAGTGAGGAATATTGATGCTTCTTGGCTAATCTGCCACCAGGAATTATTTTACACATTAAAGAGCATCATCCTTTTAAAATAATTTTATATTAATTATTTATAAAATTAAAAAATTTATTTATTTATTTGAGAGAGAGAAAGAGAGAAAGAGGCAGAGAGAGAGGGAGAGAATGGGCATGTCAGGGGCTTCAGCTGCAGCAAACAAACTCCAGATGCATGTGGCACCTTGTGCATCTGGCTTCCATGGGTACTAGGGAATAAATCCTTCTAGACCTTTGACTTTGTAGGCAAGTACCTTAACCACTAAGCCATCTCTCCAGTCAAAAACCAAGCTATTAAACTGATTCCCTAGGTAGTTGACTAAATTTACACAGCCAAGCTCAGATATATCTGTCAGTTGGGAAGTGATTCCTATACTCTTACAAGAGACATTATTAGTCCCATAGCTTCACTTAAATAATCTGTATAATTTCAAATCTAACCCCCTCCAAACATATGTAGACCTTGTAATTAAAAAGTCATATTCTCAGCCGGGTGTAGTGGCACATGCCCTTAATCCCAGCACGGGGGAAGCAGAGGTAGGAGGATGGCCAGGAGTTCGAGGCCACCCTGAGGCTACAGAGTGAATTCCAGGACAGCCTGGACCAGAGTGAGACCCGACCTAGACAAACCAAAAAAAAAGTCAGATTCTGTCAGATAAAATTGCATTAAAGAGGGCTGGAGAGAAAGAACAGAAACCCCGGTTTTCTCCAGGTCCCATGTTAGCCAGATGCACATGGTGGTGGCGCATGCGTCTGAGTGGCTAGAGGCCCTGGCGCACCCATTCTCACTCTCTCTCTCTCTCCTTCTCTCCCTCTCTCTCTGTCTCTAATAAATAAATAAAAAATAATAATTTAAAAAAAATTGCATTAAAGAACAGAAATTTTCCAAGTGACTCTTGAGAGATGTCCTAGCTTTTAGTCTTGAAGAACAAAGATTAAATCAATAAAAACAAGGAGGCAGGTTTTGTGGTGCATGCCTTTAATCCCAGCTCTTGAAACACTGAGGCAGGAGGATCTTCATGAGTTTGAGGTCAGCCTGGGCTACAGAGTGAGTTCCAGGACATCCTACACTAGAGTAAGACACTGACTCAAAAGGAAAGTGTATTTAATCAATTTTCCCTGCAAAATAGTTACAAGTGGGAATCCAAATGGTGCCAATGAGGCCTTCATCTCTTCATTGGAAGGTCTGACTGCATGAAATTTACACCCAAACTCTCCTCACAACCACACACCACTCACTGGAGACAACCAGTGGGTGTCCCCCCCACTACTAGCTGTCTACTCCCTCCCACACCATGAACAAAAAGAAGACAGTACATTTTTAAAGCATAGTGCTTACCACACACATCTTTTGAAAATAGCCTGTGCACCTTTCTCTCAGGAGTCATGGACCAAGGCTGATGATTTTTGTCCTGCTTTGTAAGTTTACTGAGGGTGATACATTGGTCTGTTATTTCCACAAACAAAAACAAAATATAGAGATGTCAGTGCATGCTTAAGAAGAATGTTCTCGGGATCACTCGTTTCTGTGTATATATATTCTCTGCAGTAGATAATATGGATGAAAAATATTAATGAGGAAGGAAGTACTCCTTGCTGAGACTACAGTGTATCTTTCCCTTAAAACTAAGGTACTTACCAAAGAGGAGCTAGGACATGCTGTATAGTTCAAAGTACAAGTGTTCCCACCACAAGCCACTGATGGTGCTTTATTCAATACTTTTCATATTAAAATCTGTGCCCTTTTGTTACATGAGATAAAGGAAACTAATTGCACAGATTGCAAGCCAGAATTTTGTGCTACATCTGACAATGCAATGTACAGGAATGAACTCTGCTTTCAGCTGGCTTGGTATTCATATGTTCTTTTGAGTAAATGCAGGAAACAGAACTGCCCACAAATGGACAAATGTGTTGCACCATTTCACCTGATATCTGAGGCCAACTTGGACGCTGTTCTACCCTGAGCTGCCACTATGCTGGAAGGCCTTTAGATCAAAGGACACTTCCTCCTCAATTTCCATATTCTCAGCAGATAACTGATCTCTGCTTGGCAAAACATTCTGCTTATCTTAGCCCATTTTCAAACAGAAGTTAAGTTAAAATCAAATGGCTCCTGACAGGAAGGCCATTAGATATTTGTCCTGTCCTATTTATCTCTTTGCATAGTGCATATAATTTTCTGAAGTTTTATGGATTTATGGAAGAGAATGATGCATATTTTATTGCCTTCTCTTCTTGATGAATTCACAAGGTTTCATTAAGAGAGGCCAGGGGCGCAGGGAGGGGGAAGGGAGGTGGCAGCAATTGGGACCTCGCTCAGGCCCTGGCCCCCTCACAGTCCTCTTACACTAGTCCTTGCAACTTCTAGGCCTGATGATCAAAAAAGTTGGCCAGTGCAAGCTTTCCCACAGTGATCAAACAGGTAATGTCCTCATATCCTCCCTGTAGCTGTTCCTGCTGTTCTGTGAGGCTCAGTCCCAGGACAGGAAATCCATCTCCCCAGGCCCCCTCCCTCCTGCCTCCCCGATATATATATATATATATATTCTCCATTCATCAATGCACTATCTTTCCTTCCATACATTATTAAGTTTTGAACAGTTTTACCCAGATATCCCATAGGAACTTAAACTGAAAAAAATCCAAACCTGAACTCATCTCAACACACTGAGGATTGTCTCTTGTATCTTACTCTTTTCATGATGCATTTGTAAGTTCAACCAAGCCCCCAAAAAAAAATTGAATACTCCAGAAACATTCCCTTTATTCCTATACTATAGCCAAGGAATAACTTGATACTGCAGATTCTACTACTTAATATCTTTTCAAATTTCCTATTGTGGAGATATTTCTTATCCTTGCCTGAATTTTACCCCAGCCTCCTAAGTGCTTTCTTTGCCTACAGTCCAACTACTCACTGCTATAATTCAGACTTTAAATTGAATCATGTTAGGCCCTATTAACAAGTTGTGATTGCTTCTTCATCACATACAAGCTCTTCATTATCTGGCCTCAGATTTCTTGTCACACTTACATCTTGCTTTTCTTTCCCTGATACACGATTTTTCAGATACACCAAAATGCTTCTTTCCCCCAAAGCATAATTTCTTCCCTTCTTTGGCTACTACCACCTAGAATTCTGTTCTCTCCCACCCTGAGAGTCCTCACAATCATTTTCAGGTATTAGGTCTCTGGCAAAGATTCTCTCACGTGTAGTCACTTTAGCCTTTGTGGTTCCAGCAGCCCACTGTACATATGATTTACATTCTTGATATCTATTAGATAAATGTCTAGCCTAGTTCTCTGCCATTCTCATCAAGCTGTGTCCTAAGGAAAGGAGCAAGACCTCCTCTTTGTGTTCCCATGTTTAAATAGAGCCAGGAATTGATGTCATCATGAATTAACTAATTTGCTAACTATTTCTTTGGAAATCTGAGAGGAAGCATATGAAACAAGGAAATGAAATACATGTCATTTCAAAGAAGGACATACATGGATAGTACTTATTGGAGCAGACAGGACCTGTGCCAGGTTTTGATTACAAGTGGGCAGAAGTAATACTCCAGCATTAAACTCTATAGCAGGGGACTACCTCTTTATAAGAGGGAAGGTGAAAGTTAAATCATGTTAACATTATACTTGTCCATATTTTACCTATTTTCTAATATTGAAAATAATTCTTTGAAACTACACTACACTTTCAGGATTGACAAAGCTCTTAAGAGACTTGTCTTATATGATGTGCATGAGAACAGGTGAGAGAGCCAGAGTAGATATCGACAGGCTCCATTATACAAACCAGAAAACATTCTCATCAACTTGCTTAACACCATGCAATTAATTAATTTATTAATCTGTATAGAATTACCTCCAAAGAGAAAGTGAGGTGACTTACAAAAAAAAATTTTTTTTAAGTCAGAGTCACTGAAACAGAAGGACAAGAACATTGGAATAAAGGAGTAAGGGTCCATAGAGGATGCCAGTAGAGTTTCCAACCAAGGTTTCTGACCCCTCCTCTCACTCCCTTTCATCTCGATTAGGTGGCCACGGAAACTGTGTGATCCACTGAGCATTGACTGACAGTTTTCTTGGCATTCAAAAAATAAAATTACACAATGCCAGCCAAAGCAGTAATTTTGATTGCATACAGCATGTTGCCCAGCATCTACTGAAATAATATTTCATGAAAAATAAGCACTGAAATATCTAATCCAAACATGAATTCCTGTAATTATCCTGCTTGGACTAGAAACTTAACCAATCAATAGACAGAGGCGAGTTGAAATGAGCAGAGTCCACAAAGAAAATTGGTCCATGAAATGTCACAGGCCTGAGATTGTTTTTCAGATTTGCATAAACTAATTCACTGTGATCACAAAACATTTTACAGATGTCCACCTGTTCCTGTATTTCGATGAGCGTTTAAACAATGACGTGGCTTTATTTGTTTTTTCCTAGACACATTTGACATATATTAACTGCATAAAGCTTCTGATTTAGTTTGTTTTCGCCATATCTTTATGTGTGCCAAAAGTACTTTCCTCTACTTGCCAATGCAAAAGAACAGTATTTGATAAATCCTCTTCCCTTTGCATGCCACATATTCTCTCAAGTGTTCTCACGGTATCAGCAATCACCATGACACCTAAGTGTTTTTTGTCATTTACTTTCTTTTCATAAACCATAGGTAAATCTTTTCATGTCTATTGCCAACTGTTTCCAGTCATCACCTTCATAAAATCTGCCCTTTTCTATTTTATTTCTATTTGGTTAATAGTTTTACCACCTAAATGCCAAAGGTCAAGTCGCCAGTCTCTTTTGAGACACCCAATGTTCCTTTGAGCACTACTGCACAAATTTGTTCTACCTGGAAGCACTTTATATCTATCTATGCAGTGAGTGCTAATACATATGATGGTCCTGCTTCCCTTCCAAATGAAATCAGCCAACACATCATAATTATTTTACTTATAAGATCAATCAATTCTTTTATTGATCTTCTTTTAGCCACTTCCATTGCAATGGCTGTAAGGAAGGCCATTAGATATTTGTCCTGTCCTATTTTATCTCTTTGCATGGTGCATAGCATTTTCTAAAGTTTCATAGATTTATGGAAGAGAATGATGCATATTTTATTGCCTTCTCTTCTTGATGAACTCACAAGGTTTCATTAAGCATTGTAGTGTTAGCAACATCAATTGCTCAAGTTATTAAGATGGAACACTGTCCTAATAGGGTGTGCTCACCACGTGGGAGGGTGGTGATAACTATGTTGAAGGGACTTGAAGACATAATCAATACCAAATAATAGGAAGAATTGGAAATTCATCCTGAAGAAGATTCTGACTTAATTCCTGGAACTAACATACTTAAATATTTCCCCTAAAGGAACCCCGGGATCATCTGGAATCTTTCCTACTTCATGAAAACATAATGGTTTTTCCTTACTAGGAAATAAATATAGAATGTTCCATATTTTGCTACCTTTTAGCTTGCACTTCACAGATAGGAAACCCACCAATCTACAGTGCAGAGTCCCCTGAGAAGCTTTTCTTAGAAATGAGCTCACACAGACATTTACCAGTGTGCTGAAATAATAGTCAATTTGAATGCTAGGATCTGTATTTTCAGTATCAGTTCCCTAAAGTTAGTAGTAAATACTCTAGTTTTCTTGAGTCGAGGACCATGACATACTACCTACTTGACATGAGTTCCCTACTTGTAAGTATTATTTTCAAAATGTGCGATTTAAAAAATTTATATCTTGCATGATTTATATTTTATTTTATTTCATTTTATTTGACAGAGAGAGAGAGAAAGGGGCAGATTTGTTGAGCAAATGGGCACACCAGAGCCTTCAGCCACTGCGAACAAACTCCAGATGCGTGTGCTACTTTGTGAATTTGGCTTACGTGAGGAATGAAACCTGGACCCTTAGGCTTCACAGGCAAGCACCTTAACCACTGAACAATCTCTCCAGCCCACATGATTTATTTTTAATCAACATTTTTTATCAAAGCACCAATAACAGTGATAACAAATCAGAAAATTTCTGCGTGTATAACCAGTAATAACTTCACATACTCAAGAGGACACACGTGGCTCTATTGCATCCCATCCCATGCCTACATATTAGTTCCAGAAAGTATTTCTTTTACTAAAATCCTGCTTTGACTATAACCCTGTTGATCTAAAAGAGATCATTTAAAGTCAGAATCATCCACTATTAAATTATCCTACCATTAAGGTACAAGTCTGAAAAATAAATCATGTTTCCTATCATTTATACTAATAGCACTGTGTTAATAATAAAGTGACGGATTTCATAATTCTTACAATGTATTCAAATCTTTCTTTTAGGAAAAATGATAATAGTCCCAGTATTTCTTTAAAAAGGAAATGAATGGCCAGAAATGGTGGCACATGCCTTTAATCCCAGCACTTGGGAGGCAGAGGTAGGAGGATTGCCATGAGTTCGAGGCCATCCTGAGACTACATAGTGAATTCCAGGTCAGCCTGAGCTATAGTGAGACCGTACCTTTGAAAAAAAAAAGAAAAAGAAAAGAAAGAAAGAAATAACATGAATGAAATGGTGTTGACAAGAATGCTGGCAGTGAACAGGGTTTGAGATACAGGGTGATGAATGGCCCTTTGTGGTAGTGATTGTCTCTCATTTCTCCTTCCCATCATGGCCCTGAAAAGCAAAGATACTCCACAGTTTCCACCATGTCTGCCAAGACTCTTTCTAGGTATCTGGCTTTGAAGTGAATTTAGGGAAAAAAAGAGAGAAAAACTGATTGCAGATTAAGAGTTTTATTGGCAGCTTGAGGAATTGATTTGTATTCTCTCTCTCTCTCTATCTCTCTCTCCATATATACATTGCTAGCTAGACTTTGTATGATTGCATTGTGTGTTGGTACCATGATTTTCTTTCCTCCCTGCCCACATTCCACTGAGGCCTTCCTCAGTGGTATTGCTGGTATTCACCATGGGGTTGTGTGTTATGAGTTGTGAGAACAGCAGTCATTCATTGTGTGTGGTGGGGACAATGTCTCTGGATATCACCTTCCACAAAGTGGCTCTTACAATCCTTCCACCCTCCCTCTTCTGCAAAATTTTCTAAGCTGCTGAGAGCTAAACACCCAATTTTCTCCATTTTCAATACCCTGTTCTTTTCATAAAACATAGGAATACAGTATAAAGACTTAAAGAATTTATATATTTGATACTCTTTTATAAAATCAAACTAGATCAAGGAGGGACACAGGTTGTTTGTGGAAAAATAGGTCTCGGGAACTCCTTCAATCAGGAGATAAGGAGAGGAGAGATCCTTCTCCGATCTCTAGAAAAGTGGAGATTGAAAGGGCAGATTTAAGGACATTTCTGATTTTTTACTTTCGGGGCCCAGTCACCCTAAACTAACCTAACAAAGCTACCTGACTCCGCCTCACTGGGATCACAGGTGCAGAGGATTCCTGTGGCTTCAGCATCCATCTCATGACAATCATGCTACCGTGAGCCACATGCCAAGTATGGATGAAGATGTAGTGCAGGAACCATTGAACTGTGAAGAATGTGCTGGATGGTAATGAAGAAGTCTCTGCCATGGACTGGGTGCCACCTACAAATTCGTCTGTGCCTGCACGTGATCCATGGAACTGTGAAGAATATGCTGGGTGATAATGAAGAAGTCTCTGTGATGGACTAAGTCCCAACAATCAATTTATCTGCACCTGCACTTCCTCTGCAGGGGAGAAGATCCTCTTTATGGTATCATCTGGAGCCGGACATTATGTACCTCAGCTTTAATGTCCCAAAGCGAGTAGATGACATGTCTAATTATTGGTGGGAGTAAGCAGACACCACGTACGATACAGATACCCAAAGCTGCGATACTTCCTATCCAGGAAGTAAATGAAGACCATGACGGCCATGAAGATCTATTCCAGGAACATAAACTAAATTACATGGGGCATGAAGAATCAAAACGGGGTCCTTAGGCTTTGCAGCCATGTTCCTTAACTGCTAAGCCATCTCTCAAGCCCTTTTAAGGTAATTTTTAGGATTTTATTTGATTTGATTTGATTTAGAGAGAACATGGGCATGCCAGGACTTCTAGCTACTGCAAAAACCTGCTGGAGCTGAGCTGCAAGCCTCCTCCATGTGAACCACCTGACAGAAAGTTGGAAAAAGCTACCCTGCATGCAGTTCAAGGGGTGAGAGAAAACACCAGTGAAGGTACTCAACAGTGAACACTGCAAGCTTTAAATTTAGTCAGCCAGGCCAAATGAGCTAATGGGTGCAATAGTGGCATGTCTCTTATGGGGGCGGGGGGGACAAACCGCTCTCTAACTGGAGTGGAGGCCCACTCCATGGGAGGGAATACATCCCTGATACTATAAACCTATGACACAGGTAGTCATGAGCCCTGCGGGTGTAATGTCTGCTGGTGTTACACTAAATGTATATACAATGCTCACCAAAATGCCCAGTAGGCTCTTCTCTTAATGTCCACACCCATATATTAATGCTACTCTCACTTGTGGTTAGAGAAGCTTTTCTTTTCAGATGGTGGCGACCTTGGGATGACTCAGAAGGCACCATGGTGCTGAGAAGTGACAGAGGAGTGCTCGGCCCTGAAACATCTCAAACCCACCTTCTAGGCTAAGGGCCCATTGAGGAAGAGGGGTTGGAAAGAATATAAGAGCAAAAGGAAGAGTAGGACTCCTTACAACGTGCTCCTCCAGACACAAAATGGCCTGGATATACATGACCTTGCAGTTCCTGATCCTCTCTACACAAGACCATTATAATAGGAGGAAAAGATCATGACACCAAACTGCAAAGAGACTGATTGAGAGGGGGAGGGGATAAGATGGAGAGCGAAGTTTCAAAAGGGAAAGGGGGGGAAGGGAGGGAATTACCATGGGATACTGTCTACAATTAAAGAAGTTGTCAATAAATATAAATTTAAAATAATTTTTATAAAATCAAACTAGATCTACTTATAAAAACAAAATCTTGAACTGGGCATGGTGGCACACACCTTTAATCCCTGCACTCTACAGGCAGAGGTATGAAGATTGCAGCAAGTTTGAGGCCACCCTGAGAATACATAATGAATTCCAGGTCAGCTGGGCTAGAGGGAGACCTTTCCTTGAAAAACAAAACAAACAAACAAAATATCCCTGGGAACTGTAAATACGGAATATCACCATGATTGTGGAAAGCTCTACTGAGCAGTGCTATCTAGACAGCCAGGCCTTACAATGTTATACATTTGCAATTAATCAGTCAACGTTAAAAAAATAAAATAAAATCATTGAACATGGTGATGTACACCTTTACTCACAAAGAGGTAGGAGGATTGCTGTGAGTTTGAGGCCAGTTTGAGACTAAATAGTGAATTGCAAATCAGCCTGGGCTATAGCAAGACCCTACCTCAAAAATAAATAAATAAATAAAATCTTAACTTTACCACTATGCATATAATTAAATGCCAATATGCTTAAAAATGATTAATTTGGCCTCATGTTATTTACTCATTTTGGCCTATATTGTTAATAAACCCACCTGATAAACGTTCCTGGGAGTTTTTATGAAGAAATAGGTTAACTTGTTCTTGAAAAAAATGTAGTGTGGATATATCATGAATTAATAGGAGATTGAAAGCGCCAGAAAATGGTGTTAAAGACAAGAAATATTAATTATCCTGGTACAATTAGTGAATATTGTATAAATGTACTGAAATAGCACAAAGTACATGAGAAATGGTTATATTAATCAAGAATTATTTACAAAGTATTTAAAAAGATGGAAATGCTTATTTCCCTGATTTGATCATTACACAGTGTACACTCACTGAATTATGACACTGTATTCCATAATTTTTTACAATTAAAATAATTTGAAAAATTGAAAATAAGTAGAGACAGATGGCAACTGTGCTAATTGAACAGATGAGCAACAAATCCTTAAAAGCACTTCTAGTACTGGTCTTTGTGTCTTAGAGCTGATTTGAGAGAGAGATCTCATTAGTTCTTTTAAGGATAAAGGTGGAAAATATTTGTTTACATAAGTAAGAAATAGCTTTGTTTCCTAAAACCACAAAGCCAGAAAACCATTTTATGATATGTATAACCCAATGGCACTGTATGAAAACTTTTCAGTGAATTTTTGATTTTAGATTACACATGTTAACTTCAAATGATTAATTAGTTCATCTTGCTTTTCCAAACCAACCTATTTCCATACAAACCAATATTCATCTCCTCACCAAAATCTGAACGGAAAACACAGCACATTTTATTTCATAGCAGATGAAAAACAGGATAGTGAAAGCATGCACACAGACTCACTGAGGTGTACAAGTGTCCCTCACTGTTCCCTGCCAAAAACAGCTTGGTTTGAACTCCTTCAATAGCCACCACTCGAAGACCCACAGGGATGAGGTTAAACAGAGCTGAAAATTCATAGCATGTGAAAAGGTTACACTTCTTGATTTCACAGTTTTCCAATGTGTTCCACAGGAGAATCTGGCTCCCTAAAGGTAGTTTGGACTGGACAAGTATATACATAGACATGTAGCCACATAAAAACTAAAGCCTCATTCTACCTTCTAGTGTACTTGACTCATGGTTTCCATTACAGTCATTTAACTGGGGCTATAAGTACATATTCTCAAACACTTCAGGTACAATGGAAGACTCTAGACTCAGTACCCTAGTTTATAGAATCAGAATGAGGAATATTGATGCTTCTTGAGTGATCTACCACCAGGAATTGTTTTGCACATTAACTAGCATCATCCTTTATAAAAATAAGCTATTTTAAATATTTTTTCTTAAATTTATTTATATGAGAGAGGCAAAGAGGCAGAGACAGAGAGAGATAATGGGTATGTCAGGGTCTTCAGCTGCAGCAAATGAACTTCAGATGCATGTGGCACCTTGTGCATCCGGCTTCCATGGGTACTAGGGAATACATCCTCAGACCTTTGGCTTTGTAGGCAAGTACCTTAACCACTATGCCATCTCTCCAGTCAAAAACTAAGCTTTTAAACTGCTTCCCTAGGTAGTTGACCAAATTTACACTGCCAAGGTCAGAGATATCAGTCAGTTGGGAAGTGATTCCTATACTCTTAGAAGAGACATTATAGGTCCAATATCTTCATTTAAACAATCTGTCAGAGCCCACTGGCAGATTCAAACAGTACCTGAGTGGGGAGTGAGGATTAAGGAAAAAGAAAGACAAGAGAGACAAAAGGTGAACTCAGGAGGGTGTCCTTCAATACCTAGGCCCCAACTTTATTTAGTTTAGCGTTTTTATACTTCTTCTGAGAGCATAGGGATGCAAAGGGAACAAATGGTAAATACAGGATTTCTCAGAAAAACGCATCACAAAACAGTTAAATCTTTGCCTTTAGATCAAAGGAACACTTCCTCCTCAATTTCCATATTCTCAGCAGGTAACTGATCTCTGCTTGGCCAAACATTCTGCTTATCTTTAGCCCAATGTCAAACAGAAGTTAAGTCAAGATCAAATGGCTCCAAACAATAATCTATATAATTTCCAATCTAACCCCCCTCCAAACATATCTAGACCTTGCAATAATAAGTCGTATTCTCCCAGAGAAGATTTTATTAAAGAACAGAAATTTTCCAAGTCAGTCTTGAGAGGTGTCCTAGCTTTTAGTCTTGAAGAACAAAGATTAAATCAATAAAAACAAGGTGGCAGGTTTTGTGGTGCATGCCTTTATTCACAGCACTTGAAACTCTGAGGCAGGAGGATCATCATGAGTTTGAGGTCAGCCTGGGGCTACAGAGTGAGTTCCAGGACACCCCACACTAGAGTAAGACACTGACTCAAAAAGAAGGTATATTTTATCAATTTTTTTCCTGCAAAATAGTTACATGTGGGAATCCAAATGGTGCCAATGAGGCCTTCATCTCTTCATTGGAAGGTCTGACTGCATGAAATTTACACCCAAGCTCTCCTCACAACCACACACCACTCATTGGAGACAACCAGTGGGTGTCCTCCCACTACTAGCTGTCTACTCCCTCCCACACCATGAACAAAAAGAAGACAGTACATTTTTAAAGCATAGTGCTTACCACACACATCTTTTGAAAATAGCCTGTGCACCTTTCTCCCAGGAGTCATGGACCAAGGCTGATAATTTTTATCCTGTTTTGTAAGTTTACTGAGGATGATAAATTGGTCTGTTATTTCCATAAACAAAAATATAGAGATGTCAGTGCATGCTTAAGAAGAGTGATCACTCGTTTCTGTGTATATATATTCTCGGCAGTAGATCGATAACATGGATGAAAAATATTAATGAGGAAGGAAGTACTCCTTGCTGAGCCTACAGTGTATCTTTCCCTTAAAATCAGGGTACTTACTAAAGAGGAGCTAGGACATACTGTACGGTTCAAAGTACAAGTGTTCCCACCACAAGCCACTGGTGGTGCTTTATTCAATACTTGTCATAGTAAGGCTGGGCCCTTTTGTTACATGAGATAAAGGAAACTAATTGCACAGATTTCAAGCCAGGATTCTGTGCTATATCTGACAATGCAATGTACAGAAAATAAGTGTAATCTTGAGTATGTCGTGTATATGTCATATTTTTCGACGATGCCTTGCTCACAGCAGGTGCTCAAAACATTCGTAGATTGATAGAAAACTGTACAATGAAACATGATAATTATTCTTGAGAAGTAATAAATCACAATCCCATTATATAAGCCCATCATTTTAAAAATCTGAAAGCTTAAAACTAAATTTTTCCTTATTGTTTGGTTTAAAGATATCTTACTATGCATTACTTGACAACTATAAAACAAATGTACGTCTGAAACCAGGTTTGGTCATAATAATATCTAATGGAAAATAATGATAAATGAAATTCAGAATTATTTCTAGAACTTCATTATTTTACAATATTCTAAACCTTCTTTGTTGTCATTTTGGAATATTTTAAAAATATTTGTGAGTAGAGAGAAAGAGAAAGAGTGCATGCATGGGCATGCCAGGGTCTCTCGCTCTACAAATAAACTTTAGATATATGTGTCACTATGTGCATTTGGCTTTACCTGGGTATTGGGGAACCAAACTTAGGCCAACAGGCTTTACAAGCAAGGGCCTTTAACCACTGAGTCATCTCCAGCTCTTCTTATCTTTTTTTTTCCGAGGTAGGGTCTCACTCTAGCCCAGGCTGACCTGGAAATCACTATGCGTTCTCAGGGTGGCCTCGAACTCATGGCAGTCCTCCTACCTCTGCCTCCCGAGTGCTGGGTTTAAAGGCTTGTGCCACCACGCCTGGCCCTCTTCTTAGTTATCTTAAAGCAACTTTTAACAGAAGAGTTCAGAATATGCTTTGGGTCTCTGCGCCTGTCCCAGGGCAGTTGCACTGCAGCAAGCCCGTTACAGTGACAGAGGCGAGAAAGCCACCGCCTTCGTGTGCACGCACACCTGCTAGGCGGCCTCCTCTGCACATGCTGGGCTTCAAACTCCCCTGACGTGCCTGCCCCAACCCCTCCACCATCCTACAATCTAAGGGGGGACATGTCAAAAGACAAAAGCCCCTTCCCACCTCGTCTCCTTCTGCGCCTCTTCTTGGAGCCAGAGTTGGACCCGGAAAAGACCTTTACCTTGTTTTTGTCGCAGCTGGTCCTGCCTTTGCTCCGGCTGCGGACACACCGGCAGGCATTGGCTTTCTCGTGCTCGCCGCTTGTCTCTTCTGACCAGGAGCAAGCAGGGACAGCCGCCACCACAGCCACGATGCCCACACCACCCCTTCTTTTGGGGCTGCTGGGTGGGTTCGCCTTGGGCCCCAACTCTGCGCCGCCACCGGCCTGGGCTCTTCTTGGCCAGCGCTGGGCTCGGGCTTCTGCATGCTTGGGTTTCCGCCGAGGAGGGCCGTGGTCCGGCGCCCGCGGGCAGCTGGCAGTCTGGGTCCGAGCCGATGCCACAGCCCCGGGCGGGGAGAGCAGGCTACACTGACCGGCAGGCTGAGGAGACCGGGCCGCCCTCAGGCGTGCTCGTGGCCCTGAACCCGAGGACACTGGGCAAGTCCAAGTCGCTCCTGTTGGAGCTGCGAGGCATCCCCCGCCCTGTGCGCGCACGCGGAGAGTGCCTGAGGAGGGAGGGGGAGTGAGAGCGGGGCGCGGGGGGCGGGGGCGGGGCGGTCCCTCGGGAGAGAGGCCACGGGCGCGGGCGGGGGTGGGGCGGTCCCTCGGGAGAGAGGCCAAGGGCACGGGCAGGGGGAGGAGGCAGCGCGGGCGAGCGCGCTCCGGCCCTGGCCCCCTCCCTGTCCTCTTCCACTAGTCCTGCAACTTCTAGGCCCGATGATCATCGCAAAAGTTGGCCAGTGCCAGCTTTCCACCTGTGATCAAACAGGTAACATCCTCACATCCTCCCCGTTGCTGTTCCTGCTGCCCTGTGTGAGGCACAGTCACAAGACATGAATTCATCTCCACAGGCCCCTTCCCCTCCCTCCCTCAGAGCACAACAGCCTCAGGGCGGCCCTCTCCCTGGAAGGTCAGTCCCCTCCTTCAGGGAGCCCAGCTACTGATTGTCTCCAGCGGGCCTCCCCAACCAACCCATCCCCCAAATGCCCCGAGGGTCACTCAGCCTAACACCTGTAGAGGCCTAAGGTCCTGCCCTGGTGCCCAGAGCTGGTGCCCTCGCTTGCCCCTCTGGATAGAGCTTTGGCAGTGAACAGTGATGGAGGAAGAGCCCTGGGAAGAGGGAGTTGCATTCAAGGAGCTGCGCTTGGCTCCGCTTTTGGGAAGGGGAGGAGTGGGATTGGGTTCTTCCCTGAGTGTCTGACTCTTAGCTGGTCAGTGGGAGCCTGGGCTGGAGCCCTTGGAAGTCCGCCAGACTCCTGCCCCAGCCTGAGTGACATAAAGCCCCCACCCACTGAGGTATTTTGCATGGCCACACCTGTTGCCAGCCACTCAGAAGAGGTGACAGATGGGCTCAGCCCCAGCTACAGGGGCAGGAGCAGCCACTACAGAGCTGAACACCACGCTGCCACCCAGTGGTTTTTGCTGACTTTTCATATCATGCCAATTTGTGTGAGCCAAACCCCCTTTTCTCTCTAGGCCCCCTCATCTCTAGCAGGTTGGGTTTGGGAATCCACGCAGTGAGCTTGAAGGGTTTGCCATAGGCAGTATTTGGGAAATACACAGCCCAGTCTCTTTTAGCTCTAGCCCATCTCCAATGTTTTCATTTCTTTTACCCGATCCTCAGGAAAGCACCTTCTCTTCCAAGTCTGACCTGGAAATCACTAAGCATTCTCAGGGTGGCATCAAACTCATGGCAATCCTCCTACCTCTGCCTCCCCAGTGCTGGGATTAAAGGCGCATACCACCATGCCTGGCCCTCTTATCAGTTTTCTTAAAGCAGCCTTTAACAGAAGAGTTAAGATAATGAGGCAGAGGGAGAAAGTGAAGAGAGATTGAGAGTTTTCTTTTCTTTTTTGCATTCTTTTCTAACCACTCTCTGAGTTTTATTTTAATAAAAAAATAAAATTTAGCCGGGCGTGGTGGCACACACCTTTAATCTTAGCACTCAGGAGGCAGAGGTAGGAGGATCGCCTTGAGTTCAAGGCCACCCTGAGACTACATAGTTAATTCCAGGTCAGCCTGGGCCAGAGTGAGACCCTACCTCGAAAAACAAACAATAAAATAAAATAAAATTCTTAAATTCCAATTCTACATTAAAAGGACCATTTTCTCAGAGCTGTGCACCTAGTTGGCACGCAGTGTTTGCTGTATTCTACTCTATAGCCACACTTCTTCATCACTTAAGATAGAGTTATTTCTCTAACAGGGTAATTAATAAAGATATTATTTTAAAGAAAATTAGAGAATTGACATATATAACTGGTAATAGTATTACAGATTTGAAGAGAAAGGGAAACTTATCCATTTAAAATAGCCTTCATTGTACCCAAAGCAGATACAATAAACTGTCACTATGAAACGCCTATCATTTGTTTTCTTTTCAAAAAATAAATAAATAATTTAGCTGGGCATGGTGGTGCTTGCCTTTAATCCTAGCACTCAGGAGGCAGAGGTAGGAAGATCACTGTGAGTTCAAGGCCACCCTGAGACTACAGAGTGAATTCCAGGTCAGCTGGACTAGTGTGAGACCCTATCTGGAAAAACCAAAATAAATGAATGAATGAATGAATAAATAAATAATAAGTTCTAATTTGCACATTATGAAGTTTTATTGGACTGACACTATTATAATAAATCTAGGTAACATAAGCTTAAATGTACAACATCAAACATGTTTTTAGAAATGGATATATTTGGGAAACTATGAAATCATTTGTTATCATGTTCTTGCTTACCCTTTCAAGTTAAAATAACAGAAAAACAATTATATTGAATTCAATGAGAAAGTTAGATAAAAATAAAAATTGAAAAAAAGTGTAATACAAGTAATACAGATTAATGAAGTGCTATACAAATGAGTGACAGTTGAAAATACAACCTATAATCCTACTCCACTCATTTAATTAATGAGTTAAAATGAATGCCAAAACTTGTTTGGCTTGAGGGAGTAAATATATATAAATTTGAATGGCTATACTTTCATATTGATAGATTAATCATTAAGCGTTCTGTTTTTGTGATGGTTTCTGTCTGTATACATACCCTAAATGGGGAAGTGAAGTTAGCCCCTCAACTTCCCCTCTCTCTTAACATCAAGCCTAGAGTCAAGCGCCACTAATCTGCTACTTCTTTTGAGATAATTTCCATGTGCGTGAATCGAGTTATGGTAATATGTACCTTCAATTGACTTACCATTCTGTGCATTACTCTGACTAAACACAGATTATCATCATCAGGCTATGTTCTTTAATAGTTTTCCGATGTCATTAGTACACAGAAATGTCATGCATTTTCAGTGGGAGTTATAAGGCAACGAAGAGCAGAAGCTATGCATAGGTAGGAATGGAATAATTAGACCTATATTTAAAGATCCATAGTAACAAATGGAGCCTAGGTTTTGGTGTGTACATGTGTGTGTTGTATATCTCCTAACATGATTACATACAGTGTGATCTTGATGTGTTTAGCATAGCACACTTAGTAAGACATACAACACAATGAACCCTCAATTCTTTTTATACTTTTCCTTTCCAGGAAAGATATATGAACACCAGATCAAAATACATACTATATATATTGGTTTTTCGAGGTAGGGTCTCACTCTAGCTCAGGCTGACCTGGAATTCACTATGTAGTCTCAGGGTGGCCTCAAACTCATGGCAATCCTCCTACCTCTGCCTCCCAAGTGCTGGGATTAAAGGTGTGTGCCACCACGCCCAGCTCACATATATATTTTTTGTATTTGGAATTAGACATTAAAAGTTGACAGGGCAAAACTTGACCAGGTGGGGCTCATTGATAGCTTACCATAAACTTCCCTTTAATAGTGCCCATTGTTCCCAAGAAAACAGAGCAATATACTTCCATTAATGCCTTCCCCAAACATCACTTTGTAATATAATTTGAGGAATGTTTTATTATTAATCACTATGTATTAATGTTGATTAATAGTAAAATAGTAAAATATATTCCTTCATTTGGATTGTTGTTTTAAATAGAATGCATGCATAGAGCTGGAGAGATGAGATGGCTTAGCAGTGAAGGCCTTTGCCTGCAAAGCCAAAGGACCCAGGTTCAATTCCCCAGACCCACATAAACCAGGTGCACAAGGTGGTGTATGCATCTGGAATTCATATGCAGTGGCTGGAGGCCCTGGCACGCCCATTCTCTTTCTCTCACTCTATCTGCCTATTTCTCTCTCTCCCTCTCTCAAGTCAATAAATAAATAAAAATAAAATATAGAATCGTATATATGAAAGGGCAACTGGGATTCATTATGAAACTTTAATATCAACACAGTAATACAGGAGTTTGCAAAAACAGAAAACTCATCCGACATAGAGGGTCTTTAATCTTAGGAACCAAGAGCTTTGGAAGAATCACGGAAGATGACTTCCTCTTCTTAGCCTAGGAAGCATTCTGAAAACGTGTAAAGCTCTTCAGTCCTTAATATCAAAAGCCTTGTCTATGACTTAGCTGTCTCTAGCTATGTAGTTCTGAAAGTAGTCTTTAGTGCTCAGATCTACTTTCCTCCATTTTTCCCCTCAGGCAACGATGGGGGTGTAGCAGACAGCTTCAGGTTCACTGAGAAGAAGCTGGCCTGCCTTCATAGGACCAAACACAGAGAGCGGCAATGATGTCCACTCAGCTCCCCTCCGGCAATTTCCAAGGTACACACTTGACTGCTTGTCCCCGTGTCCCGTGTCCCGGTCACGCCTTCCCAAAGCCCAGGGAGCGTACACACACACACACACACACACACACACACACACACACACACACACACACACTACATGTCTGACGCTCAGGGGATACATCCAGGATAGGATATGCTTTGGGTCTCTGCACCTGTCCCAGGGCAATTGCACTGCAGCAAGCACATTACAGTGACAAAGGCAAGAAATCCATCGCCTTCGCATGCATGCACACCAGCTAGGCAGCCTCATCCCCACAAGCTGGGCTTCAAACTCCCCTTATGTGCCCGCCCCAACCCCTCCACCATCCTCAAATCTAAGGGGGGACATGTCAAAAGGCAAAAGCCCCACCTTGTCTCCTTCTGTGCCTTCTGTGCCTCTGTTTGGAGCAAAAGAGTTGGACCTGGGAAAAGATGTTTAACTTGTTTTTGTCGCAGCTGGTCTTGCCTTTGCTCGGGCTTTGGTCGGGACTGCGAATTCAAGACCAGCCTGAGAGAGAACACACAGTGGGTTCCGGGTCAGCCTGTCCTACAGCCACACCCGACCTCAAAAAACCATATTAATAACAATAACAATAATAAAAATAAAATAATAAATAATTAAATTAAAAAGTAAAATAATAAATAATGAAATAGAAAGTTAAATAAATAATAAATTAAATTAAATTAAAAAGTCAAATAAAGTAATAAAGTAATAAATAATAAGATAAATTATAAATACTAAAATAAAAAATTTAAATAAAATGATAAATTATTATATAAATAATAGAATAAATAAAATAAAATAAAAAATAAGAAAATTGCAGTCAACTTGCTTAGAAGGAGGAGGAGGGTCGTGGCCATGAGTTTGAGGCCAGCCTGAGACGACAGAGTGGATTACGGGTCAGACTGGCCTAGAGCCACACCCAACCTCAATGGTAATCATAATAATGATGATGATGATAATAATAAAAATAATAAACAAGTAAGCTCGGGCTGGAGGGATGGCTCAGCAGTTAAGGGACATGCCTGCGAAGCCTAAGGATCCAGGTGCGACTCTCCAGGACCCACGTAAGCCAGATACACAATGTGGCGCATGCATCTGGAGTTCGTTTGCAGCAGTTGGAGGCCCTGGCATGTCCATTCATTCCTCTCTCTCTCTCTGCGTCTCTCTCTCTGTCCCTCTCTATTTCTCTCTCTCTAATCAATAAGTAACTAAAGTATTTTTAAATATGTATTTTCATTTATTTACTTATTAGACACACAGAGAGGTTGTGCACTGGACAGGCCTTGAGCCAGGATGCCAGCCATATGGCCTTTTAAGATTTCTTTTATCTTTGGTTCATGCCTTTTCTTCCTTTAATAATTTAATTCCAGGTCAGCCTGGACCACAATGAGACCCTACCTTGAAAAACCAAAAAAAAAAAAAAGATTTCTTTATCTTTATTTCTTCCTTTAATAATTTACAGTTATTGCTGGGCATGGTGACACACATCTTTAATCCCAGCACTCGGGAGGCAGAGGTAGGAGGATCACTGTGAGTTCAAGGCCACCCTGAGATGACTACAAAGTTAGTTCCAGGTCAGCCTGAGCCAGAGTGGTGAGACCCTATCTCAAAAAACAAAAAACAAACAACAACAACAAAAAATTACAGTTGTTTATTCATTTATTATTTACATTTATTTATTATTATTTAGATTTATTTGCTACTTAAATTTATTTATTATTATTTGTCTTTATTTCTTTATTATTGATATTTATTCATTATTTACATTCATTTATTTAGTATTTATCCTTATTTGTTTATTATAGTTATTTATTTTTTATATTCGTTTATTTAATATTTATACTGCTTTGTTTATTATACTTATTTAGTAATTATATTTATTTATTGTTTTATTTATTTATTATTTATATTCATTTTTTGATATTTATTCTTATTTATCATATTTATTTATTGTTTTATTTATTATTTATATTCGCTTGTTTAATATTCATACTGATTTGTTTATTACATTTACTTACTTATCATATTAATTTATTGTTCTATATTTACTTATTATTTATATTCATTGATTTAGTATTTATTGTTTATTATGTTGACTTATTCGTAGAAATTTATTTAATATTTACGCTTATACATTGATTTATATTTATTAATTGATTATTTATATTATATTTATATATTATTTATAATTGTGTGTTTAATATTTATCCTTATTTGTTTATTATATTTATTTCTTATATTTATTTATTATTTATACTCATTTATTTAGTATTTAATCCTTGTTTATTATTTTATTTATTATGTGTATTAATTTATTTATCATTTATGTTCATTTATTTAATTGTCACCCTTATTTGTTTATTATATTTATTTTTATATATTTACTTATTGCTTTTTTTTTTTTTTTTTTTTTTTTTTTTTTTCTTTTTGAGATAGGGTCTCACTCTAGCTCAGGCTGACCTGGAATTCACTATGTAGTCTCAGGGTGGCCTTGAACTCATGGAAATCCTCCTACCTCTGCCTCCCAAGTGCTGGGATTAATGGTGTGCACCACCACACCCGGCTCTTATTGCTTTTCTTATTTATTGGTTATACTCATTTACTTAATATTTATACTGATTTGTTTATAATATTTATTTATCATATGTATTTATTGTTTTATTGTTATTATTTTGGTTTTTCTTTTTTTGTTTGTTTGTTTGTTTTTTTGTTTTTCGAGGTAGGGTCTCACCACTCTGGCCCAGGTTGACCTGGAATTAACTGTAGTTTCAGGGTGGCCTCAAACTCACAGCGATCCTCCTACCTCTGCCTCTGGAGTGCTGGGATTAAAGTAGTGTGCCACCATGCCTTGCTATTTTTATTATTTATATTTGTTTGTTTAACATTTATCCTTATTCATTCATTATATTCATTTATCATAATTATTTATTTGTTGTTTTATTGATTGATTATGTATATCTATTTGTTCATTTTATCATTTCACCATTTATTGGTGAGAGAGAGAGAATGGGACCGTCGCATGCCATGGCCTCTCAGGGACCACAGGCACCGCTTTGTGCATTGGGACCTGGGGATTCGAACCCGGGTCCTTGGGCTCCGCTGGCAGGCGCCCTAACCGCTGAGCCACCTTGCCAGACCAAAAGTAGATAGAGCTCAATGAATGAAGCTGTCAGACAGCCTGAGAGAACAGAAACCAGCCCCTCAGTCCCTTACACTCTCCCCATTAAAGGAAAGAAGGAAGGAAGGAAGGAAGGAAGGAAGGAAGGAAGGAAGGAAGGAAGGAAGGAAGGGGGAGGGATGGAGGGAGGGAGGGAGTGAGGAAGGAAGGAAGGAAGGAAGGAAGGAAGGAAGGAAGGAAGAAAAGGGGAGGAAAAGACTTCTTTAACTGACAACTTCCATCAATAGAAACAATATAAAAAGATGAAAATATCATCTGTTTGTAGTAGTGGAATGCCCCTGCATTCATTCTCCCAGTTGAAAACCCTACAAGATATCTGCTTTTTAGCAGTTTCTGGGAATTCCCTGCTGGATACAGAAATTGTGTCTGGGGTGCCGACCGACTCTGGGTGCGGAACCGAAAATTATGTAGGAGACACAGACAAGGCTAGCATGTACCCCAACAGCCCTCCCCTCGCCTGGTGAAGAATGGGAAGAAGGGGTGGTGGGGGCGACGCAGGCAGAGGCAAAGCGTCAGTGAGGTACTGGACAGGGTAGGAGGTAAAGGCTGTCTCTCTCTCCCTCTCTCTCTCTCTCTCTCTTTCTCTCTCTCTCTCTCTTTCTCAAGAGACTCGTGACAGGATGGGAGTGGTGGGTGGCACTATGCATTCCCACACTCCAGCTCAAAAGAAAGAGAGAGAGAACGGAAAAGACTTTTTTTTCTTTTCACTTCCTAACGTATTGTGAAGAACTCTGACATGCGGGCATCACATTGTGAGTGCTTGTTTCTTTAAGAGTGTTCACCTAAAAATCCATAGGAGAGACAGAAGAAACATACCATGTCCATCACAAAGCAAGCTCCGCTTTTAGGAAATGTCAGTTTTATTTTACTTAGAAAAACCTGCAGGGCAACTAGAAGAATCACAGCAGTGGTTAAAGGAAGGAGGAGGAGGAGAAAGAATGGGCTGGGGAGATAGAGGTGGTTGATCCCGTGGTTACTTAAAGGTGGGGTTCAATTCCCCACTAGCCATGTAAAAGCAGGTACACGATGTGGCACTTGTGTCCAGAGTTAGTTCCCTTTGCAGTGGCAGGAGAGCCTAGCATTCGTTCTCCCACATGAAAATCCTACAAGTCATCTGCGTAAAATTAAACATTTTTTTTCTTAGCGGTTTCTGATGAGTACCAGGCAACTCCAGTTACAGAACCAACAGTACATAGGAGACAGTAGAAGGCTGGCATGTACACCAAACGGCCTCCCCTCGCCCGGCGAAATACGTAAGCCAGATACATAAGGGGGCACATACATCTGGAGTTTGTTTGCAGTGGCTGAAGGCCTAAATAAAAATAAAAATACACTTAAAATACTTAAAAAAAAAAGAACGGGAAGAAGAAAAACAAAAAAATGGGAAGACACACACACACGGCATCCCCAGTACTTAAATGTGAGACTGGAGTTCCTTTGCAGTGGCAGAAGACCCACCATTTGTTCATTCTCATCATTCCAGGCTGACCTATCTATCTATCTATCTATCTATCTATCTATCTCATCTATCTATCTATCTATCTATCTATCTATCATCTCTCTATCTCTCTCTCCTGCTCTACCATTTCTCATCTCTTTAAATAAATAACTATAAATGATAGATAAGAAAAGAATTAAAAGGCTGGGTGTGGTGGCACACGCCTTTAATCCCAGCACTCAGGAGGCAGAGGTAGGAGGATCGCCATGAGTTCAAGGCAAGTCTGAGACTACATAGGCTGAAGCCCAGGTCAGCCTGGGCCAGAGTAAGACTCTACTTCCAAAAACCAAAAGAAAAAAAAAGAGAAAGAAAACAAAACAAAAGAAAGTAGCAGTAAGAGTAAAAAGGGAGTGTGAGGACACAATGAAAAATCCTGCAGGTTATCTCTGTTGACCATTCAGAATATTTCTTTTTTTATTTCTAAGACACATAGTAATCTAGATAAAGATCACAAAGCAGCCGAATATGGTGGTGAACCTCTTTCACTCCAGCTCTCACTCGTTCCAGACGCTGACTCAGGAGGATTTCCGTGAGTTCCAGGCCCCTCTGGGTCTACAGAGTGAGGTCTGCACAAGCGTGACTAGTGTGGGTGAGGGCCTGTTTTCCTGACTTTCACCGTCTCACGTTTCAAACAGCAACCTCTAGATGGCACCCCGGGTCCGAGGAAAGCATTCGGCTAACATCACTAGGATGGGTCGCTCTTCTCTCCTCCCCCTCCCCTCAATTTAAAAGCAGAAGTCATGCAGTTGCTGGTGGGGTGGGGCTTTAAGGGGAGAACGGCCTAAACAACAAGTGATGTGGCCACGTCCATGGCCCAACCCCACCCGGTGCAGGCTGCCATTAGTGCCAGGCTAGCAGGCGGCCTGGCGGCGGCGGCGGCGACCGGCGGCAGATACACACACACACACCCACACACCCACACACACACACACACACATCTCTCTTTGGCCTTTCTGTCCCACCCAGACTCACAGGGCTATTCTCCACAAGTTTTGATGGAGCCAGGCAAAATGAAGATTATCAGCTCGCTCACAAGGCTACCTATGTTTCTAAGGGTGAGAAAGATAGCCAGCCACACAAAAAAATGTTCAGGCTCCTGGCTCTCTCTGTCGAGAATTGGGGGCCCACAGGGGTGATGTTTGGAGGAGCCAGGCAAAATGAGGGGCCCAGGGTTCAACACCCAGTAACAAGAAAAATAATAATTAATAAATAAGTAAACAAACAAACAAATCTATACAAGAGGAAGGGCTCTTATGGTCTTTCTGGCTCTCTCGTTAGTAAAATGACAGCCATTTTTGGAAGCAGAGGACTATCCACCATTTTGAGGCAAAGGGGGAAAGAAAAAGAAAAATGCATGCTCACTTTGATGGCTATGTGCAGGCCCCAGGGATCTGACTCTGGACTCAAGTTCTCAGAGTTAGTTGCATCATGCAGCAAGCAGTTTATACACTGAGGGATCTCCCCAGCCCAGTCCACTTTTATGTGGGGGACTTTTCTACGCCTTTGTTTGTAACAGAATTCTGGATATTAGAAAAACAGATCTTAAACCGGGCGTGGTGGCAGACGCCTTTAATCAGCACTGGCACTGGCACAGGCAGAGGTAGGAGGATCGCCATGACCCTCTTTTATGAATTTTATATTTATTTATAGGTTTTTTTTTTTTTTTTTTTTTGCTTAGTTGATGGAAAGGTATATATGGACAGAGACAGAGAAGAGAGAGAGAACATCATGCACAGACTAAAGTCATGTGTCAACATGCTTGGTTTTTATTGTTGCTGTTGTTATTTGCAAGAAGTGAGAGAGAGAATCCTAGCACTTGGGAGGCAGAGGTAGGAGGATTGCTCTGAGTTGGAGGCCACGCTGAGACTACATAGTGAATTAAATTAAAATTTGAGAGAGAGAGAGAGAGAGAGAGATTTTTGTGTGAACCCGCAAGCAGGCAAGGAACATATCACCAACCCTGAGAAGTGGTTTAATTTATTCATCCATTCATTCATCTGTTTTTTTTGTCACTGTGGCCCATGCTAGAACTCACTCTGTAGGCCTAGAATGGCCTTACACTCACAGTGATCCAGAAACCTCACCTACCTACCTACCTACCTACCTACCTCAGGCTCTCGGGAGTGCTGGGATTAAAGGCTGAGAAAATTTTATGGACAGTTCTCAGTTTAACTTGCATCCCAACTAATAAATAAGAACGTTCATGTCATGAAAATAATCAAGCCAAAGTTCAGGCTCCTCCTCGTTTTTGCTAGTCCAACCCCTCCCGAAGGCCTCAAAATGTCACCCTTTTAATATAATTTTATAATGTATTAAAGAGTCTTATATACATTGAATTACTATAATATATATTAAATGAAAGAGTATTGCTTCCAAAGCCTGTCAGCCCAAGTTCAGTTGCCCATGGAAAGCCACAAGCAACAAAAAGCCGGCCTGGTGCATCCTAAGGCCCCCCTCCCCACCTCCCCAAACCTCCCTCCCTTCTTTCAAAAGCGTAAAGCGAGAGACAAAACAAACAACACACAAAAATGTGCAGCTAAGAAAAGCAGGCTTAAAATCTCTTTCTTGCATCCAAAAGAATAAGGGACACCAGATTCTGAGCCAGCCAGCTGAGAGTGGCTTTGGCCTATTCGGCCTATTCCTCTCTCTCCCTCTCCCTCCCCTGTCTCTCATAAAAAATACATTTAAAAAATTAAAATTTATTTAAAGACAAAGTTGTGTGTGTGTGTCGGGTGGCAAGAGATACAGGTACCCATACATGAACATGTAAACAAAAAAAAAAAAAAAAAAAAAAAAAAAAAAAAAAGGAGAAAGGCTGGAGAAATAGCTTCGTGGTCAAAGGTGCTGACCTGCAAGGCCAGATTCGATTCCCAGGACACACATACAGTAACAGGAGAAAGGCTGGCTGGAGATATGGCTCTGTAGTCAAAGGTGCTTGCTGCTTGCAAAGCCTGTAGGCCCAGGTTATATTCCCCAGTGGGACCCACACATGTGAAGCTAGAATGGGTATGCCAGAAGCTCTGCAAGCTCCAGAATCAGTTATAAGTAAGACAGTGGCTCAAAACCAGACCAGGTGAAAGAAAGATGGATGGATGAGGACTTCTAACATGTTTTGCTCCACCCTGGCCAGTGAAGGCCAATAAAACCACCTCCCTCCATAGGTGAGCTTATGCATTTTCAGTAGTTTGTCTTTTTCTATAAAGAACACATTTTAAAGTTTTTTTGGTTAGTCTTTTCTTTCTTTGAACTGTCTGCCTGTTTCCTAGTTTTTTTGTTTTGTTTTGTTTTTGTTGACTGGAAACTTTATCTGTAGCCCCAAGCTGGCATGGAACTCCAAGAGCTAAAAATGGAGATCAGATCGCCATGAGTTCAAGGCCACCCTGAGATGACAGAGTGAATTCCAGGTCAGCCTGGGCCAGAGTGAGACCCTAGGCCACCCTGAGACTACATAAAATTCCAGGTCAAAATGCTGAAAAAAAAAAAAAAAAAAAAAAAAAAAAAGGAGATCAGAGTTTAAAAGACAGGCATGGTGGCTCATGCCTTCCATCCCAGCACTCAGGAGGCAAAGGTAGGAGGATTGCAGGTAGTTCAAGGCTACCCTGAGACTACATAGTCAATTCCAGGTCAGCCTGAGCTGGAATGAAACCCTACCTGGAAAAAAAAAAAAAAAAAAAAAAAAAAAAAAAAAAAAAAAAAAAGGAAATCAGAGCTGGGTGTGGTGACACACGCCCTTAATCCCAGCACACAGGAGGGGCTCAGGAATTTAGGAGGATCCCCCTGAGTTCCAAGCCATCCTGGGCTGGACCGAACAAGAGATTTTGAGTCTATCCTGAGCTAGAGGGCAGTGTACCCATTCTCCCTCCACCTCAGTTTTCTGTTTCTTTGCTTGCAAATAATTAAACAAATACGTGGTGCATGTGTCTATATTCACACCCCAAGGAAGTAAGCAAATTATAGAAATAAAATGAGATGCCTTAAAATAAGAAGAAAATGTCAAAACAAGAGCAAAGAAATCTATACACACACACACACACACACACACACACACCCCAAGTCTGTGTCTCTTGGAGGGGTGCTGACTGCCACCTGCTGGCACTATGGTGGTACTGTTTATGTGTGGAATTGCACCAAAATGGAATCAAATAGATTGGGAGCGCAGGGATGCAGGATGCTGGGAGAGAGGACACATATGTATGGTGGGAGGGATGGAGGAGCCCTGGGGCGACTCTACTTGAAATCTCTCTGTCCAGTATTGATCATCACTGAATATAAAAGACCCCTACTTTAGGCAAGTTACACTTGTTTTGTTTTTTTTCTAGGGAGGTAGGTCTGGCTCTAATGGGTAGTGACTGTCATATTTTTAGCAGGGTATTGTCCTCCTTTATGACTGTCTACCATTTTGAGATAGGGAGGGTCTCTCATTTCGCTGCTTATTAGGCCATGGTGCCAACTCTCTCACCCTCTCACTCCTTTTAATTAAATAAATTTAAATTTTTTGCGGGTGTGGTGGCGCACACCTTTAATCCCAGCACTCTGGAGGCAGAGGTAGGAGGATTGCCATGAGTTCAAGGCCACCCTGAGAATATAGAGTGGATTCCAGGTCAGCCTGGGTTAGAGTGAGACCCTGCCTTGGAAAACAAAACAAAACAAAATAAATTAATTACTTTAAAAAATTAAAACATATTATTTATCTCCAAGAGTCAAATGTGATGCACCAGCCAGTGTCAAGGCCTGAGTTCCAGTCGTCTTTGCTATATATTGTGTTCAAGATCAGCCTAGGGTGTCTATCTCACCTCCACCACAAATTAATGTTCAGATGCCAGCCAGGTATGGTGGCGCTCGCCTTTAATCCCAGCACTTGGGAGGCACATGTAGGAGGATTGCTGTGAGTTCAAGGCCACCCTGAGATTACATAGTGAATTCCAGGTCAGCATGAGCTGCAGTGAAACCCTACATTGGAAAAAAAAAAAAAAGGTTCAGAAGGCATCCAGGCCTCTTGGAGTTGTAGGAAAGACTTTCTGGAGTCTTCTCTGTCTACGAGCCATCTTTTCTCGGAGATCAAAGACATGGACGCTGGATCAATATTAAGTAATAATGAAGCATGGAAACTAAAACAGAATGAATGAGTTACTCTCTTTAGAGCTATGACCTTATCATTCCCTACTAAAGTTAAAGGGTAGGAACCACATGTGACAAATTGTCACTTGGGCTCGTCTTATCTTGAAGATCATCTGGGAAAGTTCTTTGTTGAAAGTTGTTCCTCCAGTACTGTTGCAAAGTGGAGACTTGCTCTTGATCCAGGCACTCGCTATCTGAGACCCCTTGCCTATACAGGAAACCACTGACTTCTCCACCCTGAGTTTGCCATCGTCCTCTGCTGGCAGACTTCTGTCACAGGCGTCTGACACTGGAAATTTGATGCTATTGACCCGAGTCAACTATGTCACACTGCATTCGCTTAGCACCAACCCTAAACCCATCTGGCAGGCGGAAGTGGCTGCTCCCTTGCTGTTTTCAAGGCTTAAAGACATTCTAAGTGTCTTTTGGTCGTTTGTAAAATTGGCAAGCCTAGAAATGTTTTTCTCTTGCTACCCAAGTTGTCAATTGCACCAAGAAGGTGATAAAAAAAAGAGACAGACGTGAATGGGGCACATTCACAGCACTGGTTTCGTCTTCAGGTATCCCGCAGTTTTAGAAACATTCCCATTGTAATAGCGGGCTGGGGAGATGGCTGAGGTTAAAACCTAAGGTGGGGGGCGAGCTGTGATTAGAGGAACCCAAAGAGTACCTCTTCCCAGCCCAAGCCTGGTCCACAACAATATTTCTGCAACCTGATACTAATTTACATAAAAGAGAAATTCAGTGTCGAGAGGCTCGCTCAAACTTCAGTGGTTCCTTGTCCTGGATCATCACCTGGTGGGCATGAGAACTCTCCTCCAAGAAGCAAATTGTTTGTCCTCATTTGCATGGTGTGCATTGCTTGCTGGGAAATTGCATGTGGTCACTCCCCCTAACCGTAGAAGGATTGCTAAAATACAGATACCTTTGCCCCAAGTACTTACTCAGTTGAATCTTTTAAGAGTGTTCTTTGTTTTCAGTGTAAAAGGTAGACGTCGTTTTCATTGTCTTAAAAGTTGTTCTTTTGGCAGTGCCAGTTTTTGCTGTAAGAGGCAGGTACCACTAGGCAAGCAAGCTTCTTAACTGCTAAGCTGTCACTCCCGCCTTAAAGAAAGCATTTTAATCATTTATTTGCAAGCCTACAGAAAGGGAGAGAGAATGGGCGCCCCTGGGCTTCGAACTTGGAATTTATCATTAGGTTTTCCAGGGAAGCGTCTTAACCACTGGGCCATCCTCTCTCCCTCTCTCTCTCTCTCTCTCTCTTTCTCTCTTTCTCTTTCTCTCACTCTCTTCAAAGAAACTTGTTAAACCAGGTATGTTTTAATATAGTGGAAGAAAGCAAAACAACTTTTCAAATAGTCCCGGATGTTCCAGAAGTTTCAAGATCACTTCAATGTCTAGACTGATGATAATCTCTTCAAGTACTTTCCTTCAGATACCTGCCTCTTAGAGAACATTGGAATGTATATGCACACAGATGATGCGTGAGAATTTCTCCTCCCAATTATACCTATTTGCTATAATTCCAGGGCACAAGATTGGGGGGGTCTTTCTTTCTTTCTTTCTTTCTTTCTTTCTTTCTTTCTTTCTTTCTTTCTTTCTTTCTTTTTCTTTTTTTTTTGAGTATTAATTCTTATTAAACTTGACCTTTGAATTTTATTTTATATTTTGGTTCTTTTCGAGGTAGGGTCTTATTCAAGCCCAGGCTGACATCGAACTCACAGAGATATTTCTACCTCTGCCTCCTTAGTGCTAGGATTAAAGGTGTGCGCAACCATGTGTGGCAAACTTGGCATTTTTAAATTTTTATTTTTTTGGTTTTTAGAGGTAGGATTTCTCTCTACTCAGGCTGACTGACCTGGAATTCACTATGTAGTCTCAGGTGGCCTCGAACTCACATGGGTCCGCCTACCTCTGCCTTCCAAGTACTGGTATTAAAGGTGTGCAGCACCATGCCCGGCTTCCATTTTTTTTTTTATCTCTGTTTCATTCTCCACAATCTTGCCTATCTTTCATTTTGAATCATCATAATGTATCTGTCTTCAAACGTGTTTCACTGAGCATTCAAACTGACACTGTCCTAATCTCCCTTGACATTTAAGCCTTTCAGATTCTCTTTATCTTGTTACTATTTGAGGATGAGGATGATGATGATGAGTGTGTGTGTCTCTCTGTGTGTGTGTGTGTGTGTACAGAATCCTCAGCAGGTATCACTGCATTACGCCCCATCTGATCCATCACATGTATGAGATTCTTTTTCCTGATCTGCTTTCTCGCTTTTTCTCATGTATTGTTGCCTAGTGACATTATATACAATCAGGATAACTTATTTTCTGAAGCATTTTGAAGTAAAATAACTTTAAATTAATAAAAATATAGAAAGGACATCATATCTAAAACACTGAATGCATGCCTATCTTATCTTTGAATATAGAAATGTAGGCAAAACATGCTAACAGCACTGGAGACAATTTTTACCTGTCTGTTTAAATGAACCAATTTAATAAATATGTAATAGCACCAAGAAATTGTTTTTGTTAAAAAAAAAATCCACTAGCACAGGATAATGACTTGGCATCTCTGTTTCAAAAAAAATTTTGTTAAATTTATTTACATGTGTGGATATGCATATTAATTACTTAAGGAGAAAATACTAATTGCTTAAAGAGAAAATCTATGTAACAATTTTTAGATCCTAGTAATAGTAGAGCTTGAGAACTCTTCCTACCCAGATGAGGGCAACTTTTTAATGAAGATGAGGCTGTTTCCTGGACAGGAGACACCCTGTCCTGAAGGTCTTTCCTGAAACAATGGGGGCTTTTTGGAGCATCTAGTGAAATCAGAACTGAGACAATGACTAAAATAAAACAATGTTTAATTGTATATACCTTTTCTTTAAAAATTTAATTGCATTATGATTTAAAGGGAAACTGGACTCACAAGTTTCGATTTATATGTCCATTTACTTAATCAACTTCATATTATGTAAACATTTTAAAGTATAAGCCCAAGTAAATGATATTTATATATAATATACAAATGTGCATATATATACATATATGACATAAAAAGATACATTAAGTAAAAAGTAAAACTTTTGTGTTTGATTTAGATATACCATTGTTAATTTAGACTATTCATTTGGTTTATATTCTTTCCTCTTCATTTCTTTCTTTCTTTCTTTCTTTCTTTCTTTCTTTCTTTTTTTTTTTTTTGTTTTGTTTTGTTTTTCAAGGTAGGGTCTCACTCTAGCCCAGGCTGACCTGGAATTCACTATGTAGTCTCAGGGTGGCCTTGAACTCATGGTGATCCTCTTACCTCTGACTTCCTAGTGCTGGGACTAAAGGCATACACCACCATGCCCAGCTTGGTTTCCTTTCTGTAGTACTAATTTATAATCTTAAACATGCACCTTTGCAGACATGAGTTAGTAGAACTACAAAAGAAAGCGTAGAACATAAAGAGATAAAGCCTTTAATATGATCTTTTTTTGTTAAATTAGACAAGTTAAAAACTTTAAGTGGCTGGAGAGATGGCTCAGTGGTGGAGGTGCTTGCCTGCAAAGGCTGATGATCCTGGTTCAATGCCCCAGTACCCATGTAGAGTCAGATTTACAAATGGGCACATGTATCTGGAGTTTATTTGCAGTGGCTGGGGCCCTGGCATGCCCATTCTCTCTGTCTCTCTTGTATCTCTCTGCTTGCAAATAAAGAAAAATATTTTTTAAAACCCTTTAAAAACTGTTGAAAAATAGACACAGATAGAAAAGCAATACTCTTTTATCATAACGCCACAACTATGGGTTAAAGTTTTCCTAAAAATATAAATTATTAATTGAAGACTTAATAATATAGCCCTTTTTCTTATATACACAGAAGCTTATCCAGTTTCTTAACGTTACTGTTGTTGTTGTTGTGTTGAGGTAGAGTCTCGCTGTAGCCAAGGTTGTCCTGGAATTCACTATGTAGTCTCAGGGTGGCCTCAAATTCATGTAAATTCTTCTACCTCTATCTCCTGAATGCTGGAATTAAAGGTGTGCACCACTATACCCAGTCTGATTTGTGAGGTTACATCTTCTGTAATTTTTATTGTGAAATGAAAATGTAGTATAAAGATCTTTGACAAGCACAGAAACTGAACATTTTACATTTAGAACTTATATACTAATTCTACAAAGAAATTAATTCCAATCTAATAAAAGCTTTTACTGTACATTATATAGAGGAATTTACCATTTAGCAATTTTCTGTCATACATTTGTTATTCATGACTACCTAAAAATGAGGTAGGATTAATTAAATATTTTCAAACTGGTTTTGGAAAGAAATCACTACCAAAATCTATAGCCTGATTAAACTGTCTTACGACCCTAATGAAAAATTTCCCACAAAATCAAGTAGCATTTTAAGGTTTCATGCAATATTTAATAAATCAATGATGTCATTTTAATAGGTTTCAAGGATATATCTAAGCTTAACTAAGTTATTTTTAGGCCTTTTATAGATCTGAAATGCATTCTAATCCAGTCGCACATCTTAAGTTGGCATACCAAGAAGTAAAAATAACTCAAAATAAAATTAACAAGTAATTTGAAAGTGTTCTATAGAAATGCATGGAGGAGATTGATGTGGCCACAAATTGTGTTCTTCAGTCATTTCAGGACTTTTAGGAAGCAGGCTAGGGTTTGTATTATGTTGTGTGAACACAGCATATCATACATGAAGACAACTATGTCACACATGACACAGTCACATTGACAAGGTAGGTTGTTATCTTTGTTCCTCTTTGAAGGGAATGGGGTTCACTCTTGGGGATCTTTCAGGCTGTCATTTTTCATTTCCTTGGCTAAGCTATCTTGTGGATGCCTTTTGTCCTGAGAGCTGTCATGCAGAGCTGGCATTTCTCTGGATCCAGCAGCTGAGTTTGTGAGGCTTGGGGTTCTTGTAGTATTAAGCAATCTTAGCATAGTCACTTTGGATTAGTAAGTGTGAGAAATAGTGTTTGGATATTAATAAAGAAAGATAGAAGTAGGCCTGATATGAGGCAAAGCGTGTATCTCTTGAGGGTCTAATGCATGAGATATTGGCTTTGTGTATGAAGTCTGTGTTCTATCATTTCCCTCTCACACCACTAATTGGTGACTTCAGGATCTCCTGATTTTTCTCCCTACAGCTGTCATCTGTTGCAGTCATCCTGTGTTTCTGAAACCAGAATTCAGTCCTTGATACTTGTACTTTCAGAGACAAGTGAGAAAAGAGAAGAATTCCACCTTAAATCTGTGCTGTATTGGGAGAGCTGGAAATTTGGGATAAGAAAGGATTCTTCTTTTGGAGAGATCTTGTATTTCATCTATAGCTAACAGTAAATATAGGAGGGGAAAGAAAGGCAGTAATTTTAAATATTTTTTGAGAAGTAATCAGTCATGACTCTGAGATTTCTGGTGTTACTGGTTGTGTATGTCTTCTTGTGGACTGATGGACTCTTCTCTCCATGTAGTGAGGGTTTCATATAGACCAAAGCCAGTAGCCCATGCATTCCTCTGACTCTCCATTTTGGTTACATCTAGATCAGAAGTTAACACAGGACAAATCAAGACCAGTGTGTGTGTGTAGATTACTTCATATAAAACATGTCTCCATCTTACCATTATCATTCTTTTAAAAATGATATTTTTATTAGATATGGACATAATTAGTATGTAAACAACACATGATTGTACCATCCTTTCCCACTTCCCTGCCCCTTTTCTGAAGAGGCCTTCCTCATTGGCGATACAGGTCAGTCTTTGGGGATTGTGGGTCATGCATTACGGGGCAGCAATCAGTTACGGGGGAGAGGCAATGTCTCTATACAAAATGTCCCAACTTGTGGCTCTAACAATCTTTCTTTCCCCTCTTCCACAAAATTTCCTGAGCCATGTTGGTGGGTGCGTTTTAAGTCTATTTCAGTGAAGGTCTCTGAGGAGCCTCTGGATCTCTGGTTTGGTAGGTGTTGAGTGTCTTCTGTGTCTATCTCCTTCACCCTTGTGCTGGTATCAGGTTCACCAATAAAGCAGCACTCTTGTTTATTTCCCCAATACCTCTGTGCTGAAGTGCGCTGGATTGTTTATCTGCTCAGATCCTGCTCCCATCTGAAAAAGAGAAGCAGAATTTCCATCAGAGTGAAGTCAGAATCAGTTAAATTAGATAGCCACTATTAATTTAGAAAGAATTTAAAGGTTGTAGATCCACTTAAATGCCAACATTAGTGGGAACTTGATATTGGGAAGCAAAATTGTTATCAGGATATGATTCTGACTTGTTTCCCAGTTCCAGATATGGTTTTCTTTCCACTGAGTGGATGTGTTAGCCAATCCAATAGCAGTTGCTCACCCACCATAGCTGTGTGTGGCTATTGCACTTGTGTGAGCATCATGTCAGGTTGTTGGCTACTGAGTCACTTGGACTTTTAGTTGCTCAGACGGATGTTGGCCACTTTTCCCCGGTAGCTCATGTGTTCACCTTCCAGCACTAGATGGGATAGTTGTCTGGGGAGTGGCTCACTTCCAGATTCCAACCAGATCTCTCCATGGTCCGTGCCAATAGCATATGGTGTCTTCAGCAGTAGGGTCTTACCATTAACCTCTGGTGGGTAATCAAGTTCTCTATCAGAAGTCTGTCTTGTTTGCTTTGGGAGAGCTAGTGGGTCTCTCTGATGAACAGTTCATTGTGGATGTAAACCACATCCTGGTACAGGGAATTACAGACCAGCACCAGGGGAAAAAAGACAGAGAAGAGAAACAGGAGAAATTTAATGTTAGGTTTCACCTCACCCTCTCCAGGGCCTTTGATTCAGGTGCTCCCCCTAAGGTCCTCTTGAGGGTTCCTCCTTTAATCTGACTTCCAGGATATAGGATTGTATGGTACCAGTTCAATTTGGGTTCAGTTTTGTGTACCCTTTCCCTTCCCCCAAGCCCTACCTTCCCTACTGTCCAAGCTTCGAGATGCTATTCAGGTATGTCAGCAACTCAGGCTGTTCCAGGTTAGAAACGGCAGGGGAATGAGACCATGTGATTGTTGTCTTTCTGTGATTGTGTGAGCTCACTTAGAATGATCTGTTCCAAGTTTGACCATTTTTCTACAAATGTCAATATGTCATATTCTCTTACTGATGAGGAGAATTCCATCGTGTACATATACTACATCTTGGTTATCCATTCATCCAATGATGGGCACCTGGGTTGATTCTAGTTTTAGCTATTATGAATTGAGCAGCTATAAACAAGGCTAAGCGAATATCTCTGAATATGGAGCTTTTAGGGTAAATATCCAGTAAGGGAAGATCAGGGTCTGTTGGTAACTCTATAGTCATCCTTTTCAGGAGTCTCCATATTGCTTTCCATACTGGTTGTACCAGCTTACATTGCTCCAACAGTGAATGAGTGTTCCTGTTTCTCCACATCCTTGACAACATTTGTAACATTTGTTTTCTTTTTTCTTTTTCTTTTTCTTTTTAGGTTTTCAAGGAAGGGTTTCATCTTGTCCAGGCTGACCTGGAATTCCCATCTATGTAGACTACATCTATGTAGTCTCATGGTGGCCTTGAATTCATGGTAATCCTCCTACCTCCACCTCCCAAGTGCTGGGATTAAAGGCGTGCACCGCCATTTCGGGCTTCATTTAATTTTTTTTTAATGTCTGCTATCCTTACTGGGGTGAGGTGCAAATATATATATTTAGTTAGTTTTTTGAGGTAGGGTCTCCCTCTAGCCCAGGCTAACCTGAAATGCACTCTGTAGTTCTAGGCTGGCCTTGAACTCTCAATGATCCTCCTACGTCTGCCTCCCACGTGCTGGGATTAAAGGCGTGAGCCACCATGCCCAGCTTTCATATTTGTTTTAATTTGCATTTCCCTAATGGTTAGGGATGGTGAACATTTACTTAAGTGTGTATTAGCCATTTGTACTTCTTCCTCTGAGTACTCCCTATTCAGTTTTCTGTCTCACTTTTGGATTGGATTTTTTATTAGTTTTTTAAAGGTTTTTTTCTTTCTTTCTTTCTTTTTTTTTGTAGATTCTAGATATTGGGCTTCTGTCAGTGGTATAAATAGTAAAGGTTTTCCCCCATTCAGTGGGTAATCTATTGGCTCTGCTTATGGTATGTTGTCTGTCTGTGCAAAAACTTTTCAGCTTCATGAGCTCCCATTGATTGAGTGCTTTTTTTCTTTTAATGGTTTTTTTTTTTGAGGTAAGGGCTCACTCTAGCTCAGACAGACCTGGAATTCACTCTGTCGTCTCATGGTGGCCTTGAACTCACAGTGTTCCTCCTACCTCTGCCTCCCAGGTGCTGGGACTAAAGGCGTGTGCCACCACACTTGACTGAGTGCTTGTTTATCTTACTGGGTTACTGGGGTTTTGTTCTGGAAGCCTTTTGCCAGTCCTATATTGTGGAGAGTGCCTCCTATTTTTTCTTCCATTAGTTGAAGAGTTTCAGGTCTTATACTGAGGTCTTTAATTCATTTGTAGTTGATTTTTGTATATGATGAAATGAGCGGGTTTAGTTTCATTTTTTTTGTACATATTGTCATCCAATTTGTCCAGCACCATTTGTTGAAGATGCTGTCTTTTCTCCAGTCCACATTATTGGAACCTTTGTCAAAGATCAAACAGCTGTAATTACTTGACCTACATCCTGGGTCTTCAATTCTGATCCAGTACCATGTTGTTTTTGTCACTATGACTTTGTAATATAGCTTTAGATCAGGTATGGTGACACCAGCAGAGTTTTTTTTTTTTTTTTTTTTGGCTGAGGATATGTTTGGATATCTGAGGCCTTCTGCCATTCAATATGAATTTTGAGATCCTTTTTTCAATTTCTGTGAAGAATGATGCTGGTTTTTTTTTTTTTTTAACATTTTTTATCAGGGTATTTTATTTCAAGAATTAACACTTTTTCTTCGTTTTCTTCAAAAAATAGAATCACTTAGCAGTTAAGGCGCCTGCCCACTAAGCCTAAGAATGTAGGTTCCAATCTCCAGGTCCCACATTTAGCCAGATGCAAACTGACGCATGGGTGTAATGCTGCACTTGCCCACAAGGGGCTGCACGCATCTGGAGTTCGTTCACAGTGGCTGAGAGGCTGCTGGCACTCCCATTTTCTCTCTCCCTCTCCCTCTCTGTCTCTCTCCAAAAAAAATATGGGTTTGCGAAGTAGGGTCTCCCTCTGGTCCAGGCTGACCTGGAATTAACTATGTAGTCTCAGGGTTGCCTTGAACTCTCGGCACTCCTCCTACCTCTGCCTCCCAAGTGCTGGGATTAAAGGCATGCACCACCATGCTCAGCAAAGAACTAATTTTACAATAAAAAGACAGTTACAAAATTAAGCAATTAGAGGTACATTATTTCTGCATTTAATTGGACTTCATTACAAACTTACTCTAAAAAATTCATGTCTTTTGGAACATCAATATTTTGAAACATAAAACATCTCATTGTGTACCTGTGATTTTAATGTGTCAGCCTGACCTGTTTTTATTGAATTCCAGGGCAATCTTCAAAGCAATGCTATTGAGGCCAACAGGCTGCATGTTACATATACTAGAAACAATTATTCCTCTTGGGGGACCTTTGTTACTTAATGGCCTCTGTGTCAAATTCTTCAGAAAGAACCAGTAGGATGCTACTGGCCCCCCGTGCACCACCAGTATGTGAAGCATAATGCTGTTGCTTCCTGTAAGAACCCTACATTTGCTTCTTTTTATCACACCCCATGCCATTTCACTATTTACACTCCTTATACCAAGACATCTCTGTGTTAGGGACAGGTGTCCAGATCATAACCATTGTTTCTGGCTTGAGATATCCAGGTAAGAGATTTTCACTGGAGTTCGTAAACAGGCTGACTTGGTAGCCATACAGCATTATTATATTCCCAAACTTCAGAAAGTACCCACTGTAGACAGAAATTCACCACCAGCCCACTTACAGGAGTTATCCACACAAGGTGTGTTGACAAGACACTTCTTCTTATTGTAAACATAAAATCTAAAATGAAATACGAATGGTAATTTTTTAAAATCTATTATTGACTTCACATATGATAATAAGTAGGAAATTATGTACAAGTCAGATTGAATTTCAATGTAGTGATCATACATTAAACCACCAGCTTGCCACAAATTTTCAGTATGATTCGGATGGTAATGACACACAGATATCTGGGTAGGTTATCTACCTCATGAATTAAAGTGTATGTTTTATTTTCTACCAGTATGGCTTTTCCATACTGAATATGTCAGACACTTAATATTCAAAATGTACTGATCAATACTACACAGTATATTTATTTGCCCAGTGCATATGGAGTAATAATTCCCAGTCATTGTATATTCCTAATTCTTGGGTTTGATGTTGAATCACGTGCCACACATGTATTTTATAACTCAAAGTATGTATACTCTGAGATGCTTAGAAACAAGGTTCATATTTGAAGGACTAGATTTCTTGGATAAAAATCCAGTGCAAATGTCATGTATAAAGGATATGAAGTGGTCCTTCCTTGGTGTTGTGGGGGAGGCTACCCTTAGCAAAGCTCAGTTTGAATCTCCAGTTCTCACTTTCAGTACTAAAGTTCTTTTATTTGAGCAAAATATACTTATGTAGTTCTTGCTTTAGGTCAGGTTACTGTAATAAGAATGCAGATAGGAGTTAATTTGTTCTCATAGTAATCTTAGGAGGTAGGGATTGTTTATTTCACAGAGAGCAGCAGGGCTGGATTTAAACTAAGGTAGGCTGTCATTCCTCTCTGCTTCTGCATCTTGATTTGTCATCTAAGGAGTTAACTGCCTACCTTGCAGAGTTTGGAATCTGTGTATAAAGCAATTTTCATATTTCTGATAGTTAATGGATAGAGCCTCAAGTTCATAACTCAACTGTGATCTATGGCAAAACCCTACCACCATGACATTCTTTCACATCCACTAGATAGTCATCAAATAGTGTGTTTACAACTAGCAGAGCCTTGAACCCTTGAATATTTTGTTAAAATAATGATATCAATTCTCACTCATTCTCTGCCCCTTTCTCTCTCTCAAATAAATAAATGAAAATATTTCAAAAAGTGGGGACTCAAGAGATGGTTTAGTGGCTAAGTCTCTTGCCTGCAAAGCCAAAGGACCTATGTTTGATTCCCCAGGAACCATATAGGCCAGATGCATCTGGAGTTCATTTGCAGTGGCTGGAGGACCTGGCATGTCAATTCTCACTCTTTCACACACTCTCTGCCTCTTTCTCAAATAAATAAAGAAAATAAATAAAACAATGATGTTGCTTCAGTAAATCCATAGTAGTTCCTCTTTAAATAGAAAGCTACAGAGTATTATACTACTCAGTCAAGAAATTTATAGGCAGATTCTAGACTTTAACCTCAAAATTCCTTTAGATAGAAAACAAACTAAATGGCCATCGTGGTGCATACCTTTAGTTCCAGCACTAGCAAGGAAAAGGTAGGAGGATAATTGTGAGTTTGAGGCCATCGTGGGACTACAGAGTGAGTTCCAGGTCAGCCTGGGCTAGAGTGAGACCTGCCTTGGGGTAAAAAAAGAAAGAAAGAACAATCAGTTAAACTTTTGACAAGGGAACAAACACCACCATACTGATGCTTTCAGTCATGTAGCTAGCTGTAGTGCTTGCAACTTAACTAGCAACAGCTGCCCAAGGCCATGTGTAGTAACAAACTGGTTTTTGGTTTTCTTTTCCCTTCCAGTTTTAATGTTATGTAATGTATTTAAACCTTTATTTAAATAAAAACTTGTTAAAAAAAAAAGAAAGAAAGAACAAAAAAACTAGCTATTTGAGAAAATAATTTTGTTGTTTAGATAGAATGATAAACTTTCTGTTTAAATTCCTAGGGAATTTCTACTTAACAAATGGATGTAAAGCACAAGTTCTTGTATAAATGTTGTAATTGACTAAGTAGAATGATGCCAGACCGAATGGTCTCTTCAAGCTTAGAATCCTCCGGATTTGGAATATATAACCACAGAACTCTACATTGCAATCTTAGAAATTCAAGATGTGTTATTTTACTTTTATTACTGTTTGTGTGTCTGTATTTATGCATGGATGTATATAATGGGTGTGTGGGTGTGTGTATCATAGTGCACATGTGGAGGTCTGAGGACAACCTTGGGGTGTTTGTGTCTCCTTCCACTTTTGCTGGAGGTAGTTTCTTCCTTGTTGCTTCATGTGCACCAGCTTAGCTGACCCTGAGTTTCGGGATTCCCCTGGCTTTGCCTCCCAGTGCAGCAGGTGAATTGGGATCACAGATGCACGGCACTCCTTTGTGTCTGGCTTTATGTGGGTGCTGTAGAATAGGACTTAGGCTGGAAGACTTGTAACATCTCTTCAACTCCCTTTTATTTTAAAAATGCTTATTAAATATTTTTAAAATCCAAACTGCATTTTTTATTGGTATGTAAAGCTTAGAAACCAAAGCATTTATAATTCATATTATAAGGATCTGGGGTGTGCACCTTAGGGGCAAAGCTCTGCCTTGCTGGGTTGTATCACTAGTACCACAAAAATCAAAATTACACAACATAGAATGCACATTGTAAAAGACAATCCTGGGGCTACAGAGATGGTTCAGTGGTTAAAGGCACTTGCTTGCAAAGCATGTTGACCTGGTTTCAATTCCCATGTACCCACAGAAAAGCAGATACACAATGTGGCCCATGCATTTGTAGTTCACCCACGTTGATCTTCCTGACAGATAAAGGAAAAGTCCCAGGAGTAGTTATCACAGGCCTTATTGCAAAATGCAGGTGTTTACTGTTACCTAAGGAATGGGATGATCCCTCTGTGCATGTACCACGACCTTGCTGTATCTCTTTGTTTCTAAATATGTTTGTGATTACATAGCATAGAATGTTTCTTGTCACAGTTCTGCCTATGTGATCTATGTAATGAATACGTTGTGACTTCTTGTAATCGCCCCTCTGTTTAACAGCAACTTTATTTCCAATAAAAGCTGACCCTCTGAACAGTTCTGGGCTATATCCTGAGATCCCAACCTCTAGGGTGCAGACCTGGTGCACCAGCCTTTCTTTTTTTTTGCTTTTCAAGGTAGGGTGTCACTCTAGCCCAGGCTGACCTGGAATTCACTATGGAGTCTCAGGGTGGCCTCAAACTCATGGTGATTCTCCTACCTCTGCCTCCCGAGTGCTGGGATTAAAGGCATGCACCACCACACCCTGCAGCCTTTCATCTTTTTCTTTTCTTTCTTTTTTATCCAATAAAACTTTGCCTTGGGCTGGAGAGGTGGCTTAGCGGTTAAGGTGTCTGCCTGCTAAGCTTAAGAACATCCATTCATTCTCCAGGTCCCATGTTTAGCCAGATGCAAAAAGTGATGCAAGGGCGCAATGCTGCACTTGACCACAAGGGGGCGCACACATCTGGAGTTTGTTCACAGCAGCTGAGAGGCCACTGGTGCGACCATTCTCTCTCTCTATCTGCCTCTTCTCTCTCTCTCTCTCTCTCTCTCTCTCTGTCTCTCTCAAATAAAATTAAAAAAAACAAATAAATAAAACTTTGCTTCACATTCCGTGAGTCGATGGTCTTATTTGTGCTACACTGAACCCCATAACTTTTGGGGGCTTGTCCAGGATCCACATTTCAAGACCTCCCTCCCCAACTCTAGGACAACCAAACCAGGGAAGGACCCTTAATCTCGGCCAGAGAGCCAGATCTCCATCTGTCTGCTTGTTCATGGTTTTGGAGCTGGTAGCAAGCCATTGATGGGGAACTTTTGCCTAGGACTGCCAGTCACCTCCTTTATTGAGTAAGAAACCTCTGGAGGTGCTTTTTCCACTCTTCTTTTTGTTTCTCTCTCTCTTTTTTTTCTGGTTTTCTGGTTTTGCTTGCTTTCCTGGGTCCAAGATGGAAGCTGGATGCAGCATTAATTCCCCTGGATGAGGGATCGTCCTCTCTGGCTCTCTTTGGAGATTTCGAATGGAGGTCTGTTTCTGGTTCAGTTTCAGTCTGGCAGCCACGCAGCAGTGTCAGGAGAGCTGTTATTGCTAGCATGTCGTGTTTGGTGTTGTGTTCATTTGTCTTGTCCTTGAAGATATGGGTCAACATCATTCTGTTGAAAAATCTCCTTTAAAACTGGTTAAAAAGCACTTGAAGCCGGGCGTGGTGGTGCACGCCTTTAATCCCAGCACTCAGGAGGCAGAGGTAGGAGGATCGCCGAGAGTTCGAGGCCACCCTGAGACTACATAGTTAATTCCAGGTCAGCCTGGACCAGAGTGAGACCCTACCTTGCAAACCAAAAAAAAAAAAAAAAAAAAAAAAAAAAGGTATTTGAAAGATCTTCAGGAAAAAAAATAATAAAATGAGCTAGGCCTATTATTCTAGCTACTTAGGAAGCTGAGACAGGAGGATCTCCAATTCAAGGTTCCAGTGTGATAGCCTGACTCCACATTTTATTTTTTAAATATTTATTTATTTACTTATTTGAGAGAGAGATATACAGAAATAGGCAGGAGGGGTGGGAAATGTGCACACCAGGCCTTCAGCCCTGCAAACGAACTCCAGATGTGTGTGCCCCCTTATGCATTTGGGTCCTGGGAGTCAAACCTGGGTCCTTTGGCTTGGCAGGCAAGTGCCTTAACCACTAAGCCATTTCTCCAGCCCCCTGACTCTACATTTTAAACCATGTGACTTAAATTGCTTGATAAAAATAAGTACATAATTTTAATTTGAACTATGCCTAATATTTCCTCTTTTGTTTGGGCTTTAAATAAATCAGACATTGTTTATAGGCACCTTTTGGTTTCTTTATTAATCCAAATAGTCCAACAGGTCTCTCCTAAAGTTTTTGTTGGTATTTGATTTATTTCAAGGTTTTTTGGTTTTTGTCTTTAAAAGTCAGATTTAACTAAAGCCTATGGTGAGCTAAAATTTTATGTAAACAAAGCCACATTTTATTACATGATCTCATAAATATATACTCAATAAATATAAACTCAGTAATACTGAGTTTATATTCTAGGTCAGCTTCAACTTACATAGAGGATTATTAAAAACAACAAAATTCTCTTTTGAAGTAGTGACTCATAATTTGCCAGGTATTTTAAAAGATTGAAATGTCCTGTTAGTTAAAAGGAGGAGGGGGCTGGAGGGATGGCTTAGTGGTTAAGGCATTTGCCTGCAAAGCCAAAGGACCCAGGTTCATATTCCCCAGGACCCATGTTAGCCAGATGCACAAGAGGCCCATATGTCTAGAGTTCATTTGCAGTGGCTGGAGGCACCCATTATCTATCTCTCCCTCTTTCTCTGTCAAATAAATAAGTAAATAAAAATAAAATATTTTTTAAAGGAGGAGGCAAACTGGAGAGATGGCTTAGCGGTTAAGGTGCATGCCTGCAAAGCCTAAGTAACCAGGTTCAAGTCTCCATGTCCCATGTAAGCCAGATGCACATGGTGGTGCATGCAGCTGGAGTTCATTTACAGTGGTTAAAGGCCCTGGGATGCCCATTCTCAATGTGTCTCTCTCTCTTTCTCTCTCCCTCTCTCTCTCTCTCCCTCTCTCTCTCTGTAATAAATAAAAAAAAAATAAAGCTGGGTGTGGTGGCACACGCCTTTAATCCCAGCACTCAGGAGGCAGAGGTAGGAGGATTGCCATGAGTTCAAGGCCACCCTGACACTACACAGTGAACTCCAGATCAGTCTGGGCTAGAGTGAGATCCTACCTCAAAAAACAAAAAATAATAATAATAATAATAATAATAATAATAATAATAATGAATAAATAAAAATAAATCTTTTTAAAAAAGGAGGAGGCAAATGGCCTGAGTTCTAGGCCAGCCTGCCTCAAGATAGAAACAAAAAATTGCCTTGGTTACTCCTTTTTTTAAAAAAAAATAGTCTTATATTTATTTATTTGAGAGTGGCAGAGAGAGAGAGAGAGAGAGAGAGAGAGAGAGAGAGAATGGGTGTGCCAGGGCCTCCAGCCACTGCAAATGAACTCCAGATGCATGTGTCCCCTTGTGCATCTGGCTTATGTGGGTTCTAGGGAATTGAACCGAGGTCCTTTGGCTTTGCAGGCAAGTGCCTTAACCACTAAGCCAGCTGTCCAGACCCCATTAGTTACTCCTAATAAAAGCATTTCCAGCCGGGCGTGGTGGCACACGCCTTTAATCCCAGCACTCAGGAGGCAGAGGTAGGAGGATCACCATGAGTTCAAGGCCACCCTGAGACTACATAGTGAATTCCAGGTCAGCCTTGACCACAGTGAGACCCTACCTCGAAAAACCAAAATAAATAAATAAATAAAAGAAAAAGAAAAAGCATTTCCAAGTGTGTTAGAGGTATTGATAAAGATTATCCCCAAAATGGTTGTCATCTTTTGCCTGTATTCATAGAAGGTGTATTTCATGGAGTTTATTAATAGGAGCTATCTCAGATCAATGGGTTATATAAAATCTGGAGGTATATACTGGTTTATAAAGCAAGTCTGGTTGTCAGGTAGAGATTTTTGGTGACCTAAATACTAAGAAAGCCTTTTTCTCTACAAATTTCCAATGTTTTTTAAAATGGTTAACTCTTTGGAGCCAGACTAGTTGCTTGTTTGTCAGTGGGTAATAATATTAACCAATTTGGGGTAGTTTCTCTTACTAATCTTGTAAGAAAGATGGTTAATTATGGGTTGAGATGATTGAAAGAACTGGGAAGATATTTTTTAATGTTGGACAGAATGCTTGTTAAAAATGCTTCTTTGAGTAGAATTAGATCAGAATGTTCAAGTATGTGGATGAAAATGTTAATATGTAGAAAGGATGTAAGAGATCTAAAAAGACCAAATTTTGCCTAAAATTAATTTCCTTTTAGAAGGAACAGAAAACTAATTTTCAGGCTAAACCTAAACACCATGCCTAAAGTTAAGGATTTTCAACTGTTTACAGACTTTTAAGGATGCTCTAAAAGTTTTATAGACGTAGACTTAATGTAAATTCAGCTTACATTAGACACAGGTGATGTCCTATGCTAAGTGGGTCACAAAGTCATAAACACAGATGTAATTCATGTTATTTGGAGGTCTAACCAGGTTAGACATAGACAAGACTCTATCACCTTATGTATTACAAATGGGTAAAATAAATTAACTAGGTAAAAACAAACAACTTCAGAGCAAGACAAGGAATGCCAGGATGCTTAGCTCTCTGCTCTGTCATTTCCTTTTGCTCTTGCTTACTGTCATATGCTATTTAAAGTCATGGCAAGCTGGACTCTGAAAAAAGGGATGATGCCCCCATGCAAGTTTAAGCCATGTGTTTCCCCTGACCCTGTTCAGAGACAAAATAGCCAATTGACTCTGACAAGGAAAAGGGAATGACAAATGGCATATAACTTTGTTTTTCTTTCTTTCTTTCTTTCTTTTTCTTCCTTTCTTTCTTTCTTTCTTTCTTTCTTTCTTTCTTTCTTCCTTTCTTTCTGTTTTTTTCTTTTGTTATTATTATTTTTATTTATTTATTTTATTTGAAATAGAGAGAGAGGGAGAGAGAGAGAAAGAGAAATGGTCACACCAGGGCCCCTAGCCACTGCAAATGAGCTCCAGATGTATGCGCCCCCTTGTGCATCTGGCTAACGTGGGTTCTGGGGAATCGAACCTGGGTCCCTTGGCTTTGCAGGCAAACACCTTAACCACTAAGCCATCCCTCCAGACCTGTTCTCTTTATAGTTCTTCTCTTTTAACACCTAAAGTCACATCTGTTAGATGAAATTTCTCAGTAGACAAAAAGTTAAATAGGTAAACTGAGTCATGGTACTTGATCAAGTTACAAATTCCTTACATAAGGCAAAGATTAGACTTACCTAAAATGTATGTCAGGATATAAACAGATGATAATAAAATGTCATCAAGTAAAGGATGGCTTAACAGTTAAGGTGCTTATCTGGGAAGCCTAAAGACCTAGGTTCAATGCCCCAGCACCCCCATTCTTATTGCTAAACCTTATTGCTAAATCTGATTTAAAGCAGGTTCTCTGGTATTCCTTCTCGAGACAATCTTTTATACCCAACAGCCCACATGGGAGGACTGTCAGCAACTCTTGCAGATCCTCTTCACCACAGAGGAACAGGAAAGAATCAAAAAGGAAGCCAAGAAACTAGTGCTGGGAGCTGATGTCTGCTTCACAGCGAACCCTAATGTTATTGATGAGGTCTTCCCTTCCACATGTCTGGACTGGGATCCCAACAGCACTGAAGGTAGGGCATCCCTTAACCTTTTTCTTTTCTTTCTTTTCTTTTCTTTTCTTTTCTTTTCTTTTCTTTTCTTTTCTTTTCTTTTTTGAGGTAGGGTCTCACTCCAGCTCAGGCTGACCTGGAATTCACTATGTAGTCTCAGGGTGGCCTTGAACTCATGGCAATCCTCCTACCTCTGCCTCCCAAGTGCTGGGACTAAAGGCATGTGCCACCATGCCTGGCTCCCCTTAACCTTTCTCACTGGATTCTGTTGGGTGGTCTCCAGGCAGCCACTCGTTTGGTGCCCTACAAATTTGTCTAAGGTGAGTGAAGTGACCCAAGGGACCATAGAATCCCCACTGCTTTCCTAGAAAGGCTGCAGGAAGCATATAGGACAGACCCCCCCCCCATAGATACTGAATCTTCTGAGAATAGGCAAGCTATTAACATTGCTTTTGTAACTCAGTCCGTGCCAGATATTAGAAAGGAGATTCAGAAAATAGAAGGCTTTGAGAGTAAACTTCTTTCAGAGTTAATAGAGATTACTGCCAGGGTGTATAATAGAGACACTCTGAAGGTAGACAGGCTAAGAAAATGGCTAGGGTTATGATGGCTACCTTTCAGAAGGCCTAAGGCCCCACGAGACAGCCCTCACACTTTGCTCAGTATGATTCCACCTGAAAAGCAAATATATACTGTATTGGACCTAAAAGATGCTTTCTTTAATATCACATTGACAAAGGGAAGTCAACCCATTTTTTGGCCTTTGAATGGACAGACCCAGAACCAAGGCACCAGTGAGCAACTAACCTGGACTAGGCCTCCACAGGGATTTATAAATTCCCCCACCCTTTTAGATGAGGCTCTTCATAGAGACTTGCAGGCCTTTCACAAGGAAACAGCTGAGACAACTCTCCTACAACACGTGGACGGCCTCCTCCTAGCTGCAGAAATGGAGGAGGAATGCCTCTCTGCCACAGAACGTCTCCTGGACAACTTCGAACATCTGGGCTATCGTGTCTCAGCCAGGAAGGCTCAGCTGTGAGTGCATACGGCAACCTACTTGGGATACGAGGTATCCCAAGGAGGTAAGAGGATGCTGTCAGCCTCTAGGATTCAGGCCATCACTCAGATCCCCACTAAAAGATAGATCCAAGAATCCCTCGGGTTTGCTGAATTAGCCAAGCCTCTATATGAGGCCACAAGAGGACCAAAAAAAAAAAAAAAAAAAAAAAAAAAGATTTTAATTGGATTGAAAGTGAGGAGCAAACATTCCAAGAACTAAAGTCAGCTCTGACATCAGCCTCTGCCCTGGCGCTTCCAGACGTAATCAAACCCTTCCACTTGTACATGGATGGAAAGAAGGGGACAGCCAGGGGCATCCTAACCCAAAGACCTGGGCCATGGCATCGCCCAGTGGCCTACTTGTCTAAGAAGTCAGACCCAGTAGCCGCTGGTTGGCCTCCTTGTCTCTGAGCTATTGCAGCTGCTGCTATTCTGACAAAGGACACTGGCAAATTAACCTTGGGCCAGACTTTATCAATTCCAGCCCCACACGTGATAGAGACTCTTTTAAAAAGCTCTCCAGACTGATAGCTCTCTAACTCTTGCATAACCCACTATCAGGCCTTGCTCTTAGATCAACCAAGAATACAGTTTCACCAAACTGAAGCTTTGAACCCAGCCTACCTGCTGCCTGATACTGATGAAGTGTCAACCCTTCTGCATGACTGCCTAGAAATCACCTCCGCCTTCCATGGACTCTGTCTGGACCTGATAGATGTGGCTTGGTCAGTCCCTGATCTGGTGATGTATTCTGATGGCAGCAGGTTTGTGATGGGCAGAATCAGGTATGCAGGGGCGGCTATGGTGACTTTGGAAGAACCCTGTGGGCTAAGGCCCTACCTCTGGGTACATCAGCTCAGAAAGCTGAATTGATAGCACTGACCAAGACTCTGATATTGGGAAAAGACAAGACAGTGAATATCTACCCAGCCATTATACCTTTGCCACAGCTCATGTCCATGGGGCCATCTACTGGGAGTGAGGGCTATTAACATCAGACATTAAAAATAAAAAATGAAATTCTGGATTTATTGGCTGCCATTTGGGCACCTCTTAAAGTGGCTATAATCCATTGTCCAGGTCATCAGAAAGGAGAGACCACAGAAGCAAGAGGGAGCAGGCTGGCTGTCCTCGCAGCAAAGAGTGCTGCCTCTCAGCATCCATCAGATTGTCTTGTCACCCTTCTGGCACCCCTACAGCTCACCTCTCATCTGATAAAAGAACAGACCCCACAAGGATGGTACCAACTGGAGAATGGACGGCTGTGCTGCCCCAAGCCCTAGGGCGGAGACTGGCTAGACAACTATATGAAGGAACTCACTTAGGCAGCAAAAAGCTAGCCGAGCTAATAAGAAAAGAGCTTTTCTTCCCAAGCATGGACTCAGTCATCAAGGACACCACCACTGCTGTCAGGCCTGCCGACAGACAAATGCCTCCTCCGGGAAGGGACCACCAATGGGGGCCAGAGAGCGGGGAACAGAGCCAGGTAGATATTGGAAAGTTAATTTCACAGAGGTAAAGCCAGGTCAGTATGGATATAAATAGTTACTTGTTTATGTTGATACCTTTTCAGGATGAGTAGAAGCTTTCCTGACCAAGTCTGAGATAGCCCAAATAGTGACTAAGAAATTGTTCGAGGAGATAATTCCCTGCTATGGGTTGCCCCTCAGGATAAGTAAGATAAAGGGCCTGCTTTTGTGTCAAAAATCACTAGGGAATTAGTTAGGGGTTAATTGTAAACTAGATTGTGCCTATCATCCCCAAAGCTCAGGACAAATAAAAAGAATGAATCAGACCCTAAAGGAGACTTTAAATAAATTAACCCTAGAGGTTGGTGAAGGATGGGTGGGACTCCTTCCCTTCCCTTATGTAAATGTATGGATACCCCCATTCTGCCCCTATGGATCTTAAACAGATAACTGACTTTACTAATGAAAGGCTTCTTGGTATCCAAGTCTTACAAAGCATCCAGGAGCCCATTGTTCTGTAGTCAAGGCTGCTTTTGAGACACACCCTGTTTGTCTCCATCCTATGAAGAGACACCATATTGGGATGTTGGAAGGGCCCGCACCAGGTCATGCTAACCACTCCATAGTGGAGGGAACAAAATAGAAGAGGATTAGACTTATATTTATTTGTTTGTTTGTTTGTTTGTTTATTTATTTAGTTAGTTAAGACAGAGAGAGGGGAAAGAGAGAGAGTGAGAGTGGTCATGCCAGGGCTTCTAGCCACTACAAACAAACTCCACATGCATGTGCCACCATGTGCATCTGGCTCACGTGGGTCCTGGAGAATCGAACTGGGGTCCTTAGGCTTCTCAGGCATGTACCTTAACCGCTAAGCCATCTCTCCAGTCCTAGACATACTTTTTATGAAACAAGGGGGCCTATATATGGTTTTAGGTAAAACATGTTGCTTTTATGCCAGTCAGAAATAATCCGAGATACACCGGCTTTAGTTAGAGAAAATCTCAAAGAAAGAGAACATGAGAGACAAACAGCTAATAACTGGTTTCAGTCTATGTTTAGTTGGTCTCTGTGGCTGACTCCCCTTGTCTCTTCTATTGCTGGGCCCCTGATACTACTGCTCTTAGGCTGTACCATAGGGCCCTGCATTATTAATGCTCTAAGCAGATATATAAAGAATAGAATAAATTCTGTTAAACTCATGGTATTGTGGATGCAATACTCCCCCTTAGATGAAAACACCCTAGACAGTGTTCCTCACCAGTCACGGATTTGGCTGAGTGTCACATCAGGGGGGAGATGAAAAACGGAATGTGAAAGGACACAACAGACCTGGTCAGACATCCTCTGTGCAGACCTTGCTTTTAGGCACACATAATGGAGGACACCACCTGACAGATAAAGGAAAAGTCCCAGGAGTAGTTATCACAGGCCTTATTGCAAAATGCAGGTGTTTACTGTTACCTAAGGAATGGGATGATCCCTCTGTGCATGTACCACGACCTTGCTGTATCTCTTTGTTTCTAAATATGTTTGTGATTACATAGCATAGAATGTTTCTTGTCACAGTTCTGCCTATGTGATCTATGTAATGAATACGTTGTGACTTCTTGTAATCGCCCCTCTGTTTAACAGCAACTTTATTTCCAATAAAAGCTGACCCTCTGAACAGTTCGGGGCTATACTGAGATCCCAACCTCTGGGGTGCAGACCTGGTGCACCAGCCTTTCATCTTTTTCTTTTCTTTCTTTTTTACCCAATAAAATTTTGCCTCACATTCTGTGAGTTCATGGTCTTACTTGTGCAACACTGGATCCCATAACAATTGCTAAGCCATCTCTCCAGCCTGAAAATTATCTGTGTGTTCCTGAGTGCACACGTGCCAGGACTCCTTACCACTGCAAACAGAACGCCAGACCCTTGAGCCACTTTTTGGGTCTAAATTTTTTTTTTTTTTTGAGGTAGGGTCTCACTCTAGCCCAGGGTGACCTAGAATTCACTGTGTAGTCTCAGGGTGGCCTTTAACTCATGGCAATCCTCCTACCTCTGCCTCCCAAGTGCTGGGATTAAAGGCGTGTGCCACCATGTATGGCTAGATTTTTTTTGTTTCGAGGTAGGGTCTCACTCTGGCTCAGGCTGACTTGGAATTCACTATGTAGTCCTCAGGGTGGCCTTGAACTCTCAGTGATCCTCCTACCTCTGCCTCCCGAGTGCTGGGATTAAAGGCATGCGCCACCACACCCGGCATGGCTAGATTAAAAAAAATATTTATTTTTATTTATTAGAGACAGAGTGTGTGAGAGTGAGAATTTGTACACCAGGGCCTCTAGCCACTGTTAACGAACTTCAGACACGTGGGTGGGCCACCTTGTGCAGCTGGGTCCTGGAAAATAGAACTTGGGTCCTTAGGCTTTTCAGGCAAGTGCCTTAACTGCTAAGCCATCTCTCCAGCCCTTTTGGGTCTTGTTTTACATGGGGCTGGAAGCCAGGCCATCAGGTTTGGCAAGCCACTGCTCAGTTAATTCCCCCAGGGATTGTTTTTTATTTTAATTTTATTTGAGAGACAGAGAGAGAGAGAGAGAGAGAGAGAGAGAGAGAGAGAGAGAGATTTTGGGCAACTCCAGGACCTTCAGCTGCTTCAAACGAACTGCAGACTTGTGCACTACCTTATGTGGATCCTGGGGAATCGAACCTGGGTCCTTTGGCTTTTCAGGCAAACGCCTTAACCGCTGAGCCATCTCTCCAGTCCAAGATTTTTAATTTAATTTAATTTATTATTTATTTGAAAGAGGCAGACAGAGAGAGGAAGAGAGAATAGGCCTGCAATTACCTCCAGCCACTGCAAACGAATTCCAGATACAGGCGCCACATTGTGCATTTGGCTTATGTGGGTCCTGGGGATTCGAACAGAGGTTCTTCCACTTTGCAGGCAAGCTCCTTAGCAGCTAAGCCATTTCTCCAGCCCAGGATTTAATTTTATTTATTTATTTATTTATTTTAAATAACCGTATTCTTCTGTAACAGACGCACAAAGCGACCGGTTAATACGTAGACTAGAGACACAGAATTTCCCGGGATGGCATGAGGCAGGGCACGTGGTTCCTATAGTTACCGACTCTGTCCATCCGGGCTCCCGTGGGGCTGCGCAAGCGCACCCAGGGTTTCCCCCCCCCATCGCTGCGCAGCGGCGCCTTTGGTTTCGAACGGGAAGCTCCTCCCTTCCCATTGCGCCCTTACCCAATCGCCTTCGCCCTTGGCCTCCCGCAGGCGCACTGCGCTCCCATGACGTCATCGCCGCGCGCCCGTGGCGTGTAGACGCGCGACGCCCAACATGGCGCGTTCCTAGGAGCGGTTGTCGGCATCCGTAGGCGGCGGCGGCGTGTGGACGAGCGGCGCGGGGCCAGCGGGACAGCACTTGGTGTTGAGAAGCGGGAAGGGGAGAGCTGCGCTCTTCCTGTCCGAACAGAGCGGTGAGCGCGGGGCCGCGGAGCGAGCGAGTGAGCGCGCAAGGAAAGCGAGGCGTGGGCTGGGCGGCCGAGCCCCGGGGCCGGCGAGCGGGAGGCGTGCGGTCCACCCCCCGGGGCCCGGGCCGCAGCGCTGCGCCCGGGCGGGGAGCGCCGGAGCCGGCCGAGCCCGCGGGGCCTGTGCGTGTGCATGCGTGCCGAGCCCCGGCTCCCATTGTGTCCCGGGGTCGCGGGCCCCGGGCCGCTGCGTGTGTGCCCTTGCACGAAGAGTCGGTGCCCATCCGCACACAGCACGGCTCCCCTGGGCTGCGAAGCCACGCGCCACCTTCTGTCGCGCGCAGGACTGTACCAGCCCCACACCCCTTACCTGGTCCTTCATGTAAAAGTGAAGGAGTTCATCACATTTCTTTCTTTTTCTTCTTCCTCTCTCTCTTTTTTTAAAAGAGAGGAGCGTCATGCTGAGGTATGGCCGCCGCTGCTCCTGCAGCTCAGCAATTTTTGCAGCTTTTTTTAGATTTCGGGAGTTGAGGGGGGGGGCGAGATTTGTGATTCAGCAAAATCGTTTGGAGGCCCTATATAAAGCTCTTGTCATGTTTTCTTGATGATTAAAAAAATTTTTTTTAATTGCACGTTGAATGAGAGAATCTTAATCGCATAGCGGTTTGAGTAAATGGCAAGGTCTGGTTAGATTGGCTACTAGTGTCAAGATTGCAGCTGACATGCCTCCCTCCTCTCACCCAAATCTAAGGTGCTCGGTTCTAGTGCAGTGGTGCCCTTGAGGTTTGGTAGTTCTTCATAAGGCAGTGAGGAAGAACAATTTGCAGCCGCAACGTTTCCCTACCCCCTCCCCCTCAGGAATGGGAGATTTCTCCTGTTTTCCCATTATACTTCTCTGCTCAATACAGACGCTTCAGGTTAGGGGTAGAATGACTCCATGCTGTGAGATACCATTGCACCACAGCTTTTCCTACATCTTTCTAGATTGAGGAGATTTTTGATAAAATGAGAAGATTTCTCTAATGATTGTAGATTTCTACCCCCCCCCCCATAGGATGAAGAACAGGGACCTAGAAGCAGTTAAATTATGGCTGTTGTGATCTGATTACACGTCCTAAAGCCAAATGAGAATTCTCATCACAAAAGGAGTTTGGTTGTGATTATTAATAAAGGTTGCAGATTATAAGCAAGCACATATATATTTTAAATTTAAATTGTGAGACCTTATGAATGTATATGCATTGAGAACCAAACTAGTATGCAGAATAATGCTTGTAAGCCTGTGGCATTTAAAATATACTGAAGGGAAATAAATAAAAATAAGATATTAAAAAAAGGGGGCTGGAGGGATGGCTTAGTAGTTAAGGCATTTGCCTGCAAAGCCAAAGGACCCAGGTTTGATGCCCCAGAATCCATGTTAGCCAGCTGCACAAGGGGGTGCATTCATCTGGAGTTTGTTTGCAGTGGTTGGAGGCCCTGGTGCACCCATTCTCACTCCCCCTCTTTCCCCTCTTTCTCTGTCAAATAAATAAATAAAAATAAAATATTAAAGTATACTGAAGAGGCTGGAAAGATGGCTTAGTGGTTAAGGCACTTGCCTGCAAAGCCTAAGGACCCAGGTTCGATTCCCCAGGACCCACATAAGCCTGATGCACAAGGTGGCACATGTGTCTGGAGTTTATTTGCAGTGGCTAGGGGCCAGGGGCCCTGGTGCACCCATTTTTCTCTCTCTCTCTCTCTCTCTCTCTCTCTGCCTCTTTAAAAATTTAAAATATAATAAAGATTTTTGCTGAAACTAAACACATATTTTTGGGAAATGTAATGTTTGATTAGATTTTGACTTTTTTCTCTTTTGTTTTTCAAGGTAGAATCTTGTTCTAGCCCAGGCTGACCTGGAATTCACTATATATTCTGAGGACCCTCACACTCACTGCAGTCCTACTACTTCAGCCTCCCAAGTGCTGGGATTAAAGGCATGTGCCACCATGACTGGCCAGATTTTGACTTCTGTGTAGCAAGCAGGCTCATTTAGTATTGTTGATTGTAATCTGTTAACCATTTTTTTTTTGTGTGTGTGTGTGATTGTTGGAGACACAACTCAGAAACTAGTACATGCTAGACATGTGCTTTACCACTGACCTCTAGCCCAGCCCTTGCTGTCTTCTTCTATTATGTGTATTTGATGGGTATTGTCAATTAATTTCTCAGTGTTGTAGGGAATACCTGTACACGTGTGCTTCTGGAGTGTCTTTCTTTGGTTTTCTGAATATGAGTGCAAATGCACTCACAACTACCAGGTTTGTAGAACACAGGCTGGGCCCATGTTCCACGCCCTTGCTGCTGAAAATGTATGTGGCATCACTTGGGAGTTTGTTAGAAAAGCACAATTTCAAGCTCAACTCAGAAGTGCCTGACTCAGAATCTGCATTTTAACAAGATAGCCAGATGGCAGGAATGCTCAGTATAGCTTGAGATGCACTGCTTTGGTGGGTGGAAGTTGAAGAACACATACATATGCCTGCACAGGCACATTTTAACCTGACGTGATGTTTTGCTTATTATCAAGTCTGATTTATTTCGTTGAAGAAGCAGTCTGGGAAATGGTGACTCTTCTCAAGTTCCACATGTCTACACTCATGACCTAGGTTCTGGTGCACTTTGCTCCAGTGTTTTCTTTGCTGGTCACTGCCAAGGCTCATTAAATTGAAACTCAGCCAGATCTGTCATGAATGACAGCTAGGTATTCAACAGCGAACACTTCTTGAGCATTAGACATGCAGTCTAGTATCCAGTGTATCCCTCGTATAATGACCTTCCTTTCCTGAAGTAGCTGTTACCCCTGTGACATTGTCTCTTACTCTTTACAGAGAGATTCTTGCCCTGTTGTCTGGGCTGGACCTAAACTCCCCTGCTGATGTTTCTACTTCATCCTCTCCAGTAGCTGGGAACACAGGCAGGCCTGCCATACTGGGTTCCTTCCCTGCTCTTGACTAAATAATGTTCTTTTCTACTTCATTGAGGAAATAAAGTGGGATAGCAATCTCATTGCTGTGCTCTGCCTCCCGCAGACTTAGGACCTCTATCTTTAGTTGTTTGGGGTTTTTTTTTGTTTGTTTGTTTTTTCTCCTAAGAAGCAATGTTTCCTTTGTGTTTGTAGTGGTTATGCCCCCTAGCCTAATGAGTTTGTGATTAACCTCAGGCCCCAGCTGGTAGAGCTTTTCGAGGTGGTGCCCTGTTGGAGCAGATGTGTCACTGGGGTGGACGTTGGAGTTTTAGTGCAACCATGCTGGGGTTTGCTAGCTGGCTCAGTCTGGCTGCAACTTTCCAGCTGAAGTGACAAGATGTGATGACCAGTCTCTGCTCTGCCATGCTTTTCCTGCCATGATGAACTTCTTGAAATTGTAAACTCCCGTAACCAAGCCCTTTCCTTCCACTAGCTGCTTGTGGTTGGGTGTTTTGTTCTAGCAAACAGAAGGTAGCTGGAATATTGTATATTTCTTTTCTGGGGCTGCTGTAACAAAATACCACGGGCTGGGTGGCTTAAACAATAGAAATTTATTTATTTTTTATTATTATTATTTTTTTGAGGTAGGGTTTCACTCTAGTTCGGACTGACCTGGAATTCACTATGTAGTCTCAGGGTGGCCTTGAACTCATGGTGATCCTCCTACCTCTGCCTCCCGAGTGCTGGGATTAAAGGTGTGCACCACCACGCCCGGCCTTAGAAATTTATTTTCTCATGGAGGCTGGTGGTTCTAAAATCCAGGTCATGTAAGTGTGATTTCCTGTGACACCTCTGTTCTTGGCTTGCAGATAATTGACTACCTTCTTGGTACCTCGACACATGATCATGCCTTTGTGTATATGCAGCCTGAGTCTCTCTTCTTAGGACACCAGTCTTACTCTGTTAGGGCCCCATCCTCTTGGACCCCATTTTTCTCAATCACCTTTTAGATATTGTTATCTCCAAGTAATGTGAGTACTGAGGTTAGGCTTCAACATGTGAATTCTGGGGAAACATGGTTCAATTCACACTCTCATTTATATGTCTGCCCGCCTTCCTCCTCCTCCCTCCCTCCCTTCCTTTTGTTTTCTCTGAGTTAGGGTCTCATTCTAGCTAAGGCTGACTTGGAACTAACTTTGTAGTTCCTGGCTATGAACTCACAGCCATCCTCCTACCTCTGTCTCCCAAATGCTGGGATTAAAGGTGTGTGCCACCACGCCCCCCCCCCACCAGCCTATATATCTTCCATTCTCAGTTGGCACTAATTTATTATGATTAAAGCATTCTCAGACCTCTGATATTTTTTTAATTATTAAATTATTATATTTATTGAGGGGAGTAGAGCCAAGGAAAGACACCCATGTGGCTAGAGATCCCCCATTGGAGGTCCTGGGGAAAAAATCCTGGGAAGAAAAGAGAAAAGAAAGTTCTAGGAGCTCTTGTCTTGTGGGGAGCTGGAGGGGATAAAGAACCCACGTGGAGAGTAAGGTCTAGGGGGCCTGCCTGGGTAGGCATGGGCTATGGCCTAGGCCTGGGCCGAACCAGTCCAGGCCCACCTGACGGAAAATCTCACCCACAGGATGGAAGTTCCCAAGTGATCAGAGAGAGCAGATCTCTGATTTTCATACACTCTCCTCACCTTAGATGAATCCCAGCCTTGTCTATAATTACTTGCCTATAATTAGTTAGTTTCTTTTTTTAAATAATTTTTTTGTTTCTTTTTTTCTTTTACTATGTTTTAATTTTTATTTCTTTGAGAGAGAGATAAAGAATTAGGCAGGTAGAGAGAGAGAGAGAATGGGCGTGCCAAGGCCTCCAGCCACTGCAAATGAACTCCAGATGCATGCGCCCCCTTGTGCATCTGGCTTACGTGGGTCCTGGGGAGTTGAACCTGGGTCCTTTGGCTTTGCAGGCAAGCGCCTTAACCCTAAGCCATCTCTCCAGCCCCCTTCTTTCTTTTTTTGAGGTAGAGTTTCACTCTAGCCAAGGCTGACCTGGAATTCACTATGTACTCTCAGGGTAGGCTCGAACTCATGGTGATCCTCCTACCTCTGCCTCCCAAATGGTGGGATTAAAGGCGTGTGCCACCACGCTCAGCCTATAGCTTCTTTCCTTTCCTTTCCTTTCCTTTCCTTTCCTTTCCTTTCCTTTCCTTTCCTTTCCTTTCCTTTCCTTTCCTTTCCTTTCCTTTCCTTTCCTTTCCTTTCCTTTCCTTTCCTTTCCTTTCCTTTCCTTTTCCTTTCCCTTCCCCTCCCCCTTTCCCCTTTCCCCCTCCCCCTCCCCCCCCCCCTCCCCTCCCCCCCCCTTCCCTTCCCTTCCCCTTCCCCTTCCCCCTTCCCTTCCCCTTCCCCTTTCTTTCCTTTCTTTCTGTTTCTGTTTCTGTTTCTGTTTCTGTTTCTGTTTCTGTTTCTGTTTCTGTTTCTGTTTTTCTTTTCCTGAGTGCAGGGATTGAAGGTGTGTGCCACCATGCCCAGTCCCCCCCCCCCATGTGGTTGCTTTAAGATTCTTCCAACATGTCAAAAAAGTTACACAGGCCTGGTGTGGTGACACACGCCTTTAATCTCAGCACTTGGGAGGCAGAGGTAGAGGATCGCTGAGAGTTCAAGGCCACCCTCAGACTCATAGTGAATTCCAGGTCAGCCTGGGCTAGAGTGAGACCCTACCTCAAAAAACAAACAAACAAACAAAAAAGCCCAAAAACCCACAGGAGAGATCTCCCTTCCTCCTATGACTCGTGAATGTAGCAGTCAGTTGGAGAAGGCCACACTCTTCCCTCTTAGGTGCTAGCTTTCCCCTCCACACAACTCTGCAGTTATTGCCCAAGTTTTGACTCTTACTCCTTTTCTTTAGTCCTTCCCCCAACCCCATGCTACCACTACATTGGTTAGAATATCATTTATCCAAACTGGTGTATATGTAAACGATTGCTTTTGTTTCTCACCATGTTTGCCATCATGCCTCTCTACCCTGACTTCTCTGTAGTCAGGCATTCTGCATTTTTTTCTATGCAAACCCTCTATTGAAATCATTTAGGAGATGCGGACTTTAGTGTTGTGGACTTTGCTTGTTTTAGTTTTCAGCTTTTACTTTGAGTGTTGGAGTAGTTGTCTCATGTTCAGTCATGCCAAATGTGATTTTCCCCATAATGGGTGCTCAACTTTCAGAACTGAACACAAGTGCTCTTTCTTTTGTCTTCTTTTCTTTTTCTTTTTTTGGTTTTTCGAGGTAGGATCTCACTCTAGCTCATGCTGACCTGGAATTCACTGTGTAGTCTCAGGGTGGCCTTGAACTCATGTTGATCCTCCTACCTCTGCCTCCCCAGGGCTGGGATTAAAGGCGTGCACCAGTACGCCTGCGGTCCTCTTTTTCTAAAATTTTTAAAATTTATTTTTCTAGGTAGGGTTTCACTCTAGCCCAGGCTGACCTGGAATTCATTGGGGGGGGGAGGGGCACGGTTCTTGAACTCACTCACTGTGATCCTCCTACCTCTGCCTCCCGAGTGCTGGGATTAATGATTTTATTTTATTTTTATTTTTTTTTGGTTTTTCGAGGTAGGGTCTCACTCTAGCTCAGGCTGATTTGGAATTAACTATGTAATCTCAGGGTGGCCTCGAACTCAAGGTGATCCTCCTACTTCTGCTTCCTGAGTGCTGGGATTAAAGGCGTGCGCCACCACGCCCAGCTTAATGATTTTATTTTTTGAGACAGGCCTTACTGTGTATTCCTGGCAAGCCTGGCACTTGCTTTGTAGATCAGGACTGCCTCAGACTTCCAGCAGTCCTCCTGCCTCTGCCTCCCGAGTGCTGGGATTGCAGGCGTGCTCCAGCCTGGTCAGAGAGTTTGCTTGTTTAGCAGCCACTTACTATTTTTTTTTTAATTTATTTTTATTTGAGACAGAAAGAGGGAGAGGGAGAGAATGGCCATGCCAGGGTCTCCAGGCACTGCAAACAAACTCCAGGCGCATGTGCCCCCTTGTGCATCTGGCTTTTGTGGGTCCTGGAGAACTGAACCAGGATCCTTTGGCTTTGCAGGCAGATGCTTTAATCGCTAAGCCGTCCCTCCAAGCCCTTTTTTGTTTTTTTTGAGGTAGGGTCTCACTAGCTGCTGACCTGGAATTTACTAGATAGTCTCAGAGTGGCCTTGAACTCACAGCAATCCTCCTACCTGTGCCTCCTCAGTCGGGATTAAAGGCATGCGCCACCAAGCCCAGCTCAGTGTGCCTTTTCTGCTGTTGATAGTGTCAACCGTTGATTCTCCCACCTAAGCCCAGAAAGTGTACCAGCCCCCTTCCTTTTTGCCAAAGAAGTTTCCTCCAGTGTATCTCTTCTCTTTCATGTTTCCCACCTTCCTCCCCTTCCCGTCTCTGATAGCAACTCACTCTGGAGACTAGACTAGCCTCTAGCTCATGATGCTCCTGCCTCAGCCTCCTGCATGCTGGCCTTACAGGCTTGTAAGGCATGCCTGGATTCCAGTTTCTGTATCAGTGAAAAGGACGTCATCGTGATAACACCTGATGTTTTAAAGAACTGGATTAGTGACTCCAAGATTATAGAAAAGTTACTTCAGTGATGAAATGTAGCGTGCGGGCTAGAGAGATGGCTTAGGAGTTAAGCACTTGCCTGTAAAGCCTAAGGACCCCAGTTCAAGGCTCGATTCCACAGAACCCACGTAAGCCAGATACATATAGTGGTGCATGCACCTGGAGTTTGTTTGCAGTGGCTGGAGGCCCTGGTGTGCCCATTCTCTCTCTCTCTGCCTCTTTCTCTCTCTCTTGCTCTTAAATAAATAAGTAAAAATAAACAAAAAATACAGAATGTTTCTTAACTTTAGGAACATTCCTGGGGATACAGCCCATATATATTTGAGTAATTGGATCTTTTAAATCAGTGACCTGCAGGGTGTGGAAAGCTCACTTGTGCTCCAGCACTTGGGTTGTAGAGTGGTAGGAGGAGCAAGACCAGCATTGGGTATGTATGTGCTCAAGATAGGAATGAACGAATGAATGCTGAACTCAGTACAAGAATGAATTTCTTCTAACATGTAGTCTTACAGACTATGATGTCTCAAGTAATAATTGGAAACTACCAGGTAAGACATCTGTATTTGGAGAGGACTGATCCCTTACACTGAGCAAAAGGTTTTGCTGTATTAAATTGAATGTAGGCAGTGTTGTTCCTAATCAGTGTCTTGGTCATAATCAGACTTAACAGTTTTGTTTCAAGTTTTTTTGCTTCATGTCAGAAGATTTTTTTTTTTTTTTTTTTTGGTTTTTCGAGGTAGGGTCTCACTCTGGTCCAGGCTGACCTGGAATTAACTATGTAGTCTCAGGATGGCCTCGAACTCTCGGCAATCCTCCTACCTCTGCCTCCCAAGTGCTGGGATTAAAGGTGTGCACCACCATGCCCGGCTTTTTAGAAGAATTTTTAAAATATTTTATTTTTATTTGTTTATTACAGGAGGGGAGAATGGATGCCCCAGGGCCTCTAACCAGTGAGGACAGACTCCAGACACATGCACCACCTTGTGCAGCTGGCTTACGTGGGTTCTAGGGATTGGAACCTGGGTCTTTAGGCTTTGCAGGCAAATGCCTTAACCACTAAGCTATCCCTCCAGTCGTCCTTCTTCTTTCTCTAATTCTTTTTTTCCCAAATGACAAATCTATTTATTTATTTGAGAGAGAGACAGAGAGAGAAAAAGAGAAAATGGACACACCAGGGCCTCTAGCCACTGCAAATGACCTCCATACATGCCTTTATTGATGGTTTTTCTCCTCACAGCTTGCTACATAGCACTTAACAGCACTATTTTTTGACAGTTTCATACATACATGTAATGTATGTTGATCATATTCACTCCCCATTACTCTTTTGTCCCCCTCATACTGAACCCCTTCTTTTGTGAACCAACTCATCTATCTGACTGTCCCTTCTTCCCTCCCTCCTGATCTCCCTTCCTTTGTGACCCTCTGAGTTTAATTAGGGTTCCAGGCATGAGCATGGGTGGGGACCATTGGTGCATGGGAACTTACCTTTTTTTTTTTTTTTTTTTTTTAATTTTTCACATATTTTTGGTAGGGGGCTGGGGAGATTGCTCAGTGGATACAATGTTCATTGTTTTAGCTTGAGTATTGGAGTTCAGTCTTCAGACTCCACATATAAAAACTGGTGGGCTTCTGTAATCCTAGTGCTCAGATGGTGGGAGAATTTCCCAGCAGTTCTGAAGCGAGTGAGGCGAGGCATAGCAGTATCCGAGTGACACTGAGAGAAGTCCTGCCGCCCACAAGGTGTAGTGAGGCCGCTCCCAAAAGTTGGCCTCAGGCCTCCACATGTGCACCGTGACACACAACAACCAACCCCCCCCCACGTGATGTAAGCAAACACATAGAAGTTAAAAAATTTGGGGCTGCACAGATGGCTTAGCGGTTAAGGCATTTGCCTGCAAAGCCTAAGGACCCAGGTTCCATTCCCCAGTACCCATGTAAGCCAGGTGCACAAGGTGGTGCATGTGTTTGGAGTTTGTTTGCAGTGGCTGGAAGCCCCCGCATACCCATTCTTTCTATCTGCCTCTTCCTCTTCTTCTTTCTCCCTCTCAAATAAATAAATAAATAGTTTAAAAAATATTTGATAGCACCTGACAGGCTATGGTGCTGAGTTGCTTCTGCTTCCTAGGAGATGGCATTTAATCAGGGTTTAGGAATATTAGGTTTTAGGGGTATGTGAGTTCCAAATCTCACTTTACTACTGTACTGTACTACTGTCTTTATAAAACAATAAAAATTCACTGAAGTAAGAGTGGTAGAATTCTGAGAGCTGTAAGGAGAACATAGGTGGCACATAGATAAGAGATGTAGAAGCCAGAAGCATGCAGTAGGTGAATGAGGTGAAGAGTGTTTCAGCACTTGAAAGCTTTCTCCTCCACTTGTGTTGCTGTCTGTTTTTTCCAGGTAGGATTTCACTCTAGCCCAGGCTGACCTGGAACTCACTATGTAGTTTCAGGGTGGCCTAAAACTCATGGCGATCCTCCTACCTCTGCCTCCCGAGTGCTGGGATTAAAGGAGTGTGCTCCCACACCGGTCTTGTTATTTTTTAAAAAGAGAGAGAAAGAGAGGGAGAGAATGGGCACACCAGGCCTCTAGCCCCTGCAGATGGCCTCTAGATACATGTGCTATCTTGTGCCTCTGGTTTACATGGAGACTGAGGAATCAAACCTGGGTCCTTAGGCTTCACAGGTAAGTGCCTTAACCAGTAAACCATCTCTCTAGCCCCCTACAGTCAGTTTTTTATTCCATGTAATGTACATTCAAGTATGTTCACCTTTCGTTGCAGGTGTCCATGGATCTCAATAGTGCCAGCACTGTAGTTCTTCAAGTCTTAACGCAGGCCACCAGCCAAGACACTGCTGTTCTAAAGCCAGCCGAGGAGCAGTTGAAACAGTGGGAGACGCAGCCAGGTTTCTATTCAGTGTTGCTGGTAAGTTGTCTTGAATAGTTCATTTTTATTAAAATGAGACCATAACTTTTTTTTTTTTTTTTTCGAAGTAGGGTTTCACTCTAGCCCAGGCTGACCTGGAACTCACCATGTAGTCTCAGGTGGTGATCCTCCCACCTCTGCCTCTCCAGTGCTGGGATTAAAGGTGTGTGCCACCACACCTGGCTAGAGACCATAATTTTTTAAATAGTTCCTTTAAAATGTAGGTTTATTGGTAGCATAGTGAAACGGATCCAAATATTTGACTACCTTTGCCTCTACCATTATCACATTAATTTAGGACATGGCTGATGAAGGGGGTTTGAAAAATATTTGTTGTTAGATCTTTTTAGTGGAATTTATAATTTCTAATAAAGGTAGTCACTTGGTTTGGCTGTGTTCTTTATGGATTAGTCAAGAACTTGTACTTCCACTGTCTGAAGCATTCATACTGTAAATAATTGGGAGGGTATCTGTAAGAAAAGTATAAGAGAAAAGCAAAAGAGAACACCCAATTTGATCTCTGCAGACAAGACTGTTTATTGAGAGCAAGGGGCCTCAGCTTTCCTGTGGGATGAAGGTTGAAGCACTGAGCCAGGCTAGGGTGTAAGTTTTTTTTGTTGTTGTTGTTTTTTTTTCGAGGTAGGATCTCACTCTGGCCCAGGCTGACCTGGAATTAACTATGTAGTCTCAGGGTGGCCTTGAACTCACAGAGATCCTCCTACCTCTGCCTCCCAAGTGCTGGGATTAAAGGCATGCGCCATCATGCCCAGTTTAGGTTGTAAGTTTATAAGGAGAATCCTAAGAAAAACAGACTGGACCAGGTGCAGCTGATAAGAAAATTGTAAGTGTTTGTTTGTGTTCTTGTTCAGAATAGGCTTCTTCAGTCAGGAATGTCTAAGGGAGGATACTCAGATGGTCTTTGGTCCTTCAAGACCATCTAGGCTAAGGGGAGTATGTCAGTCAGGGAAGGTGCCAAATTTCTTTATTGCCTGCAAGCTTTAGGGATAGCTATTAACTCTTTAGTTCCCTTAGTTTTCAGGGAAGACTATTAACCCTTCAGTATCTTCACAGTATTTTTGCTCAGAAGGCAGCCCAGCTTGATGATTTTTCAATTTTAGCATTTTAATGCTGATATCAGTATTGTAAGTAATACAACATTAATGTTGTCTTCATCTCTATCTTTTTTTGGTTTTTCGAGGTAGGGTCTTGCTCTCGCCCAGGCTGACCTGGAATTCACTATGTAGTCACCTTGAAACTCACGGTGATCCTCTACCTCTGCCTCTCAAGTGTTGGGGTTAAGAGGTTGTGCCACCACTCCCAGCCTGTCAGTGATTTATCTTGTTGGAGTTGTTCAGAATCAAGCTAGGAATACCATGCCTAGTGTTTTTCACTTTTTTTTTCAGTGCTCGGGATCAAACCAATAGTCTGGTGCATGCTAGACTAGCACAACTGAACTGCCAGCCCCCTGTATTCTGTATTTCACTTTAAAACATTGTTTTCTTTTATAAAAAGTGTTTCTGTCTGTTTATTTGAGAGAGAGAAAGAGTAAGGGTGTGTGTATGTGTGCTTTGGGCATGCCAGGGCCTCCTGCTGTTCCAGATGAACTCCAGACACATGCGCCACTTTGTGCATCTGGCTTTATGTGGGTACTAAGGAATAGAACTCAGAACTGCAGGCTTTGCAAGCAAGGCTTTACTGACCCAACTCTCCAGACTCTTTTTTTTTTTCTTCTCTGAGGTAGAGTCTCACTCTGGCCCAGGCTGATCTGGGATTAACTATGTAGTCTCAGGATGGCCTCGAACTCATGGCAGTCTTCTTACTTCTGCCTCCCAAGTGCTGGGATTAAAGGCGTGTGCCACCACGCCCAGTTGGACCCTCTTTTTAAAAATTTTTATTTTTTATTGATAACTTCTATACTTACAGACAATAAACCATATTTCCCTCCCCTCCACCTTTCCCCTTCACACCTCCAATCTCCATCATATGCTGTCCCACTCTCCATTAGTCTGTCTTTTAAATTGATATCATCATCTTTTTCTCCTATTATGAGCAGACCCTCCACCCCCTTTCTTTTTTCTTTCTTTTTTTTCTAGATAGCATTTCACTCTAGCCCAGGCTGACCTGGAATTCACTATGTAGTCTCAAGGTGGCCTTGAACTCATGGTGATCCTCCTACCTCTGCCTCCCTAGTGCTGGGATTAAATGTGCGTCACCATGCCTTTTTTTTTTTTTTTTTTTTTTTTTTTTTTTTTGAGGTAGGGGTCTTGGTCAAGCTGGCTTTGAACTCACAGCAATCCTCCTACCTCTGCCTCCCGAGCACTGGGATTAAAGGTGTGGGACACCACGCCTGGCTCACAAACCCTCTTTTTTGTCTTTCTAAGATAGGGCTTCATGTAGCCTTAACCTTGCTGTGTAGGTGCCTTCTTCTTCCTCCTTCCTACTGTTTTAAAGTATTAATTTCTTAATAACAACTGCTTTAGTTTTTCTGTTTTTATTTAGATTTTTTTGAGGTATTTATACATGTATTGCTAAGTTGATTTTTTTTTCTGGCATGCCCTACAGACTGACATTTTTATTTATTTATTTGTTTGTTTGTTTGTTTGTTTATTTTTAGAGAGAGACACAGAGAGAGATAGAGAGGGAGAAGGATACAGATAGAGAATGGGCGCGCTAGCAGTCTCTCAGCTGCTGTGAGCGAAATCCAGATGCGTGCGCCCCCTTGTGGTCAAGTGCGGCATTGCGTCCTTGCATCACTTTGCATCTGGCTAAATGTGGGACCTGGAGATTGGAACTGGGTTCTTAGGCTTAGCAGGCAGGCGCCTTAACCGCTAAGCCATCTCTCCAGCGCTGGCCTTTTTTTTAATGTGAGAGACTGAGAAAGAGAGAGAGAGAGGGAGAATGGGTGTGCCACAGTCTCCAGTCACTGCAATTGAACTACAGATGCATGCGCTCTCTTTTGTGCATGTGTGACCTTGCATGCTTGCATCACTGTGTGTCTGGCTTATGTGGGACCTGAAGAGTTGAACATGAGTCCTCAGGCTTCACAGGCTAGCACCTTAACTGCTAAGCCATCTCTCCATCCCTGAGTTGCTACATTTTTAGAAGTCATGTTTATCTGTGAGAAGTATACATGTGTTTGTATGTGTAGACTTTTGGGTAGGGGGTGAGATAATGTCTGTTATGCTGCCTGGCCTAGCTTCACTCTCAGGATGATCTTTCTGCCTTAGCCTCCATGGTGTTGGCATTACAGGCATGGACCACCATGCTCAGCTATTTATGTAAACCTTTGTGTAAAAGAATACATTCATGTTTTCACTGTCTGGTGAGTCATTCTAGAGTCCCGTAGACCTTCGCATGTACAGGATTACATTTCTGTTTTATATACAGACAGTTTTGACTTTTTTTTTTGAGGTAGGGTTTTGCTCTAACCCAGGCTGACCTGGAATTCACTGTGTAGTCTCAGGCTGACCTCGAACTCACAGCAACCCTCTTACCTCTGCCTTCTGAGTGCTGGGATTAAAGGTGTACAGCACCACGCGCGGCGTGTTTTGACTTTTTTTTTTTTTTTAAATATTTTTATTTATTTATTTATTTGACAGAGAGTGCAAGAGTGCGCATCAGGGCCTCCAGCCACTGCAAATGAACTCCAAACGCTTGTGCCCCCTTGTGCATCTGGCTAAAATGGGTCCTGGGGAATCGAACCTGGATTCTTTGACTTTGCAGGCAAACACCTTAATCACTAAGCTATCCCTCCATCCCTGTTTTGATTTAAAAAAAAATTAAAAAATATACTTTATTATTTATCTGAGAGATAGAGAGAGAAAGAATATGACACAGAGAGTGAGCATTGGTGTGCCTCTAACTTCTGCAAGCAAACTCCAAATGCTAGTGTGATTTTGTGCATCTGGCTTTATGTAGGTACTAGGGAATTGAACTCCTGTTGTTAGGCTTTACAGGCAAGCGCTGTAACTGCTGAGCCCTCTCTGCAGCCCCCAAAACTGTTGTGTGGTGTGTCTTTTTTGAGACAGGGCTTCATTTATCCCTAGTTCTCCTCAACCTTACAATGTAGCAGAGGATGACCTTGAACTTCTGATTGTCTTCTCGCTGCCTCTGAGTGTTGAGTGTTGAGATTACAGGCAAGCATCACCACACCTAGTTTTTGGGGACCTAACCCAGGGCTTTGTGTATGCACTCTGCCAACTGAGCTACATCATCAGCACGAACTTTGTTTTTGCCGTTGCAGAGGCAGAGTCTTTCTCTGTGTTGTAGTTTGGCCTGGAACTTACTTTGTAGCCCAAGTTGGCTTTAACTATTGATCTTCTTGCCCCAGCCTCATGGATATTGGGGGGGGGGGGATACTTTTCTAGAATCATTGTTGATGCAGGGCATGGTGAGACAGTAAGAATCAAGGATCTCAAGTTTGAGGTCAGCCTGGGCTATATATAGCAAGTGCAATGTTAGCCTAGGAACACACATACACAGAAGGGGGGGGGTGACGAGAGAGGAGTAAAGGAGAGAACTTACCTCATGTCAGAAAACAAAACTAAGAAAGAGAACACTTAAATTCTTAGTACTTGTAATATTTTTTCTCCTTTCTTTTTATTATTGTTTATTTATTTATTTGAGACAGAGAGAGGGAGAAAGAAAGAGGGATTGAGAATGGGTGCACCAGGGCCTCTAACCACTGCAAATGAACTCCAGATATATGTGCCACCATGTGCATCTGGCTTATGTGGGACCTGGAGAATCGAACTGGAGTCCTTAGGCTTTTCAGGCAAGTGCCTTAACCGCTAAGCCATCTCTCTAGCCCTATTTTATTTTATTATTTTTATTTATTTATATTTTTTTGGTTTTTAGAGGTAGGGTCTCACTCTAGCTCAGGCTGACCTGGAATTCACTGTGTAGTCTCAGGGTGGCCTCAAACTCATGGTGATCCTCCTACCTCTGCCTCCCGAGTGCTGGGATTAAAGGCATGCGCCACCACGCCCGGCTCTATTTTATTTTTTTGAGGTAGGATTTCAATCTAGCACAGGCTGACTTGGACTTCACTATGCAGTCTCAGGCTGGCCTTGAATTCATGGTGATCCTCCTATCTCTGCTCCCAAGGACTGGAATTAAAGGCATCTGCCCTCACACTCAGCCACTAATTTTTTTATTATGAAAGATTTCAGACAACCTAAAAACATTATGAATCATTACACACTGATCTGTGATCTGGCTTAAACTGTCATGAACATGCTACTGAATAGGCTTCCCCTCTTCCTGCCCTTCTTCCCTTCTCTCCTCCCTTCTCCTTTCTGTCCTTCTCCTCAGCCTCCTGAGGGCTGAGATTGCAGACAGGGATGCACTTCTGTGTGTATGTGACATGGAGTATGCATGTGTGTGCCCTGTGAGGAGAACGTTGAGCGGTCTCCTCTCATCACTCTTCTGTGTGTTTCCTTGAGATGGAGTCTCCCACAGAGCTACCTCTTTGGTCATAATAACTGTCTGTCCCCAGCGACTCTGGTATCCACTCGTCACAGGACTGGGATTACTGGCATGCATGGCCATGCTCAGCTGTTTATGTGGGTACTGAGTAATAGAACTCAGGTGAATCTGGCCCTTTCAGGCCCTCATGCTTGTGCAGTAAACACCCTCCAACTCCTGGAAAGCTTTCTTCATGTGGATTGTAGAGGTACGTATAACTAGATACGATATATGTAACGGTGAAATAGAAACAAAACCTGGGGCTTGGGATGTAGCGCGGTTGTGTAGTGCTTTCCTAGTTCTGCATAAACCAGTATTCAATAGTTGGAGGTAGGTAGTTAAGTTCAAGATCATCATCATTACATAATGAGTTCAAGGCCACCTGGGTTACAGTAGACTGCCCACAAAGCATTCGAGTCTTTCTATGCTTTATCGTTGGTTTCTTAACGATACTTTTTAAATGATTGTGTGTCCATTCTGTTGCTTTTTTATTCACAGAATATTTTCACGAACCACACTCTGGACATAAATGTAAGATGGCTTGCAGTTCTGTACTTCAAACATGGAATCGATCGCTACTGGAGACGTGGTGCACCTCAGTAAGTTCCGTCCGTCCCCCTTTTAAATCCTTTCCAAGTTCAAGAAGAATAAGCGTGTACCTGCTACGCAGATGAATGTGTCAATCTGTTTGCATGCATACTAAGATTGGGACTACAGAGGAGTTTGGTGTTTTCTCTGTGCATGTATGAGATGGAAATTTGCAAAGCTGCCAGGCATGGTGACGCACGCCTTTAACCCCAGCACTCGGGAGGCAAAGGTAGGAAGATCACCGTGAGTTCGAGGCCACCCTGAAACTACATAGTGAATTCCACGTCAGCCTGGGCTAGAGTGAAACCCTACTTCGAAAAACCAATTAAAACAAAAAAGAAATTTGCAAAGCATTTGCTACTTGAAGAGAATCCAAAAATGTGTAGTAGCTATTGAAGAAAAACAATGATGTCGTTTGACAGCCATATCATTGTTTTTCTCCAAGGGTTATCATGTTTGTGTGTGTATTTATTTTACTTTATTTACTTGCAAGCAGAGAGAGAGAGAAAATGAAGGGGGGTGGGCACTCCAGGGTCTCTTGACACTGCAAACAAATTCCAGATTCATGTGCTACTTTGCATCTGGCTTTACATAGGTAGTGGGACTCCAACCCAGGCTGTCAGGCCTTGCAAGGAAGTGCCTTTAACTGCTGAGCCATCTCTCCAGTGGGTAAAGTGCCCCCCCCTTTTTTTTTTACTAGTACTATGTAAAAAAATTTTTTTTTCAAGGTAAGGTCTCTCTCTAGCCTAGGCTGACCTGGACTTCACTATTAGTCTCAGGGTAGCCTTGAACTCACAGTGATCCTCCTACGCCTGCCTCCCAAGAGCTGGGATCAAGGCATGCGCCTGCATACCTGGAAAATTTTTTATTTTATATATATTATAACAGGTTATACTCATTTATCCCCGCCCTGGCTCCTGTTACCCTGGGCTCTTATCAGTGGGATTATGTTATTCACTGTAGGAGTATGTAGGCTGCGGTCAGTTCTAATGGGTCGAGTGGGTAGGGACCATGCCTCTGATTATTCCTACCACTGTATTCAGCCCCTGTCTTTCTTGCTTTTAGCTTGTGAGGATCATGCTGAGTGGTTGAACCCTTTTAAAGAATGAAATGTTTGACTCTTGAAAGAAACTTTTGAAGAGGAAATCCATGTTATTTCTGGACTAGGAGACTATTCATTTCTGTGCCCTTTGCATTCTTTCTGCGGGTGGGAATGGGTAGTGTACATTTACAATTTCATTATATTCATTGTAATTATTATGTGGGTGCTGTAGAGGGCTGATTTGTCTTTAGAGTTAATTTTATGTTGCATAATGGATAGAAAGGCAAGTAGACATGACCTTGGGATTTGTACTTGGTAGAAAATAATGAACTTTGCTGAGTAAGTAGCATAACCTTTGCTTTCCAGTAGATGGCACTAAAGCTCTGTAGGTTTTCATATTCACAAGCCACTTAAAATTTTATTTCTGAGCATTTCATTTATTTATTTTTATTTTTTATTTAAGAGAGAGAGAGAGGAACAGGCAGAGATAATGGGCATGCCAGGGCCTTTTCAGCCACTCCAGACACATGTGCCCCTTGTGCACATAGGCGACATTGTGCACTTGCATCACTTTTACGTCTGGCTATATGTGGGACCTGGAGATTTGAACAAGCATTCTTAGGCTTCGCAAGCAGGTGCCTTAACCGCTAAGCCATGTCTCTAGCCCTGAGCATTTTAAAGTACATACAGAATTTGCCTTTGAGAAATATAAGAAGGAACTCGAATTTTTTTTTATTAAAACATATTTTGTACATCATGTGTTGGTACCATCTTTTCCTTCCCTGAATCCATTCTGCAGGGGCACTCTTGAGTCGGGGTGAAGGTATTCCCCATGGGGTTGTGGGTTATGCCTTGTGGGAGCAGCAGTCAGTTATTAGGGGGAGGCAGTGCTTCTGGGCATGGCATCCCAACCTGTGACTCTTACAATTTTTCCGTCCCCCTTTTCTGCAAAATTCCCTGAACCTTGGTGGGTGAGTTTTACATCTACTTCAGTGAATTGCTCTCATGAACCTCTGGATCTCTGCTGTGGTAGGTGTTGAGTACCCTCAGCGTCTGTGTCCTTCTCCCTGGCACTGATAGTCAGGGTCTCTATGGAAGCAGCACTCTTGCTCGTCTCCCCGCTTCCTCTGTGGTTTCACCTGGGCCTTAACTGAGAGACGAGGGGTGATTTATCTCCTCGGGTCTCACTACCTTCTGAAAAAGAAAAACAGATTCTCCAGTGGAGAGTGAAGTCAGCACAGATTAAATTGGGTAAGTGTTAGGGAGATGTTGATGGATGTAGTCCCTCTTTTAGCCAAAGACTAGTGGGAGCTTGACATTGGGGAACATAATCTTTGTCTCCAAAGGATTCGGACCTGATTCCCAGTTCCAGATAGGGGTTCCTGTCCACTGAGTGGATCTCTTAGCCAATCAGAAAGCCATTGGGTTACCTACCATGGCTGTGTGTTACCATTGCAGTAGTGTGTACTTTTTTTTTTATTTTTTTTATTTTAGAGACCGAGAGAGAGAGAGAGAGAGAGAGAGAGAGAGAGAGAGAGGGAGAGAATGGGCGCGCCAGCGGCCTCTCAGGCGCTGTGAATAAACTCCAGATGCGTGTGCCCCCTTGTGGGCAAGCGCGGCATTGTGCCCTTGCATCACTTTGCATCTAGCTAAACCTGGGACCCGGAGATTGGAACTTGGGTTCTTAGGCTTGTCAGGCAGGCGCCTTAACCGCCAAGCCATCGCTCCAGCCCTGCAGTGGTGTGTACTTGTCAGGCTGCTTGTTTCTGAGTAGCTTAGACCCTGCTTGCTCACAGCATTGCTTTCCCTCAGTAGCTCATACAGCACTTTCCAGCAGTACACGGGCTGTCTGAGGATTGGCTGTCTTCTGGATTTGAGCCAGGTTTCTCTGTGGAATTAGAATTTTTTGCACGCATGTGTGTGATGTGTGTATGCATGTGGAGGCCAAAGGTTGGCTATTCATTGTCTTCCTCGGTTACTGGCTACCTTTTTCTCTGAGACAGGTTCTGTCATTGAACGGAAAGCTCACCGATTTGATTGCTAGCAAGTCCTAAGGTCCTTTTGTCTCCTCTTCCCCAGCTCTGGCATTATAGGCCCCTGCTTAGAATTTTTCGTGGGTACTGGGGATGTGAACTGAGGTCCTGTGATTGTATGATAAGCATTTAACCCACTGAGCTACCGCCCTAGCCTAGGAACTAGAATATTTTAAGCTGTATTTGGATACTAAAGTATGATGCTAACCCTTTTAATCTTATTTTAGAGTTATTTTTGATTTTTTTGGTGCATTGTTTTGCTAGGAAAAATGGTCTAGTGGCACTTGCTTTTCTGCTGCTCTGTCCAGTTAGTTTATGTTTTTTTTTTTTTTTTTGTTTGTTTGTTTTGTTTTTTGGAGGTAGGGTCTCACTCTAGCTTAGGTTGACCTGGAATTGACTATGCAGTCTCAGGGTGGCCTTGAACTCACGGTGATCCTCCTACCTCTGCCTTCTGAGTGCTGGGATTAAAGGCGTGCGCCACCACGCTTGACCCAGTTTACGTGTATTTTTAATTCATGTTTTACTGGTTGTATGAAATATGATCTTCGAGATACTGACATGAGCTTTATTTTTTATTGTTTATTTTTTTTAATTTTATTTATTTATTTGTTAAGCAGAGAGAGAGAGTTAGAGGAGACACAGAGAGAGAATGGGCATGCCAGGGCTTCTAGCCACTGCAAACGAACTCCAGATGCATGTGCCCCTTGTGCATCTGGCTTACATGGGTCCTGGGGAATTGAACCTGGGTCCTTTGGCTTTGCAGGCAAGTGCCTTAACTGCTAAGCCATCTTCTCCTGCCTGAGCTCTAGTTTTAAATAGCAAAAGAACTGAGTCAAATTAAAAAAACAAAGAAGGAAAAGGAACAAAAGAAAAAAAGAACTGGGGCCAGCACAGCAGCTTTCCACAGTTAGGTAGCCCTGGTCTAGGCGTGGTCTTTGTCTCAGCTCTGGTGAGGAAGTCCACATTGCTTGAGAGAGGACAGTGGTTCTCTAGACATGAGTGTTTCTGCTCCAGGGAGCAGCCTTAATCTCCCAGGTCATTGTCCTCATTCCTCACCTGGGTGTCTGTCCTTTGAGGTTCTGTGGTTCCCACCATGCAAGGGGACTGCGGGTTTAGGACAGTGAGCCTGTTCTTTTTCTTAGTTGTGAAAGAAGGACAAGCTAGCTAAGACAGAGTCTCACCCACCAACCTGCTGAGGTAAGCAGGTGATCCTAAAGTAAAGGAGGCAGACAGAAGGAATGCAGGCGGTTGGGCTTTGTTTAGTTAACCTGTGGGCTCAAGAGAGGAGTCCGTGCTTTTAAGGAAAAGCAGCTTCTAAATACTTGTCTGAAGGTGGTATAAAATGAAAACAGCAAGTTAAATATTAACAAACTGGCACACAGTGAGTACCAGAACCCTGGCTTGTTCTCGCTTTGCATAGTAGTAGTCATTACAGAAGTACGGAAACTGGTGAACCTGATTCCTTGGGAGAGAAGAAAACTTGAAATTCAAGCTCGAAGCAAAATTTTAGGAGAAAGCACTTCAGGGGTTTGATAATAGAAGGGAGCTGTTGAAGTTAGAAAGCACAACGAAGTTGTAAAAGGACCAGAGAAATATTTCTACTGGGAAATTTATACTGGGGGCCGGGTTTCAGGTAGGGTCTCACTCTATCCCAGGCTGACTTGGGATTCACTGTGTAATCTCAGGGTGACCTTGAACTCACAGTGATCCTCATGTGCCACTATGCCCAGTGTGTGTACCTTTTACATATATTAATTTGTAATATTTTTATCTTCTTTCCTTCAGGGTCTCTAATTTGCACATTAAAAGAAACAGGAGCTGGGCATAGTGGGGCACCTCTGTAGTACTGGTAGTTAGGAGGCTGAGGCTGGAGGATTACTGAAAGTTTGAGGCCAGCCTGGGCTACTGAGCAAAACACCTAGGGGCTGGAGACATCACTTAGTGGTTAAGGCGTTTGCCTTTAAAGCTAAGGGATCCTGGTTCAATTCTCCAGAACCCGTGTAAGACAGATACACAAGGGGATGCATGTATCTGGAGTTTGTTTGCAGTGGCTGGAGGCCCTGGTATGCCGGCTTTCTTTCTCTTAAATAAATAAATAAATAAAATATATTTTAAAAATAACAAATAGATTAATTTTGCTGATGTGTCAGATTTGGTACACATTCACGAGTCCTTTGTTAAATATAGAAATTGAAAATACCTTGTCCCATTTTGTTATTGACCTCTTCTTTATCTGAGAGAGAGAGAGGAAGAGAAGGAGGCAGATAGAAACAGAAAATTGGCATGCCAGGCCCTCTAGCCATTGCAAACGAACTCAAGATGCATGCTTTAACTTGTGTGTCTGGCCTGTGCATGGGGATATTGGCAAATCAAACCTGGGTCCTTTAGCTTTGCAGGAAAGCACTTTAACTGATAAGCCATCTCTCCAGCCCTTTTCACCTTTTTGTTTTTTTTTTTGAGGTAGGGTCTCACTCTAGCCAGGCTGACCTGGAATTCACTATGTAGTCTCAGGGTGGACTTGAACTCACAGTGATCCTCCTACCTCTGCCTCCTGAGTGCTGGGATTAAAGACGTGTGCCACCACGCCTGGCCCCGTTTCACTTTTTTAATGGTATCTTTGTGTGTGTGTGTGTGTGTGTGTGAGATGGGGGGGACCTAGACAGACAGATGGGGGGAGGGGCTTGTGTTTGGAGGTCAGAAGATAGCTTTTGAGACAGGCGATCTTGCTCCTGCTCACTGAAAATGAAAGTCAGACTTGCTGATCACAAGCCTTGTATTCTCCTGGCCCTACCTCCCATTGTCTTAGGAGCTTTGTAATCACAGATGCATGTACCACTTTGTATCTGGCTTTACATGGGTGCTGAGGAATTGAATCTGGGTTAAAAGGCTTTGCAGGCACCTTTTTTTAAAATTACTTAGCCAACTCCCCCGCCCTTAACTGGTGTCTTTTGATGACATCTTTGTTTTCTTCTTTTTTGAGATAGGGTCTTAAATAGCCTAGTCTGGTCTTGAACTTGCCATGTTGCTGAGGATGGCCTTGAATTCCTGATGCTCAGGCCTTTGCTTTCCAAGTGTTAGGATTTTAGATTTGTACCGCCATGCCTGGCTCCATTGTTGTTCTTCTTCCTCCTTATCTTCCTCTTCTTTCTTTTCTTTCTCTTCCTTTTATTTCTTTTCTTCCTCCCCCTCCTCCTTCCTTCCCCTCTTCCTATTCCTTTCCCCTCTCCTTCTTCGTCCCTCTTTTTGTTTCCCTTCCCCTCCTCCTCCCCCTTCAGGCCATATACATTAGGTATATATGAAACATACTTTTTTTTTTCATTTTAGACTTGGTTCTATGCAAGTATTCCAGAATCTGAAACATTTTGGATATGAGATTCTCAGCTTGAGTCCACATTTAGAGCATGAAGACTTCTTGTATTTATTACTTTAATTCATTTATACAAGTTCTGAAATAGTCTTTCATTTTCATTCAGCTATAATTATTTTTTGTGATGGAAAGTGAACCCAGGGCCTCATTAGTATTAACCGTGTGTTTTCCTACCGAGCCATACCACTGACCCTTGGTTAAGAATATTTTAAACCTGACATAGTGGCTCATGTATTCCCAACACTTGAGAAATGGAGCTGATGTCATGATGCCACCTGGAGCTATTTGTAGTGAGTTCCCCATTAGCTTGGGTAGAGTGAAACCCTGTCTCAAAAACAAAAAATTGAGTATTTTAAAATTTCTCCTGTGATTTCCATCTACTTATCTATAGAGACCAAAGAAGTGCATTTAGCACAGTGTAAACTGCAGAGCAGGCTTGGCAGTGACAGGACCCCAACACCAGCTGTGGTTTGTTTTTAGATTGATGGGTTAATTGGAAGGATTTTGTCTAAATTGCCTTTGTTTGGTATTCAATCTGCTACTCATACTTTGTTTTCTACTTTCTCTGTCTTCATTCCATGTTTACTCCTTTCTTGCCTTACTTTAGATTACTCAAGGAGTTTTTTGGTGTGGTGTGTGTGTGTGGTGTGTGTATGCACGTGTACATGCTCAATACGGTGCCTGTGGCTCCCTTGCCTGCAGCTGGAGAAGAACATCAGGTGCTGTCATTTTGCCCCTCCCACCATTGCCACTGCCATCGCCCTCCCACGTGGTGCTCCTTACCTTGGAGCCTCTTGACTGATGCCGGAGGAGCTTGGCAAAACCAGTAATTGTTGGGCTCTGCTCCTTGCAGGACTGCGTTGCAGGCATGTGTAACCACCCGGCTGGTTATGTGGGTTTTGGAGATTCACACTGTGGTGGTTTCAGGCCTTCATGCTTGCACAGAGAGCACACGCAATCACTGAGTCATCTCTCCTGCTCCAAGCATTCTTTTCTTTTTGCTGAGTTTTTGTCTCTAAAGCTTGTTTGGTATACCTTTAGTGTTCATGTAATTTTCCCATAGACTATAACATGTATCTTTTTTTTTTTTGGTTTTTCAAGGTAGGGTCTCACTCTGGTTCAGGCTAACCTGGAATTAACTATGTAGTCTCAGGGTGGCCTCGAACTCCTACCTCTGCCTCCTGAGTGCTGGGATTAAAGGCGTGCGCCACCACGCCCGGCTACTATAATGTGTATCTCTAGAATGCTTCACTTTGAACTCAGTCCTACCCTAGCCTTAGGAGAACTGTTGCAAGCTCTTCTTAGCGCCTCCTCTTCTTGGCCTCTGCTTTCAGATTGAGTTCTTGTGAGTAGATAAGGGGACATGCATTGGTTCACCACAGCCCGTTTCTTTCAGACCTATTTCTGAGTTCTAGGTTGTTTGGTATGGTCATGGTAGATTCATTCCTCAGGCTGCCACAGCTCTATAGACTGAATGCTTTAAGATAAAAATTTAAATATTTTTTAAATTTAATTTAATTTATTTTTGGAGAGAGACATAGAGAGGACAGAGAGAGAGGAGGAGACAGAGAATGGGCACGCCAGCAGTCTCTCAGCTGCTGTGAACGAAATCCAGATGTGTGCGCCCCCTTGTGGTCAAGTGCGGCATTGCGCCCTTGCGTCATTTTTGCATCTGGCTAAACGTGGGACCTGGAGATTGGAACCAACGTTCTTAGGCTTAGCAGGCAGGCGCCTTAACTGCTAAGCCATCTCTTCAGCCCAGATAACAAAAATTTATTCTCTTGCAGTTTAGGTGGCCAGAAGGCCAGGGTCTTCAATGGCTTCCTTTGACTAAGGAAGAATTCTTTGGTATTTTCTAGCTTCTGTCCACCATCCACCAATCCAGGGTGTTTCTTGGCTTATAGTTGTATCACTGTATCCTTGCTGTTTTTCCCATGACCCTTGTCAAGTCTTCTGTTTCTCTGGGTCCAAACTTCTCCCATATAAGAACACCAGGCCAAGTGTAGTGGTGCACATGCCTATAATCCCAGCACTTGGCAGGGGGAGGAAGATTGTAAATGTGGGGCCAGCCTGGGATGCATAGCGAGACCCTGTATCAAAATTAACAAATAAAATAAATTTACCATGAGTTCAAAGCCAGCCTGGGACTACAGACGAGTTTCAAGTCAGTCTAGGCTAGAGTGAAACCCTACATTGAAGAAACAACAAAACAAAACAAAAAGAAAGTAGGAAGAAAGGAAAAATAATACCAGTATTGGAATAGAATTCATTTTAATCCAAAATGACTGTCTTGGCTGTGATTAAATCTATAAGACTTATAAATATTTGCAAATAAAGTCATTCTCACAGGTACGTGGGGTCAGAATTTGAGCATTTTGTTTTGTGGGGATATAATTCAGCTTATAACAGATGTGCTCACTGATCAGCCAGTTTTACTGAAAAATGGCAGCTGCAGGTTCAGTGAGAGAGTTGATCTCAGGAAGAAGGTGGAAGTGATGGAGGAGAGCACAGCATTCTCCTGACCTCCACACACAAGTGTGTGAGCACGTGCCTGCACACACAGTGCACACACTGCAAACACCAAAACCACAGTTGGAGCATGTGGCTAAAGTTTATTGTTAATTTTTTTTTGAGGCAGGATTTTATTCTAGCCCAGGCTGACCTGGAATTCACTATATAGTCTATCAGGGTGGCCTCCAGCTCACAGAGGTCCTCCTACCTCTGCCTCCTGAGTGCTGGGATTAAAGGCGTGCGCCACCATGTCCGACTTCCTGCTAGTTTTTATCTGCACTATTAGGTGTTATTTGCTAGTGTAATAAGTTTATCTTTTTACAGTGCTCTGTCAGAGGAGGAAAAATCAACATTGCGTGCAGGGCTCATCACGAACTTCAATGAACCCATAAATCAGGTTAGTGGATGCTAATTATTCATTCTCTTTAATTTTTACCTTTCAAACAATGTTTGTTTCCTGGCATTAAAAGTAAAATAGTAGGTCGGGTGTGGTGGTACACGCCATTAATTCCAGCACTTGGTAGGCTGAGGTAGGAGGATTGCCGTGGGCTCGAGGCCACCCTGAGAGTACATAGTGAGTTCAAGGTTAGCCTGGTCTAGAGTGAGACCCTAACTCAAAAACCAAACAAAGTAACTGGGTATAGTTGTGAATGCCTGTAATTACAGCACTGAGTGAAGCTGAGCTGGGACAATTGCTGAGACTCCCTGATCAGTCACTGGGTCTAACCAAAAATCAGGGAGCTCCTGGTTCTGTGAGAGACTGACTCAGGGAAATAAGGTAAGGGCATATTAGAGGAGGGTGCCAGACTTCTTCCTGTTGCCATTGTATATGTGTGCATGGGGTATAGATTTGCACACGTGGACTTGTTACACATGCATACATACTGCATAGACTGCATACATGCATACAAGTCAGAGGTATGGATTTGGGAAATAATTAAGAAATATTATTTTAATAACTAGTATTTTGGTGTTCTTTTTATTTTTTATTATAGAATTTTTATTTATTTATTTATTTATTTATTTATTTATTTATTTATTTATGTAAAAATGAGTATGCCTTTAACCACTGCATATGACCGTAACTGCCAAGCTATCTCTCTAGTCCTCTTTATTTTTTACTTATTTTTCAGGATTTTTTTGTTTGTTTGATTTTTGTTTTTTGAGGTAGGGTCTCACTGGAGCTCAGGCTGGTATGGAATTCACTCTGTAGTCTCAGAGTGGCTTTGAACTCATCGTGATCCTCCTACCTGTACCTCCAGAGTGCTGGGATTAAAGGCGTGTGCCATCATGCCTGGCTTCCAGTTCTCTTTTTCATTCTTTTTTTTTTTTTTTTTTTTGAGGCAAGCCCAACAGACTGGCCTTTTTTTTTTTTTTTTTTTAAATGAAAGAGAGAATTGACGTGCCAGGGCCTCTACCTACTGCAATTGAACTCCAGATGTATGCGCCCCCTTTTGCACATGTGTGACATTGTGTATGTCTGTCACTGCATCTGGCTTACATGGGACCTGGAGAATCGAACATGGCCTCTGGGACCTGGAGAAGCCATCTCTCCAGCCCTTTTTAAATTCCTTTGAACTCAGGCTGACCTGGAGTCTTGGCCTCAAACTCATGGCGATCCTCCTACCTCTGCCCAGTGCTGGGATTCGTGTGCTTTGCCCCCTTTTTAAAATTCTTCTTCTTCTTTTTTTTTTTTTTTAAAATATATTTTGTTTTTCACTGCAGTCCAGGCTGGGCACCTGGGACTTCAGCCCTGCAAACAAAGTCCAGAATGTCTTGTTCTGGGGTGGGTCCTGGGGAATCAAACTGGGGTCCTTAGGCTTCACAGGCAAACGCCATCACCACTAAGCCATTTCCCCAGCCCTTTTAAAATTCTTTTTTTGTTTTTTTGAGGTTTTTCACTTTAGTCCAGGCTGACTTGGAATTCATTATGTAGTCTCAGGGTGGCCTTGAACCCATGGTGATTCTCCTACCCCTGCCTTTAATTCTTTTTTTTAAAAAAATATTTTATTTTATTTTATTTTTAATTATTTATTTGAGAGAGAGATACAGAAATAGGCATGGAGAGAGAGAGAGAGGGAGGGAATGAGAATGGGCGTGCCAGGGCCTCCAGCCACTGCAAACAAACTCCAGACACATGTGCCACATTGTGCATCTGGCTTACGTGGGTCCTGGGGAATCAAGCCTCGAACCAGAGTCTGTAGGCTTCACAGGCAAGCGCTTAACCTCTAAGCCATTTCTCCAGCCCTGCTTTTAATTCTTAATACAGTGTTTCTTATACTTTGTGGCTGTAGAACTTCTTTATATTGTCAAAATAGACTTTAAAACATAAAATTAAAAGTATTAGAAAAGTTAAGAAATTAACACTTAACATAAATATCTTTTTTGTTTGTGTGTTTTTTTGAGGTACCGTCTCACTCTAGCTCAGGCTGACCTGGAATTTACTTTGTGGTCTCAGGGTGGCCTGGAACTCATGGTGATCCTCCTAACACTGTCTCCGAGGTGCTGGGATTAGAGGCATGTGCCACAATCCCCGGCTATATTAACTCTTTTTGAAATGATCATTAGCTATTTCTCAAACAGTAAAAATTCAGTGAGAAAAATGATATTGTTTTACATTTTTGCATTCTCTTTAATGTCCAGTATTTAAAAGAAGTTAGATTTTCATATCTGCTTCATGTATTCTATTGTGATATATTATTATGGTGTTATATAAAGAAATCTTAGGTTTTATTTATTTATTTAATCCCAGCACTTGGGAGGTGTGTAGGAGGATCACCGTGAGTTCAAGGCCAGCCTGAGACTACAGAGAATTCCAGGGCATGGCAGCTTGGGCCTTCAGACCACTGAAAAAAACAAAAGTAAAACAAAACAAACAAAACAAACCAAAAATCTTGTTGCTTTCTGGCCTTTGTCTGGGTCCAGTATAGGCAGGAAGTTCATGAATTTGAGACCAGTCTTGGTTATATGCAAGCTTCACACTGACACAGGAAAAGACCGCCATAACTCTTGAAAGGTGCTAGAGTTCCATGTTCCCCAGAACCCTATTTAGAGTATTTTTTTTTTTTTTTTTTTTTTTTTGGTTTTTTGAGGTCAGGGTCTTCTAGTTCATGACCTGGAGTTTTTGTATTTTTGACCGATCCTTATTTCAAGTTCTGGGATTAAACAAAACAAAACACCACGCCTGGCCAGTATTTTTAATCATTTGGTTAAATGTACACTTAATGAAAAGATAATTCTTAAAGCATGAATGTGTTCTTATCTATTGCCTTAATTTCATGACTATTCCTGATTATTAAACTTTGTATTTTTAGACCACAACTCAGTGCCTTTGCAGTGTTCTTGAGAACCAATTCATGGTATTCCTTTTTTTGATTTTTTTTTTGGTTTGCAAAAGTTGCTAGATTGGATTGTCCTAGACAATGGCCTGAATTGATCCCCACTCCAGTCTGTCAAAGTCCCAAGATTCTGGGAGCACTACCCCTGCCTTCTATTTAATGTCATTTTTTAAAAAAAATATTTTATGATGTAAGTTTTATTTTATTTTTCAAAATTTGCGATTTTTGAAACATGAACATAGAGTTAAAGCCTTGTTGAAAGATTCAGTCTTTAAACTGCAATGATATGAATGGGAAAGTCACTCCAGTTTCAATGAGGATAACACCTAATTGGTTGTAAACAGATTGGTTTGAGACTGATGAAATAATTAATTGTGATAATAAATCCCTTACATGAAGCATTGGTAAAGGGAACAGAGAGGTAGGCAGAGAGTTGAAATTTAGGAAGTAGAATTACATGCTTAGATAATCAATGGACTGAAAAGACACATGTGCCTTTTCTTCATGTCATTGACAGAGACATGAATGGGGAAAGTTGTTGGCTCATGCATCCTTCATGTCAGTGAAATCATGGCAGAGTTCCTGGCAGTGGGCATGTAGGATGGAGACTTTTAAGAATTCAGACTAGAACCAGAGGTACAAAGTAAAAAAAGAAAAAAGAAAAATGTACATAGTTTGAAATATGATAGAGTTTAGTAGGCTACGATACTCTACAACATACATGTTCCCCAGCCCTGATTATTAAGGGATTTTAATTATCTTCTTACAGTTGTTTTGAAGTAGGATCTTTGTGGCTGGTGAGAACTATGTTTCTCAGGCTTGTCTGAAAATGTTCCTCCTACTTTCTCTGCCTCTTGAGTGCTAGGTATGATTAAAGGTATTCATCACTATACCTGGCTGTAAAACTATTCCTTTTCTTTCTCCTCCTCTAATCAGATATTTTTTTGTCTGTTTGTTTGTTTTTCAAAGTAGGGTCTTGCTCTAGCCCAGGCTGACTTAGAATTCACTATGTAGTTTCAGGCTGGCCTCGAACTCACAGTGATCCTCCTACCTCTGCCTTCCAAGTGCTGGGATTAAAGGTGTGTGCCACCATGCCCAGTCCAATTAGTTATTTTTATTGGGTGCTCATGCTTTCCCCTAACAAACAGACTTTCTCTTTAGAAGCTTGTAGTTTTAAGTCTTTTCTAGGACTCTTTTTTTTTTTTTTTTTTTTTTAGAAATTCCTTTTTTTAAAACTTTTACTTTTTATTATTATTTTTTTGGAGACAGAGAGAGAGAGAGAGAGGGGAAGACAGATGGGTATGCCAGCAGTCTCTCAGCTGCTGTGAACGAAATCCAGATGTATGTGCCCCCTTGTGGTCAAGTGAGGCTTTCCCCCATTGCATCACTTTGCATCTGGCTAAACGTGGGACCTGGAGATTGGAACCGCTGGAGATTGGAACCAGTGTTCTTAGGCTTAGGAGGCAGGCGCCTTAACCCCTGAGCCATCTCTCCAGCCCATAGGACTCATTTTTTTTTTTAAGGTTTATTTTTTGACAATTTTATACATGAATATAATGTTTTTTTTAAATTTTATTTTAATATTTGAGAGCAAGGGAGGGAAAAGAATGGTGTGTCAGGGCTTTCTGTCACCACAAACAAACTGTAGATGCATGTGCCACTATGTGCATCTGCCTTATCTGAGTACTTGGGAATCAAACCTAGGTCCTTTGGCTTTGAGGCAAGTGTCTTGACCGCTAAGCCATCCCTCCAGTCCCCAGAATGGAATTTTTTTTTTTTTTGGAGAGAGACAGAGAGAGAGGGAGAGGAAGACAGGTAGAGATGGGCGCGCCAGCAGTGTCTCAGCTGCTGCAAACGAAATCCAGATGTGCGCGCCCCCTTGTGGTCAAGTGCGGCATTGTGCCCTTGGGTCACTTTGCATCTGGCTAAACGGGGGACCTGGAGATTGGAACCAGTGTTCTTAGGCTTAGGAGGCAGGCGCCTTAACCGCTAAGCCATCTCTCCAGCCCAGAATGGAATTTTGATAGACTTCATCTTGTGCAGGTCAACATGGCAGCTGTGAGTTCATGAGTGTAATAGTTACGTAGAGTCCAGAAGACAGTGATCCACAGCTTTCCTCTTCATTTTCCTGCTCTTAACATTCGTTCTGCCCTGTCTTTGATGTTCCCTGAGCCTAGGAAGGGGTGGTTTTGCTGTCCAGTGTCTCATTTATGGCTGAATACACACATTACCTGTTGTCAGCACTTCTGCCAGCTATGCATCTCTGCATCATCTCTTTCTGCAAAAAGAGATTGAGATGGATAGCAGTATCAATCTCTGTATGAACAAATATTTCGAAGGCTGTTTGATGGCATGTCCATGTAGCCCAATGGTAGGTTTCTCCCTAGCACCTATGACTTCCCAAGTTTATAGTACCAGACATAATTGCCTTTTGTGGAGTCAGAAAGTGGTTAATTACCCCCTTAATAGCAGAATTGCTATTGTATCAGTGGGCATGTCTTGCCTGGCAGGTTGGTATTGTATCATATAGGGTCCACCACTGGGTAAGACTGCTTTTGGTCAGTTGTTTTGTCCCAGCTGTGAGAAAGTACCTGATACTGTCCATCTCCTATGTTGTATTCAGTTTTGGCAGTGCAGTTGTGTGTCTGTAGTCCCTTCTATTTAGTAGGCTGTCATAGGGAGGATCAGCTTGTTCCCAGGAGTTTGGCACTAGCCTGGTTAGCATAGCAACACCTTGTCTTAAAAAAAAAAATTAGAAAGTAGGCATTAATCTTCAGTTTGTCAATAATAGATGGAGAAGTTTCATTTTCTTTCTTCTTTGTTAAAAATATTTATTTACTCACAGTATAATTGAGGATGACCTTGAAGTCCTATCTTCCTGTCTCCACTTCCCAAGTGCTGGGATCTCCTCCTGCCAAGCTTTCCACTTAGTTTTTACTTTCATAAAACTTCAAGCCACAATCCCATTTCACTCTTTATTTTTAACCTCATGGATTTCAAAAGCCAGTGTTATGTTCGTGTGAGGATGCTGGTTAAAATAAAAGTCTTGTGTTTTTTCACATGAGAGAGAGAATGAGAGAATTGGCAAACCAGGGCCTCCAGCCACTGCAGTCATACTCCACATGTGTGCGCCACTTTGCATGTGTCACCTTGTGCATCTGGCTTATGTGGGATCTGGGTAATTGAACATGGGTTCCATAGGCAAGTGCCTTAACTTCTACGCCATCTCTCCAACCCAAAAACTTTTTTTTTTTTAAATTTGAGAGAGAGAGAGAATGGCCACACCAGTGGCTTCTCAGCTGCTGTGAACGAACTTCAGACGCATATCCCTCTTGTGTGCACATGTGACATTGCGTGCTTTTGTCACTTTTGTGTATGGCTAAACGTGGGACCTGAATATTCAAACACTTAAGCTTTGATCATCTCAGCCTCCCAAAACTCTTTTTTTTTTTTTTTTTTTTTAAATTTTTATTTTTGGTTTTTGGCTATGAGGTCTCACGTGGCAAACCACCTGGATATTCATGTAGTCTCAGGGTGGCCTCACTTCGGTGATCCTTTGCAGGCAGTGCTGGGATTAACCTAAGCCATCTCTCCAGCCTCCCAAAACTCTTTTTTAAAAAATTTATTTATTTATTTATTTGAGGGAGAATGGGCACACTAGGGCCTTCAGCTGCTGCAAACGAACTCCAGACACATGTGTCACCTCGTGCATCTGGCTTATGTGGGTACTGAGGAACTGAACTGAACCTGGGTCCTTTCTGTTTGCAGGCAAGCACCTTAACTGCTAAGCCTCTTTCTCTCTCTTTTTCAAGGTAGGGTCTGGCTCTAGCCCAGGCTGACCTGGAATTCACTATGTAGTCTTAGGGAGCCCTGGAACTCATAGTGATCCTCTGCCTCAAGAGTGTTGGGATCAAAGTCATGCACCACTACACCCGGCTCCTTTTCTGTTTAAATTGTGTGTATGTGTTTATATGTGTGAATGATGGTCAGGGGACAACTTGCAGATGTCTGTCGTGTGCCTTCTACCTCCTAGGAGGCGAGGTTGGTCTCATTCTTGCTGCTGTTCTTTGTTGTGCTCACTGCATACTTCCAGGCCTCTGGGAAATTCTGTCTCCGCCTTCCATCTCGCTCTCAGTGTGCTGGGATTACGGTTCAAAGCGGAGGTGTGTGCACGCATGAGTGCATGCGTTTGTTTGTTCTCCCAGCTTTTCATGTGGGTTCTGAGAATTGGACACAGTTGCTCATTTGAGTGGTGAGCACTTTCTCCAGTGAGTCATCTCCCAGTCCATAAGGTTACTTTTCAGTTGCTCATATATTTGCTTGATTCTTTCTATGTTTGATTTTTATCCTTCAAACCCTTCTACGTTTGAAACTCCAAGTCTGATATCTAGAAGATTCCGGATTACAATTAACCTTTGTTAAAGTGGACAGATTATTTTGGGTTTTTCAAGGTGTACTCTCCTCATGTGTAGCCTTGCTGTTGAGATATAATTTCTCTTTACTCTAGGCAGTCTCAGATCACTGCACTAGTTCTACCAGCTAGTCTACAGATTGCTCATTGTGGTTGCTACTCCGTAACAGTCAGATTGATCGGAGGTCTCAAACTGGCTTGTTTGCCAAACAAAGTGCTGGATTCCGTCCTCAGCACTGCAGAATGAGACAGACAAAACCCAGGAGTAAACAATAGAAGAGGAGCCATGTTCTTTGTTATTTGCTACATTTTAGAGTAGTAGATGGCAGAGCAGATTTTACAGAGATGAAAGTCCCTCCAGAAAAAGTGATTAGCAACTCTTATTTTGGAGTGGATTAGCTAAACCTGGAGACAGGGACTGTATACAGTAGGTACTAAGAAAGGGATCCCAGTAGGATTGAGGTCCAAGAGGTGTTTAGTAAACTCGGGAGCTGGGCACATAGCTCATAGCTATTGGTGCTTGCTATACAGGGCTTCAGAATAGTTTGAAATTCTAGTACCCATATAAAGCTAGATGAAAAGTTGCATATGTGGTCTCTGTGATCCCAGTGTGCTACAGCGATGGAAGGCAGTCAGGATAACTGTGAAGTTTGTGGAATGGTTAGTTTGATCTAACCAGTGACAACAACCAGAGAGACCTATCCCAAAATGAAGTAGAAGGATAGGACCAACACCCTGTGGTTGTCCTCACCCTCCACACACATCCCCCCCCATGCATGCACACACGTGTGTACACATATACCTCCAGAACAATCTTGCTAAAGCGACTGCAATTATTGTAGAAAATCTTACTTTTTATGTTTTGTTTATTGTGGTGCCAAGGTCATCTTAGAGTACTAAATTAGTTTCCTGCATAAAAGTATGGGCTTAGTTGAGCTAGTTGCTATGGTAAATAGGACAGGGTGCACTTAAAATTGCTCTCTACTGCTCAGTATGTTTTTTTCCCCCCTTTTTCCTGTATATTAGAATAGTTTTGGTTCATTTCAGGGGTGACAGGTTGCATCATCAGCAGTGAGCAAATTGTTTTCCAGTAACAAAATTGAACTTGATTTGTCACAAAAAGGAATTCATTTCTATAAGGTAGTGTTCCTTTTCATGTGAACCTGCAAATTCAAACTTGACAATTTTGTTAGTTAAGATAAAAAATCCAAGGATTAGAGCCGGACATGGTGGTGTATACCTTTAATCCCAGGACTTGGGAGGCAGAGGTAGGAGTATCGCTGTGAATTCGAGGCTACCCTGAGACTACAGTAGGAAATCCAGGTCAGCCTGAGCTAGAGTGAGACCCTAACCTTGAAAAAAAACAATCCATGAGTATAGAAGTTGGAGCTGAAGAGATGAGTTGGTTGGTGAAGTGGTTTCTGCAGAAACATGAAGAACTAATTTTGTATCCTCAGACCCCATGTGAAAGTAGGCTGTGGTGGTGTGCATGTGTAACCCTGCACTGGCTAGGCGGGACAGGAGAATCCATGTGGCTTGCTGGCTAGGTAGGTAGGTGGGTTCAGTGATGGGCCTGGACCCAAAAACAAGGTGAAGGGACAGAGGAAATAGCTCAGTAGGTAAAGTAAGTGCTTTGCAAGCAGAGGATGTGAGTTCGATCCCAGTACCCACATAAAAGGCCAGGTGCATGCCTCTAACCCAGCACTGGGGAAGCAGACAGCATATCTGGTGCTCACTGGCTAGCCACTGTATCTTAATTGGTGAGTCCAAGGCAGCTAGAAACGCTGTCTCAAGAAGAGGTGACTAACAAATATTTCATAGGCCAACACATGAGCTTGTCCTGTGGCTGTTATGTATATAAGCAACCCTCTACATGCATGTTCTCACCTATGAACACACATACACACAGGTCGCAATACGTGCACACCATAAAGATGGAAAGTGTGCACCCACACAAATATGAACATGCATGCATAAATGCATGCACACCACACACATGCAAAATAAGGCATAAGGAGGTTAACAACTAGCATGACTGCAACACTTCAGGGAGGAGAAGGGAGAAGATGCTAGAAATGCCAGGAAGGAATCCTAGTGAGACAAAATCATGTACAGGCCACATGCTGAAGCACACACAAAGTTGTCTCTGAAAGCAAGAAAATTCAAGATGCTAGTAGGGATTCTAAAGCCCTTTTAAGAATATTGACTAAATACTGTCATAATACTGATGTGTAATCCACAGGAGAAGTTTTGTGGTGGTGAGTGGGGTAGTCTAAACATGAAAAAGAAGAAAGCACCATGTTTGAAAAAACTATTTGTTTCTAGAAATAGGAGTGAACAATTATGAGAAGATCTGTTTTCCAGGGACAAATTTTTCTACTGAGGACTTTGGGCTCTTAAGCAAGATTTTCTTTGAGTTTAAGATTATTTGATTGTATATCCATGCAATCATATATCCACACAATACAATAATTTTATTAATCTAAATTAATCTATGTGGACATCATAAAAGTTTTAAGATAGCAGCTAGGTGTGATACATATGTGCCAGCAGCTCCAGCTACTTGGGAGGCTCACGTGACCCAAGAAAGACTGACTGCAACAGTGGCCTGACAACAACTTAGCTAATTTCCCCCCAAAACAACAACAACAAAAAAATGGTTTGAGAGGAAAATATTTATTATAACATAACTTAAATTACATGTTTACCTTTACTTATTTCTTTACTTATTTTGCTGTGCATGTGAATGAACTCAGGGCCTTGGGCATTCCAGGCAAGTGATCATATTACTCAACTCAATTCCAAGCTTCTGGCCTGTAAGAGAAATGACAAGTTGTTTTTTTTTTTTTTTTTTTTTTTTTTTAAGAAAACTTTAGGGGCTGGAGAGATGGCTTAGTAGTTAAGGCACTTGCCTGCAAAGCCTTAGGACCCAGGTTTGATTTCTCAGTACCCACATAAACCAGATGCCTATGGTGGTGCATGCACCTGGAGTTTGTAACATCTGTGGGCCCTGGTACACCCATTCTCTCTGTCTCTCTTCTCTCTTTTTCTCTCCACTTGCAATTAAATAAATAAAAATATATTTTTGTAGCGGATGCCTTTAATCCCAGCACTTGGGAGGCAGAGGTAGGAGGATCACTGTGAGTTCGAGGCTACCCTGAGACTACATGGTGAATTCCAATTCAGCCTGGGTTAGAGTGAGACCCTACCTTGAAAAACAAAAAAAAAAAAAAATTTTTTTTAAAAGTGAACAACACTCAAGGTTGTCCTCTGGCCTTAATATGCACGTATGTACACACACACACACACACACACACACACACACACACATGCACATATGTATTAAAGAATCAAGAGAGGCTGAGCGTGGTGCTGCGTGCCTTTAATCCTTACACTAGGGAAGTAGAGGTAGGATTATCATGAGTTCAAAGGCCACCCTGAAACTACATACTGAATTCCAGGTCAGCCTGAGCTAGAGTGAGACCCTAACTCAGAAAACCAAAACAAAAAAAAAGGAGCCAAACGAACCACCTAGAAGACATGGCTGGAGGTATAGGTCAGTGGTCACACTCCAGTAAGCACGCCTGAGGCACTGTGCTCAACCCCAGCAATGGGAGTAAAGTCCGAAATAGAAACTCTGCATTAAACAGAAGAGATTTATTCTTTTTGTATGGCTCACAAGGACTCTTGCCTGGGTCTTGGAAGAAGGCTCTGGTGTAAGAATGAAAATTCAAAAGCTTTATTTCCAGAATGCTTACTTTTTTTGTTTGGTTTTTCAAGGTATGGTCTCACTCTAGCTCAGGCTGACCTGGAATTCACTATATCGTCTCAGGCTGGCCTCAGACAATACCTCTGCCTCCTGAGTGCTGTGCAGGCTCAAATACATTTTTACAAATGGCTTCTTTATCTCAACAAAATGAGTCTAACGTTTTAAATCTTTAAATTTAGAAGAGTAGTATTCATTTCTTTTTTTTTTTTTTTTTTTTTTTTTTTAGCTTTTTGAAGTAGGGTCTCACTCTAGCCCAGGCTGACTTGGAATTCACTATGTACTCTCAGGGTGGCCTTGAAGTCACTGCGATCTTCTTACCTCTGACTCTCAAGTATTGGGATTAAAGGTGTGCACCACCATGCCTGGCTTTATTTCTTTTCTTTAACTCTCTTCACATGCTCTTGATTTGAAGAAAGTAGGTCAATTGTGTTATAGTTTTTCCTACCTTCTGAATTTATAGATTCAGGCAAAAGCATCTTTCAGTCTGAAGAGGTAAGTTACATGACTTTATACCTCTTTTGGCACTAATATTTTCTTATGGGAAAATTGTGAGGATATTGGATCTGAGGCCCAGAATCTTTAAGAATGTTTGAAAGGCTAAAAGAAATAGAACTCAATGTACTGGCTTGCTTTTGATACCTAAGGAGTTAAATTTGTACAATTAAAGTCACTGAGCGTCAGTGGGTGGCACTATATGTTCTGTTTTAGAAATAAAACATTCAAGTATGTAGGGTTTTCACAAACAGTTCTTAAAAAGTGTTCTGTAAAATAGCTTATTTGCCCATTGTCTCACTTTTTTTTCTTCTGCTTTTTTTTTTTTTTTTTTTTTTTTTGAGATAGAGTCACACTCTAGCTCAGGTTGACCTGGAATTCACTCTATAGTCTCAGGGTGGCCTTTAACTCCTACCTCTGCCTCCCCAGTGCTGGGATTAAAGGTGTGTGCCACCACGCCTGGCTTGCTACATTTTTTTAGATAAGAAAATGTAGGTAATATTTTCATTTCTCCTACTTTGATTACTCCCCATCTAAGTCTTATAGATGGACATCAGTTCGTGTTTTCTGGAACTGATGAAGGCTATACATAACATGTATGATAGTTGGCAGGGGCTGTTCTTTATTCCAGTGGCTTCCATTCTCTCTCCCTCTCCTCGGTAATCTGTCTCATTTGTTTTACAGCAGGACTGAAAGTTGTCAAAGAAAAATTTACCCCAACATTTGTTAAAGATGGAATGCAGACTTTCTTCAGAGGGTGCTCCTAGCATGGGGTTTTGTAGTTGGGAAGAGAGACTGGACTCAGTTCTGAATGAAGGAGTCAGGAGGTGTAAAGGGTATGAGGTGTGGGATGGGGTAGTGTCTGGGGAGTTACTAAGAGGAAACATTTAAAAAATATTTTATTTATTTATTTATTTATTTATTTATTTATTTATTTATTTATTTATGTATTTATTTGTTTGGGGAGAGAATGGGCATGCCAAGGCCTCCTGCCACTGCAAACAAACTCCAGACGCATGCATCCCCTTGTGCATCTGGTTTATGAGGGTCCTGGGGAATCGAATTGGGGTCCTTAGGCCTCACAGGCAAATGCCTTAACTGCTAAGCCATTTCCCCAGCCCAAGAGGAAACATTTTAAAGTGAGGGTACTAGGGTACTGGGGAATTGAACCTGGGTCCTTTGTCTTTGCTAGTAAACACCTTAACTGCTAAGCCATCTCTCTAGTCTGGTTTACTTCATTCTCATGAGATCCAGTTGCTTCCTCCCACCGTTTTTCTGATCCTAGGGATCAGAACTAAGGCTTCATGTGTGGTAGGCAAGTGCTCTTAAGAATGAACCATGACCCCAGCCCATTAATCAGCTTTAAACACAGGCACACATTAGAGACCTTTAAATACTCAAAAGTCATAGGTATACAACTGTCAGAACAGAGAGTTTGACTAATTTTAGTGCTCATTATAGTGTATTGATTTATCTGCCATAATTAATCATGATCCATAAATTACTGTTTTTAATTCTTAAGCTGCAACCCACTAGTGTGGGCCAACAAAAAATAGGAAATACCAGAGTGTAGTACTGATACCATCAGGCTATTTTGTGAAACAAACTGTGTATGTATGAGTGTATGTGTATAAGAGAGTATTTAAAGCAGCACTAGCCAATGTAAACTGTACTTTCTTTTTTGGGTGGTGGTTGTGATGGGGATCGAATCCAGGGCCTCATGCATACAAGGCAGGTTTTTTTTTTTTTTTTTTTTTTTTTTTTTTTTGGTTTTTCGGTTTTTCGAGGCAGGGTCTCACTCTGGCTCAGGCTGACCTGGAATTCACTATGTAGTCTCAGGGTGGCCTCGAACTCTCGGCGATCCTCCTACCTCTGCCTCCCGAGTGCTGGGATTAAAGGCGTGTGCCACCACGCCCGGCCTACTTTTTTTTTTGATGTAGGGTTTCACTGTAGTCCAGGCTGACCTGGAATTCACTATGTAGTCCCAGGGTGGCCTTGACCTCACAGTGATCCTCCTACCTCTCCTTTTCAAGTGCTGGGATTAAAGGCATGCGCCAGCATGTCCAGCTCTCAGTCTTTAAACTGTATCTATTACTATACATTGTGGCTAAAAATAATTGAAGTATTGTCATAAATACTTATTGACTATTCAAATCTCACTGAAGATGTGTGTTTAAGAACAGAATGTATTGCTTTGTAGTTCTAATTCATTACCAAAATGTATAATATGTTAACCAATTTGATACTGTTTCTTTCAGTTAGCCTCTGGGATTTATAGTTTTGCCTGCTCTCTCTGGAACCACCATACAGATACATTCCTGCAACAAGTTTCTTCTGGCAATGAAGCTGCAGTTCTCAGTTCACTAGAACGAACACTACTCTCACTAAAAGGTACTGTTACACGTGGTATGTTCATGTTTGAAATGACATGCCTCACGACACATGTGTATGCTTATGTTTGAAATGACGTACCTCAGAACAAATGTGGTATGCTCATGTTTGAAATGGCATGTCTCACAACACACATGGTATCCCAAGAGGATTGGCTGACTCTTGTCTTCCAGCCCTCTTTTTGCTAAAATACTTCCTGTTTGTGCAGCAGGCTTGCTGGGGGTTTAGGAGCTGTGGAGTCGTAGTACATTGACGATATGTCTTCCTGTACTCCACTTGTAAGCATTCCTGCAGCATCATTTCAATTCACCTTGTCTAAGCCTAGTTACTCACCTGGATGAGTATAGTCTGGCTCTTTTCTTTCTAGGGCACCCGTATTTGTCTCATTCTCTTTTGTTTCCAGCCCCTCTACTCTAACCATTCCTGCTGAGACTCTTGGGTTTTTTTTTTTTTAGTTAGCTTTATCTTGGGCAAATTGTTTTTCTTTTCTGTCACCCATTTTGCTTTCTTCTCAGTTTTATTTGTACGATCTTTTATCACGCTTTCCCCTTTCTTGGAATCTTACCATATACTACCCTTTTGCATCACTTGTATGAATTATGTAGGCAATGTATGCATAAACCCCCATGTGTGAGCACATGTTGGTGAGATGTATGAGTGATTTAAAAAGATGCTGACAGTTGACTCTCCTCATGGTTATAAAAGACAAAAATGTCATTGTCTTTAAGGAAGAAGGTCAGAGGCCTTGGGGGGAGGTGGTTTTTGAGAAAGAATTAGAACTCGACTGATTGAGAAGGGGAGGGGATATGATGGAGAGTGGAAGTACGAAGGGGAAAGTGGGGGGGCATTATCATGCTTTATTGTCTATAGTTATGGAAGTTGTCAATAATAATAAAATTGATTGAAGATTGTATATACTGAATTGTGTCCTTATCACCATATTCAAAGAACTTTTAGGACACATAGACATTAATTAACCAGGCAATGAATAGAAAGAAAGGATCCTACTAGGAAATATGGACTGAAGTCCTATTACTTGATTGGAGAATTTTCTTGCCTTATTTATTTCAAAACCTAACTTCTGGCAAAAAGAACATAGTTCTGTAAGAAGCCTGATACCTCTCTACCTCGTGGTCTTAAGTACACATATGGTTTGTGGTTTTTTCTTTTTTCTTTTTTTTTGTTTTTTTCAAGGTAGGGTCTCACTCTGGCCCAGGCTGACCTGGAATTCACTCTGTAGTCTCGTGGTGGCCTTGAACTCATGGTGATCCTCCTACCTTCGCCTCCCCAGTGCTGGCATGAAAGGTGTGCACCACCACGCCCAGCTGGTTTGTACTTTTAAATTATTTTTTTCAAGCAAAGAGAGAGAATGGAGGTGTCAGGAATTCTGTCCTTTGCCAGGAACTCCAGATGCATGTGCCACCTTGTGTATCTGGCTTTACGTGGGTACTGGGGAATTGAACTTGATCATTAGGTTTTGCAGGCAAGAACTTTAACTACTGAGACATCTCTCCAGTTCCACATTTGTTTTTTGAATATATACTGCCCTGGAAAATATTATTTCTGCAAATTTCTTTCCTAAGCCGGGCATGGTGGCATATACCTTTAATCCAGCACTTGGGAGGCAGAGGTAGGAGGAGCACCCTGAGTTCCAGGTCATCCTGGGCTAGAGAAAGAGCTTATCCTGAGAAATCACACACAAAAAATTAAAATTCCTTTCCTAAACTGGATATATACTTATAAGTAGAAAATTTTGTTACATGTTATCTTTATCTGAATTTACACTTATGCCTCCCAAGTGCTCGGATTAAGGCGTGTGCCACCACGCCTGGTTCTTATTCCAGATTTGGAAATAGAATTTAATATTTACATCTCTTTACTAGATACTATGTTTCCATATGACTTTTAGTCATATGTTAGAATCTTTAAGAAAGGTAATTTCATGTTCAGTTATTGCAAGTAAGGAATACTAACAGTTATATAAATATTGTAAGTGTTGCAGTATAGCTGCATCTGCGAACAAGCACTGCTTTTGTCCTTCCCCGGCAAGGCTTTTGTTCTTCTCTTTCCTACTATTTGTCTAATTAGATGACTAAGGTTATCTGTCTTTATCTATTAAATGAGACCATCTAAGATAGATTCACCTGGAAGCTTGACTAGGTGTTGTAATTCAGTTTCCTTATTATAAAATGTGGAGAAATATGGAGCAATAAGACTCACGTCAAATTTCCATTTACTTTTTAGTGCTGCGTAAGTTAACCGTTAATGGATTTGTGGACCCTCATAAGAATATGGAGGTGATGGTAAGTAATAGAAGTAATATATTCTTTCTGACTTGAGTTAATTTTTCAGAATATCTTAAAGCATTTTCTGTGTGACAGTTATTTAAAATAGTTCTTATTAAGTGATCATCTAGTTTTTTTTTTTTTTCTCGAGGTAGGGTCTCGCTCTAGCCCAGGCTGACCTGGATCTCATACTGTAGTCTCAGGGTGGCCTTGAACTCACAGTGATCCTACTACCTCTGCCTCCCAAATGCTGGGATTAAAGGCTTGCTCCACCACACCCAGTTTTTGATTGGCTACTTTTACGCAGTGAAAATTAATTGATTTCAGTTAGGTTCCTAGAAGTTGTAATAGTGGTTTTCAGTGGATTGTGTCAGGTTTTTATATTTTTATTTTATTTTTTCGTTCTTTGGGGCTGACCTGGAATTCACTACGTATTTTTCAGGGTGGCCTTGAACTTATGGTGATCTTCCTACCTCTGCCTCCTGAGTGATGTTCTCTTGAGTCTTATCTTTTTGCTCAGACGTTATATCTGCCTCAGTGAAATGTTTAAGGTACATTGGCCAGTTGGAGGTAGGATGACATTTTAGTAAATTATGAGTTATATAAAATTAGTAAAAAAATAGCAGAACTTAGAGGAAGTAAAGAAGCATACAATATTGGTGTGGTTTTGGATCAGGAGACCTGTCCTTGGAATTGATATCTGAGACCGTTCATATAGTGTGCTTTGAGGTGTGACTGAGGCTGTCCCTTCATGTTGGGTAATATCTGAGGTTGTTTGTGCAGGTAGTGTATTTTGGGTCACATCTGAGGCTGTCCGTTCATGTAGTGTGGTTCATGTAGTGTGGTTCATGTAGTGTGGTTCTTGTAGTGTGGTTCATGTGTGGTTCATGTAGTGTGGTTCATGTGTGGTTCATGTAGTGTGGTTCATGTGTGGTTCATGTAGTGTGGTTCATGTGTGGTTCATGTAGTGTGGTTCATGTGTGGTTCATGTAGTGTGGTTCATGTAGTGTGGTTCATGTGTGGTTCATGTAGTGTGGTTCATGTGTGGTTCATGTAGTGTGGTTCATGTGTGGTTCATGTAGTGTGGTTCATGTAGTGTGGTTCATGTAGTGTGGTTCATGTGTGGTTCATGTAGTGTGGTTTGGGTCATATCCGAGGCTGTCTGTTCAGGTAGTGTGGTTTTGGGTTCTTACTTCCCTTTGGATGATGTGGACATGAGGTGATGGCATCTACGTCATTGGGTATTGTGAGGACTAAGGAGAATGATAGCTTTGTAGTGAGCTTGGCAAATAGCTATGCTCTGGGTTACAATTATTCTGTTATTGTTTTTTTGAGGTAGGGTCTCACTAGCTCCCTGGCATCTGTACATTTCTGATTCTTTTGATGAGCTCACTAAAATGTAACTCTTGGGGAGGGTTGTTTCCTAAGGCAGAGTTGTTGCTGGCGTCTGTCATGGCAGTTACTGAGGGTGCTAAGGCAGGCATCTGGAAGTTTGAGTCCAGGCTGAGTACCCTCGCCAGGGTTTCCCCGGTCTCAACGAGGACTAGAATAGCTTAGCAGTGTATGTAGCACCTTAGTACAAAGTGTGACGTCTTGGTTTGGTCCCCTAATTTTTTGGTCTTCATTTGATTTTAGCTTGTTTTTCTTTAACTAGTACTTGGTTCAGATTTGTTTCTGTGCTATATAGTCCAGGATGGCTTCGAACTCCTACCTCAGCCTCTGGAGTACTATGATTGCAGCCATACAGGACCACATTTAGCTCTTTTGGCTATTTTTAAATTTATACAATAGGTAGATATTCTGGTTTCTTTGAGTAATGCCTAAAATAGTGTTTATAACAGAATAAATTGAGATACTTTAAAATGTATTCTTTTTTAGGGGTTTTTACATGGAATATTTGAACGTCTAAAACAGTTTCTGGAATGCAGTAAGTACTTCCATTGGAGCTTTTACTTTGGAATTGTTACTTATTATATATTATTATAATATATACTATACCTACAGTTGTTGTTACAATATATACACTAATTTTGATTCACATCCTGGATCCTGTGCTAGTATCATGTAGTTAGTTTTCTAGAAGTATTTAGTTTTCTAGATGGTATTCATCATAGGGTAGCAGAAGGAAGAGTAGGAGGTAGTTGATTGAGAAAACATGGGCAGTATGTTTAGAGAGAAAAGGAGTTGGTGGAACTTACTCTGAATGTACAACATTAGAAGAGTTACCAGAACAAATATGTCATAAAGTAAAGGGAAATAATAATAAGCATGTTAATCTTTGAGTGCCTTTGAGTTATTTGAAAAAATACAATTATAGCTGGTTTAGTCTTTGAACCAGGATTTATGATTTGTTATTAAAATGGTATATTAAGATGTACTTAGTTCATATTTTAGGATTAATTTTGTGTGATGTGTATTTGATATTTACTTTGTGTCTTATTAATTAATGGGTCATAATTCATAATGAAAATATTAAAAAATAGAGCTTACTTTTATAAAGTTTTTGGTGTTTTGTTTGTGAATTTGTAGAATATTAAAAAATTGAAATTATTTTTACCAGGTAGAAGTATAGGTACAGACAATGTATGTAGAGATAGACTGGAAAAGACCATCATTCTTTTTACTAAAGTGGTAAGTTTTCTTTTTAAGTTTGATTTCTCAAATATAATATATACTCGAGTTTAGAAATGAAAATATTTTTGTAATGCTAGTTTTTACATTCGTGTAAGGAAACTTAGGTTCTCGCTCTTTATAGGAAAGCTGAAAAATTACCAGATGCACAGAGGCACATACATCTGGAGTTGGTTTGCAGTGGCAGGAGACTCTGGCATGTCCATTCTCTCTCTGTCTCTCTCTGTATCCTTCTGTCTTTCAAATAAATAAACAATAAAATAAGAGCATTCTATAGATAGTATATTTATTTATTTATTTTTGGTTTTTTTGACGTAGGGTCTCCCTCTAGCTCAAGCTGACCTGGAATTTACTCTGTAGTCTCAGAGTGGCCTTGAACTCACAGCAGTCCTCCTACCTCTGCCTCCTGAGTGCTAGGATTAAAGGCGTGCGCCACCACACCCAGCTTGATAGTATGTTTATTGAAACACATTAGTGATATCAGTCTGCTGGATTTCCCTGTTCTTTCAGTTCTGTGATTCCTTCCCCCTTTTAGTTACTAATCTATTAATTTTAATTATTTAATTAATTTGTTGTTTATTTTTTGGTTTTTTCAAGGTACGGTCTCCCACTAGTCCAGGCTGACCTGGAATTCATTATGTAGCCTCAAGGTGACCTCAACTCACAGTGGTCTCTTACCTCTACCTCCTGAGTGCTGGCATTAAAGACATGTGTGACCACGCCTGGCTAATTTTTATTTTTAAAATATTTATTTATTCGAGAGACAAGCAGAAAGAGAAAGAGGGAAGGAGAGAGTGAGAAAGAGAGAATTAGCATGCCACTGCAAAGGAACTCCAGATGCATTTCCCACTTTGTGCATTTGGCTTTATGTGTGTACTGGGGAATAGAACCCAGATTGTCAGGCTTTGCAAGAAAGCTCCTTTAACCACTGAGCCATCTCTCTTTTCCCCTTTAAAACTATTTGGTAGCCATAAATTCAGCTATGGCATTTATATTGAAAAGCTCCAAGATTTTATAAAAACTTTAAAAATTTAAGACTTCCTACGTAGGCAAGTATAATTGAGTGACTGAGTGTCCTCATGAGGTCGGTCACCATTCAGCTTTCCGTGTGTGGCTGTGGTCAGCCCTGTTTGTTTTCATGCTTCCTTCCTCTGCTCCCCTTGCTGATTAGCTTAAAGACAACCCTAAACATCACGTAGTTTCTGTAAATATTTGAGAACACATTTTAAGGGTAAGATTTAAAAAAAAGCTTAATATTGGATAATTATGTTTAACATGGAGATGAAATAATTTAAATTTAAATTTAAAGTCAGTTTTCAGAATTGTATTATTGCCAAGGTTTGGCATTCCCTAGGTAGCTGAAGGTGACCTTGAATCCATGATTCTACTGCCTCTGTCTTGCAAGTGCTGGTATTGCAAGTGTGTGCCACCATTTCTGGTGTTTTTCTTTTTGTTTTCTTACTCTTTGTTAAAGTATCAAGCAATTTTTTGGTATTTCTTGTATCCCTGTATTAATTAACATGCTCTTTTGTTTCTGCACTTCTCCATTCTTATGTTTTTTTTTTTTAAATATACTTATAGTTAGATGTGGAGGCTTGGTCACACTCACGATGTTTCCTGTGGGATAGTCCAGAGAAGACAAGGCTACTTCCTGGGTGGTGCTCTGTATCTTCTCCTACATCGTGTCAGGCACACAGCGTCTGGCAGTGGCTTGTCTTGGACCGAAGTTCCTGAGTCTACTCTTGTCTCAGCCCTCGAGGCTTGCTTAGGAGTTACAGCTGATGACATTCTAATTATATTAATTCTTTTGCACTTAATAGAATTCTATAAAGAAGAAATCTTCCTTTGTGACTATGGAATGCATCAAAACACAGTTCATTGAGGAAAAACACTATTATTTTCTAATTACTTCCCTTTATTACTTTTAGAAAACATTATTTTACATACTTAATGTTTATTGTATCATTTAGTCATTGTTGTCAAGTTAGGCATAAAGTTAGTGTTTTGGAAATGATAGAAATTGCTTTTTATGTGGTATAATAAGAAAAATCTATATGATATGATAAAATGACAAGAAGGGTTCTAGTACATGTGAAACTGCTTATGCAGAGAGTTCTCACCATGGTTTGAAACTTTTTATCAGTACTCTTTTATTTGTAGCATAATTGAATTTGTAGATTATAGTATTTTTGATTTTTTTCTTTATAGCTCTTGGACTTCTTGGATCAGCACCCCTTTTCATTTACTCCTCTAATTCAGAGATCACTGGAATTTTCTGTAAGCTATGTTTTTACTGAAGTTGGTGACGGCGTTACATTTGAGCGATTCATTGTCCAGTGCATGAATCTTATTAAGATGATTGTCAAAAATTATGCATATAAGCCATCCAAAAATTTTGAAGGTAATATAGTCTACTGACAGTATTCATTTTCTTTTGTAATTTCTTTATTTTAATCTGTGTAGTAATTACTGTTACTATTCTCATGAAATTCAGACTCAAAAATTAACGTGGCTGGGATAGCAAATAAAAGAATTATAGATACATGTACATACTAGTTTTTCAGAAACAGTGTAGCATTTAGTGAGTTGTCTTTTTTAGTGTGCTAGATCACTTTTTTTAAAAAAAATTTTAATTATTTGAGAGAGACAGACACAGAAATAGGCAGGTAAAGAGAGAGAGAGGGAGGGAGAGAATGGGCAAACCAGGGCCTTCAGCCACTGTAAACGAACTCCAGATGCATGAGCCCCCTTGTGCATCTGGCTTACGTGGGTACTGGGGAAACGAACCTGGGTCCTTTGGCTTTGCAGACAAGCGCCTTAACCACTAAGCCATCTCTCCAGCCCTAGATCACTTTAAGCTTAGAGAACTTAAGAAGTATATTCGACAAGCACCACTGCAGCAAATGCTGTACTTCATAGTCATGTGAAGAACCATGTTCTCTTTGACGTCTATAAAGTAGGGTTGTTTGTAGACATGTTTAAGTTGCTAATGCCACTTGGAATGCATATCATGCATAAGTGTCAGGATTTATGGAGAAGTCTCATAGGTGAGAGGGTAGGAAAGGGGAGAAAAAACAAGATAGGGAAGGGACTGGTGTATTTAAGTATGTTATGATAACATGGTGTGGTCAAGTATAAGTTGAAGTGTAAGAAGGAGCTGGACTGATACGGGTTTATTACAGGTAATTGAAGGCATGTCTTTAAAAGTTCATAATAAACTTGAAAAGGTTTATACCCAAGTATATCTTTTCTCTTGAAAGTATATTTTCTATTTTGCTTACGTAATCCAACTTCAGTAGGATGTTCGGCTGTACCATTAACTGGGAATTTTTCTTCTTCTAGATAGCAGTCCTGAAACACTTGAAGCCCATAAGATTAAGATGGCGTTCTTCACATATCCCACGTTGACAGAGATCTGTAGGAGATTAGTCTCTCATTATTTTTTATTAACGGAGGAAGAATTGACAATGTGGGAAGAAGATCCAGAAGGCTTTAGTAAGAATTAACTTTCTAGTTTTAGCACACAGATAGCTATTTGGGTGATGGTTACACCAACACCACATTTTAACCCAGCACATTTGACCTGAGAATCTTGGTAATTTGAAAATGAACTTACCCTTTCAAACAAACTGAGGAGAAAGAAATGAATGACTACTTCAAATGTGTTGCAAGTTTTTGTCTAGAAAGAGCGAGACATTTTTAATTTTTATATTTTATTTAAACTAAAAACATAATTTGCTGGGATTAAAGGCGTGCACCACCATGCCCGGTTTACTACTACTTCTACTGCCACCGCCACCACCACCACCTCCTCCTCCTCCTCCTCCTTTTGGGTTTTTCTAAAACATTTAAAAAATATTTTATTTATTTATTTGAGAGAGAGAGAGAGAGAGAGAATGGGCATGCCAAGGCCTCCAGCCATTGTAAATGAGCTCCAGATGCATGTACCTCCCTGTGCATCTGGCTTATGCGGGTTCTGGAGAGTTGAACCAGGATCCTTTGGCTTTGCAGGCAAGCTCCTTAACTGCTAAGCCATCTCTCCAGCACCCTTTTTTTTTTTTTTTGGTTTTTCAAGGTAGGGGCTCACTAGCCCAGGCTGACCTGGAATTCACTATGTAGTCTCAGGGTGGCCTTGAACTCACGGTGATCCTCCTACCTCTGCCTCTCAAGTGCTGGAATTAAAGGTATGCACCACTCCTCCTGGCTTTCAATTTACTTTATTAATGCAATATAAATAAGGAATATGGAGCACTGAATCCTTATTTTTCAAAGTCCTAATATATTTTATTATAAACATAAATAAACAGGACAGTTATAGAAGGTATGACTCATTTTAACTTTGGAAACAATACTGTATTGAAATAATTTACTGTACTAAAATGATTCTCAGTTGTAATACTGTATCATGTGGAAATGTATGTACTCTGGAAATAGCAGGTATTTTGAACTTTCCTTTTTTAACTTTTTTTTTTTTTTTTTTGGAGAGAGAGAGAGAAAGACAGAGAAAGATAGAGATGGATGCATCAGCAAACTCTCAGCTGCTGCGAATGAAATCCAGATGCGTGTGCCCCCTTGTGGGCAAGTGCGGCATTGCACCCTTGCATCACTGCATCTGGCTAAACACCTGGAGATTGGAACCAGCGTTCTTAGGCTTAGGAGGCAGGTGCCTTAACCGCGAAGCCATCTCTCCAGCCCTCTTTTTTAACTTTTTAATGACAACTTCCATAATTATAGACAATAAATAAACAGTGATAATTCCCTCCCCTCCCCCACTTTTCTCTTCACAAATGAACTCTCCATCATATCCCTTCTCCCTATCAATTAGATTCTCAGTTTTATGCCATCATCTTTTCCTCCTATCATGAAAGTCCTCTGTAGGTAGTTACAGGCATTGTGAGGTCATGGATATCCAGGCCGTTTTGTGTCTGGAAGACTGCATTGTAACCTACCCTTCTTTTGACTCTTACATTCTTTTGGCCCTCTCTTTCCGCAATGGTCTCTGAGCCTTGGAGGGTGTGATAGAGATGCTTCAGTGTTGAACACTACTGTTACTTCTTCTTAGCAGTGTGGTGCCTTTTGAGTCATCCCATAGGTCACCACCATCTGAAAAGAGACGCTTCTCTAACCCCAAAGTGAGAGTAGCATTAATATATGGGTATGAACATTGAGAAGTACTTACTGGGCAGTTTGGTGAGCATAATATATGTATTTAGCCAGACACCAGCACGTGTTAACACCTCTACAGCTCATGACTTCCCCATCTTAGTTTATCAGTATCAGGCATGTATTCCTTCCCATGGAGTGGGCCTCCAGTCCAATTAGTGCAGTTTGTTTCCCCCATAACAGACATGCCACTATTGCGCCTGTTAGATCATTTGGCCTAGCTGGCCAAACGTAAGGCTTGCATTGTCCACTGTTTATCTCCATTGATGACTTCCCTCTCCCAGTTAGGGCTGTATGCAGCATAGGTGTTTTCAGCTCCCTCCAGCTTTATTTCTCAGTGATCTTGCAACCCAGGCATGTGGAATCTTCAGCAATGGAGCTTTCTTTCCTAAACTTTCCATAATAGGAACAATTGCTAAGGATTTAATACTGCTTGATAGATGATTATAAGGTACACCAATGTATTCTGTAGCTATAGTGAAGAAATCTGTGTTCTCCAGAACCACTGACAGAAATATTAGAGTGATGTTATTCAGATCTTTGTATCCTGAAACGAGGTTTTGGAAGAGTGGTTCTTATATTACTACAGCTCACTTCTGGTCATATTTTTGATTGCAGCAGTGGAAGAAACAGGAGGTGATTCTTGGAAATACAGCTTGCGGGTAAGTATAAATTTAAAGAAAGGTTAGGGGAAAATTACACTCCAGCTTAGTGAAGATTCTAAACTTGATGTTGGACAGATAGGAATCTATGTAATTACAAAAACAATACTCCTATATTTCAGAGATTAAATTATGAATTTTAATCTGATTTTTTTCTTTTTTAATTTGGGAGTTTGTAAACATTTTCATTAGTTGTTAATTAACTTGTTTTAGAAATAATTGTCCTATAAATGTATAATCTTTGTGGAAATAACAGCTTCACATTTTGGCCAGAATGACATATTTTCTCAATTCTTAAGTTTTCTTTTTAAATAAAGCTACATTTAGTATATTATTTCTTTTAATACCTAGTATAATTTTCAGAGATTATCCCATTGCTTTCATTTACAGGATGCTTTTAAAACACATTTACTGATAGGGCAAAAGTTTTGCCTTTAGAAAGTTTTATAAAATTTAACCATTGAGCTATTCTTTTTGTTAATACCAGTTTTCACATAACTATAGTTTAGAATTCAGAAGCTTATAGTTGTAAACTTGCGAGATGACTTGTGCTTTAAAGTAAAAAAATAATTCATGCTGGGCTTGGTGGTGAAGCCTTTAACCCCAGCACTCAGGATGCAGAGGAAGAAAGATTGACGTGAGGCCAAGGCCAGCCTGGGCTAGAATGAAACTACCTCGGAAAAGAAAAATTCGTTATTTTAAAGCCGGGCGTGGTGGCGCACGCCTTTAATCCCAGCACTCACGAGGCAGAGGTACGAGGATCGCCATGAGTTCAAGGCCACCCTGAGACTACATAGGTTAATTCCAGGTCAGCCTGGGCCAGAGTGAGACCCTACCTCAACCCCCCCCCCAAAAAAAAAAATCACTACTTTAGACTAATAGAATAATAAAGTAAAAGAATAGAATAATAGCATGAACCCTTTATGCTACCCTTGTTTGTCAGTTAGTAATGTGTGTCTTTTAGTCTAGTTCTTCTAAAAATTTTTAAGGGCTGGAGAGATGGTTTAGCAGTTAAGCGCTTGCCTGTGAAGCCTAAGAACCTCTGTTCAAGGCTCGATTTCCCAGGACCCACATAAGCCAGATGCACAAGATAGCACATGTATCTGGAGTTTGTTTGCAGTGGTTGGAGGCCCTGGTGCACCCATTCTTTCTCTCTCTCCCTCCCTCCCTCCCTCCCTGCCCCTCTTTTTCTGTCTGTCGCTCTCAAATAAATAAAAATAAAAACAAAAAATTTAAAAAAATTTAAAAATATTTTTATTTATTTTGAGAGAGAGAGAGAGAGAGAGAAAGAGGCAGATAGAAAGAGAATGGGCAGACCAGGGCCTGTAACCACTGCAGATGACCTCCAGACACATGTGCTACCATGTGCATCTGGCTTACGTGGGGAATTGAGCCTGGATCTTTAGGCTTCACAGGCAAGCGCCTTAACTACTAAGCTATCTCTCCGGCCTCATAGTCTAGTTCTTTTTGAGGCAGATGCTTGAGCTGGTGTACCATCTCCCATATACAAACACCATTAAACCTAAAGCAAAATTATTTAATTTCTTCATATTAGTAACCACTTATTGACTTAAATATATGTAGTTTTTGTTTTTTGTTTTTCAAGGTAGGGTTTCACTCCTAGCCCAGGCTCACCTGAAATTCACTATGTAGTCTCAGGGTGTCCTTGAACTCACAGAGGTCCTCCTACCTCTGCCTCCTGAGTGCTGGGATTAAAGGCGTGTGCCACCATGCTTGGCATGACCTAATATATTGTTTTGCATGTGTGTGGTGTGTGTTGATGTCATGAGTGTACACATGTGGACATGTGGAAGCCACAGGGCAATGTCAGGTGCCTACCTCAATCTCCACCTTACTTTGTGAGGCAGGATCTTCGATGGAATGTGGAGCTCAGTGATTGAAGTACTTACTCATCCTAGCCAGCAAGCCTAGGGATCTCCCATGTGTACTTTCACAATATAGTACTGGGAGTAGAGCCATGTGCCCCACACCTGGCTTTCACAGGGTGCTGCCAATCTGAACTCAAGCCTTATGCTTACGTGGCAAGTGTTTTACTGATTGACCCATCTCTCCAGCTTAGTGACCAATACTTTAATTATTATTTTATTTTATTTATTTTTGGAGAGAGACACAGAGAGAGTCAGACAGAGAGGGAGAGGGAGACAGAGATGGGCGCGCCAGCAGCCTCTCAGCTGCTGTAAACGAAATCCAGATGCGTGCGCCCCCTTGTGGTCAAATTGCACCCTTGCGTCACTTTGCATCTGGCTAAACGTGGGACCTGGAGATTGGAACCGGGTTCTTAGGTTTAGCAGGCAGGCGCCTTAACCACTAAGCCGTCTCTCCAGCCCGTGACTAATACTTTAAAAGAAGCAAAATCATTTTTTATGTAGATAACTGGTTTTTGTTAGTGTTATGGTTTGCTAAATGCTGCTTTTCGTGGTAAATTGAATATATCAACTTCAGTTGCTTTTGATTATATCTTTTTTTTAATTTTATTTTTACTTATTTATTTATTAAAGACAGAGAGAGGGAGAGAAAGAGTGAGAATGGGCATGTCAGGGCTTTTAGCCACTGCAAACGAACTCCAGACTCATGGTCCACCATGTACAGCTGGCTTTCGTGGGACCTGGAGAATTGAACTGGAGTCCTCAGGCTTCACAGGCATGTGCCTTAACCGCTTAGCCATCTCTCCAGCCCGAGAATTACTTTTTGCCTAGGCATTTTCCTGCTTTGTTTTTGGTGCTTTTCTGCTTTGATCCGTGTGTGATCTCTAAGCTCTGAGTTCCTTCTTCTCTGTTACTCTTCTCTGATTTCCTCTACGAGGGAGATCTTTTTACTGGGGCTTGGGCTCCTGCTTTTCTTTCAGAGAGAGAGAGAGAGAGAGAGATGAGAGAGAGAGAGAGACTGACTGTATGTGTGTGTGTCTGTTATATCATTTCCAAGAGGATATATTATTAAGTCTGTGGACTCATTTATAGTACAAGGATTTAAATGAGTATGCCTACAGAATGAATTTTAAAAAAATAGAGAGAGGGCTGGAGAGATGGCTTACTGGTTAAGGTGTATGCCTGTGAAGCCTAAGGACCCTGGTTTGATTCTCCAAGTCCCATGTAAGCCAGATACACATGGTGGCACATGCATCTGGAGTTTGTTTGCAGTGGCTAGAACCCTGGTATGCCCATTCTCCCTCTCTCTAATAAATAAATAAAAATGAAAATAAAATTAAAAAAATAGAGTGACAGAGCATGAGAGAGAGTATGAGTGTGAGGGAATGAATTGGCATGCCTGTTCCAGGGCCTCTTGCTGTTGCAAACAAATTCCAGTCACATGCCCCACTTAGTACACCTGGCTTTACATGGCTACTGGGGAATTGAACCCAGGCTGGCAGACTTTGCAAGCAGTACCTTTAACCAATGAACTATCTCTCTACCACTCAGAATACTTTTTTAAGTACAATTAATTAGTTTTTGAATTTACACTGTCAAATGATTGCAATAATGAAAGAAATTTGCTATTTGTTAGGAATTAAATTATAACTTGATCATTTTTAATGGTTAATTTCATATTGTACTGCTAGCGATTGAACCCAGGGCTCATGGGCCTCATCGTTGTGGTCCTTTCCCACGAAGCTACACCCCTAAGCCCTATCACCTTATCTTAAAAAAGAAGGAAGGAAGGGAAAACAAACCAACAGTTAAAAAATTTTTCAGTTGTAAGATTTTTAGAATAAATGTTCTTTGCTTTATTCTAATAATCCATATATGCCATTGTTTTTATTAGAAATTTGTCCTTTTCCCCCCACCTCCAGCCTTGCACTGAAGTACTCTTTATAGATATATTCCATGAATATAATCAGACTCTTACTCCTGTACTTCTAGAAATGATGCAAACACTTCAAGGTAAGGTATATTTCATGACAGTCTTCTTGTTCATTGAATCAATGTTCAGCTGAAGTAGCCTGAGTGCCATTGTGCGCAGTGTGCTGCCTTCTGGGTCATAGACTGAGTGTGCAGCCTTTGAACCATGCACTGACTTACAGCTTGGAATATGGGCTTTGCCAATATAAACTGCAAAATGTTACTCATGTCACTTGAGGACACAACCTCTGTAGAGCATGTTGTAGAAAGTAGGTAAAGTTTAAGATAATTTGTTATTGTCAGGGTGGTGGCAGTGGGATGGAAAAAAAGGTGATGAAGGTGGTAAAGTAAGTTTAGCTACTTGATCGTTACACTTGTACACAAGTAATTATTTAAGTATTTATGAACATTGGTTTCTGGTCACTTTTCTGCTAGACTGTAAGTTTCAGCACACATTCATCATGATTGTTTTAGTCATTCTTCATTCTTAGTGCTGGGGGAACTCAGTTACTGTGTGGTGATTGATTGACTTGAACAACTTAGTTAATGTGCTGGGAAAATTAAAGTGCTGCTAAACTTTGAGACTTAAATTGTTTTTTAATATATAATGGTTGGAGACAGAAGTTCTCTTTGGATTGTATATATATAATGAGCCTTGGAGAGAGAAAAGAGACTCAAAGACAGGACTTAAGTGGCTTCTCTTACAGTGACAGGCAGAGGTGAAAGAGCCCTTAGACAAGCCAGGTAAGAAGTATCTGTGAAGTCTGAAGAGTGTGGGTGAACCTAAGAACAGGTTGTCATGAGTGGCTATGAATGCTATGCATGCGGATGCAGTGCAGAGAATGCCTACCCAATGTGTGGATGAGAAGAAAGGCAACAAGAACCAGGGAGTTTGGCAGGGAATGAAAGAAAGTCCTAATGATGCTAACAGTGAAAGTGCAGCTCACATTTTAGGCTTCTGCTCGCCCTAACGTCTTGTAGAGTATGTCAGCTGATGGCAATGGAAAAATAAGTTTTAAAACTTATCTGTTAATTTTTAAAGGTAATTTAACAATTTTAAAAGATAAATTGCCTACTTTCATTACATTCATTTACAATGTACAGCTGCTAATTTCTTCATGCATAGTTACAGATGTTTAAATTTGATGTGTGTACTACTTGTGTTATTTTGTTTTTGTACATTATTTCTTTTTTCTCTTAAATAGTATATCTTCACTTTACTTTTTTAGTCCCTGTAGGAAAAGATAGACTAGATTACATTCTGATTGGCTCTTGCTGTCTCATGCTGTTAAGGTTATCAGTGATTTCCAGATTGAGGGTTTTTTTTCTTTTTCAAAGTAGGGTCTCACTCTAGCCTAAGCTGGCCTGGAATTCACGATGTAGTCTCAGGGTGACCTCAAACTCATAGCAGTCCTCCTACCTCTGCCTCCTAAGTGCTGGGATTAAAGGTGTGTGTATGCTACCACACCTGGCGAGGTTGAGTTTTATTTCTGCCTCTGGAAAATTTGCTTGGACTGCACTTTAGCCAATCAGAGCATTGAAATTAAGAATTCATATTTAGCAGCAACAGAGTGCTTTGAAACGCTTGCTAGAAAGTTTTCAGGAAATGCATTTAAGTAAATCTTGTTTTCTATGTGGCTTCACAATAAGAACCTTTGTCACGAGTGAATGAATGAATGTTATGACAACCCATTAGATAAAAGAGTCACAATAAAATGAAAAGAACAAAAAGTGACAGCTACTATGAAATGTGAACACTTCAGAATAAAATGTTAGCAGTGTACTTCATTCATGAAGGAGAGCATCACAGTTCACAGGAAAGTACAATCCTTCTGTGTTCTAAATGACACATTATAAACTCATAATACAATTAAATAATAAAATACATGTTTAAAAATACATTTGTGGAATATGAAAATGTTGATCTTCTAGAGGCTGAGACTAGAACGGGAGTTCCTGAGGTTAGGTAAAATACTGAGTGGGGGCTGGAAAGATGGCTTAGTGGTTAAGGTGGTGGCCTGCGAAGCCTAAGCACCTATGTTCGGTCTCTTTGCAGATCCCACCTAATCCAGATGCACAAAGATGAGGCAAGCGCAAGGTCGCATGTGCCCACTAGGTGGCTCAAGCGTCTGGCATTTGATTTCAGTGGCTTCCTCTTTAAGAAAAAATAGTGAATCACGGGGCTGGAGGGATAGCTTAGTGGTTAAAGGCACTTGCCTGCAAAGTCAAAGGACCCAGACTTGATTCCCCAGGACTCACGTAAGCCAGATGCACAAGGTGGTGCATGCGTCTAGAGTTCATTTGCAGTGGCTGAAGGCCCTGGCACACCCATTCTCTCTCTCTCCTTTCTTTTCTTTCTCCTTATCAAATAAATAAATAGTATTTTTAAAAAATAGTCAGGAAGAAGAGGAAAGTTGGTCTGTGAGTACTAAGTTACACTTAGGAGTCAGATGTGCTGATATGCTGTGGTATAGCTTAGTAACTATATTTAACAATAATGTATTATATATTTCAGAAGGTTAGAAGATGGGATTTGAATGTTTTTACCACAAAGGCATGAAAAATATTTGAAGAGAATGTTGATTACAGTTTAAACATTACATTATATGTGTCAAAATATTATACAGACATGTCTCATCTTAATTTTAGTTAAAACAAACAGATTTAAAATCTAGAAAATAGTTTTATTTATTATTATTACTTTTTTTGGTATGTGTGTGGTGCTGGGGACAGAATCCAAAGCCTTATACATGCTAGTCAAGTATTATTCTACCATGAGCTACATTCTCAACCCTGTTTTATTTACTTTACTAATGCTTATTTTATTGTTTTAGGTCCCACCAATGTAGAAGATATGAATGCAGTGTTAATCAAAGATGCTGGTATGTTAAACTTAAGTGTTTAGAAATGTCTTTGTTCAGTAGATGAAGAGTCTGCTTTATGGTGGGTTTTGTGCTAGGAGAATTTGGATGTAAGAATAGCTAAAATATAAAAACTTGTGAAAATAATTAATTAGATGTGCAGAACATTGCATGGGATGATCAGTGCTAAGTTCAAGGCACTATTTTCCACATCAAATATCAGCACCCACACAATCAGGAGTCAACTGTCAAATATCAAATATCAAATATCAGCACACACGCAATCAGGAGTCAACTGTCAAATATCAAATATCAAATATCAGCACACACGCAATCAGGAGTCAACTGTCAAGGTGAGAGTGTGATTGTAGGGTCCAGCAGGACTGGGCAGTATGTCAGACAACATCACTACCTAGGTGAGAGTGCAATACTAGGGTCCAGCAGGACTGGGCTGTATGTCAGGTCCAGGTGTGACTGGGCAGGAGGACTGGGCACGTCACTATGTCACTATCTAGGTGAGGGTGTGATAGTAGGGGTCCCACTGGGCAGTATGACTGGGCAGTTTGATAGTAGGGTCCAGCAGGACTGGGCAGTTTGGCAGACGACTAAGGTAAGCGGAGAAAAAAAAGGAGTTTGAAATGTAATTACTTTGGTATAACTGAGCATTAGAAGAACTTTAAGGACTTGCAATTTGGGATAAGGTTGGAGAAAGATAAGCTGGGATCAGCTCATAAAATACTGTTTCCAAATAAGAATCAGGTACTACTTAAAAATTTTATTTTTATTTTGTTTTTTCTAGATAGGGTCTCGTGCTAGCCCAGACTGAACTGGAATTCATTCTGTAGTATCAGGATGGACTCAAACTCAAGGGAATCCTCCTACTTATGCTGGGATTAAAGTTGTGCAACACCACACCTGTCCTGTTTGTTTGTTTATTTATTTAGTTTTTATTAGAGAGAGAGAGAAAGAATGGGTGCGCTAGAGGCCTCTCAGCCTCTGTGAAAGAACTCCAGACATGTTCGCCCTCTTGTGAGCAAGTGTGGCATTGTGCCCTTGCGTCTTTTTTGTTTTGTTTTGTTTTGTTTTTTTGAGGTAGGTTTTCAGTCTAGCCCAGGCTGACCTGGAATTCACTCCGTAGTCTCAGGGTGGCCTTGAATTCATGGTGATTCTCCTACCTCTGCCTCCTGAGTGCTGGGATTAAAGGTGTGCGTCACCATGCCTGGCTCCTTGCGTCACTTTTTGTGTCAGGCTAAATGTGGGACCTGGAAATTGGAACCGGCATTCTTAGGCTCGGCAGGCAGGTGCCTTAACTGCCAAGCTATCTCTCCAGCTCTTTTTTTCTTTTTTTGAGGTAGGGTCTTGCTCTATCCCATGCTGACCTGGAATTTACTATATAATCTCAATCTGGCCTCAAACCCACAGCAATCCTATCTCTGCCTCCTAAGTGCTGGGATTAAAGGCATGTGATACCATGCCTGAAAATATATTAAATTTTTTTATATTTCTTTATTTATTTATTTGCGAGATTGAAATAGAGAGAGAGAGAGAGAGAGAGAGAGAGAGAGAGAGGGAGGAGAAGGGAGAGAATGGGCACACCAGGGCTTCCACCTTGTGCCTCTGGCTTACGTGGGTCCTGGGAAATTGAAACCAATTCCTTTCGCTTTGCAGGCAAACGCCTTAACTGCTAAGCCATCTCTCCAGGCTCTAGAAATATTTTTGACTCAGAATGGATTTAGTTTTCTCTCTCAGAGTACTGAAGAGTATTTAGGAAAACATGGAGCAAAATAACTTAAGCCATGTCTGTAAAATGTCAGTGTTAGTAATATGCCTGGTTAATATATTTATATTTTCCTTAATGTATTACATGTTTCAGAATAAGTTTAGATTCTTAATGCAAGGCAAATACCTAAAATATTTAATTTCTTTCTTGAATTTTTCCTTCTTAGTGTATAATGCTGTGGGATTAGCTGCTTTTGAGCTGTTTGACAGTGTTGATTTTGATCAGTGGTTTAAAAACCAACTTCTTCCTGAGTTACAAGTCACTCACAATAGGCAAGTATAAAATTTTGTGTTTTAGTATACACTTATTTTACTTCATTGGTTTTCTAATAAATGCAGAACTGTTTTGTTTTAAAACTTTAACTTGAAAAGTAGAAAAAGTACAAAATTTATGAATTTCATAATTGAAATACAAGCAAATGAAGTGGCTTTTATGTTACTTTGCCTTAAATGTGGATCATGACATCTAGGAAGTAGGAAAAAAAAATAGGACCTTATGCTAAGGTGTCTGTTCCAGGAAGCAGCAAAAGAGAGAGAATTATCACAGCCTAGGTCCAATATAATTCGTAGCATTCCTAAACCGGGCATGGTAGCGCACGCCTGCCTTTAATCCCAGCACTCAGGAGGCAGAGGTAGGAGAATCGCTATGAGTTTGAGACCATCCTGAGACTACAGAGTGAATTCCAGGTCAGCCTGAGCTAGAGTGAGACCCTACCTTGAAAAACAAAAAAAAAAAAAAAAAAAAAAAAAAAAAAACCCAGAAAAGTAACATTCCTGAAAAGGTAGACTGCTAGAGGAACACAAAGCCACAACAGCAGAACTTGGCGGTGTTGTCCATGTGCTCATGGTTTTGGAGGCATGAATGATGCAAGATTCAGAGGGTCATGGAGTATTTCTCCAAGGTTAGAGAGAAGCTCCAAGGCCAAGCAACGTGTGACAGGGCCAGAGTCCTTGCTAGGAGGCCCTGAGAGGCCATGGCCTTAAGCCATGAAGGTGAAGTATATGTTGTAATAGAGACGCAAAGAGGTTAGAGATGCCAGGACCATAGGATACCTGCTGGAGAAAGCTGTAGATCCAAGTGTTGAAGTGTCCTGAGAGGTGCACAGCTGGAGCAGTAGAGCCACCCATGCTCTTTGGAGCCTGGATGATCCTGGGACAAGCCCAGATGGCAGGTAAGGAGATTTAAGATTTGAAGTGGGTCCTGCTGGGTTTCAGGAGTGCTTTGGTCAGCTCACTGCTTCCTAGGCCTTTATCCTTCTCTGTTGAATTGGGAATGTTTGCTTTGTGCCAGTGCTTGTAGGAAGTATGTAACTTGAGATGGTTTGAGTTAGGTGTCCGCCATAAACTCATGTGCTTTGAATGGTTGGTCCCCAGCTGATGGCAGTTTGGGTGATTACAGCCATGCTGCAGGAGGTGTGTTGGGGGGCAGTGGGCTTAGGGGTGGGTAGCTGAAGCTCTCCCTTGCTCAGTTTGGTTCATTTTCCTGCTGCTGTTTTCCACCTGATGTTGGCAAGATGGTGATTATCCAGCCTCTCTCTCTGCTCTACTGTCTTTTTCCTACAATCATTAATCATCTCCTGGAGGCTATAAGTCAAAATAAAAACACTTTCCTCCCATGAGATGCTTGTGTTTTTTCTAAAAAAGAAATTATTATTTGAGAGAGAGGGAGGAAGAGGGGAGCAGGAAAGACCTAGAAACTTACTGTTTAGCTCAGGTTGTCCTCAAACTCATGGCTGTCCTCCTACCCCAGCCTCTAGAGTTCTATAATAATAGGATTGAGCTACCATGTCTGGCTTTGTAACTCAGATTTTATTTATTTTACTTTATTATTTTATTTTATTTATTTGAGAGAGTACGAAAAAGGCAGATAGAGAGAGAGAATGGGCACGCCAGGGCTTCCAGCCACCACAAATGAATGTGCCACCTTGTGTGTCTGGCTTACATGGGTCATGGGGAATTGAACCTTGGTCCTTAGGCTTTGCAGGCAAGTGCCTTAACCACTAAGTCATCTCTCCAGCCCTGTAACTCAGTTTTAAAAAAAAATTTTTAAAATTAATTAATTTATTTAAGAAAGAAAGAAAGAGGCAGACAGAAAGAGAATGGCCATGCCAGGATCTCCAACCACTGCAAATGAACTCCAGATGCATGTGCCCCTTTGTGCATCAGGCTTACATGAGTCCTGTGGAATCAAACCAGAGTCTTTAGGCTTTGCAGGGAAATGCCTTAACCACTAAGACATTTCCTCAGCCCTGTAATTCAGTTTTTTTTTTTTTTGTTTGTTTGTTTTTCGAGGTAGGGTCTCGCTCTAGTTCAGGCTGACATGGAATTCACTATGTAGTCTCAGGGTGGCCTCGAACTCATGGTGATCCTCCTACCTCTGCCTCCCGAGTGCTGGGATTAAAGGTGTGCGCCACCACGCCCAGCTGTAATTCAGTTTTTATTGTTGTGAGTACTCACAATGAAGAATTGCCTCTGTACCTAAAGAGAGTTTGCATTTACGCTTTTTTTTTTGCCCAAGGTAGGATCTTACTCTAGCACAGGCCGAACTGGAATTCATGATGGAGTCTCAGGCTGGTGATGAACTCAGGGCCATTCTCCTACCTCAGCCTCCCAAGTGCTGGGATTAAACATGAGTGCTTCCATGCCTGGCCTTGCGTTTATACTTAACAGTGGTGAAACTATTAAACACTATGAGAACTTTTGAAGTTGAGCTGAATATATTTTGTGTCCATATGAATATTGGAGATGAGGGTTAGGTTATAACTTACAGGTGATATGTTTAGCTGTCAAGTTGAGAAGGGGTAGAATTCAGGCTTGCCTTAAAATCACTGCCTCAGCTTGCCAAATGCTGGGATTGCAAGCCATTTCTATTCTTTAATTCAAAAGAAGCAGGGTTATTATTATGTATACCTAAATTTTTTAATTTCCTTAGTTCAGGACTGTATTGCTGGTGTTTTGTACTGTGGTACAGGTAGAAGTTGCTTTTATACTTTAATTAGTGCAGGTTGTATTTATTATGTATATATGTATACATATATGTTTTTATGTTTAAATGGTAACATTTCTAAGTGAAATACTGAATATTTAATTTCTCAAAATGCTCCTATCTAGGTATAAGCCATTGCGACGCAGGGTGATTTGGCTCATTGGTCAGTGGATTTCTGTGAAATTCAAGTCTGACTTGAGACCCATGCTCTATGAGGCAATCTGTAACTTACTTCAAGACCAGGATTTAGTGGTACGTCAGCATTTCAAGACCTCAGAACTTCCTCTGACATGTTTAACACTCCTCCTTTTCTTTTCTTTTCTTTTCTTTTCTTTTCTTTTCTTTTCTTTTCTTTTCTTTTCTTTTTTTTCTTTTTTTTCTTTTTTTTCTTTTTCTTTTTTTTTTTTTTTTTTGTGTGTTTTTTTGAGGTAGGGTCTCACTCTGGCCCAGGCTGACCTGGAATTGGAATTAACTATGTAGTCTCAGGGTGGCCTTGAACTCACAGCAATCCTCCTACCTCTGCCTCCCGAGTGCTGGGATTAAAGGCATGCGCCACCACGCCCGGCTTTTTTTTTTTTTTTTTTTTTTTTTGAGGTAAGGTTTCACTCTAGCTCAGGCTGACCTGGAATTCACTCTGTAATCTCAGGATGGCCTCGAACTAACCATGATCCTCCTACCTCTGCCTCTGGCCCTTTTTTTCCTTTTTAAAAAAATTCTTTATTATTTATTAGAGAGAGAGAGAGAGAGAGAGAGAGAGAGAGAAGCAGATATATATATCTCATATATATGTGAGAGAGAGAATATGAATTGGCGTGCCAGGGCCTCTAGCCTCATGTGCTACCTTGTGCGTCTGCCTTACGTGGGTCTTGGGGAATCAAACTTGGGTCCTTTGGCTTTCCAAGCAAGTGCTTTAACAACACTAAGCCACCTCTCTATCCCAACACTCTTCAATGACTACAAAGAAGAAACCAGTTGCTATCACATGTTTCACACAAAGTATGGCATCTAAGAAAGTATCTGGGAAATAGAACTTTTAGGTAAATTATTTAACAAAATAGAAGGTTGGAGTTGCATCCTCACTTTAGTTCATGTTCCTGATTTGGAAGCTACAACTGTTTGCTGCCTTGGCTGATCAAATCACAGTGAAATTTCAGAGAATAGGAGATTATGTTGTAATAATATTTGATTTTTTTTCTTTTTGAAGGTATGAGCCACCATGCCCAGTTCAATATTTTTATTTTTATTTATTTATTTGAGGGTGGGGCGGTGGGGAGAAAGAGAATGGTTACTCTGGCCTCCAGCCACTGCAGATAAATTCCAGACACATGCACCACCTTGTCCATCTGGCTTACATTGGTCCTGGGAAATTAAAGCTGGGTCCTTGGCTTTGCAGGCAAGTGTCTTAATCACTAAGCCATTTCTCCAGCCCATATTCCTTTTGTTTTTTCTTCCGAGGTACGGTCTTGCTCTAGGCTGGGCTGACCTGGAATTCACTGTGTAATCTCAGGGTGGCCTTGAACTCACAGCAACCCTCCTACATCTGCCTCCTGAGTTCTGGGATTAATAAAGGCATATGCCACTACACCCGGCTTCATATTCTATTTTTAATTTAATTAATTTATTTATTTATGGTTTTTCAAGGTAGGGTCTCAAGCTAGCTCAGGCTAACCTGGAATTCAGTATGTTGTCTCAGGGTGGCATCGAACTCACAACAATGCTCCTACCTCTGCCTTCCAAGTGCTGGGATTAAAGGCGTGTACCACCATGCCTGGCTCATATTCTTTTTTTTGTTTGTTTGTTTGGATTTTTAAAGTAGGGTTGGTTATTTATTTATTTATTTATTTATTTATTTATTTATTTATTTATGAGAGAGAAAGAAGTAGACTGAGAGAGACAGAGAGAGAGAATGGGCATGCCAGGGCCTCCAGCCACTGCAAACGAACTCCAGACATGTATGTCCCTTGTGCATCTGGCTTATGTGGGTCCTGGAGAATTGAACTGGGATCTTTTTGGTTTTGCAGGCAAATGTCTTAACCTCTAAGCCATCTTCTCCAGCCCTCATATTCTATTTTTTAATACCCAAGATATCATGCTTATACACAATGAAAATCTAATTTGGAGGTATAGAAAATCGTAGGTGATCTTTTTTGGGTTAGGTTAGTGATGGGTGTTTAAATTCTTTCTCCTCCCCTTTTCTTCCTGTGGCTCTTCCAGAACCCTTTACCTCACCCAGCCCCACCCACTTTCCCCACTTGCCCATCTTTTCCATTCCTCTTGAGACTTGCATGCTATGCCCCTCCATGCCCATGCTCTCCACATACCTACTGGTGAGTCGTATTCTTCCTGGAAGCACCATTTCGCATATCATGGGAAGCTGGAGAGGGCAGGTGTACACATCGTTTTTATTACTTGCTCCATACTAAGGGGAATGTCCTTTTAGTTTCTCATAGGCTCTGTGAGTTGTTAACACCAAGAGTAAAGAAAATGTTTTGGAACATTTCTTTAACTACTAATGATGTTCAGTAGTTCTACAGAGATTAAAACTCTTACAGTATTTTTTTTTTTTTAGGTCCGTATTGAAACAGCAACAACTCTGAAGTTAAATATCCTTTATAAAATTTAAAAGTACTTAATTACAGAAAATTTTCTTTTTTGTTGTTGTTGTTTTGAGAGAGTGTTCATTTATCTCAGGCTACTCTTGAACATCTGCTTCTCCTTTACCTCCTGAATGTTGGATTATAAATGTGCACTGCCACTGCCATGTTCAGCATTTTTTTTCCGAGGTAGGGACTCACTGTAGCTCAGGCTGACCTGGAATTCACTATGTAGTCTCAGGGTGGCCTTGAACTCATAGTGATCCTCCTACCTCTGCCTCCCGAGTGCTGGGATTAAAGGTGTGCGCCACCACGCCCGGCCATGTTCACCTTTAAGAAGATTGTTTTTGACTTCTGTTTTGTGAAATTAATTCACTAGATAAAGTGTGGTTTTCAGTAATTACTGTGTTTATTGTAAATATTGTCTTGATTAATCTCATCTATTCTCAGTATTCCTTAACTGCATCTTACCTGTTGATGATTTTGAATTTAGAACAGATCAGTTTCTGCCGGTAAGAATGTTCATTTTGAGGCTTTGTAACAATTGCTTGCATATGTCTTTTGAGTATAAGTATTACCTTGTAGTTGATAAGTGTGTTTGTGTATATTCATAATCATGTATATATAATTTATTAAAGCCTTTAACTGTGAATATTATTCTGCTGATCATATATGTTATTAAAGCTTATTTTAAAAGTATGTTGAAATAAATAAAAATTCCAAAAGATTGGGGGGTGCTGGGATATGGCTCAGTGGTTAAGGCGCATCCCTGCTAATGACCTGGGTTTGATTCCCCAGTTCCCGTGTAAAGCCAGATGCACAAAGTGGCGCATGTATCTGGAGTTTGTTTGTAGCGCTATAGGTCTTGACATGCCCATATTCTTTTATTCTTTCTCTCTGCTTGCAAATAAATAAATGAAAATTCAAAAAAAAAGTATGTTGAGTTATTTTGGAGGATATGAATTTTATTTGTAACCCTTTTGTTAACTTTTTTTTTTTTTTTCCGAGGTAGGGTCTCACTGTAGCTCAGGCTGACCTGGAATTCACTGTGTAGTCTTAGGGTGGCCTTGAACTCATGGGGATCCTCCTACCTCTGTCTCCTGAGTGCTGGGAATAAAGGTGTGCACCACCACGCCCGGCTTTGTTAACTTTAAAAAAAAAACACCTTTTTTTACAACCAGCATACATATACAGTGTGCCCTGATCATACATAATCCCTTCCCACCACCCTCATTTGGTCCCCTTTTGTATCTCCTCCATTGACCCCTTCTTTTTCCCTTGAAGCCCCTCCTCTATTTTGATGTCTCTCTCCCCTCCCCTCCCCTCCCCCATATTGAACAGTTCTTGTATAGGTAACATCAGCACTGTGGGATCATGGATACAACTGCCAGTTTCTATGCAGATGATAGGATTCCACAGCATTCCTCCCCATCCTTTGGCTGTTACATTCTTTCTCCCACCTCTTCCACAATGGATGCTGAGCTTTGGAGTGTGTGATAGAGATGTCTCACTTAGTGCTGAACACTCCACTGTCACTTGTTTTTAGTACTTTGATGAATTTTGAGTTTTCCCAGTATCATTGCCATCTGACCAACGTGAGAGTAGCATTAATCAATGGGCATAAGCATAAATATTCAAAGGGCAGTTTGGTGGTCATAATTATCTATTTTAGTCAAAAAATAGCAGTAACTTCTCCCCAGGGCATATAACCTCATCAACCCAAGTCCTTTGACTGGCTTTTCAGTATCAGGCATGATTTCCCTCCCGTGGAATGGATCTCAAATTCTTGGGAGAGGAGTTGGTTTCCCCCATATCAGCTACCATTGTACCACACGACTTATTTTGCCTGGCTGGCCAGCCATGTAGCTTGCAGGGTTCACTGCTGGTTAAGACCACTAATGACTTTCCCCCCAGTATTCTGCACAGCTGTTTTTTCAATTCTGACAGTCAAGACAGAGAAGTCTTCCAACTCAGCTCCAGCTTGATTTCTCACTTTGCCACAGCAAAAGCATGTGGTATCTTCAGCAATAGAGTCTTACCAAATCGTGGTGGGCAATCAAGAGCATGGCAGTAATTTAGATTGTTTTGGGGTCATTAGAGGACCCCTCAACAACAACTCTGGGCACTGAAATTTTCCTGAAATAATCTGTCTTCTCCTAGCTGGTACTCACTGAGCATTTGTTATTGAAATCTGTACATAACAATATATAAAGATCATTAATGTTGAGACACTGGTATTTGCTATGAAGAGGGCTAGGTTAGAAATTTATAGGATAAAATGTGTACTTTATGTGACAGTTGTATACTGAGAACTTGTTGAACAGTGCTTTTTATTTTGGGAGAATTTCCCTTCCTACTCTCTCACTATGTAGTCTCAGGGTGGCCTTGAACTCATGGCAATCCACCTACCTGTGCCTTCCGAGTGCTGGGATTAAAGGTGTGTGCCACCACGTCCAGCTAGACTTCTAAACATTTTAATTGGAGAATGATTAGAATTCTGAAATGAACATATTTATCAGTAATAAAGGAAAAAATAGGATTTTCCATGCTGGCAGGGTGTTTCTATCTTGCTAAGGTTTTGTCTTGTTGGTTTGATGGCATCATTTATTTTCAACAGTAGATGCTGATCTCTCTCCCTTTCTCCTGCAGTATCTGGAGACCATGTTCACACTCCTTTTTCAGTTACTGCAGCAAGTTACAGAATGTGATACGAAGATGCATGTTTTGCACGTTCTATCCTGTGTGATTGAAAGAGTCAATGTGCAGGTAATTTTGTTGTAAAACATAAAAATAAATGTCAGAGAAGGGAGTAGAATATATGTGGAATTTATTAACGTCTTTGCTTTATGTACATTATTGCAAAGATATGTACTTTTTTCAACTTTAATATATTCATTTTAATTTAATTTTATTTATTATTATTATTATTATTATTTTTGTTTATTTATTAGAGACGGAGGGAATGCCACTGTAGACGCTTGCGCCATCATGTGCTTACTGAGACCTAGAGAACCGAACCGGGGTCCTTAGGGTTCACAGACAAGCGCCTTAACCGCTAAGCCATCTCCCAGTCCTAAATTTTATTTATTATTTGAGAGAGGGAAAGAAGCAGAGAGAGAGATAATGAATGTGCACACTAGGGCTTCCAGCCACTGCAAACAAACTCCAGATTTATGCACTACCATGTGCATCTGGCTTATGTGGGTTCTGGGGAATTTTACCTGTTTCTTTTGGCCTTGCAGGTAAGCTCCTTCACTGCTAAGCCATCTCTCCAGTCCAGGATACACACACATAGATAGATAGATAGATAGATAGATAGATAGATAGATATGTTTATATATATTATATACATTTATGTATATATATAAAATGTGTGTATGTGTGTGTGTGTGTGTGTGTATGTATATATATATATATATATAATTTTTTTTTTTTCCCAATATAGGGTTTCACGCTAGTCCAGGCTGACCTGGAATTCACTATGTAATCTCAGAGTGGCCTTGAATTTACAGTAATCCTCTTACCTCTGCCTTCTGAGTGCTGGGATTAAAAGTGTGCACCACCACACTCAGCTTTTTTTTTTTTTTTTTAAAATTTTTAAATTATTTTATTTATTTTTTTGGAGAGAGACACAGAGAGAGACAGACAGAGAGGGAGAGGGAGACAGATAGAGATGGGCGCGCCAGCAGTCTCTCAGCTGCTGTGAACGAAATCCAGATGCGTGCGCCCCCTTGTGGGCAAGTGCGGCATTGTGCCCTTGCGTCACTTTGCATCTGGCTAAACGTGGGACCTGGAGATTGGAACCGCTGGAGATAGGAACCAGTGTTCTTAGGCTTAGCAGGCAGGCGCCTTAACTGCTAAGCCATCTTTCCAGCCCACACTTGGCATATATATATATATATATATATAAATGTTTTTATTTATTTGAAAGCATGAAAGAGGCAGAGAGAGAAAGATAGAATGGGTGCGCCAGGACTTCAAGCCACTGCAAACGAACTCCAGATGCATGCACCACCTTGTACATCTGGTTTATGTGGGTCCTGGGAAATCAAACTGAGGTCCTTTGGCTTTGTAGGCAAGTGCCTTAACAGCTAAGCCATCTCTCCAGCCCAAGATACATAATTTTTAAAATGCCTACATCATACAGGTTGTTATGTATGTGTTATTCAAAATTAACATGGAAGTACCTTAACTGCTGAGCTATTTCTCCAGCCCCTTTTTCAAAATTTTTTAACAGTTAAAATTGTTTGGCTTTCCTTATCACCCTTGATCTTTGTAAAAAAATTATGGTGTATGAAACTGTAGAATAAAATCCTGTGCCTTTTTTTCTTTTGTAGGTGTATGTGTGTGTTTCATGCCTGTGTTTATACATTTTATATGTGTGTGAGCACACGTGTGTATGGGTACTTAGGCATATGTATGTATGGAGGCCATAGATTAATAAGTTATCCTCCTAATTGTTCACCTCATTTTTTTTGAGACATTACTTGTTACTGAACATGGAGTTAACTAACCTTGCTAGACTATCTAACCCAGGCCGACTTGGAACTCACTCTGTAGCCCCAGGCTGGCCTTATACTCATGGAGATCCTCCCACCTCAACCTCCAAGTATTTGGATTAAAGGCTTGTGCCACCATTCCCAGCCCTCACTTAGCTTTTTTTATTTTTTGAGGTAGGGTCTGACTCTAGCTCAGGCTGACCTGGAATTCACTATGTAGTCTCAGGGTGGCCTCATACTCTCTTTGATCCTCCTACCCCTGCCTCCTGAGTGCTGGGATTAAGGGTGTGTGCCACCACGCCCAGCTCACTTAGCTTTTTTTGGGTTTTGGGGATTCAAACTCATGTCCTCATGTTTGCATGGCAAACACTTCAATGATTTAGCTGTCTCCCTAGCCTCTAAGCTGGATATTTTTATATCTTAGTTCATATATATATATAAAAATCTTTGAAATGTACTTTGTGTCTTTCAAAAGCACGGAAATAATTGTGAGATATTGGGGAACACTAACTAGTTTTCCAGTAGACCTGTTATTTGTAAATTCTCCAAACGTGAGCCTGGTTATTAATTCCAAGGCTATTGAGTAATGACCACACACCATTCTTACGTGCTAAGTGCTTTGCATATATTTCTCATTAACTGTCAAGACACCTTGAACTACTTCTCCTCCTCCTCTCCATCCTCCTGTTCCTTCTCCATTCTTCCTACCTCTGCTTCCTCCTCCTCCAGCTTCTTCCTCATGAGTTTGCTGGATCATGTAGTAGTATCTTTGAGAAACATTCACACCATTTTTATTAATGACCAGTTTGAATTTATATCAGGAACATACCAGGGTTTCAATTTTTCTTGGTTATCATCATTTACCTACTCAGTCTTTTAAAAATAGTCATTCTATGAGGGGATTTCTCTTCATGATTTTTTTTTGCATTTTCTTGATGGCTATGACATCCTTGTTTTTGTGTATGTATGTATAGTGTATGTATGTTTGATGTGGGTGCACAAATGTGTCAAGGCCAGAGATCGATGTTGAGGGTCTTTCTTGGGCCCGGCTTGACTAGCTAACCAGTGTACCCTAAGGTGTTCCCTGTATCCACTTCCCCAGTTCTGGAATCCCATTACCCAGTACTTTATGTGGTTGCTGGGGATCCAAACTTGGGTCCTTATGCTTGTGCGACAAGCACTTGACACACTGAGCCATCTCCCAGCCCTTAATTTTTTTTAAAAGTATATATTATTTATTTATTATTTGACAGAGAAAGGGGGGGGGAGAGAATAGGCATGCCAGGGCCTCCAGCCACTGCAAATGAACTCCAGATGCATGCGCTCCCTTGTGCATCTGGCTAATGTAGGTCCTGCGGAATTGAACTTGGGTCCTTTGGCTTTGCAGGCAAATGCCTTAGCCGCTCAGCCATCTCTCCAGCCTTGTTTTTTTTTTTTTTTTTTTTTTTAATTAAATATTATCCATCCGTCCATGAGAGAGAGAAAGAATGGGCATGCCAGGGCCTCTAGCCACTGCAAATGAACTCCAGACACATGTACCACCATGTGCATCTGGCATACGTGGATTCTGAGGACTTGAACCCTTGGTACTTAGGCTTCACAGGCAAGCACCTTGCCTGCTAAGCCATCTTTCCAACCTTGGCTTTTTTTTTTCTTTTCTTCTTCTTGTTTTGTTGAGTTAGGGTCTTGCTATAGCCCAGGCTGACTTGGAATTCCCTGTGTGTTCTCAGGGTGGCCTAGAACTCATGGTGGTGCTCCTTCCTCAGCCTGTGTGGGTGTGCTGGGAGTAAAGGCATGTGCCACCATGCCCAGTCTTAAATTTGCTTTTTAAAATGTTCTATAAAGAGAACATTTAAAAAGAACTGAAATTGGCTTACTTAAGAATAAAATCACATGTATGTTATTAATCCTTTGTAGAATTCTGTATGGACAGTCTTGTTTGTGCATTTCATTGAAAAGTATCTCCAGCTTGAAGAAATGTTGCAAGACTAGATCAACATCCATATGTCAGTTCACCTAATTTCATCAGTTACCAACATTTTACCCCATTGGCTTTTTTGGTGTGCATATATACAGTTATACAGATTATCATTGTTGTTAAACCATTTATTGCATGAGCAGATTTAAAAAGACTTTCTGTCTGTGATTTTAAATTTAAATCCATGAGGTCAAAATCAATATTGCTGAAACTACAAAGGTCTAATATTTCTGTTTTATCACCAAGGATACTCTACTCAGAGCAATTTAAGCTATTATTCTCCTAAGCATGGAGCTGCGGGTTTATATCAGCGTTCACTTTCTAAGAAAGTCCCTGTTAAGCTAGGCTGTATTTTTAGAGTGTGTTATTAAAAACAGATTAGCTGCGTCAGTGTTGGATGTAACAATGTTATCTTCTGAAAATTAGTGTCCTCATGTGAGTTTCCACTACACCTTATGTACGCCTTTTGTTGATTGTACTTGTTCCTTTCCAATATCTTGTCCTCTGATTGAAACTTGGGAAAGTCTTCAGAAAAAGGTTGAATAAATAAATGCCAACTCTTTTAAAGATAGAATGTCATGATATAACAAATAATGTAGTCATGCTTTTGTTGAAAAAAGATGCAGGGGCTGGAGAGATGGCTCAGCAGTTAAAACACTCACTGGCAAAGCCAAAGGACCCAGATTCCATTCTCCAGTGTTCATGGAAAGCTGATGTACAAGGTGGCGCATGTGTCCAGAGCTCATTTGGATTGGCTATAGTGTTTCTGGTACACCCATTTTCTCTGAATAAGTGTTTTACATTCATGATTTCTTTCAGTCCGTAAATTCCATATTTGTAGTTATTTAAAAGTATTTCCTTAGTGCTTCAGGTCTCTGTAATACCTGATTTCTCAGAATTACATTTAATTAACACATTGCCTTTAGCTTAATTAATATTGAAGAATTATTGCTTTGGACTGAATAGTGCTCTTTCTGGGTTTCTCAGAGCATGCTGCTTTCACTGAGTGATGGTGAAGTGTCCACTTCTGTTGTAGATACGCCCGTATGTAGGATGTTTGGTGCAGTATTTGCCTCTTCTCTGGAAGCAGAGTGAAGAGCACAACATGCTGAGATGTGCTATTCTGACAACACTCATTCATCTTGTCCAGGTAAGTCACTTTTCTATTTCACAGTTAGTTTTCTCTATCTTTTCTTCATGCAATTTATGTTAATGTTGGTGAGAAGTTTCACATTTATTTTTTTGCTTTTTTTTTTTTTTGAGAGAGAGAGATATAGAAAGAGAGCTAGAGAGGTAGATAGAGAGAATGGGCGTGCCAGCAGCCTCTCAGCCACTGTAAATGAACTCCAGACGCGTGCGCCCCCTCGTGGGCACGTGTGTACTTGAGCCCTTGTGTCACTTTTTGCGTCTGGCTAAACGTGGAACCTGGAGATTGGAACCAACAATCTTAGGCTTGGCAGGCAGTCACCTTAAGTGCCAAGCCATCTCTCCAGCCCCTACTTTTATGCTTTTTTAAGAAGTGTGATTAAAATAGTTTTTTAAACAACTTTTACATATTTTTCTTTTGAGGACTTCTAAGAAATGGTGTCTACTTTTTAATAGTGAGTTCTTCTGGCAGATGCGGTAGTCTCCAGGATGTGTGATCGGTGCAGTCCATTATACCACATGCACATTTCCTAGTGTTCAAGGTTTTCTGCATAAACTTATTGTATTAGTACTCTACTATGATTATTTTGAGAGTGAAAGAGGGAGAGAGAATGGGTGCGCCAGGACCTTCAGCCTGCAAAAATCAAAAAACTCCAGATGTGTTCTTGTATGTTTCAGACTCAACTGAAGACTTGTGTTGGGGTGATAAACACAGCTTTTGAGTCTGCTCTGAAAGTGTCACTTTAAGTAAGCCAGAATAACCCTTGTGGAATGTTCCGACATTTCTCTCCAGTTGTGACACTTCACTACCCTGTATGTTCGTATTGGCTAAGAGTGCAGAGATCCAAACAAGTAACAAGCTCACTTTCTTTGAGTTGATTCAAAAATTAAAACTATAGCTGAAAATAATAGTCTTCAATAATTTGGGACAATTAAAGTTCATTGTTAAATTTCCTTTCTTCAAATGCTACTGTATTTCTGTTTTTAACATGTATAGCAGATATTAGTGTTTGCGTCTATGTTTTTGCATCTTTGTTTCATAAAGTTGAAAACCCATACTCCTGTATTGCCCGGGGAGGTTGATAACTGGGTAGAAATAAACATTGCAGTTTGTAGTAGTTGGCATCAGTGGAGGTTAGCATTTGTTCACATGGTAAGCATTTTGGAGGCCTTGCACATGAGACTAGTCACTGGGAAGAAATGAATAGGGCAGGCTTTTGTACTGTTGACAGTGCAGGGAAATACTGGTCAGTCATATTCAAGTGGTCTGTTAACCTAAGACCATTGTAGTATAGGACTCATGGTGTGAGCGCTCTGTCAGACTGGAGAGAGGTGGAATATCAGAGTATCAGGGAAGACCTTCTGACAGGAGTGTCCAGATAGTGTTGTAAAGTCCCGTTAGGTAAGAGGTGTTTTTCTAAATTTTTGTGTTGTTTTGAGTTTCATGAGTTGGTGTCTTAGGGATGCACACGATAATGGTGTTTAGACAGATGTACCGGCACGAGTAGAGCTTGTGGATTGGTCACTTACCGTGACATGACATCTGGCATCAGCGGTGGAGGGGAGGAAGTGTTTATTTTGACTGATAGTTTCTGAGACAAATTTTGGGTCTCTTGAGGTGGGCTCCTGGTAAGGCTTATTGCATGGCAAACAGGAAGCAGAATGAGGACCTGAGAGGGTTCAGGACAGCATTCCTAGGACATGCTTCCATGAGATAGGCCACAACTTTTGTTTTTTATCTTTTGTTTTTGTTATCTCAGCTTGTTTTTGTGACACCAATGCTTTCTTTAATCTGTCAAAGATAATAGTGATATTATTTTGCCACGCTTCCTTTTTTTTTTTTTTTTTTTTTTTTTTTTTTTTTTTTAGGTAGGGGCTGACTCTGGTCCAGGCTGGAATTCACTATGTAGTCTCAGGCTGGCCTCGAGCTCACAGTGATCTTCCTACCTCTGCCTCCCAAGTGCTGGGATTTAAAGGCGTGCGCCACTACGCCCAGCCAAGCTTCATTTCTACTTTGTCTCTGTTTTCTTTCAGAGACTCTTTTTTAGTTATTGTTTCAAATCTATATTTCATATTAGATGATTTATTCATATATGTTGGTCCTTGCATGTCTTTTTAGATGCCTACTATTGTGGAAAAAGTTGAAATATATATAAAAGAAAGTGTAATATATATGTAAGCATCTGCAATTTAAAGAAGATTAGTATTTTATTTGTGCAGGTTTAAAGGTACACACTCCAGACCAAAGTGGACAATGAGAGTGAGAATGGGAGGATAGCAGATGTGTAGATTTTCCTTCTAGCATGATCTCCTAGGCTTAACAGAAAAGAATTCCATGGAAATATATTGATGATGCCTTTCCTCAATAATAGAGCCTTCATTTTCTTCCTGTTGCAAGTTAATATAGTCTTTTTGTTTTGTTTTGTTTTGTTTTTTTTATTTATTTATTTGATGGTGACAGACAGAGAAAGACAGAGAGAGAATGGGTGTACCAGGGCCTTCAGCCACTGCAAACAAACTCCAGATGCATATGCCACCTTGTGCATCCTGTTTATGTGGGTATTGGGGAATCAAACCTCGAAGAGGGTCCTTAGGCATCACAAGCAAGCGCTTAACCACTGAGCCATCTCTTCAGCCCAAGTTAATATAGTCTTGATTACCTGGTGTTTCCCTGGCCTCGGGCCAGTTTCTTCTAATTCAGAGAAGGACCAGTTGTTTATCTGCGGATGGACATGGATGAAACATTTGCATCAGATTGCTTATCTAAACACCTAGAGATTATCTTATTCTTAACACATTTTCCTTCACTCCTCAGGTCCCCAAACATACACGTACACATTCTCAAAATACCTAATGCCATCAGTTTCTGAGGCTTTTCAGGTTCATGTAAACCAGTCTGCATGTTACCTTCTTACTTCCAGTAGTGTTCTTAATGATGGATGAATTTAATTAATTTATTATTTGTAATCAAAGAAAGAAATAGAGAATAGGAATGAGAGCATATGAGTGCTCCAGGGCCTCTAGCCACTGCAAGTGAACTCCTCCAGATGCATGAGCCCCTTTCTGGATCTGGCTTTATATGGATGCTGGTGCACAGAACCTGGATCCTTAGGCTTTGCAGGCAAGTGCCTTAGCTGCTCGGCCATCTCTCCAGTTCAGCTGATGAGTTTTATTTGTGAGCTTTTTTTTTTTTTTTTTTTTTTTTTTTTTTTTTTTTTCGAGGTAGGGTCTCACTGTGATCCAGGCTGACCTGGAATTAACTATGTAGTCTCAGGGTGGCCTCGAACTCTCGGCGATCCTCCTACCTCTGCCTCCCAAGTGCTGGGATTAAAGGCGTGCGCCACCACGCCCGGCTCTTATTTGTGAGCTTTGTATAGCAATGTCTTGTTGTTATTGTGAGCTCATTCTTTGTGCAAAGTTACTTAGCTTCATGTGGAAGACACAGTCAGTACTAGATTAGAAGGTACTGTTCTCTTTTGGCTTTGGGAATCTGTGTTTGGCAGTTGCTTATATTAGTTTTGCTAATGCTAGCCTATTTTTCTTATTTGAATAGGTCCTTGAGTAGATATGTTTTAATTGTCCTAAGAAAATTTCAGTTTATTTGATACATCTGAATGAGTGTGACTAGTTATTGTGATCCCTCCCTCCCTAGGATGGATAGTATGTGGTTTTGAAATTTGAGGCTTAGTGTACTATTTAATATAATAATGGCATTTTGCTAGTTCTTTGCTTTAGGTAGACTCTTCAGTATGATCTTCAAATGGCTGATTGGAGGGCCAGATTTCTATTTACCATATTTAGGAATTAACTGTATGGCTGTCTCTGCAGTGGTTTTTTTTTTTTTTTTTTTAAATTTATTTATTGGAGAAAGACAGAGAGAGAGAGAAAATGGGCGTGCCAGTGGCCTCAGCCACTGTGAACAAACTCTGGACGTGTGAACCCCCTTGTTGGGCAAGTGCGGCATTGTGCCCTTGCATCACTTTTTGCGTCTGGGTAAACGTGGGACCTGGAGATTGAAAGCAGAGTTCTTAGGCTTGGCAGGCAGGCACCTTAACCGCTAACCCATCTCTCCAGCCCTCTGTAGCATTTTTGCTGGGCAGATAAAATAAACTGAAAGACAGGCTACAGGATTCAGCAGAAGGCAAGAGGGAGGAGTGGAAAGTTTGAGGCAGCCCTGGATACATTCTATCATGCCAGTCAGGGCTGCGTAAGACACTGTCTCCAAAAGAGAAAGAAAAAACTGAAAAGGAAAAGGGAGGGAATAGATTTGTATGCATAGTTTATAGTATTTAATTTGCTCGAAATTTTAATAACATTTGGACTATTTCCCAAATTATAAGGTATTTGATATTTCATTTGGTTTCTTTGCTGGATTTATTGGATTATGGAGTTTAAAAAGTTATTATTTATTTATTTATTTATTTATTTATTTATTTATTTATTTATTTATTTATTTTTGGTTTTGCGAGGTAGAGTCTCACTCTGGTCCTCCAGGCTGACCTGGAATTAACTATGTAGTCTCAGGGTGGCCTCGAACTCTCGGCGATCCTCCTACCTCTGCTTCCTGAGTACTGGGATTAAAGGTGTGCGCCACCACGCCTTATTTTTGAGAGAGAAAGAGAAAGGTGCAGATAGAGAGAGAGAGAGCATGGGAGTGCTGGGCCTCTAGCCGCTGCAAATGAACTCCAGACACATGCACCACCTTGTGCTTCTGGCTTATGTGGGTCCTGAGGAATCAAACCTGGGTCCTTAGACTTCGTAGGTGATCACCTTTATTATGGCTTATAAATTCTCTTTATCACAACCCTTTGTGTTTACATGGAAGTGCTGCCACTGTAATAGACCCTGTCAGCCTCTGAGTGCAACAGGTAGATGAGAATTGTAGATTAAATTCCCTTTCCTCCATCTTGACTTGCGAAAAGCATATAAAATGAGTCTTTTTGTCCTTTCCCCATATCTTAACAAGTCCTGACATTGTTTCAGTTTGCTTTCAGAAAAATTTTTATACATTTGCTAAATGTACAGATGTATACAGGTTTTTTTTTTTTTTTTTTTTTTTTTTTTTTCCTCGAGGTAAGGTCTCACTTTAGCCCAGGATGACCTGGAATTCACTCTATTCTCAGGGTGGCCTTGAACTCATGAAAATCCTCATACCTCTGCCTCCCAAGTGCTGGAATTAAAGGCATGTGCCACCACACCCGGCTTAAGAGGTTTTTTCTTTTGGCAAATTTTTATGAAATTTTTATATAGTTGCACAGACATATATACCCAGCAGATATAAAAGTAAGAATACAAGGCTGTGGGTATAGTTTAGTGGTAGTGCTTAGCATGTATGAGGCACTGGGTTGAGTCTCCAGCACAAATTAAAAATAAGCAAAGTAAAACGGGTGTTTCAGTGAGCCAGCTAGATCAACAAACTGCTGTATTCTAGCCACCATGGTGGCTTGTGTCTGTAATCAGTGCTGAGGTTGAGGTTGAGGCAGGAGTACTGCCATGGATTCCAGGTTAGCCTGGCTTACAGTGTGAGACCTGGTCTCAAAGGAAGGAGGTGCCTTGGTTGGTAACTGCTTTCCATCAAGCATGGTGATCTGAGTTAGGATTCCTGTCACCCCAGCATTCTGTTGGGGTGAGGGATTGAACTCAGGTGGTCTCAGGCCCTCTCGCTCCCTCCCATAGAGTGCAAGCACTTTGACCAGCAGAGTCATCTCTGCAACCTCCACTCAGGCTTTTCTAAGCAGGCTTTGCAGATCCGATGACTTTTTACCATCAGTCAGTCAGTAAGGCCTTTGTAACTCATGCTGGCTCCTTTGGAGCTAGATGTCAGGACAGTGACTTTGGTGAGGATCCACGCCCACATGCTCTGTGTCTTTAATTTCACAGCGAGGGGATCTCTGTTACATGCACAGGGCTTCTTTGTTAAGTTGTCCAGTCTGCCACACTTTAGTGGGCGAAGGTTTTTGGAGCAGCCAAAGCACTAGTGGGGGGTGGGGACATGGAGGTGGCAGAAGAAAAGGTGAAGGGAGTAGAGGTGTAGAGGTAGAAGATACCTGGCTAGTCAGATACATATTTTTAAAAATTTATTTTTATTTATTTATTAGAGAGAGAAAGAGTGAGAGAGAGAGAGAGAATGGGCATGCCAGGGCCTCTAGCCACTGCAAATAAACTCCAGATGCATGTACCACCTTGTGCTTCTGGCTTATGTAGGATCTGGGGAATCAAACCTATGTCTTAGGCTTTACAGGCAAGCGCCTTAAACACTAAGCCATCTCTTCAGCCCTAGATACAGAGATACTCTATGCTAAATTGCTTTTCATGGCTACCCAGTATTCTAAAATATGGATATACTATGTATGTCTGAATGGATATACTATGTATGTGAAAGTGTTGATGCAATTAACAAAAACAATCCTAATGTGTCTGTAGTCACAGCATAGGGAGAATAAATATGTCATATATGGGATGAACATCCTTTTTAAAAAAATTATTTATTTATTTGGTTTTTTGAGGCAGGGTCTCACTTTAGCCCAGGCTGACTTGGAATTCACTCTGTAGTCTCAGGGTGGCCTTGAACTCATAGCAATCCTCCTACCTCTGCCTCCTGAGTGCCGAGATTAAAGGGTTGTGTCACCACGCCTGACGGAACATCCTTTTTAAATTAAATTTAATTTAATTTATTTGACAGAGAGAAAAAGGGAGAGAGAGAGAAGGAGAATTAGTGCACCAGGGCCTTTAGCCACTGTAAACAAAACTCCAGACATGTGCTACCTTGTGCATCTGGCTTCTGTGGGTTCTGGGAATCAAATCAGGGTCCTTTGACTTCGCAGGCAAGCACCTTAACCACTAAGCCATCTCTCTAGTTCTGAATCTTTTTTCTTTTAACCATGTGAGATAAGGGATACTCAGCTTGTGTATAGAATCTCTTACAAGGAACAGATACATGTAACTATGTATGTATATTTTTACTACCATTAGATGGAGGAGTAGAGCTTTTGACTTTTGCTTTCCAATAATAAATAAAACTTTGTTTTACCAGGTTATTTATTTATTTGTTTATTTTTAGTTTTTTGAGGTAGGGTCTCACTCAAGCTCAGGCTGACTGGGAATTCACTATGTAATCTCATGGTGGCTTTGAATTCATGGTGATCCTCCTACCTCTGCCTCCCAAGTGCACCACCATGCCTGGCTTTTATTTTTTGTTTTTTCAAGGTAGTGTTTCGTTACCAGACTGACCTGGAATTCACTATGTAGTCTCAGGGTGGCCTTGATCTCTGCCTCCCAAGTGCTGGGATTAAAGGTGTGCGCCACCACTCCGGCTTTTACTAGTTTTTATAATGAGGAATATTCTAGAAGACTATTGTTCATAAATTATTTTCGGAACTTTTTTCTGTGTCATGTACCTTTTGGTGGTGGGCAGGGGCCTTCGAATGTCTTATCATAAAAGTTGTATTTATACTTCCTGTAGGGATTAGGAGCAGACAGCAAGAACCTGTACCCTTTCCTGCTCCCAGTTATCCAGCTGAGTACAGATGTTTCCCAGCCGCCACATGTCTATCTTCTGGAAGATGGCTTAGAGTTATGGTAAGAGGAAACGCATGGACCTTCAGCTTCTCTTCCAGGCCTCATTTACTTTTGTGCCAGTCAAGTCTTGGTCATGTAGCAGGGTTGTGAATACCTAGGTGTAAAGTAAGTTCTTGAAGTCATTCCCCTTATCCTGTGGTAATGGAAACAGTTTCTCTTTTTGGTGGCTGCTGTTCTGTGCAGGCTCATCGATAGTTAAAGGGGAAAGTGCGGTGGAGATTCTGCTGCATTTCATCTTGTGGAATTTGGCATGTAAGGTGGGAATTGGGGGTCACTATTTCAAACTAAAAATTGTCTTGATGTTTTTTCAGACTGTGAATTGAGATGTTTTAGGGGAAACTGAGTTATTTTTCAGCTTCTTCCTACCTTACCCAGTATGTTCTTATACTTTAACTCAGTTTCTGATGCTGCTGTTTCTCATACTCTTGATTTATTTTTCATAGCATTAGTAGTATATAGTGTTACAAATTTAAAAATTAAAGAGTTGGGCGTGGTGGCGCACGCCTTTAATCCCAGCACTCGGGAGGCAGAGGTAGGAGGATCGCCGTGAGTTCAAGGCCACCCTGAGACTACATAGTGAATTCAGGTCAGCCTGGACCAGAGTGAGACCCTACCTTGAAAAACCAAAAAAAAAAAAAAAAAAAAAAAAAAAGAAGAAGAAGATAATCCTGCTTCCTTTGTAACTTAATGCCTACTATGTATGTAAGGAACTATGCTAGCAAATTTTAAACTCATCTCACTAATGGAAACAGTTTTCTCCAACAATAATACAAGAGTAATTTAAAATTTTTAGTTATTAGCCGAGTATGGTGGCGTATGCCTTTAATCCCCAGCACTTAAGAGGCAGAGGTAGGCGGATCGCCCTGAATTTGAGGCCAGCCTGAGACTATATAGTGAATTCCAGGTCAGCTTGGATTAGAGTGAGTTCCTACTTTGAAAAACCAAAAAGAAAAAAAAATTCAGTTATAAATTGACTAGTATTTTAATTAAACAGATCACAGAAAATCACTCACAAAGAATGAGCTTTGTTCTTTGGACTCTCTCCCTTCCTCTCTTGCCTTCTTAGGTTTGCTTACAGTTTTAGGAATTGCCAGCTTTGATTTGGGCTGGGATATAGCTCAGTGGTAGGTTTCACAGCCCTGGGTTCAGTTCCTAGCATTACATAAACATCAGCAGTGAAAAGACGAAAACAAAGCAAAGGTGGTTTTAAAATGTAATAGGTAGATTCCTACTAATTTAAAATTTGAATTCTTCATGCTGTTTTTCAGATTATGGTGTTTAAATTTAAATGTCATTTAGATGGTGTGGTTATCAATTGGCATGCTGTTGCAATCTTTTGTATTCAGATATTTTTATTGGTATAAGGGTGGATTACTCTGGGCCAGAAGTGGGCACACCTTTTTGTAAAGAGCCAGACTGTAACTATTTAAGTAGTTCAAAGTTGTTGCAGGCACTTGGACTCTAATGTCTTAGCATCAGAGCTGTCAGTCTATATATTCTATACATAACCATATAGATAGACATCACTTATAGAAAATAGGATGTGGGTTAGATTTTATCCCATGACCCTGTAAGTTCTCAATAGCTGCTCCAGATTATAAATTAAAATATTGATCTTGGGTGCATGAATACTTTGCTTTAAACATGTAGATATTATATGTTGTTGAATATTGGGAAGTTTTAAAGTATGAAGAGAGAGACTCAGAATTCTAGGATGAAGGCTTATTGTGAGAATGTGGTATTAGGGATTGAACCTAAGGCTACCCATATAGGCCAGCACAGTACCTGTGAACTATATCCCCAACCCTCTTCTTGATTTTCCTTTGTTTTGAGTCAGTGTTGGAGCACTGTGTAGACCACACTGCCCTTGCTTGAATTTGTAACCCTCCTGTTCAATATGGATGCATTCAGCAATTTTGCTGAATTCTCTGAACCATCTACAAATTCTTTCTTGTCAGTAGTCATTTTCTTGTGAATAGAGATCTTAGTTGGTTCTTCTGTTTTATTACCTCAGTTGGCATGCTATAGGAGGCTCTCCATGCATGCACTGAATAAAGGTTGAGGTAAACAAGGAAATGTGCCTCTGATTTTTTTTTTTATTTGAGAGAGACAGAAGGATGAGAGAGAGAGGGAGAGGGAGAGGGAGAGAATGGGTGTGCCAGTGGCCTCTCAGCTGATGTGAACAAACTCCAGACGTGTGCACCCCCTTGTGGTCAACTGTGGCATTGCACCCTTGTATCACTTTCTGCATCTGGCTAAACGTGGGACCTGGAGAATTGAACTGGCATTCTTAGGCTTCGCAGGCGGGCGCCTTAACTGCTAAGAAATCTCTCCAGCCCAAGCCTCTGTTTTTTGAGTCTGACCTCTGCATGCATTACTCTGAAATTTTAGTAAGTATGTACCAGATTAGAGAAATTCTTTGTCATTTATGATGTGTTTGTGTTAGACCTGAGTTACTGTGACAAGTACCCTGGACAAGCTATAAAGAGAAAAGGCTTATTTTGGTTCACAATTTGGGAGGTTTCAGTCCATGTCTGAGTGACCCTTTTGCTTTGAGCCTTGGCAACATGGCATATCCTGGTCATGCTTCTGCGACCAGATAGGAAAGAGAGGAAGGCACTGCCAGACTCAAGTTCCATTCAGGCTCATGTCCTCAGTGACCCGAAATCTCCCACTGAGATCCCACCTCTTTTTTTTTTTTTTGGGTTTTGGTTTTTTTGAGGTAAGGTCTCGTTCTAGCCTAGGCTAACCTGGAATTCTGGAATTCGCTCATTCTCAGGGTGGCCTCAAACTCAGGGCGGCCTCAAACTCAGGGCGATCCGATCCTCCTACCTCTGCCTCCTGAGTGCTGGGATTAAAGGCACGTGCCACCCAACCACACCCGGATCTCCCTCTCTCTCTCTTTTTTTAAAAAAATTTTAAAATTTTTAATTTTTAGAGAAAGACACAGAGAGAGACAGACACAGAGAGAAGTAGAGGGATACAGATAGAGATGGGCGCGCCAGCAGTCTCTCAGCTGCTGAGAACAAAATCCAGATGTGTGCGCCCCCTTGTGGGCAAGTGCGGCATTGTGTCCTTGCGTCACTTTGCATCTGGCTAAACATGGGACCTGGAGATTGGAACCGGGTTCTTAGGCTTAGGAGGCAGGAGCCCTAACCGCTAAGCCATCTCTCCAGCCCTCTCTCTCTCTTTTTGTGTGGTTTTTTGCCTCTTAAGGTTTTCAGCACCTACTTACAAGCCATTAGCATTTGTGCCTTTGGAAACTTTCTGGATCCATTGGAATTTGTTTTTGTTTTTGTTTTTTCAAAGTAGGCTCTTGCTCTAGCCAAGGCTGACCTAGGATTTACCATGTAGTCTCAGGGTGGCCTTGAACTGACAGCAGTCCTCCTGCCTCAGCCTCCTGAGTGCTGAGATAAAAGGTGTGCAGCATTACACCCAGCTTTTAAACACTTGATTTTGACAAGAGGGCTTCCTTCCCCTATCCCTACTGTGCTTGCTGCTTTTGTGACAATGGTGATTTTTCTTTAACTTCTCTGTGGGTGATGGAAAGTGAGTAGATATGCCAACTTTATAGTTTTGTGATGTCCCACAACCTATTTATATTCAGAACTTTTATATATTGCTTCAGATTGCTAAAGCTGTGACTGGAATTGTCTTGTAAATAACCTTCATAGTATTAGAGGTCAGTTAGCATTTGTTAACTAGCACAGTTTCTTATTGAAGAGGCATACCAGTCACATATGGCTGAATTGATCAAGAAAATATGAGCCACAAAATAATTTTATACCTCTTTTACAGATCATAATCATCATGCATTTGGGGGATGTATGTGGGGCGTGGGTGGGGATGGCACACGTGGAGGTCAGATGACAACCTTGGCGTCCTTACTTCTCACCATTTGAAATAGGGTATATTGCTTTAAAATAATTTCCTTAGTTTATTTTAGCATATACTTACTATTTTGTTATGTATGTGGAAATAGTATTAGGTATTTTCTAGCTATATTATTTTTATTTTGAGGCATTTGCTACTTTGATAATTTTTATAACTTTGTTTTGTCTACTTTTACTTTATTCATTTATTTATTTTTTAAAAAGATTTATTATTTATTTATTTATTTATTTGAGACAGGGAGAGGGAAAGCGAGAGAGGGAGAGTAAGAATGGGCATGCCAGGGCCTTCTAGCCACTGCAAACTCCAGACGCGTGCACCCCTTTGTGCATCTGGTTTATGTGGGACCTGGTGAATCGAACTGGGTTCCTTAGGCTTCACAGGCATATGCCTTAACTGCTATGCTATCTCTCCAGCCCCTACTTTTACTTTATATGAGACTTTTCTATACTTGTTAATTTGCTAATGGCCTTGAATTTTTATGTGAGTTAATCATGTTTTTGTTTTCTTCCTAGGTTAGTGACATTGGAAAACAGTCCGTGTATTACACCAGAATTACTTCGTATATTTCAGAATATGTCACCACTTCTTGGTAAGTGTTAAAGCACAATCTTTACTGATATTTTTGAATATAACCATAACTTGGGAATATTTTACCTGACTTTATAACTTCCTTTTTATTGTATTTTTAAAAATAGTGTCATTATAATTTCTAGAAATTAAATATGAGCACTAATTACATTGTCTTTTGGAAAAATATGTAATATAAACAAAAATATTCTTACAAACCAATTGGAAATTGAGCTTGAACTTTTCCTGGTAAGGTTTTTGTTTGATAGCAGTTTCAGTATGTTATTTAGACGAGCATATCATGAAACTGCCTCCATACTATGCCTTTCTTCCACTAATTTAAAAAAATATATATTTTATTTCTTTGAGAGAGAGAGGGAGGAGATAGAGAGAGAGTGAGAGGAAGAGAGAGAATGGGCGTGCCAGGGCCTCCAGCCACTGCTAACAAACTCCAGACGCATGGGCCCCCTTTATGCATCAGGCTTACGTGGGTCCTGGAGAATCGAACCAGGATCCTTTGGCTTTGCAGGCAAATGCCTTAACTGCTAAGCCATCTCTCCAGCCCCTCTTCTACTAATTTTATGCAAGGATTTTATGGTATAAGTTGTTTAAAATTGAATTTCATACCTACTTTATTACTTTTAGGTAAGGAACCGTTGAAGTTAAATAATAGTGATTGCATACATTGTTTATTGAAATATTACTTACAAATGACCTAACCATGAACCTTAATGATTGTCCCTTCCCTCTGTGGGGCTGGGGATTGAGCCAGGGCCACACACATGCTACTCAGGTGTTCTTCATTGTGCTACATTTTCAGGAGCTGGTTTGCGGCAGCGCTTTAGACACATGAAGCCAAGAGAAGGGTGTGCTGTGCTTGAAAGTGTGCTTAGTCTTTCAGTAGCTGTAGAGAGCTAACTAGATTCTTTGCCTACTCTCATCATATATTCTGGTGATAATTGCAGTAAATCAATACTTTTTGTTATTTACCAGGTACTATTTATAACTGTTATGTATGAAAAACATTTCATGTTTTTTGGCAGTAGAAGGGCCTTGGATATGATGATCTACTACTGAGTTACATCCCTAGCCTTAATTTTGAAAAAATAGTACTTTGATTATAAAGTTATACCAGTATATTTCTTTCTTTTTTTAAAATTATTTTTTATTATTTATTTATTATTATTTTTTGGAGAGAGACACAGAGAGAGACAGAGAGAGGGAGAGGGAGAGGAAGACAGAGATGGGCGTGCCAGCACTGTCTCAGCTGCTGTGAACGAAATCCATATGCGTGCGCCCCCTTGTGGTCAAGTGCGGCATTGCGCCCTTGCGTCACTTTGCATCTGGCTAAACGTGGGACCTGGGGATTAGAACCGCTGGAGACTGGAACCAGTGTTCTTAGGCTTAGGAGGCAGGCGCCTTAACTCCTAAACCATCTTTCCAGCCCTACCAGTATATTTCTAAACCTAGACTCAGGCATATTTAAGAATTACACATAGTGCAATTTACTGGTCTTTTGATTATTTTAACCTGCAAAATATTACCACTTAAATTGGATTTTATTTATTTTTTGAGGGGGGGGTTCCAAGGTGGGGTCTCACTCTAGCTCAGTCTGACCTGGAATTCACTCTGTAATCTCAGGGTGGCCTTGAACTCTCGGTGATCCTCCTACCTCTGCCTCCCAAGTGCTGGGATTAAAGACGTGCACCACCATGCCCAGCTGATTTCTTATAACCATATTGTCACAATTAGATTTTTGGCATGTAGTCATCCCATTCTTGAAGACTCAGTTATGAAGCATCTTTGATCCCTTCATTAGTACTTTGAGTTCATTAACTGACTAGCTTAATTACCATTCTGAGGTGGCATTTAGATAGAAATCCATTAGAATAAAAGTATAATTTATATAGCAATATTAGGACTTTTTTTGCTAAGAACTTACAAAAGTGAAATTTCATCAGGAAAAAAAATACACTGAAGTGTGACACTGAAAAAGTAGAACCCACCCTTTGAAAACATTAGCATATGTGTATTAAAATGCAGTTTTATTGATTAAAATTAAAAGTTTTCTTTTTTCTTTTGTTGGATGATCATGATGGCTAATGAATGTGAATAGTCCTTCACATCTTCTCTGAGGTTTCCCTCCTCTGCACTCCCTTAGCTTCCTCTCCCCTCCCTTCTTCATCATGTTCCCACATCTGTTGTCTTCCATTTCCTTAGAGCCTTCTCCCTGCCTTGTGGCTCCTCTTCTGTTTGAAAGAATCTTACTGTACGGAACCTGGAACATGCAGTCATCCTGCTTCATTCCCCCAAGTTCTGAAGTGACAGCTGTTACCTCCATGCCTGCTTTGCTGAGGCTTTTTTCCCTTTATATAACTGTACTCTGTTCCTTCTTAGAAAAGATGAAGTCTTAAGGAACTCTTTGCTATATAAAATTAAAAAAAAAAAACCAAAACAAAAACCTTTTCTTTTCCCCAAAGATCTCCAACATGGATACAGCAGCAGTAGGCCATTGCTGGTCTCCTAGGAGAGTCTGTTAGCCATTATAGAGAAAGATTATAAAATGTGCTGTCTACTTCCCTTCACTCTGTGAGAATATACAAGCAGATGAGTTTGATTAAGACTGGACCTGGGGCTGGAGAGATGGCTTAGCGGTTAAGGCGCCTGCCTGCTAAGCCTAAGAACCCAGTTCCAATCTCCAGGTCCCACGTTTAGCCAGATGCAAAATGATGCAAGGGCGCAACGCCGCACTTGCCCACAAGGGGGCGCACGCATCTGGATTTCGTTCGCAGCCACTGAGAGGCTGCTGGCGTGCCCATCTCTATCTCTCTCCCTCTCCCTCCCTCTCTCTCTCTCTCTCTCTCTGTGTCTCTCTCCAAAAAAAAAAAAATTAAATTAAAAAAAGAAAAAAAGAATGGACCTGGGCAGGAGAGATGATGTAGAGGTTAAGGCACTTACTCCAAAGGCAAAGCACCCAGGTTTGATACCCCAGGGCCTATGTAAGCTAGGTGCACAGGTGGTGCATGTGTCTGGAGTTTTTTTGTAGCAACTGGAGGCTCTGGTGCACCCATTCTCTCTCTCTTTCTCTGCCTCTCTCTCTCTCTCTCTAATAAGTAAATAAAATTAAAAAAAATCATTTTAGAGCTGGGCATGGTGGTGCACGCCTTTAATCTAAGAACTTGGAAGGCAGAGGGAGGAGGATTGCCATGAGTTTGAGGCTGCAGAGTGACTTCCACATCAACATGGAGCAGAGTGAGACCCTACCTCAAAATAAAATTTTTTTAGGTTTTTTCTTTCTCATGAAAGTAAATGGAACATGAGAAATTTTAAGTAAAAACAGACGCTATAATTTTAAGAAATTGTATTACCTTAATTCTAGCGGTTTGTGTGTTTTAAATCTACTTTATGTTATTAATTCATTTCTAGTATTGTTATTATAACAATTAAAAATTTGCTACTACTGGTAACTCCCTATCTAATTTCAAAAGGCTGAGACTATTGTATGTATTTTAGCTTTCAAATTTTATCAGAAATTTATTTACTTTCATTTTTTGGCAGCTACCTTTTATTTATTTATATATACTTTAATTAATTTATTTTTATTCACAACTTCCATAATTATAGACAATAATCCATGGTAATCCCTCCCACTTTCTCCTTAGCAAATCCACTGTCTATCATATCCCCTCCCCCCTCAGTCAGTCTCTTTTATTTTGATGTCATCATCTTTTCCTTCTACTATACTGATTTTGCTTAGGTAGTGCCAGGCACTGCGAGGTCATGGATATCCAGGTCTTTTTTTTTTTCTTTTTGGTTTTTCGAGGTAGGGTCTCAGTGTAGCCTAGGCTGACCTGGAATTCACTATGTAGTCTCAGGGTGGCCTTGAACTCATGGTGGTCCTCCTACCTCTGCCTCCCAAATACTAGGATTAAAGGCGTGTGCCACCACACCCAGCTCAGGCCATTTTGTGTCTGGAAGTGTGCATTGTAAGGACACCTGCCCTTCCTTTGGCTCTTACATTCTTTCCGCCCCCTCTTCCGCAATGGACCCTGAGTCTTGGAGGGTGTGACAGAGATGTTTGGTGCTGAGCTCTCCTCTGTTACTTCTTCTCAGCACTATGGTAACCTTCTGAGTCATCCCATAGATCATCGCCATCTGAAAAGAAAAGCTTCTCTAACCAAAAATGATAGTAGCATTAATATATGGGTAAGAACATTAAGAGAAGTGTTTACTAGACAGTTTGATCAGCATAATATGTGCCTTTAGCCAGATATCAGCACTTGTTAAACCCCTAGGGCTCATGACTTTCCTTGTCATAAGGTTTTCAGTATCAGGTATATATTTTTTCCCTTGGAGTGGGTCTCCAGTCTAATTAGAGAGCGGTTGGTTTCCCCCCATAACAGACATGCCACTATTGTACTCATTGCCTCATTTGGCCTGGCTGGCCAAGCTTAAGGCTTGCAGTGTCCACTGTTGTTTATCTTCATCGGTGAGCTCTCTCTCCTATGGACCTGCATGCAGTGTAGCTTTTTCCAGCTTTCTGTCAGCTAGTCTACACAGAGGAGGTTTCACCTCAGCTCCAGCAAGATTTCTCAGTGACCTTGCAGCCAAAGCAATTTTAAATAGATAGAATAGATAAAAAAATTAATTTAATTTTTTATTTATTTTTATTTTTTGAGGTAGGGTCTCACTGTAGCCCAGGCTGACCTGGAATTCACTATGTACTCTCAGGGTGGCCTCGAACTCATGGTGATCCTCCTACCTCTGCCTCCCAAGTGCTGGGATTAAAGGCATGCACCATCATGCCCAGCTAAAAAATTTAATTTTAAATAGATGAAATTTTAAATAGAGAAAATAGATAAAAAACTTATAGTTGCATTTCTGAAAATAAAGTATTAATAACATGTGATTAAAAATTAAGTATATTCTTATTAAATCTGTAATATAATTCAACAACAATTTATTCATTCCATACTCCATTTACACATTTTAATTCTACATATACAGTGTAAAATGAAAATATACGTTAAAAGTAGGAGTAAAAGAAATAACATGAGGACTAGATTTTAAAATCTAATTGAACTTTTAGATATAAACACATAGAGCACGATTAGATACTTTTTTGAGCCATGAGTTTGCCTCTGAGCTCTTAGCTCTCTGTCAAAGACAAGGTTAGCCATTTGCATGAGAAGTTTGAATCCTGGCTTGTTGACGTTTTGCACAGGTCAGGCTTTGTTGTGGGGTCTTTCCTGTGCATTGTAGGATGCTTAATACTGTCCTTGGCCTTTGCTCATGTGATGCTGCTGTTGACCATCCAGACTCTTCTTACACATTGCTGCATGTTTCTGGAGAATGGACTCTTGTCCTCAGTGGATAACTCGAAGGAAATGATTCATAGTTAACTGAAAAGGAATACCTGCTTGTGGTATGATTGATGATGCCTACAGCTCTTTTTGGACCTAAAGCTAAACAGTTATTACTGTCTACCATCTTAACATGGTCGTGTCAATCTCAGGGCTATTTTCACTATGAGTGTTTTAATTCTTGCTGATGGTAATATCCTAGGGGAAAAAAAGACTGTCCTGGCGTGGTCAGAGACAGGACAGCACTATGCAGTGACTTAATCACTAGGAGTTTTCAAAAATATCTAAGAAGAGATGGGCTATATGATTTTCAAACAGTTGCTTCCCAATGGATGTTTGCGACATCTGACTTGGCAGTGTTCTCAAAGCTCCCAGAAGGGAAGCTGTTCTCCTTCTTCACTGACGTGACTCACGCACAGACTCTGGTTTGTCGTGGGCTTGCAGAACAGGCTGCTGCTCCGTGTTGGTGCACAAAAAGCACATGCAGTCCATGCTTGAGTGGACTTCTGTCTCCAGGAAAGGATTATCCACTATAAATGTTTCTAGTCATTTGAAAATGTCTTTTATTAGCATAGAGAACTTGCATTCCTGTCCTATTGGGGTCCCCCCTAGGGCCAGCCCAGGAGGGACAGCAGGGTCTCTGCCGAGTTGGGGGTGAGAGGTGCGGAGTCACGACACAGACTCCAGGAGTTGGGTGGAAGCAGCAGAGGGAGAGCTGCAGCAAACTTGTTTATTGAAGAAGTGCAGGTGGGTTTTAAGGGGCTTGGCTGGCCAATCATTGTATGGGGTGGTCCCCTTTTTGTGACCAATGACAGCCTGTCTCCAGACAGATCATCTGGTACTAGGTTACTTGCGAGCATGGGACTGTAGCTGTTGTCATGCCAGGCCTGCGCAGAACGCCATGTTCACAGAAGCCACTTCCTGGTTTCTCTGCCATGCGGTCTGGCCATGGCCAGGCCTGCATTGTGCCATACACTGTCCCTTCCAGTCCTCATCGTTTAAGAGTCTCTCTAGCCATAAAATATAGGAACTAATGCCTTAGACAGTGTTATGAGCTAGGATTGTTATTCTTCTATGAAAATAAATGGAAACTTCAGATCAACATAGAATTATACTGACTTATGCTATTTGTTAAGAACCCGAGTTCATAAATAAATATATTTTTGCAGGAATTTTTTTAAGTTTGTCCTTCTGTGAGTAGAATTTTGAAAAGAATTGTAACAAAAATGGCAGGTATTAGGCATGGATAATATTTTGGAGACTATTTTTTATCTTGATAATATGTAATTTGTACTTTATTGTTTCATATTGCTGGATTTTTTGAGGCATGTAAAATTGCCTTGCATCAACATTGATTACACTCAGGTTTTTTGTTTGTTTGTTTGTTTGTTTTTTCTGAGATAGGGTCTCACTCTAGCCCAGGATGACCTGGAATTCACTCTGTAGTCTCAGGGTGGCCTCGAACTCATGGTGATCCTCCTACTTCTGCCTCCCGAGTGCTGGGATTAAAGGCGTGCATCACCATGCCTGGCTGATTACACTCAGTTTTAACCATAGTGTTTATCTAGTACATGAAGTAGCTGAAAACTATTTGTTGCATGCTGTTCTGGCAGCAGCATGTTTAAGGGTATTTCTCATAAGGAAGCAGATTTGAAGAGCAGAGTGCAAGGATTGAGAATATTAAGCAGAACATTTGTGAGTGTAATAGAGAAACTTTTTTCATAGGCAGCTTTTGTGCCAGTACAGTGGCCATTGAATGAAGTCATTTAAGCAGATACACTAAATGACCAAATGATTCAGTCACGTGTTTACCATATTAGCACTAAAAATCTGATCTGAAATGAAAAGTCTGTTCTCATGGCTTTCTTTGTTTTTTTTTTTTTTTTCCTGAATGTAACAAAAAAGGAGGGATTTGAAATATTTTTCTAAATTGTCTTAACTAGTGAAATGTTGATGCCAGTTTTTAGGTAGACATTTATGGGTAATGATAGTGTGAACAGAGTAGTCAGAAAAGATTCATAAAGAAAGATATGTTTGTTTTGGTCTTTCTTTCTTTTTTTCCTGAGGCAAGTTCTTACTCCCTGTATAGCCTAGTCTAGTGTTGAATTTACAACCTTCCTGTCTCAACCTACTGAGACAAGGAATTATAATTTTGTGCCTCCACTAAGATCACTTCATTAAAGATATTTTAGCTGGGCATTGTGGCGCACATCTTTAATCCCACTACTCGGTAGGCAGAGGTAAGAGGATTGCTGTGAGTTTGAGGCCACCCTGAGACTACATAAGGACTTCCAGGCCAGCCTGGGCTAAAGTTAGACCCCACCTCGAAAACAAAAACAACAACAAAAAGATATTTGAAACAGTGAGTTAATGTGTCTTTTAAAAAAATTATTGTTTTGGCAGAACTAAGTTCAGAAAATCTCAGAACCTGCTTTAAGATCATCAATGGTTATATCTTTTTATCATCCACAGAATTTTTACAGGTATGTTGGAACAGCTTTTGCATTATAAGAAATGATATAATTACTATTTTGATTTCTGTATGAAATCAGGAAGTGTCTTTCAAAATTTAATATTGGTTTGGAGTTAAAATTAAATTGTGAGCCTTCCTCACTGAGGGAAGATGGGATCAGCATTCAGTAGTACCCTAACTGAATGCAGAAAATGTACTGCATAAATAAATATATTCACATACATCATTGTATGAATACATTGTATATTTATTAGATGTAATCTCTTTTTCTTAAGAATTCTAATTGAAACTATCTGCTTAGATAGTATATAATTCTGAAATACATTGTAAAGAGTCCCAAATTGAAATTTGTGCTTTTTAAGTATTGTAGCTTCATTCTTAAATGTATTGACTTTTGATTGAATTTCAGACATATGCAGTAGGTCTTTGTCAGTCCTTTTGTGAGCTGTTGCAGGAAATTACTACAGAAGGTCAAGTTCAAGTTCTCAAGGTATTGTTGTCATCTTTTATCTTTAACAGATGATCAAAAAGTCATCTGTTAAATTGAATGTCATGACTTTTTTTTGTAAAGCTGAACTCTTTGAGTATGGATGATTGGCAAGAAGGAAAATAATTGATAGAATTCTGGAGAATATTTTCTTTTAGCACTTTTCAATTGGTTTGATACCTCTGCACCAGAGGTCTCAAATTTTAATCTACTTGCAGATTACCTGGAAATCTTTTTATTTTTTATTTTTATGTTTTTATTTTTTTGGTTTTTCGAGGTAGGGTCTCACTTTAGCTCAGGCTGACCTGGAATTCGCTATGTAGTCTCAGGGTAGCCTCGAACTCATGGTGATCCTCCTATCTCTGCCTCCTGAGTGCTGGGATTAAAGGCGTGCGCCACCACGCCCGGCTGGAAATCTTTTTAAAATGCAGTTCTAGATTTCTAATAGTCTCAGCTGATTGGAAAGATACCCATCCTAAGGTCTTATTGTATAGAAAAAAAAGTAAACATTTACTAGATTGTCCCAAACTGGTGACATTTAATACTTCTTACCCTTTCAGTTGGACTGTATTTGGGACAAAATTTTCACTGTATTATTAGACAGCTTTAGCTTGGGTTTTCTATTAAAGTGGAAGTACTGAGTTTCTTGGGATTGTGTATAATTAAGAATCAATAGGTTATAGTTTTTATATTATGTTTATATGCATCAAGGAATTAGTATTACATGTATAAAATAGCTCACATTTAAAAATAAACGTATAAAGCCGGCCATGGTGGCACAAATCCTTGCACTTGGGAGGCAGAGGTAGGAGGATCACCATGAGTTCAAGGCTACCCTGAGACTACATAGTGAATTCCAGGTCAGCCTGGATACCCTACCTCGAAAAACCAAAATATAAAATAAAATAAATGTGTGTGTATATTCATATCATATCTATTGATATCCATCTGTACATACATATCCATATATATATATATATAATTTATTTTTGGAGAGAGACAGAGAGGGAGACAGATAGAGATGGGTGCGCCAGCAGTCTCTCAGCTGCTGTGAATGAAATCCAGATGTGTGCACCCCCTTGTGGTTAAGTGTGGCATTGCGCCCTTGCGTCACTTTGCATTTGGCTAAACGTGGGACCTGGAGATTGGAACTGGGTTCTTAGGCTTATCAGGCAGGCGCCCTAACAGCTAAGCCATCTCTCCAGCCCTATATCCATATATTTTATATATGGAGTTTGAGAGATATAGCTGTTTAATTTCTTAGCTGTATTATAAGTCAGATATGAGATGAATTCTGGTTGGACAAAGGGTTATTCTGACACCTCTTTATGGTTGTAAGGTTCATGTCATATTGTAGATCCTCAAAATGAGTTTTTTTTTTTTTTTTTTTTTAACCAGTGAAATGAAAAGTTGATTGCCCAGTGTTCGTTGTACAGCGACCTCTGCTATGTGTGAGGCTTTCAGCTGTAAACGAGGCTTTGTATAAGGAGTTACGTGGAAGGATTTCAATAGTCTGTGTGTATGCAGTATTTGAAATTGAAACTATGTTAAATTATCTGCTTATTCTGAGTGATTTAAAAAAAGGTTATTTCTCATATGTAGACAGTGTTCAAACCAAATTTAAATGGAAACCTTTTTAAAAAAAAATTAAGAAGTTTGCAATAGTATCAGCGAAGTAATTGTTGGAAAACTGACTTGTAAATTATTTGGAACGGGCATTTTGAAACTTCAATGAGGCAAGTTTTATGGTGTTGTAACGAGAATATTTTGCTCTGTCTTACTCTTTGTTTTTGATTAAACTCTCTTAAAATGGAGGAAGTTTAGCATGACAAGTAAGACCGTGACTATAAGAGAGATTGCTCTGTGAGAAGTTTGGTTTAGTTACTTCATAGCTGTGTGGAGTGGGAAGTCACTCTCCTCATTCTTCAATTGTAAGACATAACTTTACTTCTAGGGCTAATGGGAGGATTATTTGAGAATATATATATCTGTGTGGGTGTGTGAGTGGGTACACACATGCATGAACACACACAGCAGTGCCTAGCATGTAGTAAGTGACTACAAAGGTTGCCTGTTATCTAATTAGAGCACTGTCTCATGATGCAGTGTGCCAGTGAAAGCCATCTACTGCAGTTATAAACTAGCTCATGATGCAGTGTGCCAGTGAAAGCCATCTACCACAGTTATAAACTAGCTCATGATGCAGTGTGCCAGTGAAAGCCATGTCGCAGTTATAAACTAGCTCATGATGCAGTGTGCCAGTGAAAGCCATCTACCGCAGTTATAAACTGTCTCATGATGCAGTGTGCCAGTTAGTTATAAACTGTCTCATGATGCAGTGTGCGGTGAAAGCCATCTACCGCAGTTATAAACTAGCTCATGATGCAGTGTGCCAGTGAAAGCCATCTACGCAGTTATAAACTGTCTCATGATGCAGTGTGTGCGGTGAAAGCCATCTACGCGCAGTTATAAACTAGCTCATGATGCAGTGTGCGGTGAAAGCCATCTACCACAGTTATAAACTAGCTCATGATGCAGTGTGCCAGTGAAAGCCATCTACCGCAGTTATAAACTAGCTCATGATGCAGTGTGCCAGTGAAAGCCATCTACCGCAGTTATAAACTGTCTCATGATGCAGTGTGCCAGTGAAAGCCATCTACCGCAGTTATAAACTGTCTCATGATGCAGTGTGCCAGTGAAGCCATCTACCAGTTATAAACTAGCTCATGATGCAGTGTGCCAGTAAACGCAGTTATAAACTAGCTCATGATGCAGTGTGCCGGTGAAAGCCATCTACCACAGTTATAAACTAGCTCATGATGCAGTGTGCCAGTGAAAGCCATCTACCGCAGTTATAAACTAGCTCATGATGCAGTGTGCCAGTGAAAGCCATCTACCGCAGTTATAAACTGTCTCATGATGCAGTGTGCCAGTGAAAGCCATCTACCGCAGTTATAAACTGTCTCATGATGCAGTGTGCCGGTGAAAGCCATCTACCGCAGTTATAAACTAGCTCATGATGCAGTGTGCCAGTGAAAGCCATCTACCGCAGTTATAAACTAGCTCATGATGCAGTGTGCCAGTGAAAGCCATCTACCGCAGTTATAAACTAGCTCATGATGCAGTGTGCCAGTGAAAGCCATCTACCGCAGTTATAAACTAGCTCATGATGCAGTGTGCCAGTGAAAGCCATCTACCGCAGTTATAAACTAGCTCATGATGCAGTGTGCCAGTGAAAGCCATCTACCGCAGTTATAAACTAGCTCATGATGCAGTGTGCCAGTGAAAGCCATCTACCGCAGTTATAAACTAGCTCATTTGGCTGCACTATCTTTGGATGTAAAACAACTACAGAGATGGTTCTCATTCTTATACTACTTTTAAATCAGCATTCATTTAAAATAAACACCACTTTAAGTTAGTTTGTTTCTAAAACTAAGCAGAGTAGTCATGCTCTGGTAGCATAGTGTTATCAACAACTGTATCTCAGCAGGCTATTTACATTCATTGTATTTGTCTCTTGCTTTTCAGAATAACACAGTCTTTAAAATATTTTATTATGGAAAAATTCCAGTCTTAGATTCTGTTTTCTTTCTGTCTGTCTGTCTGTCTGTCTATCTATCTATCTATCTATCTATCTATCTATCTATCTATCTATCTATCCATCCATGCATCCATCAATCAATCATCTCTATCTGTCTACCTATCTATTTTTGGTTTTCTAAGGTAGGGTTTCACTCTAGCTCAGGCTGACCTGGAATTCACTATGTAGTCTCAGGGTGGCTTTGAACTCATGGTGATCCTCCTATCTCTGCCTCCCTGGTACTGGGATTATAGGCATGAGCCACCATGCCCGGCTTATCTTTATAATTTTAATAGGAAAATTATTTGTTTTCCACTGTACTTTGAAATGGAAAAAGTGATGACATTTCTCTCCACTCAGTTGGAATATATGTAGTCTTGTTTTTTCGAGGTAGTGTCTCCCTCTAGCCCAGGTTAATGTGGAATTCACTATATAGTCTTAGGCTGTGCTCAAACTCACAGCGATCTTCCGACCTCTGCCTCCTGAGGCTGGGACTAAAAGTGTGCAACACCACACCTGACTGAACCTGGTGCTCTTTGATTGTATGATTCAATCTAGATTGTCATCATTCAACTATGTAGTCAAATATTTATTTGACAGAGAGACAGAGAGAGAGATGGAGAGAATTGGCACTCCAGGGCCTCCATCTGCTGCAAACTCCAGTCGCATGTGTCACCTTGTGCATCTGGCTTTATGTGGGTCCTGGGGAATTATACCCTCCCTGGTCCTTTGGCCTTGTAGGCAAGTGGCTTAATCGCTGTCATCTCTCCAGCCTCTACAAATGTTTTATATAAGTTGCAGATTAAGACTTTTATTGTAAGTATTCCAACAATTGGTAATTAATAGACTATAATTCTTGAATTAGAAATTGAGAATCTGAGCGTTTCAGAGGCAGAGGTAGGAAGCTCACCATGATATTGATGTCACTCTGAGAGTACATTAGTGAATTCCAGGTCAGCCAGAGCTAGAGTGAGACCCTACCTTGAACCTTCCTTTCTAACCACCCTCCCCCAACTGAAAATCTGGGCTGGAGAGATTGTTCAGTGTTTAAAGGCACTTGTGTGCAAAGCCTGACAGCACGTAAAACCAGATGCACCAAGTGAAACATGCATCTGGACTTAGTTTGCAGTGGCAGGAGTTTGGCACACCCATTCTTTTTTTCCTTCCCTCCCCCCACCTTCTACTTGCAATGAAAAGACAGTTGTGTTCATAATTACAGTTAAACTTTCATGTTGTGTTACAATCACAGAAGCAGGGCTTTACTGCATAACCAGTGGTGCTGACTACTAGGAGTATGATAAGACTACGAGCGAATTTCTTGTGCTTTGATTTGAAGGGATATGTTAGGATAGTGGTACTTGGATTTTATGTCAATCTTTAAAGTCTGAAAGAATTCTCAGAATCCTAGTACAGCTGTGATAGCTTTTTAAATTATTTTATTTTATTTTTATGTATTTATTTGCGAGAGAGAGAGGGAGAGAGATAGAGATAGATTGAGAATGGTTGTGCCAGGGCCTCCAGCCACTGCAAATAAACTCCAGATACATGCACCAACTTATGCGTCTGACTTATGTGGTCCTGGGGAGTCAAACCTGGGTTCTTTGACTTTGCAGGCAAACGCCTTAACCACTAAGCCATATCTCTAGCCCCGTGATAGCTTTTTAATATTAGCTTAGTATCTTTATTTTTTAATATCTTTTAGATGGTGTTCTTAATATAGCATGCTATATAACATTCTCAGTATTTTTTGACTAATTTCACTATTAGACTAATTTCTGTTTACAGGTAAGTTCTTTGTTGTTTGAAGCAGAAAATGACAATGTTAGAAATTTGGCTAGCAAAACCGATATGCCTACTTTAGGAGCGAATGATTTGGAACAAAAATAAACTTTATTCTTTGACTTAGAACAAAATGTATAAATGAATACAATTGTATTGTACCAATAGTCAAATTTGATTTAACATTAACTTGAAATGCTTTGGTACATATCTGCCACCTTGAGTTTTGAAAGATGGCCATATCGATATACATTATATGCCAAGTTGCTTTCGTTTGCTAGTTTACAGCTTAACACAAATATTTTACATGTCTGATTCTTTCTATATTAATAACTATTTACTCCATGCTACATATTTTTAGCACATAACATGTAGAGTTTATTTTTATTTTCATATAAACATGATGATAGTGCTCCCCACATTTTTGCAGATGAAAAATAAAATGTTCTTTCCAAGATCCCAACAGCTAGTAAGTATTGGGATCATGATGTAAACATAGGTATTCTGACAACGAGATCTGTGTTTTTAGCTACTTGTGGAGGGTAAGGCTAAAATCAAGAAAATTGGGTATTGAGTACTAACTAAAAGCCTGCCTTTTCATAGTTGTAAAAATTCCTTCTATTTCAAGTATATTCAGAAGATGGACAGAAGAAAGCTAAAGGGCACAATATTTATTTGTAGCGGCCTAATGCTGAAACCAGAAATTGTAACGGGATTGGAAGTATTTTCAGCATCCCACAGAGCTCTTTGTACTCTAAAACAACATGAGTAAAAGCTCTGTAGCTTTAGAGTGATTTTTCAGAATATAAGTAAATAATAGTGTCTAGAGACTTTTTTCTGTTTAAAGAGTGAAACCTGGACTGGGGAAATGGCTGTGCAGTGAAAGGCACTTGCCCACCACGCATGATGGTCTGGGTTCAGTTCCCCTGTACGCATGTAAAGCCAGACACACAAAGTGGTGCATGTATCTGGAGATAATTTATACTGGCAAGAGGCCCTGGTGTGCCCTTTCTCTCTCCTTCTCACATTCTCTGCTTGTAAATAAATTAAAAAAATTTTTTTTGAAAAAGTGAAACCAAGTTGGAAATGAAGCAATATATCACATTGCCAAGTGAGAAGAGGAAGAGAGCTGAGAAGCTAGAGTTTGGAGATATGAACATGTTTTACATGATTTTAAAATAGTTAAAGGGGCTCCGGGGTGTGTGGCTCAGATTTGATCACCTGCTTGGCACATGTAAGGTCTGAGGTTTAATCCCCAGCACCACACATAGAATAATAATTATAAAATAGAAATCAAAGACTGAAAATACATGAAGAAAAACTAGTTCTAAAAGACGGTTTTGAGAGTGAACATTTGAGGTTATTATGACGTGTGGCAGTCATCTGAAGAGTATTTCATGTCACTTAGTGTACAGGGTACATTTGCATATCCCTAATAGGATGTGACACAAGAACCAAAAGAAAAAAGGTAAATCAACATTTGATAGTGTTATTGCTGTTAGTAGTATTGGCATTGTTATTTATGATTCCATATATTTGTGAACATATGCCTGTGTGGACCTATATATAATGGGTACAAACAGGATTATTATGATCTGGGGTTTTCATCACAAGAGGAGTAGTACAGAACTGTTCTGTGTAGATTTTCTACATTTCAAATCCCCAAATCGAACATCATGGTTAACTTTGGTACCACAGTGGCACCCATTTTATCAGAGATTGCACCTAGGATCCTGTAGAGTAGGACTTCCTTATCTGTGGCCCACTGTTGGCTTATTTTTCTGTGGCTCATCGCTCTACTTGTTAAACTTTCTCTTGATTCTGTTCCCTACTCTTTACCTCAAATCCCAAAAATGATCTCTCTGCAGGATGTTTTAAAACTATACTTTCTTCTCTACTGGTCTTGACCTTTTTGACTTCAAGAACTGTCTATGCCCAGAAATATTTGTGACTCTTGTATAGTAACTAATTACTGTACCAAAAACAATGCATACATGACAGTGTTTTTTTGTATTTAATAGTATATTTAAATGATTGATGTTTTCACATCATAATAGGGACATGCATATGTATAAAGTTATATGTTACTTCTTACAATGCTTTCTGCATGTGTGCAGACTGCTAACCCCCTACTTATTTCTGAAATTGCTTCAACATTATAAAGAAAACGACTTATAATGATTCCTGTGGCTTGGTTTATGAGGGTTATATGACCTAACTTAGTGTCAACTACGTACCAAGGACTTTTTTTTGTTGTTGTTGTTGTTGTTTTGAGGTAGGGTCTCACTCTGGCCCAGGCTGACCTGGAATTAACTATGTAGTCTCAGGGTGGCCTTGAACTCACTGCGATCCTTCTACCTCTGCCTCCTGAGTGCTGGGATTAAAGGCATGCACCACCACGCCCGGCTAGGACTTTTTTTTTTTTAAGCTGTAGTCATGGGCTGAAGAGATGGCTCAGTGGTTAAAATGCTTGCTTGCAAAATCTAACCCAAGTTTGATTTCCCAGTACCCACATAAAGTCAGATGTACAAAGTTGTACCTGTACCTGGAGTTCGTTAGCATTTGCTAGGGGCCCTGTTGCACCCATTCTTTATCTGCTTTCAAATAAATAAAATATATATTTTTTAAAAAGACTGTAATCAGCCACATGGTTGCCAGACATTTTGTCTTTCTTAGGCATAAGCATTGGAGTGGTTTGGGGCTGGTTAATTTCGATGTGCTTTCCCATCCCTAGAGAGCATTTTGGATGTTCCATCCTGAGTTGTTCATGATCAACAGTATCCTAAATGACTCCTTCATCTCCATCTGTACCTTCATCTTCCAGACAAGTTTATTAATTTTCTTTTTAGGTCAGCACTCACTGTTTACATTATAATTCTTGTGTTTTCTGTTCAAAGCTAAGATGTGAAATTAACAGAGTTTTTTCTATTTTTCTATATTACCTTTTGTATTTTTCAAAATTAATAATTACTTTCAAAATTCTTTTTATTGACATTAATTACAATAGCAAATGTTTATTTCAATTTGTCACACATACCAGTTCATCTACTAACATTAATTTTCTTTTTTAAAAAATTTTTGTTTATATTTTATTTATTAGCAACAGATGGGGGGGTGGAGAGAAAGGGCACAACAGGGCCTCCAGCCACTGCAAACGAACTCCAGATGCATGCTACACCTTGTGCGTCTGGTTTATGTGGGTCCTGGGGAATCGAGCCACGAACCGGGTCCTTAGGCTCCAAAGGCAAATGCTTAACCACTAAGCCATCTCTCCAGCCCAATAGTAATTTTCTTGAAAAACTGTTCCAGAACTACATTGACTCCTCCCTTGAGACCACCCCTCTTTCCAGAATGCTGCTCTTCTTAGTCCTAATGTTCTGAAATCTTATAGTGATCTGTCTTCATGCATCTTATTCAGTGTATGACATTGATGGGTCTTTTTAAGTGTCACAGGCCATATGCTGTTCTCTTGAGGAAGGCTTGGTTGTCCAGAGAGGAAGATTTGGAAGTAGTTGGCACTACGGCCTCTAAAGTAGACTCTTCTTCACTTGGAGTCTCTTTTTCATCTTATCTTTAGCTTCCCTTTCTCCTTTCTAAAGGTCTGTAGTTCTGCTGTTTCCTGTGTGGTTAGGGAGGAGAAATGGGGCGGTGGTACAGGATGTGCTTCTGGGTGTTTCTTGGCTTTCTCAACCACTGAACTGTTAAGATGCAACCTATGAATGGAACATGCCCTTCCTGCGGGATTGTTAATAGACGCAGATGCAGATTCACACTTAACCCTATTCACAGTGGTGACTAACAGTACTTTGTTGGGGTTGGGAACACACACCTGTAATCGCAGCACTAGGGAGGTTGAGACAAGAGGATTGATAGCTTGAGGGACAGACGCTGTCTCGAAATGCCACGGGACCAAACCAAAACTAACCCTAAAGCCTTCATGAAAACACTGTTTATTGATTTGCTTGTATGTAGTGTATGAGCATGTGCTCCAGGAGGCCCAGTGCATGTGAATACCAGACACCTACACCACTTTCTGTGTCTACCTTATGTGGGTGTTTAGGAATTGAACCCAGGCCAGTAAGTAGGCTTTGCAATCAAGTTCCTATAACCACTGAGCCATCTTCCCAGCTCCAAAACAATGGTTTTAAAAATGTGTTTTGCTGCTTCTATTAATGGAACATTTTAAGGATTATTTGTTTATAGTGCTAGGGTCAGAATTACATAAACAGCATGCTGTTTGTGTTATCAAAGTATAAGTACATATAACCATACCAGAAGTATGGCTTTATCTTTTTTATAATGTTGTCAGTGTGTTTCTAGAACCACGGTTCTGCATTCCTCGTGGACATGCATGTGTTCTCACTGGTGTGTGTTGTTTTCTTATCTCTCTTGCATGAAGCAATAGCTTGTACTATTCAATATCACCAAATGTGTCTTTTGGTTTCTAGGTTGTAGAAAATGCCCTTAAAGTGAATCCAGTATTAGGCCCACAGATGTTCCAACCGATTTTACCCTGTGTTTTCAGAGGTATTATAGAAGGAGAGGTAAGATTTTTCTCAAGGTCTTAAGGATAGTTGAATTCTAGGATTCTAATTTTAATAATTCTCCTTTTTTATTGGAAAATCTTATCTTCTTTATTTATAGATGTGTAAACAAAGTTTGTCTTACCATTTGGATCATATTAAATTGAGTAAATTTTCACAGTATTCGTATACATCTTTATTTCTTTACACAGACAATTAGAGATTCTTTTGATAACTCATTTTTCACTCATATGCAGTGATTTGAAATAGAGTAATGCATAGTGACTCAATTCTAATACCTACTGTTTAGAGTATATGGGAGGAAGAGTGCTACCACTGTTACAGACTGGGCTGTGTGAAACCACCGCTGCTCTTGTATTGTCTTCATTTCATATACATATATATAATACATAATCCATGTAAGCTAATGCATGGGTTATATGTACTTAAGAATATTTGTAGTTAACTCTAGAGACGCTTCATGAAGAGAATGTTGTCATTTGTATTCCTGAAGGAGAATGACATCTTATATTCCCTTTTTAAAAAGTATATTTTGTTTATTTATTTGAGAGAGAAAGAGACAGTGAGAGAGAGAGAGAGAATATGTGCACCAGGGCCTCCAGCCACTGCAAGCAAACTCCAGATGCATGCGCCTCCTTGTGCATCTAGCTTATGTGGGTCCTGGGGAATCTAACCTGGGTCCTTTGGCTTTGCAGGCAAGCGCCTTAACCACTGTGCCATCTCTCTAGCCCTTATATTCCTTTTGATACTGGGTCATTGTTTTTTTTTTTTTTTTGCTTGGTTATACTTGCACCTTAATAGAATTTTGTGTCCTGTATTTTAATCATACAGAGGTATCCTGTTGTGATGTCCACGTATCTTGGAGTTATGGGTCGAGTCATATTACAAAATTCTAGTTTCTTTTCTTCACTTCTGAATGAGATGGCACATAAATTTAATCAGGAGGTAAGCATTTATGTACGAAAATTTAATGATATCTGTACTCATCTGTATTGCAAATAGTTGATGAAATAGATTATATACAGTCTTTTAAAGTATTTAAATTCTTACATTGTAAGTAATGATTCAGGTTTTATAACTATTTGAGGTAGAAGAGAGAAAAAGAGTGAGTTTTTCTTTACTGATTCATAACCTAAAATAAGATAATTTTGCATATATGCATAAATGATCTTTGTTTCATTACTTTTTTAAAACATTTAATATTTTATTTTTTATATATTTATTTGAGAGAGAGATACAGAGATAGACAGGTACAGAGAGAATGGGCGTGTTGGGGCCTCCAGCCACTGCAAAAAACTCCAGATGCTTGTGCCCCTTGTGCATCTGGCTTATGTGGGTCCTGGAGAATTGAGCCTTGAACCAGGGTCCTTAGGCTTCACAGGCAAGCGTTTAACCACTAAGCCATCTCTCTAGCCCCTTTGTTTCATTTCTTTAATGAATTTATTTTATTGACAACTTCCATAATTGTAGACAATAGCCCCCGGTAATTCCCTCCCTTCCCCCACTTTCACCTTTGAAACTCCACTCTCCATCATACCCCTTCTCCCTCTCCCTTTGATGGGGGGGGGGACAGAGACAGAGAGATGGGGGCGTACCAGGGCCTCTAGCCACTGCAAAGAACTCCAGATGCATGCACACCCTTGTACATCTGGCTTATGTGGGTCCTGGAGAATTGAACTGAGATCCTTTGGCTTTGCTGGCCAACACTTTAACCACTAAGACATCTCTCCAGCCCTGATGTCATCATCTTTTCTTCCTGTCATAATGGTCTTGTGTAGGTAGTGTCAAGTGCTATGAGGTCATGGTTATTTAGGCCATTTTGTGGCTGGAGGAGCATGTCGTAAGGAGTCCTACTCTTCCTTTGGCTCTTACATTCTTTCTGCCGTCTCTTCCGAAATGGACCCTGAGCCTTGGAAGATGTGTTAGAGATATTTCAGTGCTGAGCACTCCTCTGTCACTTCTTCTCAGCACCATGGTGCCTTCTGAGTCATCCTAAGGTCACTGCTATCTAAAAAGAGAAGCTTCTTTAACCAAAAGTGAGAGCAGCATTCATATATGGGTGTGAACATTAAGAGAAGTGCTTACTGGGCAGTTTGGTGAGCATAGTATATACATTTAGCCAGACGTTAACCCCCCCCTCAGGGCTCATGACTACCCCTGTTGTAGGTTTTCAGTATCAGGGATGTTTTCCCTCCCAAGCAGTGGGCCTCCAGTCCAATTAGAGAGCAGTTGGTTTCCCCCATAACAGACATGCCACTATTGTACCTTTTGGCTCATTTGGCCTGGCTGGCCAAATTTAAGGCTTGCAGTGTTCACTGTTGAGTATTCCCACTGGTGATTTCTCTCTCTCCCATTAAACTGCAAGCAGCGTAGCTTTTTCCAGTTTTCTGTCAGCTGGTCCACAAGGAAGTGGTTTTCAGCTCAGCTCCAACAGGATTTCTCAGTGAACTTGCAGCCCAAGTATGTGGAGTCTTCAGCAATAGGGTCTTACCATCTATTCCTGGTGGGAAAACAAGAGCCTTGGCAATGGCCTGTAATGTTTTGGGGGTATCAGTGACCTCCTTGGCCAACAACTCACTGGAAGGTATCCCACCCCTGGCACTGAAAATTTTCTAGTAACAATCTATGGCTTCTGAGTGTTCCATTGTCCAGAACAGTAGGTTTCCTTATGACTTATTTATATCCTCTTAGATTTTGATTACCCCTTCCTCCACCCTTCCTTTACTCGGTCTCTTCCCACGACCTCACTTAGGACTTTACACCCCCATTTATCTGTTCTTCTGCTTACATATATACTTTAATGTCATGGATTAAGAAAAATCTCTGTTTTCTAATTATAGAAATGACCTTTTCAGCAGCAGGGTTTATTTAAAAAATACTGTGATTGGAGCCAACTACCAGAGTGGGTTTAGAATAGCTTTTTTTTTTTTGAAATTTTAATCTATTTTTTTTTTACTTGAGAGACAGGGAGGTTGGAAGGGGTGGGGGAGAAAGGGTATGTCAGGGCCTCCAGCCCCTGCAAACAAACTCCAGTACAACTGTCTTATGTGGGTTCTGGGGAATCGAACTTGGTTCCTTTGTCTTTGAAGACAAGTGCCTTAACCTCTAAGCCATCTCTCCAGCCCTGGAATAGGTTTTTAAATGAGTTTGTCACTTGTGACTAGATGTTGTTTATGATCAAATTAGGATTTATATTTATAGTCATTGATTTGTTCAGAACTATAAATTATAGAAAATAGTATATTTGACTGATACTACTAACATGGAAACAGTTATGAAATCTGTTGACTTATGATTGAAATAAATGAAGTAATATAAGGAAATCCATATTAAGTACACATTTTATAATGCATATAGTTCTTCTAGAATTGGACATACGTTGAGGATCATAGCCTCTGCTTTAATGAGCTGCTAGAGAGATTTTTATCTTTAGCCCATTGGTTTTCTCTGGAATGGGAAATATTGAAAAGTTCATTCAGGTGAGCTCAGATAGTCAACATAGTAAACACTTTGCAGTAGGCATTTGTTTAATTGGTGTCATCATGATCGTTAATTCATATAGGAATTTGGCAAATGTAAACTCAGAGAAATGTTTATTGTTTGAGAAACATGCTGATTTTGCAAAAAAAAAATCCTCAGAAAATGCTGTATTTATTTATTTATTTGACAGAGAAAGAGGCAGAGAGAGAGAGAGAGGAAAAAAAAAATGGCCATGCCAGGGCCTCCAGCCACTGTAAATGAACTCCAGATGCATGCGCCCCCTTGTGCATCTGGTTTATGTGAGAGCTGGAGAGTCCAACTGTGGTCCTTTTGGCTTTACAGGCAAATCCCTTAACTGCTAAGCCATCTCTCCAGCCCTCTGCCCTTTTTATTATATTGAGGTTTTGTAAAAGGTGAACTGGGTGTCACGTATAAGCCTTTCTTTATATAAAACCTATGAAATAAGAATAGTTTTTATATATTTTTAGAAGTTGAAAAAAATCAAAATCGGACTATTGCATGGCCTGAAAATGTCCCCCCCCCCCGAGGTAGGGTCTCAGTCTAGCCCAGGCTGACCTAGAATTTACTATGTAGTCTCAGACAAACTCTTGGTGATTCTTTTACCTCTGCCTCCCAGATGCTAGGGTTAAAAGCAGGCACCATCACACCTAGCTTTTAGTAGTTTTTACTTTAGCACAAATGGCCCCTTGTTCCTTTGTTATCATGTTGTTCATGGCTGAATAGTTGTGACTAACACTATAATGATCCCTAGAGCTTCAGATATTATTACCTGAACCTTAACTAGAAAAGTTTACTGACCCCTTGTATCCTCATTGCTTGTGTAATTAGTACACCCTTCCAGCTTATAGTTACATGCTATGCTGTCATTCATTAAATATTTTATAGTAAGTGAAATAAAATGATAAACTATTGAAATACTTGCTGAGTGAATTTTTTTCCTTTCAATATATTTTATTTTGATAAAGTTACAAAAGTAGATAAAAAATACTTTTTTTTAAAAAAAGTACAATTAACTGACTTAGAAAAATATAGAAAGCCCTAAAGGTTTAAAAATACAACATAAATTTTTATGTGAGGAGCATTTAAATGTATTTTAGATGGTAACCTATGCAAACTATGTCTGATATAGACCAAACACAGAATGTTGTTTTATAATCAGTATGTAGCACACTGATAATCCATTTGGATTTACAGAATACTGGTTTGAAATAGAATATGAGAAAAAAACAAGTATAAATTTCAATAAAGTTATTGCTGTAACATTTAATATTCCCTTGAAGCTTTTCATAACCCAGCCTCAAAACTAAATGCAGAAATAGGAAGACCCAGTGATTTCTGTTTTTCCTCTTTTTCAGAATTCTACAATAACAGAAACCAAATCAACATATTGTGCTGATTGAATTTTTTTTTTTTTCTTTTTTTTTGTTTTTTTGAGGTAGGGTCTCACTCTAGCTCAGGCTGACCTGGAATACACTATGTAGTCTCAGGATGGCCTTGAACTCATGGCGATCCTCCTACCTCTGCCTCCCGAGTGCTGGGATTAAAGGTGTATGCCACCACACACGGCTGATTGAATTTTTTAAAAAAAATACTTTTTTAAAATTTATTTGAGAGGGGGGAGAGAAAGAAGACAGGGGGTAGAGATAGATAGATAGATAGATAGATAGATAGATAGATAGATAGATAGATAGAGAGAATGGATGCATCAGGGCCTCCAGCCACTGCATATGAATGCCACATGCATGCACCACCTTGTGCATCTGGCTTATGTGGGTTCTGGAAAATCAAATTTGGCTCCTTTGGCTTTGTAGGCAAGTGCCTTAACCACTAAGCCATATCTCCAGCCCCCGATTGAATTTTTAATCATTAATTTCATTAATTTCTCTGTGTGTGTATTTTGTAAATAGTGTCTTGCTTTGTAGTTCCGACTGGCTTAGAGATGTGTATGTAGGTTAGGCAGGTCATGAACTCATGTTGATTGTACTGCTTCATTCTCTTGAGTGCTGGGGTAACAGGCATGAGCCACCAAGCCTGGCTTTATTACTTACATATTAATGATGAAACATGATATTTGCTCTTATGTTGGTCAGTATTTTTTAGATTTTGCTTATTGCATATTAATTCCACTAACCTTCTGTGTAGTATATGTACCATGTGTGTCCCAATTAAATATGAATGCAAGGCATGGTGAGATAAATTAGAAGTCATGTCTTGATTCATGTTCTTTGACGTGCTTAGTAATACTATCACAATACTGCTAGGACCAAGCACTCTCTTAACAGTTTCATTTATTAGGTAGTTTATCTAAACAACCCAATGTAGATTTATGTCATGATACCTTTTCTATTAAAACTAATACACAGAAATCTAAATAAAGTCATCTTTTTATTTCATTCTTAAATTGGGAATTATATTATTGTTGGACAGGTCTCAAATCCCAAACCTGGAGATCATGTTGGGGATAGACACACACGTACATCCCCCCTTAATTTTCAGTCCTACTTTGATATATTGTTCTTTTGGGGTGGCACTTTGTATGATAAGAAATTATTAAAATGGAAAATAACCCATGAGATAGTAATGTTTTTCTTTGAATTTTGGTTGGAGGAAAGAGTTAATTTTGGCTTACAGTCTTGAGGAAAAGCTTCCTGATGGCAGGAAAAGATGGCAGAGCAGAGGCTGGACACCATCTCTGCCATAGCAGGTGGAAAGGCAGCACACGAGTGAGCTGAGCACTGGCAAGGCGTTGCTGACTAATACTCCAAAGCCCTTTCCCAACACACAGCTTGGAGCTAGTAATGCTGCTCTCTTTCAGTCATTTTATTACTACTATTTGTTGTTATTTGGTTTTTTTTTAAGTTTTTTTAAAATTATTTTTGGAGAGAGACATAGAGACAGACAGAGAGGGAGACGGAGACAGAGAATGGGAGCGCCTGCAGTCTCTCAGCTGCTGTGAACGAAATCCAGATGTGTGTGCCCCCTTGTGGGCAAGTGCGGCATTGCGCCCTTGCGTCACTTTACATCTGGCTAAACGTGGGACCTGGAGATTGAAACCGGGTTCTTAGGCTTAGCAGGCAGGCGCCTTAACCGCTAAGCCATCTCTCCAGCCCTTGTTTTGGTTTTTTGAGGTAAAGTCTCGCTCTAGCCCAGGCTGACCTGGAATTCACTATGTAGTCTCAGGGTGGCCTTGAACTCACAGCAACCCTCCTACCTCTGCCTCCCAAGTGCTGGGATTAAAGGTGTGTGCTACCATGCCTGGCTTGTTTCAGTAATTAACAAATTTTTTTTTATTGTTTATTTTTGTTATTTTTTTCCCAACGTATGATCTTACTGTAGCCCAGGCTAACCTGGAACTCACTCTGTAGTCCTATGCTGGCCTCAAACTCATGGCTATCCTCTTACCTCTGCCTCCTGTGTGTTGGGATTAAGGGCATGCATCACCTTGATTGGTAATTTTAAATATTCTTTGAACCGGGTGTGGTGGCACAAGCCTTTAATCCCAGCACTTGGGAGGCAGAGGTAGGAGGATTGCTGTGAGTTCAAGTTTGAGGCCACCCCGAGACTACATAATGAATTCCAGATTAGCCTAGGCTAGTAAAACCCTACCTCAAAAAACAAACAAAAAGAACAAAAAAAACACAACATGGCCGGGTATGGTGACATACGCCTTTAATCCTAGCACTTGGAAGGCAGAGGTAGGAAGATCACCGTGAGTCTAGGCCACCTTGAGACTACATAGTGAATTCCAGGTCAGAGCCTAGAGTAAGATCTCTGTCATCTTATGGTGCAGGATATAATTTAAGAACGCAAACATAAACAGTGATCATCAACTAATAAGTGCTTTTTGCTTTACATGGTGTTTGGTTTATTCAAAAAACAGTAGGAACAGGAGTTGGGAAATGACTCAATGGATAAAGGAAAGCCTCCTAGTTCAGGTTTGATTCCCTAGTACCCAGGTAAAGCCATATGCTCAAGGTGGCATATGTGTCTGGGCATCATTTGCAGTGTCAGGAAGCCTTGGCATACCTCCTCCCCTTTCCTTCTTCCCCATCCCCTTTCTTCCCCACCCTCTGGTAAGTTTTAAAAAAATGTGTTTAACAAGCTTAAAAGAAACATGGGAACCCAGAAGTAGAAAAGAATGAGAGCATAGGTTTTTTTTTTTTTTTTTTTTTTTTGGAGAGAGACATAGAGAGAGGGAGAGGAAGACAGACAGAGATGTGTGTGCCAGCAGCCTCTCAGCTGCTGAGAACTAAATCCAGATGCATGCACCCCTTTGTGGTCAAGTGCGGCATTGCACCCTTGCGTCACTTTGCATCTGGCTAAACGTGGGACCTGGAGATTGGAACCGGCGTTCTTTAGGCTTAGGAGGCAGGTGCCTGAACCGCTAAGCCATCTCTTCAGCCCAAACATAAGTATTTTTATGTGACCAGATGAATAAGGTACAGATTTGGTATTGAATATATACATATTTTTTCCTTTATTTATTTATTTTTTTTTATTGTTGTTGTTGTTATCATTATTATTTTTCAAGGCAGGGTGTCACTCTAGCCCAGGCTGACCTGGAATTCACTCTGTAGTCTCAGGGTGGCCTCAAACTCACTGCAATCATTCCTCCTACCTCTGCCTCCCGAGTGCTGGGATTAAAGGCGTGCTCCACTATGCCTGGCTTATTTATTTTTTGAGGTAGGCTCTCACTGTAGTCCAGACTGACCTGGTACCCACTCTGTTGTTCCAGGCTGGCCTTGAACTCCCAGGGATCCTTATTCCTTTACCTCTCGAGTGGATTGTTTGCCAACACGCCCAGCTTAAACTCATTTTTAATGGTGCTATAACTGAGAAAGTGTTTATAAGCTACCTGGAGTTTTTCTTGAAAACATATTTATGTGGTGTGTGTGTGTGGGGGGTGTATGCACATGTGTCTGCAGATATTCATGCCCTCTGCACATGGATGTTGAGCCAAGAGATGGACACCTATGTGTTGCTCTTTTGTCTTATTTACCCAGGACAGTGTCTCACTGAAGCTGGAGCTCAACATTTTTCAGTTAGAATGCTGACCAGAGAGGCCAGTGCCCCTTCAATGGTGGATGAATGACCATACTCAGCATCTTATGTGGGTGTTGGAGATTGAGATCAATTCCATATGCTTCACATGCTTGCACAGCAAGCACTGTTAAGTGCTGAGCCACCTCCCAACCCCAAGAGATGTACTTTAAAAATTTACTTATTCATTTATTTATTTGCAAGCAAAGAGAGATAGTAGATAGACATGCAGAATGGGCACTCCAGGGCCTCCAGCCCCAGCAAGTGAACTCCAGATGCATGTGCCACTTTGTACATCTGGCTTTACGTGGACACTAGGAAACTGAACCCAGGTCGTTAGGCTTTGCAGGCAGTTGCCTTAATTGCTGAGCCATAATAGATGTACTTTTAATGTACATTGTTATTATAATTTGATGCTGTATAGGTTCTCTTTGTGTGTGTGTGTGTGTGTGTGAGAGAGAGAGAGAGAGACAGACAGACAGACACTGTACATTAAACTAAAAATGCTCTCACAGCAATATCTTATCTACTGTTGCAAAGAACAGATGAGCAGTTTAGCCTGTTTTAGTTAACACATTAAATTAATCCTCACCCTATTTTATCTTTTGTTGGTGTATTTTGTATTTACTTTTTACTGTAATTCATATAGCCATTATCAGAAATAATTCATTCTTTTTTCCTTTGACATTATGTAGGTTCAAGTTGCAACCAGTTCAGTCATCTGAGTGTAGTAGTAGTAGCAAATTACAGAATATTGAACAGTAATCATGTAACTGAAACATCTAAGTACATACTGATGCGTTTGAAAAGTACATGTACTCTTGCAGTGTATTGATGATCTGTTACACAAAGTTATTAAAATCACTCATTGGCTACATACAGGTTTTGAATACATCTGTTTGGCTTCCATAATTAATGATTCAATTTCTGCTTTCACTCTAAATATTCCCATTCATCTCAAGACTTGTCCCAAATTCTAGTGTTTGAGTTCTGTGGGCTACTGTAATTAAGCTTGGTGGAGCTTTTACAGTATTCGATGAGGGAATTGAGTTCTAGGTGTTCTGAGACGCCTCCTCCTCTTCCAGACGGACCAGCTCTTAGGAAACATGATTGAGATGTGGGTTGATCGCATGGACAACATTACCCAGCCCGAAAGAAGGAAACTCTCAGCCTTGGCTTTGCTTTCTCTTCTGCCATCTGATAATAGGTGAGGAAATGGTTTTTTAAAATGGTTTTCTTTGGGCTGGGTAGCCGGTTAAAGGCATGTGCTTGGGAAGGCTGCTATCCTGGGCCCAGTTCCCTAGATCCTGTGTAAAGCTAGATGCACAAATAGCACATGTGTCTGGAATTTGTATTGGCTAGAGGCCCTGGTGTGTCCATTCATTGTCTTTCTCTACACTACAATAAGTGAAAATATTAAAAAATATATTTTTTAACATATCACAGCTAACATGGGCTGAACATGCCTATAATTCCAGCATAACCAGTGCAGCCTAGGCTATATAGCAAGACTTGTGCCGAAAAGCAAGTGAATTATCCACATATCTTTGAGTGCCCAGGAAGCGTGATTTTTAAAGCCACATCCTGGTCACAGTGGTAAATGTTGTTGGTGCATCCTCAAGTTGCCACCTTGTTCAGGTAAAATGACTTTGTTCTTGCCATCCTTAAGAGGCCTTTGTAAGGATTCCATTTTTAATCCATTGAAAATTAAAGACTCAAAACAGCATGTACACTTAATACTGCTAGGCAAATAATGTCAGTGTTAAATACTTTGATGAGTTTTTAAGGAAATACATTTCCTGGTGGTACATGAGAGACAGATGTCCAGGTTATTTTAGAGCTCCGTGTTTTCCTTAGACTCATTTCTAGTGCGGTGGTGCAGGCGGAGAATGGAGGTCACCATTTTGTTCTTGCACCACAGAAGATGAACGGGATACAATGATGGAGAGCAGTGCAGACCAGTACCTGGTGCAGACAGGTACCTAGGTGTAAGAGAAACGTATTTGTTGTCTGTATGTTCATGAGCATTGTATTTGAAAGAAGACACTCTATTTTGTTTGTGTCAACTCTGCGTTCTTGTGCTCATTGCTGACCATTGGTTGAGCACAGTGCAGCCCTCCCTTCTCTCACTCGTATTTGTGCAGCACAACTTCCTGTGACATTTTCCTGTTTTTCTAGCTGGAATAATTTTCAAGTTTCAACTATTTTAAGTTTGAAATTTACTCCTTCTTTTAAAGGTTTATATTATTTATACTTAGGAATGATGTTTTTCATTAACTGACTTTTATATGAAAGCAATATCTAGACTTGTTTATATATGCCCTTTCTTAGTGTTTTTTAAATTATTTTCCTCAAAAGTCATAGTTAAGGGCTGGGGAAATGGCTTAGCGGTTAAGACATTTGCCTGAGAAGCCTCAGGATCCTGGGTCGATTCCCCAGGACATATGTAAGCCAGATGCACAAGGAGGCAATGCGTCTGGAGTTCATTTGCAGTGGCTAGAGGCCCTGGCATGCCCATTGTCTCTTTCTCTCTGTCTCTTTCTCTCTCTCAAATAAATTAAAAAAAAAAAAAAGTCATAGTTAAATAAAAAGTCTTACTTGAGGTGAGAATGATAGATGTCTGGGTTCTTTTTCTCAAATGGCAGTTCACCTTCCTGCCTTCAGAAACACACCATTCTAAGAACTTCTGATGTAAGTATTCTTTGAAACAAAGTGTTTTAAGAATTTTGGATTTCATTTGTTTTTATTATGCCTAACGAAGCCATCAGTGAGGACTACTTAACATAAGCTAGCTGAATACTTTTAGAAAGGATTGGCTAAAATGCTGGATGTGTGGACATGAGTCCTGCTTTGTAGTAGAAAATGCCTTACCTGAGATCTCCTCCATGCTGTCCAGTTTACCAGCACTGCTTAGATTGGCTCCTATTTCTCCCCATGATTCTCGTGTATGACAAAATTAGTGGCTATACTATTATCATTTGGAAAATGTGTTGTCATTGAAGAATTTTCCAACTCACTGCATTTTTATAATTTTGGGGTTTTGTGTTCATAATGTCTTTTTTGGTATTTAAAATTTTTATGACAATTCCATACATGCATATAATTTATTTTGATCATATTTACTAGGCTTTTCCTACTCTCTTTGAATTTGTTCCTCTTTCCAACTAGCACCGTCCCTTTGTTTGGTGACCTAAGAAGTTTAGGTAGGCTTGTTAATATGAGCATAGGTGAAAGAGGGGCAACTTACTAGAGACTTTACCACTGAAGAAACCTTCTCCCCTCTCCCAGTAAGGATTCACTGGTAATAGCTCCTCAGGAATGTGTGGAGCCTTACCAGCTCTCCTCCTCCCTTCCCATGACAGCCCAGGCCTGTGCAGGTGATCTCAGCGGCTGTCAGGAAGACCGTGTTGCACTGCATCCTCCCCATCCTCCCTGACCTCCTGCTTGACAGTTCCTCTCTGACACACCCACTAAACCTTGCAGGGTGGTGTAGACGTCACAGGGCCGAGCACTCAACTGTCACTTTTTCTTTCTTTTCTTTTAAATTTTATTTATTTATTTGAGAGAGAGAAAAAGGCAGAGAGGTAGACAGGAGGGAGAGAGAGAATGGGCACACCAGGGCCTCCAGCTGCTGCAGATGAACTCCAGACACATGCCCCACCTTGTGCATCTGGCTTACATGGGTCCTGGGCAATCAAATCTGGATCCTTAGGCTTTGCAGGCAAGTGCCTTAACCGCTAAGCCATCTCTCCAGCCCTTGTTCTTTTTCTTTCTAATCTTTGTGTATGTCTTGGGATGTGCATGCCATGGCACACATGTGGAGGTCAGAAGATAACTTTGGAGGTTGGTCCTCATGTCCTGCCTTATCTGAAGCAGGGCCTCTTGGCCTGCAAGCTTCTGGGGATTGTCCTGTCTCACCTTGCTGTAGGAGCACTGGGATTACAGGTGTGTGCTACTTTGTCTGGCTCCGTGTGGATTCTGAGGATCTGAACTGAAGTCCTTATACTTGGGCAGCAAATGCTTTAGCCCCTGAGCCTCCAGCCCCTTCTCAGCATTTTAGTGAGCTGTGATTCTGCAATAACCACCATCCCCTGCAAAAAGAAGCTTCTTTCTGTGTGAAAGCAGCCTAACTATTCAGTGGGCATGTGGACAAGCACAAGCCCGTTAAGGAAACAACAGCTGCTTTCCCATGAGAGCCAGTTACTTCCCGCTGCCTATCTACCAGCAGTTGAGGAGGTATACAGCACTAGGCATGACTTTCCTCCAGTAGAAAGGGTCTCAGTGCCAACCAGGAAGTGGTTGGTTGCCCCATAAGATAAGACATGCCTCTATTGTGCTAATTTTTTTTTAGGACAGAGTCTTGTTATGTAACCCCCGTGGGTCATAGAGCTTGGTGTGTGGGTCAGTTAAAATTTTTTTTTTTTGGTTTTGCGAGGTAGGGTCTCACTCTGGTCCAGGCTGATCTGGAATTAACTATGTAGTCTCACGGTGGCCTTGAACTCTCGGCAATCCTACTACCTCTGCCTCCCGAGTGCTGGGATTAAAGGCATGCGCCACCACGCCTGGCTCTGAATTTTTTTGTTATATATATATATATAAAACTTCTTTAATTGTAGACAATATCCCATGGTACTTCCCTCCCCCCCCCTTCTCTTTTGAAACTTCACTCTCCATCATATCCCCTCCCCCTCTCAATCAGTCTCTCTTTTCAGTTTGATGTCATGATCTCCTATTATGATGGTCTTATGTAGGTAGTGTCAGGCACTGTGAGGTCATGGATATCCAGGCCATTTTGTGTCTGGAGGAGCACGTTGTAAGGAGTCCTACTCTTCCTTTGGCTCTTACATTCTTTCCGCCCCCTCTTCTGCAATGGACCCTGAGCCTTGGAAGGTAGGTTGGAGATGTTTCAGTGCTGAGCACCCCTCTGTTACTTCTGCTCAGCACCATGGTGCCTTCTGAGTCATCCCAAGGTTGCCACCATCTGAAAAGAGAAGCTTCTCTAACCAAAAGTGAGAGTAGCATTAATATATGGGTGTGGACATTAAGAAAAGTGCTTACTGAGCAGTTTGGTGAGCATAGTGTATACATTTAGGGAGACATCAGCAGACATTACACCCTTAGGGCTCATGACTACTCCTGTCATACATTTTCAGTGTCAGGAATGTGTTCCCTCCCATGGAGTGGGCCTCCAGTCCAATTAGGAGCAGTTGGTTTCGCCCATAACAGACATGGCACTATTGCACCCGTTGGCTCATTTGGCCTGGATGGCCAAATTTAAAGCTTGCAGTGTTCACTGTTGAGTACCTTCACTGGTGTTTTCTCTCTCCCATTGACCTGCAGGCAGTATAGCTTTTTCCAACTTTCTGTCAGCTAGTCCTCATGGAGGAGGCTTTTAGCTCAGCTCCAGCAGGATTTCTCAGTGAACTTGCCACCCAAGTATGTGGAGTCTTTAGCAATAGGGTCTTACCATCTATTCCTGGTGGGAAACCAAGGGTCTCAGCAGGATAAAGTAACCTTTGTTAACAGTAGTTATCTTTCAGAACTTGGAATACATCACTCCAAGCCCTTCTGGCTTTTAAAGTTTGTGTTGAGTAATCTGCTGTGATTCTGATGGGCTTGCCTTTGTAGGTGACTTGCTTTTTCTTTCTAGCTGCTTTCCATATATTTTCTTTGGTTTTCTGTGTGTTCTCTGAATCATTTGATTACCTCTTTGAGGTCTTTGAACCCTTTCATTTCCTCTTTCAGTTCTTTGAACATATTTATAATCATTCTTTTGAAATCTTTCTCAGGCATTTCTCAAATTCAGTCTCACTGAAGGTCATTTCTGATGCATTAATACTTTTTAGTGGATTTATATTGTCTTGATTTTTTTGTGTTTCTTGTATTATAATGTAGAGATTTTTGCATCTTGGATTAATTTAATGCTTGGGTTTTCTAATTATCTGCAGTAATATTAGATGTATCAATCAATCTGATGTTATATATCTTCAGGATAGGAGCTTAAGGTGCTGGGTGTGGTTCTTAAGACTCTCAGAGTAATCACAAAAGTGACCCTAGGTGTTGGGTTTGCCTGCTATGAGAGTATTCAAGTGGGCTGAATGGAACAGAATACAGTCAAATTCTAAAGATTTAACTAAACAATGTGCCCATTCAATGAAATACAGCACAGAGTATTTGTGCAAAAGCAGGTATTATGACAAACAGATCCTCTAACAAATTCACAGTCCCTGAGGATGTCTGTTGCCCCACACCCTTAATCCTGTCAACTGGGAGGCTAAGATTTCTGGTCTGTAGAGGGTTCCAAGGTCAGCTTGTGACTGAGACCCTTCCCCAGTGAATGACAGAAGAGGAAACAAAGGCACTTTGAATCAGGAAGCAAGAAATGAGCAGCCCCAAAGTATAGCTTATTTAGGAATGTCAGATCTGACCATCCATCAGGTTTAACATATAATTTACCCTGACATGTAAGGGGCAATTAGTCCTTCAGATGCAAGCCTATACACCCGGCTTATTTGGTGGGTACTGACCTGGTGTAATCCCAGTTACCTTTTGGGACGACTTTGATGTCAGCTATGCTGCACGGCTGCTTGGGTCCTTCTTTGCTGTGTTTTGGGCCCAGGAAGGCCGGCTGCGTCTGTGGGAGACAGAGATGGGCGCGCCAGCAGTGTCTCAGCTGCTGTGAACGAAATCCAGATGCGTGTGCCCCCTTGTGGGCCAGGGCGGCATTGCACCCTGGCCTCACTTTGCATCTGGCTAAACGTGGTACCTGGAGATTGGAACTGCTGGACATTGGGACCAGCGTTCTTAGGCTTCGCAGGCAGGCGCCTTAGCCGCTAAGCCATCTCTCCAGCCCTCTTTCCACTGTTTTATTTCCACAATTCTACTTGTATATAGTCTTTTTCTCAAAATACCAGTGATCTTGCTGAATTTGTCTTGCATATCACTGACTATCAGTACTACTGGTTTTCCCACACCTTGTTGACTTTGCCTTCCGCATTGCTGACTGTCTGCCTCTCTGCAGTCTCCCTGAACTCAGTGCTAGATCATCTTGTCACAAAACGGAACATGGCACCTGGCATCTTCACTATTCGGGCAGTTCAAAAGTTAGGTTCTTTGAGGAGATGCTGTTGCCTTTCTCATCTATTTCACGTTTATGTGCTGTGATTGGACATCTGGTTGGGGAATCTACTAGATCTCTTCATGTGCTGTGATTGGACACCTGGTTGGGGGATCTACTAGATCTCTTCATGTGCTGTGATTGGACTTCCGGTTGGGGGATCTACTAGATCTCTTCATGTGCTGCGATTGGACACATGGCTGGGGGATCTAGTAGATCTCTTCATGTGCTGTGATTGGACACCCGGTTGGGGAATCTAGTAGATCTCTTCATGTGCTGTGATTGGACACATGGTTGGGGGATCTAGTAGATCTCTTCATGTGCTGTGATTGGCACATCCGGTTGGGGTGTTTACTAGATCTGTTTGGTGAGGGTGGATCTTCCTGAGCAGCTTACTCTTGCAGGCTCAGTCCTCCCCCCTACCCCAAGATAGCATGTGGCAAGGGGAGACCAGCTGCCTTTGGGGTCCCTCGTGTGCCAGGGAGCAGCACCAAGCACTGAGCGCCCAGCACCGAGGCTGCGCTTGCTTTGCTTTCTCTTGGGTTGTTCACCTTTTTCTCTGTCCCACCCCTCCCCCGTATCCTTTCTCTTCCCCATTACTTTCCAAAGGTTTTCCTGTTTCTCTCCTTGGGATAATTGTAGATTTTCTTGCTGTCACTCTGTTCTGTCCCCTTCTGAGGAGTCCTCCTGTCATAGTGATTCCATGTGGAAGAGCAGACAGTCCTGTATACATAAAGAGCACGTGAGAGCTCCTTGCCTGAGTCCTTGTTTTGGCTGTCACTGTTCATGCAGGAGCCGAGGATGAACTTGACTTTTTCAGTTTTCCTTGGAATAATTATCTAAAAATTTTTCTTCTAAGATCTTATAAGCGTATTTTTCTTCTTTAGAAACTTTGAGAATAGAGAACAAAAGTAATTAATGTTCTGATATTATTTCCTTGTAGCTTTTCTCCCTTTAGGTCCTATTTAGATTTTAGTGGGCCCTTTCTCTAACTTTTTCATACTTTATGTATTACTGACAATAAAATACTAAACAGGGTGGACTTATTTCAAGAGCCTTTGTTTCCAGCCTCTTGTGTGGAGGTAACCATGCCAGTAGGTGAGCACCTTTACTATCTTATAATCCAAAGTTTTCAGGTAATAATTGGTAGTGCTCAATATTTTTTGTGCTCAAAAATGAAAAAAAAAAACCACCCCAAATCATGGAAGGTAATGTCCCAATGTTTGTGTTCATTAGCCTAAGTTGTTGATTTTATTCCTTTTTCAAGGAATAACCAGTAAAGTTGAAATCTCCGTTACATACATTTGAAGTAAATATTCTAAAAATTCATGAAAATCATTATCTTAAATTTTTTAAATTTCAACTTGACATTTTTTTGCTTACTAGTAGTGATGTTGCTAGCTAGAGACTTCATGTTTAGATTTCGAATACTTAAAGTTCTCAGATATATATAAACCTTATTTTTTAAGTTGTAGGAGATATTTAAGTGTATATACATTAGGAACACCCTTAAATGCATTTTGAAAAATAAATTCCTGAGAGTTCCTTTCCACAATACTTTTGAAACACAGATAAAATTACTTCCTGTCTCTCAGTTTCCTGTATCCATGGCAACCCCTGTTTTCCTTGCTGACTATAGAGGAACTGGTATGAAGAGTGGTGTTTCCTGTGCAAACTGTGACTTTAAAATTAAAAAAGGTGGAGGGCTAGGGGTCAGGCTGTACACAGAAAGAAACGGAGTTGAGAAAGGTTGTTCTTTATATATTAAAAGGAAACCTTTACTCAGATCAACCGAGTGGTAATATGAGTTACCTGTTCTTGGTAAGATTATTTATTTAAATATACACTTTTAGCTGGAATGAAAAATAATTGAGTTTTATGAAAAACTATTTTTTGTCTTGAGTATATTTGTATTTCTATAAATTGACATTTGGTATTAGCCTTTATGGTAATTAGGGGACATATATCTAAATATTGCCATTTCTACGTCATTTGTTGCCTTTGTTTCAATCAATTGTAATTGTTCAATTTAGCTAACATTTCACAGGTTATTAAATGTGGATTATTTTTGTCAAACTGTGTGTTAATGGGCTGGAGATGTTAACAATTCTGTTCCAAATACTCACTGTACTGTATTGTACTATATAATCCATAGTATGATTTATATTTTATTTGCTGATCCTAGTTTAAATACAGTTTACAAGTTTTAGTATAAAACCTTCATTAAGAGCTCTCTGATGATTTGAAGTTTTACCTTCTTTTTTTTGTAGCCAATTCTGATATGAATAGAAAATCCAAAAACTATGTAGAGTATGTTTTTCCTGACTTACCTGTAATTGTTTCTACTTGTTACCTACTACGTTATATTATTACCTCATAAGAAATTCTAGAGTGGCCAGGCATGGTGGTGCACGCCTTTAATCCCAGCACTTGGGAGGCAGAGGTAGGAGAATTACCATGAGTTCGAGGCCACCCTGAGACTACATATTTAATTCCAGGTCAGCCTGGACCAGAGTGAAACCTACCTCGAAAAAAACAAAAAGAAAGAAAGAAATTCTAGGGTGTTTGTCTCCTTGCCAGCTCTTCCTGGGGGAAGCGTAATGTAGGCCTTTCATGTATACCTGAGAATGTCTCTGAAAGTATAGTTTTTCTGGAAATAATAGCTCATGTAAATGAAAATGAATTTAACAGTATTTAGTTTTCATAACACTGTATTTGGATAGCTATTGTGTATGTATATTTGAAACCTTTGTTTGATTGAGTCATTTGTATTTTCTATCTCTAAACAGTAATTTTATGCTTTAGGCCTGCAATAGATCAGGGACTTTCAAATCTGTGTTTTTTTTTTTTTTTTTTAATATTTACAGATTAATTGCATTTCTTTTGTTCCAGCAGGGTGTTTAGTGATCTGGTTTCAGTTCAGTGTTTCCATCTACAGAGGAACCCCTCACTGTGCTGGGGAGTAGTGTCTTTGTTGGTAGTGTTCTCCCCCAGAGCCTTGACTTACCAAACAATAAATTATAAGGATATCAAACTTGGCCTTTTAACACCTTGGAAATCTTGATTATTTGTATCTCAAAAGTACATTAAATATGCTTACGAATCTTGAGGCTTTGTCTTATAACCCTGTTGAAACACTACAGCCCTCTGCATCTAAAGGACTTATCAGCTCAGTGTCCCTCTTCCTGAAAAGTATAAGAATTAAAAATGTTACTAAGGATAGGGTTAGTAAGAATATTAATTAACATTATACATTTGATCTTAATTATTTAGAAAATTAAATTCTGATAGCTTATTGTATGATGTCTGCAATATACCTTAGGTTACATAGAAACAGAATGAGGAGAGTTTTAATAATGATAAGTTTGCAAACATGGCTGTGTCTTGGAAGATCCTTAATCTTTCATTTAATAATCTTACAGACTCACATCCAAGGGTCCTGAAGCATTGTCTTCATTGACTCTTCAGGCAAATTCTAATCCCTGGGAATGCAATCTTTTGGGCCTTCGAGACTGGCTATCCTCTTCAGCCATTACTCTAAGCATCTCTTGTCAGAATCCCCCAGCCATGTGTGGCAGAGCCTAACATTAAATGGACTGACATTACAAATTGCATTACATCTTCGAGCATTGCGTCCAGAGCTTGAGCTGTAAAGTCTTCATACTCATCACAAGAGCTGCACTAATGACGGCCTGCTACAAAGTCACCAGCAGTGGGAACGAGGCCGAGAGCATGGCCATCCAGGAACGAATTCGTGCCTCACCTGCCGGTAGAGCGTTTCAAGAGAATACCTTTGGTAACGCATTAGAGAATGCTGCGGTGTTACCTGTGCAGACACAACTCCCTTCTTCTGTTAACTTGAACTTGGAAGGAAACAGTGCTCTACCAGCTGATGCTGCTTCAGTGCCAGGCAAAACATCTGTGATGTGTGCCCAGGAAGTGGAGAAGTTGAATGAGGCTTTTGACATTTTGCTAGCTTTTTTCATCTTAGCTTGTGTTTTAATCATTTTCTTGATTTACAAAGTGGTACAGTTTAAACAGAAACTAAAGACATTAGAAACCTCAGGAGAAAATAGACTTGAATATTACAGCTTTTATCAGTCAGCAAGATATAATGTAACTGCCTCAATTTGTAACACTTCCCCAAATTCTATAGAAAGCCCTGGTTTTGAACAGATTCAACCTCATAAACAAATTATTCCTGAAAATGAGGCACAAGTCATTCTTTTTGAACACTCTGCTTTATAATTTAGTTACATGTTGGCTATAAGAATAGTGCCATGTGGACACAAATAAAATCCTTTTTATAAAATTATATAATTGGAAACTGAATTATATGGTTTGGGGATTATTAAAACATGTCTTTAGTAATTTATAAAGTACTCTGCGTAAATTTCCTTTGACACTATACCAAGATTAGTAGCCAGCTTCTCTGTGTTCAGCCTGTTTTTTGTTCAGGACTTCATGTATCTGTGTTTAATTGATAAGGTTTTGTAATGTGCTGTCTACAATGTACAGGTCAGGAAGCATAGGCAGAATATAGGAAATTGTCTCATTCTCTGGACGACATGTTTTACTTATGTTGACTTGAGCTGAGGCTTTTAATTTTAAGACCTATAAATTTTATACTGTGTGCTGAGATTATAATTGTGATAAAATAGATGTAGTTGAACTCGTTTAGAAGGAAACACAAATGGTAACTGTACACGCTGGTAAATGCTATGCTTATAAGTGTAGTGGATACATGTAGAGGAAATTGGTTTGTTATATGAAAAAAAAGGAAGAGAGCTGAGCAACGTCATGTCAGAAGGGTTAATGAATAAGAAAGAATGTTGCTTCTCAGGAACTCAAGTTCAGTACATCTACAGTTGGGGGTTGTGGATGAGATTTGAAGCTGAAAAAAAATAATAGGTGATGAATCCTATTGTACTTTTATATACTTTATCCACTGAACTATCTTTCCAGCCCCTTGTGCAGCCTCTTCAACAGTGTTACAGGTTTCTGTCTTTCCCTGCCATTTACTACAAGTTCTGTTTTGGTTTTGGTTTTTCGAGGTAGGGCCTCCCTATAGCTGAGGCTGACCTGGAATACATTCTGTAGTCTCAGGGTGGCCTCAAACTCAAAGCAATCCTCCTGCCTATGTCTCTGAGTGCTGGGACTAAAGATATGCACCACCACGCCTAGCACTTCTCACAGGTTTTTTTTTTTTTTTTTAATTTATTTATATGCAAGCAGAGAGAGAGAGAGAGATAGAAGAGAGGCAGGCAAAGAGAGAATGGGCACACCAGGGCCTCCAGTCACTGCAAATGAACTCCAAATGCATGCACCCCCTTGTGCATCTGGCTTATGTGGGTCCTGGAGAATCAAACCGGGATCATGTGGCTTTGCAGGCAAACGCCTTAACCACTAAGCCATTTCTCCAGCCCCTTCTCACAGGATCTTAATTAGAGCACTTAGGAATAGACAAGCTCTAGTGTAAGATGATTGTGTTTCAGAAAGATTATTTTAGATACAGTTTTCCTATTGAAGGGTTAAAATTTTAGGGCATTCCAGGCAAAGTCTTTTTGTTCTGTAGCAAATGACAAATTGAGAACTGAGCTGTCCATTATTTATAGCACAAATTGTAAAGTATGTAACATTTATAATTTTGACGTGGGATTTCAAAGACATACCTTTTCTGGAATAACTGGAAGATTATAAACTGTCAGGAGTGTAGAGACTTCTTGTTGTCTATTATAAGTGAGGGCTGCGTTCCAAAATAAACTCACCAGAAATGGAGTGACCAGGAAATAGAAGGTGGCCACATTTGATGGGAGGGAGGGCCGGAGTAGAGATGGTCAAGGTCTCCTGGAAGTGAAAGACCATCGGTGTTTTGATCCTTGGAGGCTTGAATAATGGGGAGGTGAGGATGGACATTGTAGGAGGGTGAGGAAGTTGTGTATAACTCATGAACAGTAGGGTAATAGATTGCCTGGATATATCTTTTCTTTTTCTCAACTTTCCACTCAGAGTAGACTTCTGACCTTTCTCATGTATAAAGTTCCAGAGTCACTTTACTGATGCACTCATGGCTGGCTACCTGTGTCTTTTAGCCTGATCAGAGTTTGTATTTCCTTATGTGTTTTATTTGTAGGACTCCTCCATGTTGTTGTAGACAATAATTAGAAACAAAAGTGTTAATACATGACAAATGTTTGCCCTTAGACTACAAGCAACATTAAAAACAACTTGGATTGATATATAAATGCCGTACAAACATAGACATGCTTGTGTAACCACCTCTCAGGTAAAGAAATAGAGCATTCAAACATAATATCTGCACATATTTCTAGAGCTTATGAAATATATAAAGCTCTGAGTGTTTAAATGAAAGAAGCAAACATATGCATAAGACATTTTTATTCAGTTTTCTTTCCTACACTACAACAAATAACAATAAATTCTTTTGCAGGTATTTGTTTTTAGGCTGGGAAAAACCAGCAGAAAGCCCAGATACTGACAGTGTTAGTGCTTCCTTCCTTCCGGCGTGCTTCCTTCCTTCTGGCGTCACGTGATGCTTGCATGTCTGGACCTTGCTGCAAGGATCCAGGCCCTTCTGTCACTGACCTACAGGATGCAAAGGATACACACAGGGTGCTTTGTGCTGTGCTCCTTAAGTGAGAAAGAGGAGAGGGGAAAAAGAGAAAGAGGCATTAGTTAGACAAGACAATTTTTGGTTTTGATTTTTTTATTTATAGCCATCTCTTATTGAAGAGTAACTTTATATTCCTTTGAAGAAATTCTCCCCCCTTTCTCTCTTTTTCTTTAAATTTTATTTTTTATTGATAACTTTAATTGTAGACAATACCCCAGGGTACTTCCCTCCCTCCCCCCACTTTCCCCTTTTAAACTTCATTCTCCATCATATCCCCTCCCCCTCTCAATCAGTCTCTCTTTTCAGTTGGATGTCATGATCTCCTCCTATTATGATGGTCTTGTGTAGGTAGTGTCAGGCACTGTGAGGTTATGGATATCCAGGCCATTTTTTTTTTTTTTGTCTGGAGTAGCATGTTATAAGGAGTCTTACCCTTCCTTTGGCTCTTACATTCTTTCCACCCCGTCTTCCACATTGGACCCTGAGCCTTGGAAGGTGAGTTAGAGATGTTTCAGTGCTGAGCACTCCTCTGCCCCTTCTTCTCAGCACCATGCCTTCTGAGTCATCTCAAGGTTGCCACCATCTGAGTGCTGAGCCCACTGGCCGGCGTGCTGCCTCCGGTCCCCTCCCGTGAGCTTTCTGCCTGTGGAGCCGATGTCCTCGGGCTCTGGCGCGCAGCCCCCGCGCTTGCACTCTCCTTTTCCTTTTTCTTTGAGGGAGGGTCTTGCCTTAGCTCAGGCTGACTTGGAATAGTTTTAGGGTAGCCCCAAACTCACTGTAAATCTTCTACCTCAGCCTTCCAAGTACTGGGATTAAAGGTGTATGCCACCACAACTGGCTGTATTTTGTTTTATTTCATTCTTATTTTTATTTTTTCCATTTAATTTTACAATGGTATTATGACACCAGTTTTGAATTTGCCTGACTGACATTGACTCATTTAATCCTCATGTCTGCTGAGGCAGGAGCTTTTATTGCAATTGCAGTGAAGTAGTTGAACACTGAATCTCTTGTTGAGTATCCACACCCTGTGATACGGGCCACAAGACAGAGAGCAGAGACACTTTATTCATTCTCTTTCCCTCATGCCTGGAAAAATGCCTAAAGTATGTCTTTTTTTTCTTTTTTTTGAGGTGAGGTCTCACTTTATCCCAGGTTGACCTGGAACTCACTATGTAGTCCCAGGCTGGCCTCCTGAGTGCTAGGATTAAAGGTGTGTGTCACCCACGCCTGGCTTGGAGAAGTCCTATTTTACTTCTCATTACAATCTATGCCTTTGGTTACTGGATTCACCTATAAGCTCTTGGGCTAGTAGGGAGGAACATGAATCATTTTTTCATTTGTTCATAATTTGATTTCTTGATTTCAGATTTGGGAAAAATAGTATCAAGGTAATAAATTTTTTTCTGTATTGTATGTGTAGGGGTGTGTGTGTGTGTGTGTGTGTACGTATATGAGAGATGAGAGAGGTTAGGCATATCAGGGCCTCCTGACCCTACAAATGAACTCTAGACCCATGTGCCACTTTGTGCATCTAGCTTTACATGGGTACTGGGCAATCAAACCCATATCATTAGGCTTTGCAAGTAAGTGCCTTTAATTGCTGAGCTCTCTTTCTAGCCTCTTTAAAATAATTTTTATTGAGAACTTTATTTTTCTTTTTAAATATTTAATTTATCTGAGAAAGAGGCAAAGAGAGAGAGAATGAGAAAGAAACAGGGAAGGAGAGCACAGGTGTACCAGAGCCTCTAGCCGTTGCAAACAAACTCCAGATACCCATGCCACCTCGTGCATCCGGCTTACCTGGGTACTGGGGAACTGAACTGGGGTCCTTAGGCTTCGCAGGCAAGTACCTTAACTGCTAAGCCATCTCTTCAGCCCGAGAACTTTAATATACAAACATCCTACAAAATGGTTATCCTTCTTGGTCCCCTACCCCTCATCCCCATCTGTACTGTTACTTTACTGTTTCAGGGTATGTATATATATATTGATTTTTCCAGGTAGGGTCTTGCTCTAGCTCAGGCTGACCTGGAATTCACTATATAGTCTCAGGGTGGCCTTGAACTCACGGTAATCCTCCTACCTCTGCCTCCCAAGTGCTGGGATTAAAGGTGTGTGCCACTCTGCCCGGCAGGTATAATATTTTTTAAGTGTCTTCTGCCTCCCAAGTCCCTTTTGGGGGCATGGTTTTAAAATTTTTTTTATTATTATTATTATTTATTTAGTTGAGAGAGATACAGAACTAGACAGGCAGAGAGAGAGAGAGAGAGAGAGAGGGTGGGAGAGAGGGAGAGGGAGGGAGGGAGGGAAAGAATGGGCGCACCAGGGCCTCCAGCCACTGCAAACTAACTCCATATGCATGCGCCTCCTTGTGCATCTGGCTTACATGGGTCTGGGGAGTCGAACCTGGGTCCTTTGGCTTTGCAGGCAAATGCCTTAACTGCTAAGCCATCTCTCTAGCTGGGGGTATGGTTTTTAAGATTAAGTCTTACAGTGTAGCCCATACTGGCCTAGAATGTTGGTCCTCCTGCTTCAGCTCCCCAGTAGTAGGATTACAGGCCTTCTCTACCAGTGAGTCATCTTGCTGAGGTTGGTAATCTTCTAGCGGTGCACTGGTTGTGTGGGAAGAACTACGTAGGTTAAAACAGCACAAAGGAGTGTCCTGTTGTGTACCTGCTTGCTTGCCGAGATGTCCTCACACCATACTGTATCTTGTAGGAAGTCACTTTCTTGCCTGAATGTCTTTCTTTTCTCTCTCTCTTTCTTCACTCCTTCCTGCCCTTTTCCCCGTTCCCTTGGGGCTCCAGTACAAATGCTCAAACCACAGTCTACTCTTAGTTTGGGTCTTTGTCCTTGGAAGGCTTTGTTGCTTTGTGCTAGGTACTGTCTATGGCAGTGCGGTTTCTGGTCTTAAGATAGAAGATTACATTTTTTTTTTTTTTTTTTTTTTTTTTAGGTAGGGTCTCACTCTGGCCCAGGCTGACCTGGAATTAACTATGTAGTCTGAGGGTTGTCTCGAACTCACAGCAGTCCTTCTACCTCTGCCTCCTGAGTGTATTTGTATTTCTTCTTTGATGCACTGAAGAGCAAATGTTTTTGAGTTAAAAGTGCAGTTTTTGGCTTTTCCATCACTTCTCTATGAAAGCCTCTGGCACTCGGTCTTCTAGCATGCAGCCCACTTACGGTTTCATTCTTAGTATGAAAACACTAATATTGCAATACAGGCAGGAGAGGTCCCGCAGATACAGAGCCTTGAGGCTAGAGAGCAGGGTGGAAGAGAGCTAGGGAAGCCAGGGTAGGCAAGAGGCGGGTGGCAATGAAAGGTTGGAGGAAGGGAGATGAGAAACTGATGAAATACTGTTGGAAGTTTGAATATTTAAGTGTGTGGAAGATCAGTGAAAGGTACTAAACCTTAGATTCTCAAAGCAAGAAGAAAGATATGCCAGATTTTCCCCAAAGAATGTACTCTTTTCTGCTCTATAGAGAATGGTTCAGAGGAGGCTGTGGAAGTTGCCCTGTTTGAGGAAACTATGCTGATATTGACTGGAGACAAGTTTGGCTTGCAGTAGTGTTAATTGTAAGAGTATAGAGAGGGCTGGGGAGATGGCTTAGTGGTTAAGGCACTTGCCTGCAAAGCCAAAGGACACCGGTTCGATTCCCCAGTACCCACATGAGATGCACTGGGTAGCAAATGCATCTGGAGTTTGTTTGCAGGGGCTGAAGGCCCTGGAACCCCATTCACTCTCTCACTCTCCCTGCCTCTTTCTCATTCTCTGTCAAGTAAATACATAAATAAATTTTTTTTTGAAAAGAGTATGGATTCCAGAGTTCAGTGAGGCAGTCTTTGATAATGAGTTGGGTTTTAGAAGGATTAAATGAGAATGCTTAAAACTGAATCCCAGTTTCTGGCTTGGTTTGCTGAGTCTGAGATAAAGAATATTACAGAAGCATGGTTTGATTTTTCTCTCATGTTTTTGGTTGCTTTGCTTTTGTTGAGGAGGCACTCATGTTGTAGTCCTAGAGACCAAGTTTGAGAGTCTTGTGAGACCACCAACAGCAGGTGAGAGAGGATGCAGGAGCATCAGCTAGGCTTCCCAAACACTGAGAAAAGTCCCTGAGTCTGCTCCAGTGTGGAGGAAGAACTGGCCTGGGAGCCTGCATATAGAGTTTTCCTTGTAAGAAAACCATTTAAGTTTTTTTTGTCACCTGAATACACTGCTATTAAACTATAGTAAAGTAGTCAAATTTCTGGTTATATGAAGTTGTTAGTTTAATCGCCCACAATTAAAAAAATATATCAAGCTTAACATTTTGTTTTCATTTAAGAGAGAGAGAGAGAGAGAGAGAGAATGGACCACACCAGGGCCTCTAGGAACTGCAAATGAACTCCAGACACATGTGCCACTAGGTGCAACTGGCTTACATGGGTTCTGGGGAATTGAAGCTGGGTCCTTAGGTTTTGCAGGCAAGTGCCTTAACTGCTCAGCCATCTTTACAGCTCCAAATATTTTTAAAGAACATAAAAACACACTTTGGAGAGATGGTTTTCGCTATAAATTCACATTATGATTTTGTTTACCAAACAATTTTTAAAAATAGCTTCAGCAAAGAATAGGATTTTATTGGTAAAATTCTGAGCTATCCCAGAGAGACCAAGTTTTTTAAACATCAAAACTGCCATCTTCTGTTTAACATATAGTATTTTTAAAAATCTATTTATGAGAGAGAATGGGGCCAACAGAGAAAGAATGGGCTCACCACTGCAGACTAACTCCAGACGCATGTGCCACCTTGTGCATTTGTTTTACGTGGGTACTGCTGAATTGAACCTGGGTCCTTAAGCTTCACAGGCAATTGCTTTAACCACTAAGCCACATCAGCATTTTTAACTTTTGAAAACTGTTGTGCTTATTCATTCTTGTTAATTGCTGACATTTTCTGCTGAGCTGTAGGATGTGGAACTGCCCCCAGACTAATCCTGAGCTACTCATACTTTTCTCTATAAATGTAAAGGCATGCTGGCTTTTCCCGTTTGTTTGGGGCATATAACCCCATGATTTTTTTTTTTTTTTTTTTTGAGAGAGAGAGACAGAGAAAGAGAGAATGGGCATGCCAGTGGCCTCGCAGCCACTGTGAACGAACTCCAGACGCGTGCGCCCCCTTGTGGCGAATGTGTGACATTGTGCCCTTGTGTCACTTTTTGCGTCTGGCTAAATGTGGGACCTGGAGGTTTGAATGGGCATTCGTAGGCTTCGCAGGCAGGCACCTTAACCACTAAGCCATCTCTCCAGCCCAACTCCATGATTTTAATCTCAGCACTAGGGAGATAGAAGCAGGAGGATCCAAGGTTTAGGATCATCTTTGAGGCCAACCTGAGCTATATGAGACCTGGGAAGACAGGGAGAGTAGGGGAGTGGAGGGGAGGGTAGAGGAGGGGAAAGGAGAGGAAGACGCCCTATGTCCCATCGCATTGCAAGTAGCCTGAATGAGCAGTCTCACCCACACTTCTGTAGCAGTCATTGATCACCCCTCCTTGTGCAGCCTTAGTGTATCCTGCTGAGCATTGCTTCTCATACACACGTAATCAATCTCACTCCTGACAGTCACCATGGACCTATTACATAGCAATCCTTTTTTTTTTTTTTTTTGGTTTTTGCAAGGTAGGGTCTCATTCTGGTCCAGGCTGACCTGGAATTCACTATGTAGTCTCAGGGTGGCCTCGGAACTCTCAGCGATCATCCTACCTCTGCCTCCTGAGTGCTGGGATTAAAGGCGTGCACCACCACACCCGGCTAGCAATCCTTTTAATTATTTCTTACAGTCTTGGACATAATGGAGGTGGGGGCGGTATAGGGAAGATCTGCTGTGAGCCTGTGTTACAAACAAACCACCGAGGTCATTGGAGAATTGATTTATTATACATATAAAAACTTTTATGTGGATCCTTGTTGAATTTTTTAAAAAAAATTCATTTTAGGACTGTGAGCTTCCACTAAGAATTTTTTAATCTGTTTCCTGGTGGCCAATTGCCAGGAAAACTACATTTATTAATATGCTTCCTCATGACCATGCAAAGAATTACTGCATAGAAACGATGTTTCCACTCAAGGGACAAAAATATTTGTGGTTTTGATCCAGGATATCTGAGGAGGAAAACCAAACTAATTTTCATATTTCTGGTGCTATAGAACTTCTAGTACATGACTGATAAATTAGAATTTTATTATCATTATTATTATTATTTTGGTTTTTCAAGGTAGGGTCTCACTGTAGCTCAAGCTAACCTGGAATTCACTATGTAGTCTCAGGGTGGCCTCAAACTCATGGCGATCTTCCTACCTCTGCCTCCAGAGTGCTGGGATTAATGGCGTGCGCCACCACTCCTGGCTAGGACGTTCTTTCTTTAAACTTTAAATGTAAAAACATGTTTATTTACAATCCTTGAGAGGTTGCCATTCCTTTGGAAAATTCTTTATGAGCAAAAGGCCAAGAAAAGGCTACAACAGTAGCTTATGCCAAGCCAAAAATATACATCTCATGTATATAAATTTTAAAAAGCATTAACACAGGCAATGTGAATGTAGAGTCCCTTTAAAATATTTCCAGTGACACAGCTACAATTAAATTAGGTTAAGACATAAAAATAATAGCATTGCCTAATGTATATTTACATAATAAAGTATATTAATTTCCATGTGATTAAAAATTACAAATATGGAAAGGGCTACGTGACTTCTTAAATACAGCAAGAACTTTAAGTTACTATTTATATCTGGACCTTTCTATATTTTTGAAAACGTAACACTGTCATTGTTGGAAGAGAGAGTGCAAAAGAAGGAAAACCCAAATACAATAGGATTCATTTTGCTTTCTGGAATCATATTGAGCCCTCAGCAAAATCAAGGAATGCACATAGGGAATGTTTTATATCCCTAGCCTTTTTTATTTATTTTATTTAATTTTTTAATCTAAAAAATATTTTTATTGACAACTTCTTCAATTGTAGACAATATCCCATGTTATTTCCCTCCCTCCCCCCACTTTCCCCTTTGAAACTTCACTGTCCATCATATCCCCTCCCCCTCTCAATCAGTCTCTCTTTTCAGTTTCGTGTCATGATCTTCTCCTCCTATTATGATGGTCTTGTTTAGGTAGTGTCAGGCACTATGAGGTCATGGATATCCAGGCCATTTTGTGTCTGGAGGAGCACGTTGTAAGGAGTCCTACTGTTCCTTTGGCTCTTACATTCTTTCTGCCCCCTCTTCCGCAATGGACCCTGAGCCTTGGAAGGTGGGTTTGAGATGTTTCAGTGCTGAGCACTCCTCTGTCCCTTCTTCTCAGCACCATGGTGCCTCTGAATCATCCCAAGGTTACCACCATCTGAAAAGAGAAGCTTCTCTAACCAAAAGTGAGAGTGGCATTAATATATGGGTGTGGACATTAAGAGAAGTGCCACTGGGCAGTTTGGTGAGCATAGTATATACATTTAGCGAGACTCCAGCAGACATTACACCCTTAGGGCTCATGTCTACCCCGTCATTCATTTTCAGTGTCAGGGAAGTGTTCCCTCCCATGGAGTGGGCCTCCAGTCCAATTAGAGAGCAGTTGGTTTCCCCCATAACAGACATGGCACTATTGCACCCGTTGGCTCATTTGGCCTGGCTGGCCCAATTCAAGCTTGCAGTGTTCACTGTTGAATACCTTCACTGGTGTTTTCTCTCTCCCATTGAATTCCGTGCAGTATAGCTTTTTCCAACTTTGTGTCAGCTGGTCCACATGGAGGAGGCTTTCAGCTCAGCTCCAGCAGGATTTCTCAGTGAACTTGCAGCCCAAGTATGTGGAGTCTTCAGCAATAGGGTCTTACCATCTATTCCTGGTAGAAAAGCAAGGGCCTCGGCAACGGCCTATAATGTTTTGGGTGTATCTGTGATCTCCCTGGCCAACAACTCACTGGAAGGTATCCCATCCTTGGCACTAAAAATTTTCTAGTAACAATCTATGGCTTCTGAGTGTTCCATTGTTCAGAAAAGTAGGTTTCCATATGACTTTTTTTATCCTCTTAGATTTTGATTAGCTCTCCCTCCACCTTTCCTTTACTCAATCTCTTCCCCTGACCTCACTTAGGCCTTTTCACCCCCATTAATCTGTTCTTCTATTTACATAGATTCAATACCATCCTTTTAAGCCCCCCTCCCTCCCTTTCTATTCCCTTTATAACCCCTTTCTAGCTTGCTGGCCTCTGCTACTGAGTTTTATTTTTACTCACTTAGAAGTCCAATCATTTGTAGCTAGGATCCACATAGGAGAGAGAACATGTGACGTTTGGCATTCTGGGTCTGGGTTACCTCACTAAGTATAATCCTTTCCAGATCCATCCATTTTCCAGCAAATTTCATAACTTTATTTTCCTTTACCACTGAGTAGAACTCCATTGTGTAAATGTGCCACATCTTTATTATCCACTCATCAGCTGAGGGACATCTGGGCTGGTTCCATTTCCTACCTATTGTGAATAGAGCGGCAATAAACATGGTTGAGCAGTCTCTCAGGTACTGAGACGAGTCCTTAGGATATATGCCTAGGAGTGGTATAGCTGGGTCATATGGTAGATCTATATTTAGCTGTCTCAGGAACCTCCACACTGATTTCCACAATGGCTGGACCAGGGTGCATTCCCAACAGTGTAGAAGGGTTCCTCTTTTTCCACATCCTCGCCAGCCATTTATAGTCATTTGTTTTCATGATGGTAGCCAGTCTGAAGGAGTGAGATGCAATCTCAAGGTACTTTTAATCTGCATTTCCCTGATGACTAGGGATGTAGAACATTTTTTTTAGATGCTTATATATCATTTGTATTTATTTTTCTGAGAACACTCTATTTAGTTCCATAGCCCATTTTTAATTTTTTTTTAGAGCATTTTAATTTTTTTTATTTCTAGAGAGAGACAGACAGGGAGAGGGAGAAAGAAGAGAGTGAACGCGCCAGCAGTCTCAGCTGCTGTGAACAAAATCCAGATGTGTGCGCCCCCTTGTGGGCAAGTGCAGCATTGCGCCCTTGCATCACTTTGCCTCTGGCTAAACGCGGGACCTGGAGATTGGAACCGGGTTCTTAGGCTTAGCAGGCAGGCGCCTTAACTGCTAAGCCATCTCTCCAGCCCTCCATAGCCCATTTTTAAAATTCGGTTTGATTTCTTATTATTTAATTTTTTGAGTTCTTTGTATATCCTAGATATTAACCCTCTGTCAGATGGATAACTGGCAAATATTTTCTCCCATTCTGTAGGTTGCCTCTTTGCTCTGTTCACAGTGTCCTTAGCTGTACAAAAGCTTTGTAATTTCATGAGGTCCGAGTGATTCATCTGTGGTTTTATTTCCTGATCGATTGGGGTTACATTCAGAAAGTCTTTGCCAAGACCAATATGTTGAAGGGTTTTTCCTACTTTTTCCTCTAGCAGTTTCAGAGTTTCATGTCTGACATTAATGTCTTTGATCCATTTGGACTTGATTTTGTGCATGGAGAGAGATAAGGATCTATTTTCATATGTCTACAGATGCATATCCAGTTTCCCAGCAACATGTGCTGAAGAGGTTGTCTTTTCTCCAATGAGTATTATTGGCATTTTTGTCATAGATCAGGTGGCTGTAGCTACCTGAACTTACTATTCTGTTCCATTGATCTACATGTCTGGTTTTGTGTCAGTACCATGCTGTTTTTGTTACTATGGGTTAAAATGAGGTATGGTGATACTACCACCCTTATTTTTGTTGTTCAAAATTGTTTTAGATATCTGAGGTTTTTTGTGCTTTATGCTTCCAAGTGAATTTTTGGATTTTTTTTCTATTTCCATGAATATGCTGTTGGAATTTTGATGGGGATTGCCTTAAATGTGTGATTGCTTTTGGTAGGATTGCCATTTTCACAATATTGATTCTTCCGATCCAAGATCAGGAGAGTTTTTCCATTTCCTAGTGTATTCTGCAATTTCTCTCTTGAGTGTTTTAAAGTTCTCCTTGTAGAATTCCTTCATTTCCTTGGTTAGGTTTATTCCAAGGTACTTTATTGTTTTTGATGCAGTTGTGAATGGGAGTGATTCTCTGATTTCATCTTCTGTGTGTTTGTTGTTAGCATATAGGAAGGCTACTGATTTCTGTGTGTTTATTTTGTATCCTGCTACATGGCTATAGGTGTTTATCACCTCTAACAGTTTGCTGGTAGAATCTTTAGAGTCCTTTAATTATAGAATCATATCATCTACAAATAATGATAACTTGATCTCTCCCTTTCCAGTTTGTATCCCTTTTATGTGTCCCTTGCCTTGTTCCTATAGCTAAGACTTCCAGTACTATATTAAACAAAAGTGAGGACAGTGGACATCCTTATCTTGTGCCTGATTTTAGTGGAAAAACTTCAAGTTTTTCTCCATTTAGTATTATGTTGGCTGTGGGTTTGTCATAAATAACCTTTTTTTATGTTGAGATATGTTCCTTCTATTCCCAGTCTCTCTAGGACTTTTATCATGAAGGGATGTTGGATTTTGTCAAATGCTTTTTCTGCATCTAATGACATGATCATGTGATTTTTGTCCTTCACTTCATTTATATAATGTATTACATTTATCAATTTATGTATATTGAACCATCCCCGCATCTCTGGGATAAAGCCTACTTGGTCAGGGTGAATGATCTTTCTGATATATTCTTGTATTCTGTTTGCCAATATTTTGTTGAGAATTTTTGCATCTGTGTTCATGAGGAAGATTGGTCTGTAATTTTCCTTTTTTGTTCTATTTTTGTCTGGTTTTGGGATCAGAGAGATAACTGCTTGGATTTCCATACTTGTTATAGGTCTATTTAAGTGGTTAATCTCATCCTGATTTAATTTAGGTAGGTCATATAAATCAAGGAAATCGTCCATTTCTTTCAGATTTTCAAACCTAGTGGAGTACATGTTTTTATAGTATGTCCCTATGGTTTTTTAATTTCTGTGGTATCTGTTGTAATGGTGCCTTTTCCATCTCTACTTTTACTAATTTGTTTCTGTTCTCTCTTTCTTTTGGTCAGATTTGCTAAGGGTTTCTCAATATTGTTTATCCTTTCAAAGAACCAACTCCTTGTTTCATTGATTATTTGAATTTTTTTTTGTTTCTATTTCATTAATTTCTGCCCTAATCTAAGAAATAATAATTTCTTCTCGTCTACTGATCTTTGGTTGGCCTTGTTCTTCTTTTTCCAAGGCCTTAAGGTGCAGCATTAAGTTGTTTACCTGCGACCTTTCTAATTTCCTAACATAGGCACTTAAAGCTATAAATTTCCCTCTTAGCTCTGCCTTCATTGTGTCCCAAAGGTTTTGGTATGTTGTGTTCTCATTGTCATTTGACTCCATGAGTTTTTTATTTCCTTCTTGATTTCTTCGTTGACCCATTCATCGTTTAGTAGTATATTATTTAGTTTCCATGATTTTGTTGTGTATGCTCTATAGCTTTTCTTGTTATTGATTTGTAGTTTGGTCTCATTGTGATCTGAGAAATTATTTCAATTTTCCTGTATTTGTTAAGATTTGCTTTGTGTCCTAACTTATGGTCTATTTTAGAAAATGTTCCATGTGCTGCTGAATAGAATGTGTATTCTTCAGCATTTGGATGAAATGTCCTGTTAAGTCCATTTGTTCTATGACCTCATTAAATCTAGAAGCATCTCTGTTTATTTTTTGTTGGGATGTCCTGTCACTTGGTGAAGTGGGGTGTTGAAGTCACCCACTACAAGTGTATTTGGTGTTATCTATGACCTTAGTTCTAATAGCGTTTGATGAAATTGGAAGCCCCCATGTTAGGTGCACTTATGTTTAGGATTGTAATGTCCTCCTGTTCGAGCGTTCCTTTAATCAACATAAAGTGACCTTCCTTATCTTTCCTAATTAATGTTGGTCTGAAGTCTACCCTGTCAGATATTAAGATAGCAACCCCTGCTTGTTTTCTAGGCCCATTTGCTTGAAACACCATTTTCCAGCCTTTCACCTTAAGATAGTATCCATCCTTTATAGAAAGGTGAGTTTCTTGGAGGCAACAAATTGAAGGATCCTGCTTTTTAACCCAGTCTCCAAACTTATGTCTTTTGGTTGGGGCATTCAGGCCGTTGATATTAAGACTTATTGAAAGGTGTGTATTCATTTTTGCCATTTTTCTTGTTTTGTACTTCTTCCGGTTTTACCTTTGCTCTCTTGTATTAACTAGTATTGGAGTATGGTGTGTTTTTTCCAGGCTCCTTATGTGTGTGCTTTTCTTTCTCTTCAGCATGGAGGATCCTTTCAAGTGTTTTCTGTAGAGCTGGTTTTGTCTTTAGCCTGCTTTTGTTGTGGAATGTCCTTATTTCTCCATTTGTTTGAATGGATAGCTTTGCAGGATAAAGTAATCTTGGTTGACAGTTGTTATCTTTCAGAACTTGGAAGACATCACTCCAAGCCCTTCTGGCTTTTAAAGTTTGTGTTGAGTAATCTGCTGTGATTCTGATGGGCTTGCCTTTATAGGTGACTTGCTTTTTCTCTCTAGCTGCTTTCAATATATTTTCTTTGGTTTGTATGTTTGGTAGTTTAATTATAATATGGCGGGGAGAGGTTCTTTCCAGGTTTTGTCTGTTTGGTGTTCTAAAGGCTTCCTGTATCTGCATTGGCATCTCTTTCCCAATTTGGGGGAAGTTTTCTTCTATGATTTTGTTGAAAACACCTACTATGCCTTTAGAGTGAAATTCTTTTCTTTCTACTATACCTTGAATTCTTATGTTTGATCTTTTCATAGTGTCCCGAATATCTTCAAATTCCCATTCAAACCTTCCTATTATTTTTTCTTTCTCTTTGTTGGACTGTATTAGATCTGCCACCTGGTCTTCTAGTTTTGATACTGTGTTCTCTCCTTCATCCATTCTACTAGAGAGATTTTCTACAGAGTTTTTTAATTCACGGATTGTGTTCTTTATTGCTAGTATTTCTGACTGGGTTTTCTTTATTATTTCTATTTCCATATTTATGTCTAGTATTGACCTCCTTATTTCATTAAATTGGTTTTCTGTGTGTTCTCTGAATCCTTTGATTTCCTCTTTGAGGTCTTTGAATCCTTTCATTTCCTCTTTGAGTTCTTTGAACATATTTATAATCATTCTTTTGAAATCTTTCTCAGGCATTTCCTCCAATCAGTCTCACTGAAGGTCATTTTTGATACATTAATACTTTTTGGTGGATTTATATTGTCTTGATTTTTTGTGTTTCATGTATTATAATGTAGAGATTTTTGCGTCTTGGATTAATTTAATGCTTGGGTTTTCTAATTATTTGCAGTAATATTAGATGTATCAATCAATCTGATGTTATATATCTTCAGGGTAGGAGCTTAAGGTGCTAAGTGTGGCTCTTAAGACTCTCAGAGTAATCACAGAAGTGACCCTAGGTTTTGGGTTTGCCTGCTATGAGAGTATTCAAGTGGGCTAAATGGAACAGAATACAGTCAAATTTTTAAAATTTAACTAAACAATGTGCCCATTCAATGAAATACAGCACAGAGTATTTGTGCAAAAGCAGGTATTATGACAAACAGATCCTCTAACAAAGTCACAGTTCCTAAGGATGTCTGTTGCCCCACACCCTTAATCCTGTCAACTGGGAGGCTAAGATTTCTGGTCTGTAGAGGGTTCCAAGGTCAGCTTGTGACTAAGTGAGACCCTTCCCCAGTGAATGACAGAAGAGGAAACAAAGGCACTTTAAATCAGGAAGCAAGAAATGAGCAGCCCCAAAGTATAGCTTATTTAGGAATGTCAGATCTGACCATCCATCAGGTTTAACATATAATTTACCCTGACATGTAAGGGGCAATTAGTCCTTCAGATGCAAGCCTATACACCCGGCTTATTTGGTGGGTACTGACCTGGTGTAATCCCAGTTACCTTTTGGGACGACTTTGATGTCAGCTATGCTGCACGGCTGCTTGGGTCCTTCTTTGCTGTGTTTTGGGCTCAGGAAGGCCGGCTGCGTCTGTGGGTCACTGCTTTAATTGTGCAGGGTGCTGGGTAGGTGAGCTCTGTTCCCCAGGTCTCTGGTGCTTGCTGGCTCTTGTGCTGGTGGTGGGGGAGGGGAGGCTGTGGTTGCTTGTTCATGCGATCCTATTCCTCACAAGCTGCTCCGTTCGTTTCTGCCTTCCTTCTTCCACATTTCTTGAGTTTGTGAGGCAGCCAGTGTGATCTGAAAATCCTTTCACCTGGCTTTAAAATCCTGAGGCTCAGGCGGAGCCTGGCGGCTACAGCCACGTGGAACTCGCCGCTGCTGCTGGAGCCACTTCTGCCTGCTTCTCTGGGCTCAAGACACTCTGGATCTCTCCTGCTTCTCTGCTCAGTTGATCATTTACTCTACACCTCACTTTTTAGTAGAAGAGTGTATTTTTTTTTTTTTTTTTTTTTTCCCTAGCCTTTTTTGATGTGGTTCCTTTGCCACCATCTTCTCCCTAGCCTTTATATTGACTGGTCAGCTTAGAAAAAAATAAAGTTGTCTCTAACAAAATGCAGTGTTATATATTGGTAAGCTTACTTCCGTCCCATCAGTACCTTGCACTACAAGGCAAAGTAAAGTGTAAAAAAAAAAAATTAATGCATCTTCCATACCAGAAAAGATTTTTTTTTTTTTTTTTGGTTTTTCGAGGTAGGGTCTCACTCTGGTCCAGGCTGACCTGAACTTCACTCTGTAGTCTCAGGGTGGCCTCGAACTCATGGTGATCCTCCTACTTCTGCCTCCCAAGTGCTGGGACTAAAGGTGTGTGCCACCATGCCTGGGCAGCAAGGATTTTTATGTACTTTGCAGTATCCCTCATTACCGTTTTGTTAAATCATTCATAGAATATGTTCTGCATCAAATCTTTCAAAAGTCATTCATTGCCAACATAGAATTTAAAACTGAAGATATCACTTAAAGTCAATATCCTAGACTGTAAAGTGAAGTAAAACAGCTTTAATATATCTTTTAAATATTACTTTTAATTATTACCAATTTACAAGGTCCAAACTCTGGAAGCTTTTGTTTATTGGATTATCTTGTGTTCAGACTCGGTCAACATTATCCTACTAGGTCACATAATAGACATAGAAACTGATTCTTCAGCATTTCCTAGGGTCATCTCAAATTAATTAATAACTAATGCTTGCTGTTAGATACCAAAATCCAACGACACCATCAGAGTAAAGCATGCTGGATAAGGGCATGCTATTCTGCATAAACCCGACTGTCCTCCTTATACCCCTTCACATCTGCTGAGAATTGCCAAAATACTTTCAGTTATATAATAAAATAGGCTTAGTAAAACGTTCCAAGTAAAATTATTAAAGATTTACAGTGTGAAAACTGACCAGCATAAGCAGGAGTGCTATAAAGTGTCAGTAGATAACATGACAGGATCATTAAATTGGTCATGAAATGCAGAAGGCAGATGATAAAGTTGCACTTAATTCTGAAGCAATTCAGGTTTATCATTTCTACTCCTTTCTAGTAAAATAAGCATGTAGAACATGGTTTCTTACTGCCCTCCACAACAAGGCCAGCCATACCATTTATGCGTTCCATTTGTTCATAACTGAAGAACAGGGTGACACAGTTGTCCTATGGTATCTGCTGGTGTGTGTCAGGCTGTGCCATGCCAGCATTGGAGAGTTCTTACCCGGGGTTCACAAACCCAAGTACTCTCGAGTCAACATTGTCATCCTTCTCCGTGCTAACAACACCATTCTCCGCTGCGGCCCGTTGGAGTCCTCGGAGGGGGCGGGGTGGGGGATGTGGGCTTTCTGCTGGTCTTGTTGCTTCCCGGAGAATGTCTTCTTCTGTTTAGAATGTTCTGTCTTGGGAAGCATCCCACATCCATTCCTTCTTCTTCCCACTCTAGATCTAATGACGCGCTGTTATCATTCCTCGTGCTTGACTTGGTTGTGGTCATCAGGTCACAGCTGCTTTTCTGTATTTGGCGTCAGTCTGTGGTGTCTGATGAATCTGCTGCTTCGAAGAACTTCATACTGTGACTTTATGTGTTTTTTTTTTTTTTTTTTTTGAGGTAGGGTCTCTCTCTAGTCCAGGCTGACCGGCAATTCATTATGTAGTCTCAGGGTGACCTCGAATTCACTGCAATTCTCCCACCTGGGATTAAAGGCGTGCGCCACCATGCCTGGCTGATTTCATGTTTCTTAAACAACATTCCAAGTCCTCTTCTGGTCCTGAGCTTTGTAGTCTCCATGGCCAGGATGGGCTTTCTGCACAGCTCTCTGCCTTGTTGATTGTTTTAGTAAACTTCTGTTCTTTGCTTATGCCTGTTAAGTTATATAAACCAGGAAGTGGTTGAGTATTTTGTTTGTGGCTTTTAGATCCTAACAGGTTGTTTGTTAAATTGCCCTAGCTTCACTTAACTCATTTTTAAAGTACAATGGTGCAACAATGGTTTTAAGTGCCGGACATGGTGGCGCATGCCTTTAATCCCAGCACTTGGGAGGCAGAGGTAGGAGGATGCCGTGAGTTCGAGGCCACCCTGAGACTACATAATGAATTCCAGGTCAGCCTGGACCAGAGTGAGACCCTACCTTGAAAAACAAAAACAAAAAACAAACAAACAAAAAAGAATGGTTTTAAGTGTTAAGTAGTTGTGATAATTATAGTCAGATTAGAGAAAATTCTGAAGGGTTCTGATTTTTAAGCCTGTTACTATAAACAAGTGTTATCACATCAATTTTAGCTTAGAAAATTGTAACAAGAAGCTAATTGACAATGTTTCTGACTGCCCATTTTTGTCTCAGGACAGCGGTGATGGAGACATAATATGCATATGTGAAGCTGCCACTTAAGAGAAAGAATTTAAAACACTTGCTCTGACATGATTGCTCAGACAGATGCTGTCTGAACTGGGCCTTTAAAATGCTCCCTAGAAGCCAGGTGTGGTGGCACATGCCTTTAATCCTAGCACTTGGGATGTAGAGGTAGGAGGATCGCTGAGAGTTCGAGGCCACCCTGAGACTATGTAGTGAATTTCAGGTCAGCCTGAGCTAGAGTGAGACCCTATCTCAGAAAACCAAAAAAATAAACAAACAAACAAATAAATAAAATAAAATATGATAAAATAAAATGCTCCCTAGAGGAATAGTAATAAAAATTGGACAAATAGGGCTGGAGATGGCTTAGCAGTTAGGGCGATTGCCTGCAAAGCCAAAAGGACCTAGGTTTGATTTCCTCAATACCCACTTAAAGCCAGATGCACAAGGTAGCTCATGCGCCTAGAGATCGTTTGCAGTGGCTAGAGACTCTGATGTGCCCATTATCTCTCTGTCTGCCTCTCTCTCTCTCTCTCTCTAATAAATAAATACAATATATTAACTTTTTAAAAAATTGGACAAGTAGAAACAGCAAACCCGTATATATTTGATCTAATATTTATATAACCAAATGAGTATTAGGAGATTTCATTTATGTATGCTATTTTTGAAATGTTTGTTTTGCCTTTCTTAAAGGCATTTAATTTTCTAAACACCTGTAGTGTGAGTTCATAATTATAGAAGAGTACCAATTTTAAGCTGGCTTGTTTTTAAAATGAACTAAAAATCACATGCAAAATTGATTTTATTATATAGTTTTCAAGATCAGGAAGAGATCACTTTGCATCAATACACACAATCTATACATATATTCATTACTTTATACCCAGAAAATGTCTTAAAGGCTGTACTTTTAGGAAATACTACAATTTCAAAACTAGTTTTATTCATGTAAATTTGGCTATAAAGAAATGCTAACTGAAAGTTATCTGGAATTGGCTTAAATAACCAAATGATGTACACCTGCTGAGTACACATTTTCATACCATCACCTTTGTAATCCTTGTGTAACAGTGCTCCCTGAGCATTGGTTCAGGGTTGTCCGTGGACAACGATGCTGCAGAACTTGTGCAGAAGCCCCTCCCTTCCCCATGTGCTTTGAATCATCTCTAGATTACTCAGGTGTGCCTACCTCGTGTAAATGCATGTAAGTAGGCTATACTGAGTTGCTTAGGAAATAAAGCAGTGTAAAAGGTCTGTACATGTTTATTGCAGGTTCTGTTTATTTTCTGAAATATATTTTGATCCACGGAAGGCAGAATCCATGGAAGACAGAAACCATGAATGTAGATCCTGCAAATTAAAAAGGACTTGGGGGCTGGAGAGATGGCCTAGTGGTTAAGGTACTTGCCTGTGAAGTTAAGGACCCATGTTTGACTCTCCAGATCTCACATAAGCCAGATGCACAAGGGTGAGGCAAGTGCAAGGTTGCACATGCCCACTAGGTAGTGCAAACATCTGGAGTTTGATTGCAGTGGTCGATGCCCTGGCACCCCAATTCTCTCTGTCTTGCTCTCTCTAAAATAAAAACATAATAATGAAAGGGTTGGTGTGTGGAAGGGTCTCTGTTGCTGCTCGTGTAATAGGTTAGTTGTAGAGTGCTTGACTAGCAGGCTTGAGGCCCTGGATGTGATTCTCAGTATGCGTGAGGGTCAGGCTGTTCTATTTGTGGCACCTTAGTAAGTTTTTGTGGAAAAAAAACATGAAGCAAGTATGTAAAAAAAAAAGAGAAGTAAAAATGTCAAAAGTGAAAGGAAGATAATATTTAGGTTTTTCATACATCTTCCTCTTAGTTTTACTTTTACTTTCGTTTTCCAATCCTGATGTTAAAATTTTCTCATATTTTAAAAAATGAATGTTTCAGAAGTACATTATTCTCAGCTTTGTATTTTATGGCTCATGTACAGTGTAAAATAGTTAGTTTTTTTATTTGTTATCTACAACTCAGCTATCCATGACTGATTTTTAAAAAAGAAGTAAGTAAAAATATAATTGCAAAAGAAAATGGAGAAATTCTCCAGCTTTTGGTATCATTAATTTTCTTAATTATTGGGCATTCAAAAAATATATAATATTACCCTGTGGAGTATAATGTTAAAAACCAACATAACACATGATTGATTCCTACTTGTTAAATGTACATTAAGTAGAGCAGGCCTAAAAATTTAAAGGACAATAAAAGAAAGTAAAATGAATGATGCCATGTGGGTTGGGTATCAGATGACTACTGAAAGCTCTTACGCTCCTGGAGACTCAGAGTGCTGAGAGAGGGAGGAAAGGCTTCTAAAGGAAATGTGAGTGAGGGCAGCAAAAGGAAGGAAAACCTCCCAAGGAGCCCAGAACCCCGTGTATTCAAGAGGTGGCATCTACCTGCCAGAAGCCAGTGGAAGGAGCAGTCGTGTGCTAGGACTTTGGAAAGGTAGGCTTGCTAGAGCTCGCTGAAGTTCCTTTCCTGATAGTCTTTGACAAATCTCTCAGGAAGAGGATGAAATTTAAGGGACAGTTGCTGAGGTGGTCCATACCTGAAATTGCAACAGCTGGCAGGTGAATGGAAGAGGGTCTGGAGTTTAAGGCCATTTATGGGCTGTATAGCAAGACTGTCTTCAAATCAAACCAGAAAAGCAAACAAAAAAAGATGGGCTAGAGGAAGGTTTAGCAGTTAAGGCATATGTCTGCAAAACCAAAAGACCCAGGTTCTCTTCCCCAGGACCCATGTAAGTCGGATGCACAAGGATACACACACACACACACACACACACACACACACACATGTACATACATGAATGAAAATAGAATAGCAAGCACCCTTTGCTTCCTTAAAGCCCTCAGTGATGATAAATAGCAGGTGCTCATTTAATGTAAAATAAAAGGCTTTTTAGGGTTGGAGTGATGGCTTAGAGGTTAAGGCATTTGCCTGCAAAGCCAAAGGTCCCAGGTTCGATTCCCCAGGACCCATGTTGGCCAGATGCACAAGGTGGTGCATGCATCTGGAGTTCATTTGCAGTGGCTGGCATCCTGGAGTGCCCATTCTCTCTCTCTCTCTGTCAAATAAATACATAAAAATAAAGACATTTAAAGTTTAAAAAAAAAAAGGTTTTTATAAAAATTGGGATTCCTTTATTTAGAACATGAGTGAATCAGGTTTGCAGGGCCAGTGGTGAGAATTAGAGAATAATGAGTTTACCAGTTCTGCTCTGCTCTGCTCTGCTCTGCTCTTATCCCCTCCCCTCCCCTCCCCCCCTCCTCCTCCCCCCTCCCTCCCCTCCCTCCCCTTCCTTCCCTTCTTTCTGAATTGGCACACTAGGGGCTTCGCCACTGCAGATGAACTCCAAACGTGTGTGTCCCCTTGTTTGCGTGGGTTCTGGGGTGTCAAGCCTGGGTCTTTTGGCTTCACTTCACCTTAAGTGCTAAGCCAACTCTCCAGCCCAATAGCAGTGCTTTTCTAGCAATATTTAAGAAACTGACGTCATTTAAGTACCTCTTAATGACTCAGAAATACCCCTACTATGGGGAAAGGACAGGATGTTATAACTTCAGAACAAAAAACTGAGCATCTAATTTTGTCGCTTAATTTCTTTGTTCTTTCTGAGGATTTCCAGTCTAACAGGTTCCCGAGCTTACAGCACAGGCTCCATTAGCATTGTCCTTTGAACCAAAGGACTGATAATGCCACTTGCAACACCCTTCCCTGTGTGCATCCAAGTTTCATGGGATAGACGTCGAGCTTACCCTGAGGTGACCAGCTGTCATGCTGTCTGCCACATTTTCTGAGCTTCGTAATGTCACATAAAATGAATTACTTTAACCACAGTGCATTATTCATCATAGAGAGTTAGCTTGGATAATACACTTCTTATAATTTGTTATAATCATCTCCTTCTGAATAAAGTGACTGGTGTTCTGGCACAGATGTACCTCATATTTGTTGACACTCCTGCTTACTGTTATAGTGAGCTGCTCCTCTGATGTGTGTTCATCAGACTAAACCAAAATGTTTGACTTTGCTTAGAATAGTCAGTAATTAGTTCATTTAAACAAAAAGTATTTATAGGAGAGAGCGAGGGGAAAAAGGGGCTCATAGAGAGATAGAGAATGGACACGCTCGGGCCTCTAGCCATTGCAAAAGCACTCCAGACACACGTGCTACCTTGTGCATCTTACTGGAGAATCGAACCTGGGTCCGTAGGCTCCATAAGCAAGCGCCTTAACTGCTAAGTCACCTCTCTAGCTTTTTCTAAAGCGGAATATTGATTTTTCTACAGAGCTGATGTGTACCAGTAGCATAGTGTAGCTCATCCTTGTAGAGATGATAGATGCCTGGGTATTTGTAATTAATAAGAATTGTCACTTCTCTGTAAGCAGGAATTTGAAGGCCTAAGAATGGGATGGCATGGACAACTGCATACATGGTTTCTCTGGTTGCCTTCAGTTCTTGACTTGAGCGTCTGTGCGGAGGAACTGCTAAAAGATGACACAAGGAGAAGTACAGCTGAGTCCTGATCATGGCCCCAAGATGCACATATAGTTTAAAAATAAACTGGACAGTTTTCATGACAAAATAGAGAAAATAACAGAATAATACCTAGTTCCTATCTAGTATTTAAGGAGGCAATACAAAAAAATTATCTTCAATCATGAGACTCTTCTTCTCCACCCCCCCCCTTTTTTGGTTTTTTGACATAGGGTCTCACTGTAGCTCAGGCTGACCTGGAATTCACTCTGTAGTCTCAGGCTGGCTTGAACTCATGATGATCCTCCTACCTCTGCCTCCCGAGTGCTGGGATTAAAGGCGTGCACCACCATGCCTGGCTCTTTATAAAAAAAAAAAAAAATTTAAGTATTTTTTTATTTGAGAGAGAGAGGAAGAGGCAGAGAGAGAATGGGCGTGCCAGGGCCTTTTCAGCTGCTGAGAACAAACTCCAGACATGTGGACATGTATGCCATTGCTTGCTTGCATCACTTGTGTCTGGCCAAACGTGGGACCTGGAGATTCGAACAAGCATTCTTAGGCTTCGCAGGCAGGTGCCTTAACCACTAAGCCATTTCTCCAGCACTCCTCTTCCCCTATTTTATAAATCTTTTTCAATTCTGGCTTTATAGCTCTCATTTGGTTATTTCCATTTTAAATATCTACTCACATCCAAAGACTGTGTATTATAAAAAATTTATACAGGGGCTGGAGAGATGGCTTAGTGGTTAAGGCATTTGCCTGCAAAGCTAAAGGACCCCAGTTTGATTCCCCAGGACCCACGTAAGGCAGATACACGAGAGGGTGCATGCATCTAGAGTTTGTTTGCAGTGGCTGGAGGCACGACACACCCATTCTTTCTCTCTGCCTGCCTCTTTCTCTCTCTCTCAAATAAATAAATAAATAAAATATTTAAAAATTTGTACATAAGGGTTGAATGTTGTATGAATAAAAAAGTAAAAGCTTACTGATAAAGTTTCATATTGTGGAAATTATGATAATGCTGTATGTCAAAGAAAACTTCCTTCTTTTTAAGCTGGGTATGGTAAACACAAGTAATCCCAGCTCTCAGGAGGCTGAGGCAGGATTATGAATTCTAGGCCTGCCTGGCCTACAGAATGAGTTCCAGGCCAGCTTGTCTACCTGGCGACACCGTGTCTCAAAACAAAAACAAAACATCTTTTTAAAAGGCTTTGTTATAAAATGGCAAATGTTGGGAATGTTTTCATAATAGTGAAATGTTACATGTTAGGGTGTTGGGGTAAATGTTTTTAATAGTGACAGAAGAATTTGTAGCTTTTTGGGGGGTGTGTATTTGTGGTTGTGTGTGCTTGCAGTGTATGTACACATGTACAGAAGCATGTGTACTATGTGCATGTAGAGGCCAGAGGAGAAGGTTGAGTGAGTGTCCTTCTGTCTCTCATATCTTATGTCCCTGACATACAGTCTCTCACTAAACCTGGAACCAACTCTTTCTCATTCTTCACTTAGACCGGCTGACCAGTAAGCCCCAGTGAACCTCCTGTTTTTTGTCTCCCCCAGCACTGGTGTTACAGGCATGCATAGCCATGCTTGTCTCTTCATGGGTGGTGGAAATTGAATTTAGGTGCACAGGCTTAATGCACCAAGATCTCCTACCCACTGGATCTCTCACTAGCTCCGGAATTATAACTTCTTAATATTTGTTTCAATTAAATATCTGCTCTGAAGCCAGGGAAGTACAAGCTACTTTGGCTTTTTGTTTTTTCTGTTATTCAAGAGCACTTTACCCAAACTGCTTCATGAGTAGGAATTAAGGTGAATCCTTTTGATGAGTGCTTTGGAGATACTCTGTGCATAATGTGTCATGGATATTTCCTTTGCACTCTTGTCTTCAGTTTTTCCTCCCTACACCCTGAACCCAATTTTTTTTTGGTGGGGGGGTCAAGGTAGGGTCTCACTCTAGGCCAGGCTGACCTGGAATTCACTGAGTAGTCTCAGGCTGGCCTCACAATCATGGCGATTTTCCTACCTCTGCCCACCTAGTGCTGGGATTAAAGGCCTGTGCCACCAACTCTTCCCTTTCAAAGCTAAAACCCGCTTACATTCCTTTCTCCTCTGGACCACAACCAGTTTCTTCATTTCTGAGCTTGGAATCTGTCTCTTCCTCTCTGACACGTACCAGATAGAGCCGCCAGTGAGTGCGGTTCTCCTCTCTCCTAGAACCACTGGGCAGTGAGCCTTCACGCCACGTAGCAGAGCACAGTTACAGTTTGGTTCCCAAACACCTGTTAAGAAAATTCATGGGCTGGAGAGATGGCTTAGCCGTTAAGGTGCTTGCCTGCAAAGCCAAAGGACCCAGGCTTGATTCTCCAGTACACACCTGAGCCAGATGCACAAGACGGTGTATGCATCTGGAGCTCATTTACAGTGGCTGGAGGCCCTGGTGTGTCCATTCTCTCTTTATCTTTCTCTCCTTGTGCCTCTTTCTCAAATAAATATTTAAAAAAAGAAAATTCATAACCAGTATTTTGAGAGATACAAAGTACTCAGCAATTCTACTGATTTCCTGTAAAACACTCTGTTTTTCCTAGGTGTGAGAGTGATGGCGTAGAGCTGATGTCCATCGAGAAGGCAGGTGACTGCGTTCTCTGAATAATGTTGAAATAATGCCTGATTAAGGGCTCTGGAAAGGGTTGTCCAGATTCTTTTTACTCTAAATGCTGTCAGTGTTAAGGAATTTCAGGTACTGGCTGCCTTAGTATGCCTTGGTGCTCTGTGGTGAGTGGTCCCCAGTGGAAGAGGACATGGCCACATTCCCTTATGTGCTTGCCCTGTCCATCTCTGAACACTAGGCGTCATTTACAGACAAAGACACAGATCTAAAGAAATGAATTAAGGAGACCTCAGTTTACATAGTGTCAAATCTTGGCTTTCTAATTCGTTTTTCTAGTAGATATCTCACTGAACCAAACAGGATGGCAACAACATTTCTTCTAGACATTTTTTAGTTCTTATCTAAAGGAAATATAATGACAAAAAAATAGCCTCTTGAAATAAGGTTGTTTTTCTCAGATAAGGATGTGTCAAAACAATACCTGTGAGTTAGTATTTACTATTTGGTGATTAGTTCTCTAAAACTTGGTCACATGAATGTACAGTCTGTGCTGACCTTGGGAACTACTTGACCAAGTATATGAAGTTAGTTGTGCCTGTTAATGAAGTGTGAGAAACAGGTAAGTTCTGGAGAAGTGAGGGGCTAAGATCCCTCGAGACACAAGCTTTATTCACATAGCCTGACTTAGTACACAGTGGATGGCCATGTTCTGTAACTTTTTGAAAAATCAAATATTGTAAGTTGCAGCTTTTGTATAGCAAAAGAACACCATTTTGAGAAAAGTGCATGATTGTGTGACTGACCCCTGCCATGCTCATGATAGAGAACATTTACATTACCCAAAATGCTGCCTTGTGGTCCTTGCTGAGAAGCCACTGATCAAATAATTTTGCCTTTCCAAGTGTAATAGGTTGCCTTTTGAGCCTGGCCTACGTGCTTCGGAGAATAACTCAGGTGGTTGTAGGAAGACTTCTTTTTTGTTACTCAGTGTATTCCGCTGAATGAAGTCCACGAGGCTGACCGTAGGTTCCACACGTGATCCATTGACTAGCACGTGGACATTTGTGCTGTCGCAGGTTGAGGCTGTTCTAAAGAGAGCTACCATAAATATGCACATGGGCCTTAGTACACTGGTTTGGGTCTTAGGTAAATACTTGGGAGTGGAATTGCTTAACATTATTTTTAAAAAATGACATCTTTTCCAAGGTGGGTATTCTGTTTCACATTCTTGTTAGCAATATGTTAGAGTTCTGTGTTGTTTCTAATCCTGCCAGCATGTAGGATTGTCTATCTTCTTAATTTACTTTCAATTAAAATCTCACTGATTTCAATTTTCACCCCCCTAACTAATGCCCAGTTCTGTTTAGGTATTCACATTGTCTGGATATTTTTTGTCAATATGTCTGTTTAGACTTTTTAAAGTGATAGTTTTATTTATTTAGTTGAGAGAAAGGTGGCGGGGGGGGGAGGGTTAAGAATGGGTGCACCAGGGCCTCCAGCCACTGCAGACAACTCCAGGTGCATGTGCTACCTTGTGCATCTGGTTTATGTGGGTACTAGGGAATCAAAGCTGGGTCCTTAGGCTTTGCAGGCAAGCATCTTAACCACTAAGCCATCTCTAGCCCTGTTCAGACTTGTATGTGTCTCAAAATGAAGTTGTTGGGGCTGGAGGGATGGTTTAGCAGTTAAGGCATTTGCCTACAAAGCCAAAGGAACCAGGTTTGATTCCCCAGGACCCACATTAGCCAGATGCATAAGGGGGCGCATGCATCTGGAGTTCATTTGCAATGGCTGGAGACCCTGGAGTGCCCATTCTCTCTCTCTTTCTCTCCCTCTCTCTCTCTGTCAAATAAATAAATAAATAAATAAATTAATTAATTAATTAATTTAAAGATGAAGTTGTCTTCTTACTGATCTGATTTTTTAAGTTCTACCATGTGCTTTGACAAATAGTTTACCAATATTTTCTTTCCAAACTATGACATAATTTTTTCTTGACAGTATCTTCAGGAAAGCATGGGATTTTGTCAGCACTCGTGTGTCCTTGTCTTTGTGATTATAGCATTCACATAAGACTATTATAATAAAAAACATTAAAATATCTACCCCTCTGTATTTAAATACTGATCTTGTTAAAGTGAAATTTTTAATGTGTATAAAATGTTTATTGTAAATATATTATGAAAGCTTCTTCAGTATTTGAGAACTAAAATCTCTTGTTCAAGATAGAATTAGATTTAAAGAAAAATACCTGGTACAGTACTCCAGTTAACCTGTTTTATTGTTCTTTTATTCTAGTGTTATCCAAGATAAATTCTGTGGGATTATAAACATCTCAGTGGAGGGCCTGCATGATGTCATGACGGAAGACCCTGAAACAAGAACTTACAAAGAGTAGGTAGATCACTAAATTGATCATATTTGGATGTGGGCAATTAAATGTATGCTTCATGATTTTGTTCATTACACACATTTTCATTCATTCTCTCCCTCTCCTCACCCCCCTGTCTTTCTGTCTCTCAAAAATAATTGGAAAAGGGCTGGAGAGATGGCTTAGTGGTTAAGGCGCCTGCCTCCTAAGCCTAAAAACGCAGGTTCCAATCTCGAGCGGTTTAATCTCCAGGTCCCACGTTTAGCCAGATGCAGTAACGCGAGGGCGCAATGCCGCACTTGACCACAAGGGGGCGCATGCATCTGGATTTCTTTCCCAGCAGTTGAGAGGCTGCTGGCGCGCCCATCTCTGTCTGTCTTCCTCTCCCTCTCTCTGTCTCTCTCTCCAAAAAAAAAAAAAGTAATTGGAAAATATCCCATTCATGCATGTAGGGAATTGGTTTTGAAAGCTAACAAGAGTTAACTTATTAACAGTAAGACTTTATGATAAAGCACATAACTATAGAAGTAGTGTTTTTGTGTAGCATTTGACAAAGTTTACAAGTGATTGTGACACATTTATTTATTCCTTGTCCTTTTTTACAGTATATATTGTAGTTATGGGGTGTGCATGTCGGTTAACATAATAAAAGCAGTAGCAAAGAGTAAAGACAGCTGTGTATATTTGGTGCAGAGTACGCAACACAGAGTTCTGGCTTGAACTTCAATACAAAGCCACAAAAAGCAACAATACTGGGAATCAGAGTCTCTAAGAGACAGATGAAATAGAACAAAATTATCTTGTGTTTTACATGGAAGAGATGAGGGTTTGGAAGGTATTAGAAATAAAGATTGAGCTGGATGTGGTGGCGCGCGCCTTTAATCCCTGCACTTGGGAGGCAGAGGTAGGAGGATTGCTGAGTTCAAGGCCACACTGACACTACATAGTGAATTCCAGGTTAGTCTGGGCTAGAATGAGACCCTACCTAAAAAAAAAGAAGAAGAAAAGGAAGTGAAATTTGTCATTTGTCTTTTGAAATTGTCCTGAGACACCAATCTCAGAAAAGTACAGTGACGGAGCAAGTACTTGGGGTTCAGGATGAGAAAGTATTCACACTCAGTCTGCTAAGTTCAGCATGAAGAAAAGGTTTGGGAGGAAATCCAGACTGGAAAGACCGGGACAGGAGAGCTGGTGTTCGTGGGTGGCTAGAATATGGCACTCCCACTGTTTCTTTCTGCCCCAGAATTGTTGGCAAGTGCTTTTTACCCTGGTGGGGGTGACACTTGGTATTTGGAAGCATATACCAAATGGAAAAACAGGTGACTTGTCTAAATTTAGTTTCTTAGAGTGGTTACATTAGATCTTTGACTAATCTTTCTACTGTGTAATTCTGTGACTTGCATAGTTCTATAAATTACAGTCCATAAGACTGTAATTAGGCTTTCAGAAAAGTTTGTGTGAAAACCATAAAATATTTACTTATGCAGCTAACTTGGCTCCTAGCTTTCTCTTCATGTTTATTTGAACAGTTCATTGAAAGAAAATATTTCTGGTTCTGTTGAATTTTTATTGTATCAGTGGAAAATGAATTAGAACAAGAAAAGAAACTATTTGCTTTGCCTGCATCAATAGTGTATATTAGGTTTCTCTAAATAAAAAACCATGTAAGGGCTGGAGAGATGGCTTAATGGTTTAGGCGCCTGCCTCCTAAGACTAAGAATGCTGGTTCCAGTCTCTAGGTCCCACGTTTAGCCAGATGCAGTGCTGCACTTGACCACAAGGGGGTGCACACATCTTGATTTCATTCACAGCAGCTGAGAGGCTGCTGGTGCGCACATCTCTGTCTTCCTCTCCCTCTCTCTCTGTGTGATTCTCCCAAAAAAAAAAAAAAATACCATGTAAGAGAATATGTACTCATTTTTCATAAAGTTCTTTATGGATATATATATCCATAGGAAAGAAATTGGCTTATCTAATTACAGAGGCTTTGATGTCCATGGCATCTAGTGGGACAACCCAGGAAAGCTAATGGTTTGAATTCTAATTCAAAGTTGAATGATGAAAAAAGCAGTGTGCTCCAACTTGAAACAGACAGAAAATAAGTTACTTGATTCAGCATTTTTCTATACCTTTGGTGGGTGATTAGCTCAGAAGCTAATTTTGTCTAGAAACAGTTTTGCTGACACACTCAAAATGATGTTCAACCAAATGCCAGAAAGAGCCTGTTGGTTCAGTTCGGTTGAAACATAACCTTACCCATTGCGTAAGGAAGCGAAGCCTAGTTGCCAGTCAGATCGCCTCATTTACACATGGATGTGGCAGGCACTGTGCTGTGTAAGGAAGCAGCTGAAGTCTTTCCATAGAAGACAGACCAGTAGAGACCAGTGTTAGGTGCAGGAGAGAAAGAATCTGGGCGTAGTGGTGCACACCTTTAGTCGAGAGGCCGAGGTAGGAGGATCTTTGTGAGTTTGAGGCCATCCTGGGACTACAGATCAGCATGGGCTTGAACAAGACCCTACCTTGAAAAACAAAACTAGAAAGAAAGAAAGAAAGAAAGAAAGGGAAGGGAAGGGAAGGGAAGGGAAGGGAAGGGAAGGGAAGGGAAGGGAAGGGAAGGGAAGGGAAGGGAAGGAAGGAAGGAAGGAAGGAAGGAAGGAAGGAAGGAAGGAAGGAAGGAAGGAAGGAAGGAGGGAAGGAGGGAGAGAGAGAAGAGAAGAGAAGAGAAGAAAAGAAATAGGAAAATAAAGGGCTCAAACCCATGGCCTTGTGCAAGTGAGGCAAGCGTGTTCCACCGAGCTCCATCCCCAGAAAGAATAACTTTGAGGGTATGTAGTGGGATAGAGCCATTAGTTGCATAACCTTTGTGAAATGCAAACAACTTTACTGTTTTCTGTAGCAAATAGGGTCCACAGGTGATTATAAAGTATAGAAACGACAGGATCTGGCTTTCTGTGTTTTGGAATCTTTGGGGTAGGACAGTAGGAGCTACAGGATTCCTCATGATTCCTGTTGTGTGGGACCTCTTGTATTAGAGATTGAAAACCACGTCGGTAACTGCATAGAATGTTATCTTCCTGAGTGGTGGTGAGGTGAATCTGAGATAGGTTTTGGAGAGAGGGTGGACAGGAATTGATGATAGGAAGGCTTGAAAGGACTGTGTTGTATCTAATAGCCTGTTCTTGCATTTGAACCCTAATATATCTTTACAACACATTCATGTAAGCATTTTAAAATTTAAATATGAAATTTGGGCTGGAGAGATGGTTTAGCGGTTAAGGCGCCTGCCTGCTAAGCCTAAGAACCCGGGTCCCACGTTTAGCCAGATGCAAAGTGACGTAAGGACGCAATGCCGCACTTGCCCACAAGGGGGCGCACGCATCTGGATTTCGTTCACAGCAGCTGAGAGTCTGCTGGTACGCCCATTCTCTGTCTTCCTCTCCCTCTGTCTCTCTCTGTGTCTCTCTCCAAAAATAAAAAAAATTAAATATGAAATTTTACACAGGAAAAGAGTGGTGAGTTATTAATGGCTCTTCTAACTTATGAGCCTGTTTTTTTAAAAAAATTTTTTTTATTTGTTTGAGAGTGTGAGAGAGGGAAAGGAGCAGAGAGAGAGAGAGAGAGAGAGACAGAAAGAGAGTGAGAGAATGGGCATGCCAGTGTCTCCAGCCACTGAAAGTGAACTCCAAGTGCATGCGCCACCTTGTACATCTGTCTTATGTGGGTCCTGGGGAATTGAACCGAGGTCCTTTGGCTTTGCAGGCAAACACCTTATCTGCTAAGCCATCTCTCCAGCCTGAGCTTTTTTTTTTTTTTTTTAAGAAAAGTTTATCTTCCAAGAAAAATGGATAACCAACAGTTGACTATTGTTAATCTTGATTCTAGTATTCCTTGAGAATGCTATAAAAATGAATCACTTTAGAACAAAAAGGAATTTGATTTTGAGAGTTTATGATAATTTTTAGTTAGCAGGGTTCTTTAAGAATCCATTAAAACATGTTAGTGGGCTGGCAGGGAGCTCTGCCTCCTCTTGTCTGGGTAGCACACCCCTTCCTTATGTCATACTTTGTTTTTAGGAACAGTGAAAGTGAAACTGATGAAACTTGCTAAAGTTTGGGAAACAAAAAGGAAGAAAGAATTTAGCCAGCATTTTACGATTCCTAGAGGCAATAAAAATGATTAGAAAAGGACTCATAAATTGTGGTTTTTATAGCTGTAGAGCACAAAACATACCAGCTGTAAAGGAAGTAGACTTATTTGAAACAAGTAAAATTTAGGCTTTAGTAAGGACTTCTCCTTCATTTGATTCATTGACTCTCTCAGGTGGCTCTCCGAAGGGAAGAAGAAGACTAGATTCTGACATTATCGCCAGTATTTGTCTGGATTTGTGTAGGGCCCAGTGACCTCCTTGCAGGTCTCTCTCCAGCACTCTTCCCCGTGCTACCCTACTTTTTAAAATTAAAAGCCCAGCTTCTTGCAGAATCAAGTTGCTGGGGCCTGTTGTATACTGAGTCTTAGTCTACAACACTGATTTGTTCTTGTGTCTGGGTTGCCCGTCGTTCTCCAGATGCCCTGTAGTTTCAAACTCAAGGCTTTAACTCCCAGTATTCTTTCCCTTGCTATGTCAGGCCTTGCCTGCTTGGCGAATGCCTGCCTCTAAAATTCCTTTCTAGACTATAGAAGAAATTGATGCATCACTCACTGTTCTTTTACTTTCTGTACTTCTAATATACAACATTTAGTTGTAGTTTATGCAGACCACAGAGGACTTGAGACAGTCCATGAGAGGCACACATACTCACTGTGACAGCATAGTACAGAATTGAAGGAACTGAAAGAACAAGCCTGGTCTGGGGAACTGGTGGCATCTGAAGAATAATGTGGTGCTTTCAAGTAGAAGGAAGTAAGTTTATCAGGAGAGGGGACACTTTTTATGTATTGGGCCTAGAAATAAATTTTCATAAGGCTTTAAAATTTTTAAATTAATTAATTCATTTGAGATAAGGTGGGAGGAGAGAGGGAGGAGAGAATGAGCACACCAGGGCCTCTACCCATTGCAGATGAACTCCAGATGCATGTGCCACCTTGTGCATCTGACTTATATGGGTACTAGGGAATTGAACCAGGGTCCTTGGGCTTTGCAGGCAAGCACCTTAACCATAAGCCGTCTCTCCAGCCCTCATAAGGTGTTTTGGCTTTTTGAGGTAGGGTCTCACTCTAGCTTAGGCTGACCTGGAATTCACTATATCATCTCAGGGTGGCCTTGAACTCATGGCAGTCCTACCTCTGCCTCCCGAGTGCTGGGATTAAAGGCATACGCCACCACGCCTGGCCCCTCATAAGTTTTTTTTTTGGTTTTTCGAGGTAGGGTGTCACTCGAGCCCAGGGTGACCTGGAATTCACTATGGAGTTTCAGGGTCGCCTCGAACTCACTGCGATCCTCCTACCTCTGCCTCCCAAGTGCTGGGATTAAAGGCGTGTGCCACCATGCCCGGCATCTCATAAGGTTTTGATATAAGGAACTGTAACAGGACTTTCTGTTTTAACCATAAAGTATTAGTTATCTCTGACAGTCAAGTACTGTGGGTACATAGCTCCAGACTTACCTAATGTGGCCCAGTGGACCACAGGTTCTTTCTCTTCACCTCCTTGAGCACATCATGCTAATCTGCAGTGCACTTTGCCTGTAGACACAAAGTGGTTCCAAGCACTACATGATACTGCCAGGGTCAGAGAAGTAATCTTAGAAATCTTTGTATGTGCTTTCCCTCTCTAACTGCCAAGAAGTCCTTAAGCACACTGTCGCAGTCAGCCTCACATTGCTGGGATGAACCTCCAACCAGACACAGTTATGGAGGAAGGGAATTTGACGCACACAGATCCAGGGGAAGTTCCATAATGGTGGCAGAAGCTAGCCTGCCTTCACAGGTCCTTGCCAAGCGTCCGCCAGCCCCATGAGCAAGCGCACTGCAGGAGCCCCAGTCCTCCAGAGCTCAAGCACCGCAAAGCCTTGGCTGGAAATCCCAGATCCTCCCAAACACGCCTTAGGGCTGAAGCCTAGGATCCGCCCACAGCGACGTCTTCTAGCCCAGCAGGAAAACAGAATGCGCTGGGGGACGTCCGCTCAAACTACCACGGACACCCTTTCTGCAATGGAGTTATCACTGTTGCTTATTGAGCTGCTGGCACCAGCCTTTCCAGAACAGAGTGGCATTGAAATAGAGGGAAAATGGACAGGTTCAGGGTCCAATCGGCAGTACTACAAAAAAGCAAAACTAAAGGATAGGATGTTGTAAAAAAAAAACAAAATGTCCACCATAGAAACCAACTGACTAATGCCAATTTAGCTTTATGGGAAGAAAGCCATAAATAGTTAGGTTGCTTACTTGAAAGCCAAGTATAGATAGCATTTTTTTTTTTTTGAGAGAGTCAGAGATAGAGAGAGACAGATGGACAGATAGAGAATGGGTGTGCCAGCAGCGTCTCAGCCACTGTGAATGAACTCCAGATGTGTGGGCCCCTTGTGGGCAAGTGAAGCATTGCGCCCTCGTGTCACTTTACATCTGGCTAAACGTGGGACCTGGAGAATTGAACGGGCATTCTTAGACTTAGCAGGCAGGCGCCTTAACCGCTAAGCCATCTCTCCAACCTTATATAGCATTTTTTAAATACAAAAAAGATCATAGTTGAAATCAAGTTTCATAGAGTAAGAGATAAGTGGTTTTACTGTCTGCCCTCCACTGCTCCATCTATATTAGCGTCAACATTGGGGAGGAAGTTGTGAGAAATGCAGATTGTCAGGGTCTGCCTAAATCCGCAGAATCTGAAGCTGTGAGAGTGGCACCCAGCATTGTATGTTTGAAGAAGGCCGTCCTAGTTGATGATGAGATATGCCCTCAAGTCAGTTTGAAGATGGACTTGACTTGTCTTTGTCACCCTCCCTCCCCACAGACCGTTACTCGAGGCTTGAATTCAGACTGTCTCCTAGGTCTGCCCAGGTGCTGTAATAATGGAGACGTTGAATCACTGCAATTTGGTCTTCTGAAGCAGGGACAGTTTATTTAGTCTGGGAGAAGTTTGTGGGCCATTGCAGCTTGGGAATCTTGCTGAATGTTTGTAAGGCCCATCCCTTTCTCACCAGTAAAAGAGCAGAATGACTTAGGGCATAGAGTTGATACAGATTATGTGAAATGTATACTGCAGGGTTTAAAGAACGTCATGTTTCATTCTAACTCTTGCTGGTTTTGTTGGCTGGTTGGAATTTCTTGTTGAGGAAGAATGCCTCGAGGCACAGGGTGATCTGTGTCCTGACTGTGGAATGGAGGCACGGGGTGATCTGTGTTCCGACTCTGGGATGGAGACTTGGCTGCACACATTTTCATGGCAGCCACTCCTAATTTAAACTATGGCTGTTACTGTTTTCTTAGTAATACCATTTTTACATCCAAAGGCCACACATTCCAGGTTATTAGAAATTGTTCTCATGTGTTTTAATTAAAATGTGATTTGTAGCCAGGTGTGGTAGCACACGCCTTTAATCCCAGCACTCGGGAGGCAGAGGTAGGAGGATCGCAGAGAGTTTGAGACCACCCTGAGACTACATAGTGAATTCCAGGTCAGCCTGGACCAGAGTGAGACCTCGCAAAACCGAAAAAAAAAAAAAAAGTGATTTGTAAAAACTTTAAATTTTGTTAACAAAATGGGATTTGACTTTCAATTGGAGGCTTTTCTTCAGATACAGTGAGTGATGGAGGATTTTGGGGTTAAGAAGGGTCCCCCAATGTATGAACCCCAAGTTGTGAGTTCTGTCCTATCTTTAAGAAATAATTGATAAAGACAGACTCAAAAAGGATAAATTATGAATTATTAAGTTTATTCATTTAATTTTGGTTTTTCAAGGTAGGGTTTTGTTCTAGCCCAGGCTGGACTGGGCTATATAGTCTCATGTCACTCTGTATTCTCAGGGTGGCATCGAACTCACAGTGATCCTCCTACCTCTGCCTCCCGAGTGCTGGGATTAAAGATGTGCGCCACCATGCCCAGCTAAGTTTATTTAGGGAGAAAGCACCAATTGTTGGGTCTATTTAAGGGAGGAATCACAAACTGGGGTTTAGAAAACACGCTTCATGTGGAAACACTGCATAGTTTGAGGTTTGGGGAGTGAAAACTGGAAGAGAGCCTCAAGCAAGTGAATTTAGGGGAAACTGAACTTTTAAATTTGTGGGGTGGCACCTCATGGTTACATTGAGCCTCAATTGATTGCTGAAGCTGCCTAAAAATAAAGGCTAGCTTTCTCCTATCCTCCTTCAAGAGTTTCAGCTTTGTCCTTCTCAATAAAATTCTTTGGGGGTGGGGGTGGGGGTGGGGTGCACCTGGCTGGGGCTCTAACTTCAGTCCTTAGCACTGACAAACAAGGATGCTTTTCGTATTTCCCACCGTCTTCAAAGCCAAATGAGTACAATTTTCAGACTCAGGGCAAATGTAGTACATTCCCGGTAGTTTTGGACCCTTAAAGGGAGGGGAGAATACATGCACGTGCGTGAATGTGTACATGTACGTGCGTGAATGTGTACATGTACCTCTGTGTAACTCAGAATGTAATCTGTTATCGTGCTGAATATTTTAGCATGCAGAAATGCAGAATAGAGAGCTTTTAGTCTTTCACTTTACAGATTTTGTGGTGCAGTGGAAGAATTTGATGCAAAATAAAGTGTTTCTTTGGAGATGGACCAGTTTTTGCTGTAGTTAGAATCAAAGTCTGCATCTGGCATGAAAGGGCTAATGGGAGCAACCACATCCGTTCCTTCAGTGCTGACATTCACACTGAGGTCTGGACAGCTTCAAGACATTTCATTCTAAGTAGCTGTTGAGTTGCTAGAACACTATTTTCGTAGTCCATGACCTCTGCTGTAGTATGGATCACAGTGAGTTAGTGGTGAGCTCATTCTGATTTCCAGCCTAAAGTGTTCTAGCCCAGTGTGAGAGGGTTTTTTTCATGATGGGAAATGAGCTGAAGGACACCCAGGTCCACTGGAAGAACGGGCATCATAGAGATTCTGATACCAGTAGCTTACCTTAAACCTGGATTAAAAATTGTTTAAAATAGCTTCAGCTGCACTAGTTACAGCATAAGAGAAACCAAATTTCTGCTTAGGAACCCGAGACTCTGGTAACTATTGAATTGTTCTGTTCTAAATTAGGAAGCACTGGGGCTTGTTCCATGAGAGGCGATTCTTGTGCTAGTATTCATTTCTTGTCTCCCATGAGAAGTGTGGACCGAACAGGAAACTGCATTTCTATTATCTTGACTAATGGTAGAGAGCAGTGGTGCAGATCACCAAAATAAAATGATTCTAACTGTACCAAAGGTGCCAATGCCATTAGAGAGGAGAAGTTTCTCGTGGCATCATGATACCATTTAGAGCATGGAGTAGATTGTTCACAATTAACAATGTTTTAATGATGTTACTATTTAGGCTATTGTATTGTGGTCTGCAGACATGTAAAAAGATAGGGGGGAGCATATTTCTACAAAGTATCTTCTTTGTAATTAAAGAAAAAATGCAATGTACAGTCTTGCTTTATCAAGTGATAATTTGGTTTCGTAAGTTGCCTACAAGTAAATTTCTAACAGTTTACCATCTTTAAAAAAAAAGATTTTTAATTCTCCCCCCCCCTCCTTTTTTTTTTTTTTTTTGGTTTTTCAAGGTAGGGTCTCACTCTGGTTCAAGCTGACCTGGAATTCACTATGTAATCTCAGGGTGGCCTCAAACTCACAGTGATCCTCCTACCTCTGCCTCCTGAGTACTGGGATTAAAGGCATGTGCCACCACGCCTGGCTCCCCTTTTTTTCTGAATAGTTTGAGACAGCTTGAATTCTAGGATTCAAAGCTGCTATGCTGGCTTATAATTTACTCCTTTAACTACCCAAGTAAAATGCTCTAGAAATTTGGGGGGGGGGTTGAGGAAGGGTCTCACTCTAGCCCAGGCTGACCTGGAATTCACTGGGTAGTCTCAGGGTGGCCTCGAACTCACAGTGATCCTCCTACCTCTGCCTCCCACACCCGGCTCTCTAGAAAATTTTGTTGTACCTTTTTTTTTTTTTTTTTTTTTGCAGAGAGAGGGAGAAGAAGACAGATAGAGAATGGGCGCGCCAGCAGCCTCTCAGCCGCTGCAAACGTAATACAGATGCTTGCACCCCCTTGTGGGCAAGTGCGGCATTGCGCCCTTGCATCACTTTTGAATCTGGCTAAATGTGGGACCTGGAGATTGGAACTGACGTTCTAGGCTTAGCAGGCAGGCGCCTTAATTGCTAAGCCATCTCTCCAGCCCTGTTGTGCCTATTTTTAAGATGAGCTACCTTTTTATAATTAATAAAAATGTTTAAAAGTTTAACTCTTAACTGGTCCGTTCCTTGCATTTTTAGTACGTAGAAGCAAGTGTGTTCTCCATCACGTTGTGGGTTTTGTTTTCAGGATATTATAAATAATTGTTAGCTAAAACAAGATGGTTATTTTTAAATTGTAGCTGTATGTTGATGTCGCATCATGAAGAACCAAAAGTAACAGAAGATGAAGAACCACCCACAGAACAGGACAAGAGGAAAAAGATGGTGAGTTACAAGAGTGACTTCTAAAAATTAAGAAAAACAATTTACCGCCATCATTTCCAGTAGCATTGGAAGTATCTGTTGGACCATTTGTCTGTCCTCCTCCATCTGTCCATTCATCCCTTGTTGCAAAATTCATATGAAGTATCTGAGTTTTGGAATTTGGAGTGTATGTACTGTGAAACAGGTATGTTTTAATGCTACTGCAGGAAATCATTCTTAAAATAGTTGTTTTCTTACCTTAGAAGAACAGAAGTTTTGCATATTTAAGATGCTTGCTCTTCTGTTTTGAAGAGGCATAGTGGAATTACTTTCAGTCTCTTAAAATTTCCACAATGAACTTTTTATATATATTTTATTTTTTAATTTTTTTATATTTTTTATTTATTTTTATATTTTTATTATAAAACATTATAAATACTAGAGTTTATAAAAGAATTTCATTATACTAAAATGCTGAATTGCACTCACCCATCCCTTCCCCTAACATCATATCTTTTCCACAATGTCTACTTAGATTTGTATACTGTGGAGCCTCATACGATTTTTGCCATGAGAAAGTCAGAGCAAGGTATGAAGTGGTGTGCTTGCTGAGGCACATTGCCTCTCACTTGCTGCCTCTTCATGTTGGCGTGGGGAGGCAGCTAGATGTGCTCGTCCTGCTGGACCCTCCTCTTAGCTTGTCTTCGGAGCTGAGAGCTTGACAGATGCAGTTAAGAGCAGTGGCTCCTTTAGGGAGACACCGTCACCCAAGCTGAAGTGAGAGAAGTTGTAGGGCTTTCATATCTGCCCTTAGCGTTCCACCCAGCCTTGCTTGTCGCCTTGCTTTGTCACCTGGGCATGTGACTTAGGCTGTAGCACTAGCAGGAAATGAAACAGCCTCCTTCATAGACTGACTGATACACTTGCTCCTATAATCATAGAAAAGTAAGCCTTTCTTATGCCTCCTCCTGATATTTTGAGAAAGCCTCCTTAGTATGTCACCTGAGTCGCCATTGAAATACTCATCATCCAGCCTTTCTCTTAGCAATTTGCCTGCTGTGCTTAGACCTTGACTCTTACAGCAGGCTTCCAAGGGCGAAACAGCACACATGGCATATGGAAGGTACTCAACAGAGGTTTGTTGAGTAAATGAGGGCCATAGGCCCTCCCCCACCAGCAGCTTACAGGCTAGTGTGGAGACAGAACTAAGAGGTTGTGCCGGCAATAGCAGTTGTGGACAGTCTAGACAGGAGTCGGGCACACCCTTGGCCTCCGTGTCTCCTGCATGGGCTTATGCTGGATGATGAGATGGACATGCACTGGATACCGTGCTAGCTAGTATCAGCGGGGGCTGTGGGTACACATGTCCAGCAGAGGGACATGTTCTTCCTGCATGGCTTGTTCCTGAAAGTGAGTTTTCAGATGTTGTATGTGGCCAGGTCCTGTTGCAGACATATTCTGGAAGTACTTGTATACCTTCTTGTATCCAGGACGAGGAGCACATTAGCATTAATATATGGGTATGAACATCAAGAGAAGAGCTTACTGGACAGTTTGGGGAGCATAATGTATACAGTTAGCCAAACTGCTAGCAGGTGTTACACCCCTAGGGCTCATGACTTCCCCATCTTAGGTTTTCAGTATCAGGCATGTGTTTCCTCCCGTGGAGTGGACCTCGAGTCCAATTAGAGAATGTTTGGTTCCCCCATAACAGACATATCACTATTGCACCCATTGGCTCATTTGGCCTGGTTGGCCAAACTTAAAGTTTGTGGTGTCCACTGTTATTTATCTTCATCTGTGATCTCTCTCTCCTATGGAGCTGCATGCGATGTAGTCTTTTCCAGCTTTCTGTGAGCTAGTCTATATGGGGAAGGTTTTCAGTTCAGCTCCAGCAAGATTTCTCAGTGACTTGCAGCCCAAGCATGTGGAATCTTCAGCAACAAATCATGTCAATTTGATAGGGTTTAGAATAATTATGGAAACAGCCCTAGGCATGTCTGTGAGGGATTTTCTAAAGTAAGTTAATTGAGGTGGGAAGACCACGTGTCATTGCATGATCTGGGATCTTAGCCTGAATACAAAGGGGAAAGCTGCCGAGCAGCAACATTCATCCCTCTGGATGCAGTGTGACCAGCTACTACATGCTCCTGCCCCTGTACCTACCCGACACAATGGTCTATACCCCCTTGAACTGTAAGCTAGAACAAGCCCTTTGGTTGGCTTTAGTTAGATATTTGTTGTAGCAACAAGAGTTAGGTAATTTACTCTACTTTTTTTTTTTCTTTTTTGGTTTTTTGAGGTAGGGTCTCACTCTAGCTCAGGTTGACCTGGAATTCACTCTGCAGTCTCAGGGCGATCCTCCTACCTCTGCCTCCCGAGTGCTGGGATTAAAGATGTGCGCCACCACGCCTGGCCTTACCCTACTATTGAGTATGTAAGGAGGCAGTGCTTAGGACCAGTGAGGCAAGTGTGCTGAGTAATGTGATGCAGCATCAGGCAGCTGCGCGAAGGCACTATGTACCAGTACCACAGCAGTGAGTGTGGGCACCAAGATTGCTGCTGGCCTGCTGCTTGGGTAACATACACCATGTATGAGTGCTGTTCAGAGGCATGGTGTGTGTGTTCGTCATAACACAGTGGGACAGCTCAAGATTTTATCTTATGGCCAAAAATTGCATGCATGTTAAAATGGATGTTACGTTTATTTTAGATTCCCATTTAAAAACCATAGAAAATTAAACCACAGATTAAAGAAGCAGAAAGAATTAAATTCATGGGAACCAGCAAGCTGATAGCTGTGTCACATTTATTGCAAGAAATGTACTTTCTCTTATTCTCTTATTACTAAGTTGCTCTTTTGAGGTACCTATTATAGCATATAAAAATTTAATCTGGATTGGAGAGATGACTTAGCAGTTAAGGCACTTGCCTGTGAAGCTAAAGGACCCAGGTTCTATTTCCCAGAACCCATGTAAGCAAGATGCACAAGGTGGCGCATGCATCTGGAGTTAGTTTATAGTGGCTGAAGCCCTGGCATGCTTATTCTCTCCTCCATTCCTCCCTCCCTCTCTCTTTCTCTCTCTAATAAACAAAATAAATAAAAACTATTTTTTAAATTAAAAAATTATAAAGTTACAAACTCTTCAAATTTTATTTTGATGATAGTTCATGACATCATTTCATTTTCTAGTTTTTCTTTGGCCAACAACAATGTGAATTATTTACATTGTTTGTATAATCTGTGACAGCATCGTGGAATTCCTCTGAGAACCACTGCCTCAGATTTGCCCTACTGCTTGAGTGAAACTAGAAAAATACATGCTCTGATCCTTTATCAGTGACATAGAACTACTCGTTCCTTTATAGCTGGTAGTCTGATGTTTTCTTCCCTTTAGTCTGTTGGGTTAGGCATCAAATACCTTGTCATTCTTGTGGTCAAAGGGCTAACACAGGAAGATCATGAATCAAGGCCAGGTTGGGTTACATAGCAAGACTCTCAGAAACCCAGAAGAAATATAATTGCTAAAACGTCATTTTTTTCTTGAACCTTTAATGTATTTTTATCTTTATAACATTTATAGACAGATAATAGGAAAATGCAAGCCATTTTCATAAACTGATTCACTAATAAGAAAATTAGGTTGAGGGCTGGAGAGATGGCTTAGCAGTTAAAGTGTTTACCTGCAAAGTCAAAGGACCTCCATTCAATTCCTCAGGACCCACGTAAACTAGATGCACAGGGTGGCACATGTGTCTGGAGTTTGTTGGCAGTGGCTGGAGGTCCTAGTGTACCCATTCTCTCTTCTCTCCTCTCTCTCTCAAATAAATAAATATAATTTTTTTTATATTATTAGTGGTGAAGAGATGGCTTAGTGGTGAAGGTGCTTGCCTTTGAAGTCTAAGGAACGAGGTTCGATTCCTCAGTACCTATGTAAGCCAGATGTACTGCATGCATCTGGAGTTCTTTGCAATTGCTAGAGGCCCTGGCATGCCGTCCTCTTTCCCCTACCCCTGCTTTCTTTCTCATTGAAAAAAAAAAAAATTAGGTGGATCAATATTTTCTTATTTTTTTTGTATTTTTTTATGAGAGAAAGAATTGGTGTACCAAGGCTTCCTGCCACTGCAATCGAATTCCAGACACACGTGCCACCTGTGCAACTGGCTTATGTGGGTTCTGGAGAATTGAACCTGGGTCCTTTGGCTTTGCAGGCAAACACCTTAACTGCTAAACTGTCTCTCCAGCCCATTTTTAATGTTTTTATTGATGTAAAACCATATTAATAGGTAAATTTATCTTTCTTCCTCTTAGAAATTCTCAAGTTTTTTCTGTAATATTTTTATTACAACGAATCAATATTTTTTTTTGCTTGTTTGTTTTTTTCGAGGTAGGGTCTCACTCTGATCCAGGCTGACCTGGAATTAGCTATGTAGTCTCAGGGTGGCCTTGAACTCATGGCAATCCTCCTACCTCTGTCTCCCGAGTGCTGGGATTAAAGGAGTATGCCACCACGCCTGGCTACAAATCAATATTTTTAAAAGTACCCTAATTGAACATGTTATTCCATTTTTTACTGAAATATCAATTCAGAGAATAACTTTGTACTAGAATTGTTTTGCCATATTTTATTAATATAATTACTTTTACTTTAAAAAATTTTTATTTTATGTTATGTGTTGTGTTGTATTATGTTTGTTATGTTACGTTATGTTTTGTTACGTTACGTTATATTATTTGACAGCGACAGATAGAGAAAGAGGAATAGACAGAATGGGTGCACCAGGGCCTCCAGCCAATATATTATGTATGTTATGTTATGTTATGTTATGTTATGTTATGTTATGTTATGTTATGTTATGTTATGCTATGCTATGCTATGCTATGTTATGTTATTTGACAGCAACAGAGAAAGAGGCAGAGACAGAGAATGTGTGTACCAGGGCCTCCAGCCACTGCAAACAAACTCCAGATGCATGCGCCACTTTTTGCATCTGGCTTATGTGGGTACTGGGGAATCAAGCCTTGAATCTGGGTCTTCAGGCTTCACAGGCAAGCGCTTAACCACTAAGCCATCTCTCCAGCCCTCAATATAATTATTTTTCAAAAATACTTATTTTATTTTTATATATCTGTAAGCAGAGAGAGAAAGAGAGAGCCCTAGGACCTCTAGGCACTATAAACAAGCTCCAGATGCATGTGCCACTCTGTGCATTTGGCTTACGTAGGTACTGGGGAATGGAAGTGCCATAAGTACTGAGCCATCTCTCCAACTCTCAATGTAGTTCTTTAAAAAAAATTTATTTGAAAGAGAAAGAGGCAGATAAAGAAAGAAAGAGAAAGGGTGTGCCAGGACCTCTAGCCACTGCAGACGAACTCCAGATGCATGTGTCACCTTGTGCACCTGCCTTTACATGGATACTGGGACATTGAACCTGGGTCCTTTTGGTTTTATGAGCAAGCACTTTAACCACTAAGCTATCTCTCCAGCCCCTTAGTATAATTCCTTTCGTTTGTTTGTTTGTTTTTCAAGGTAGGGTTTCTCTCCAGCCCAGGCTGACCTGGAATTCACTGTGTAGTCTCAGGGTGGCCTTGAACTCATGGGGATCCTCCTACATCTGCCTCACAAGTGGTGAGAATAAAGTCATGTACCTCCACGCCCACCCCAGACTGACTTTTAAAATACAGTAAATACTTCCTCACAAGTAAGACCTTTTGGCCAGCCATTATGGTACACATTTGTATTTCCAGCATTTAGATATAGTGGTTGGAAGATTGCAAGCTCCAGGCCAGCCTAGGCGACATAGCAAAACCATCAAAATCCCAAGGGCTAGCAATATTCAGAAGTAGAGCATTTGCCTAACATGAACAAGGCCCTTCCTTAGCAACACACACCTACATGCACATGTGCCCCTTAAAACCAGTGTGAAGCTTATGCCAAGTCTTAGAGAAAGTCTGTTGTAATTCAGCTCTTACAGACTGCAGACTGCAGAGTTCAAGTGACATTAGAGCAGTCCAAGAAGGCAGGAAGTAATGAATTGAAGTAATCCAGCTGAGATGTAATAAAGACACAAACTGGTAACCAGGCATCCTCCAGAGAGAGCAGTTTTTCCTATGATAGAGTGAAAATGTTAATCAAAAAATAGTTTGAGCTCACAGAGGTTAAAATTCGTCACAGTAGGGTACGTATGGGTAATCAAAAGACACTGGAATAGAAGAGGCTGTTAAAAATGCCTTTGGTTCCTGAAGTGTTGCTGTTTTGTATTTTATTATTTATTTTAGTTGAGAGTGCACTGATGGCCTGTAGACATTAGTATTGTTTCTGGGTATAGCTGGCAGCCTCCCTATTGCCCCCTTATGTAATTGAATTGTCAGTAAAGCTTGAATCGTGGAGCTAGTAACTTTCCTGCTGTTCTCTTGGAGACTGAGGGAAAGTGAGCATTCATGGTTCGAATAGCATCCGGCCCGTGTGGGATGTGGGAACGCGCTTCCACTGAGATGCCTGGGATGACGGACTGCCTTTACACGGCATTTTTTTCCTGTTCTTGTTCCCGCTTTTCCTCATGGTTCTTCTTCTGGGGGTGGGGTGGGGTGGGGTGGGAGAGTAATGCACTAATGGTAACTGTGGTTTTATAATTCACCTTTCATGGGAGAACAAACGAAGGAGCCTTGTGTGTGACTGTTTATATTGATTGTCAACTTGTGAGGATCTGGAATCACAGGAAGCACTTTTGGGCTTGTTTGTGGAAAGCTTCTAGATCAGGTTGATTGAGGTGAGAAGACTCACCCTAATGTGTATGACATCATTCTACGGGCCGGAATCCTAAAGTGACTAAAGAGGAAAAAGCAAACGTTCACAGCCTGCTGCTTCCACGCTTTCTCCCCCGTGATGGAGAGCACCCTCCAGCTGTGGGCCAAGTAAACATTTCCTCCTCGCTTTTGTTGGGAATTATGTTACATCATCAGTAAAACAATTAATCCTTTTCCAGAAAAATCTTTTCTAGATAGGAGTTGCCTTTTGAGTAGATTAAACAAAAGTAAAAGTAGCCTATATAAACTTTAAAACCAGAAATCACTAGTTGATATTAAATAAACCGTTTCCTAGGAAACCTTTGCTAATGTGTGTGTGTGTGTCCTTCCCAGTATTTTTTGTACATGTACATTAGAAATACTATGTATGCATTCTTTTTTAAACTTTTTATTGACAACTTCCATAAACACAGAAAATGAGCCATGATCACAATCCCCCACCCTCCCTTTTACACCTCCCCTATGCCCTCTCCACTGAATCTCTTCTTTTTTCCATTCTTTTCCTTCTATTTTGCAGGTCTTGAAGTATATAGCATCAGCCTCTGTGAGGTCATGAATATCAAGGTCACTTTGTGTCTGGAGGACAGCATTGTAAATCATCCTCCCCTTATGTGTAAATGCATGAATATGTTTCCATGAACATCAGTGTAGAGTTGCATCATTTCTTTAGTGTCTACATATGGAGACATTCCATTTCCATCTCATGACTCCCCTCCAACACACCCCTAGGGACTGAACTCAGGGCTGTACCTGCTGGGCAAGTGCTGTACCACTGAGTTACATCCTCAGCCCCTCATACCTCTCCCGAACAGCAGTTCTGAAAGTGTCCACAGACAACGCCTTTAATAGTATTAAACCAGGGCTGGAATATGCTCAGTGGTACAGTGCTAGCCTAGCACTTATGAGGGTGTTGGTTCCATCTGGAGCACCAAAAAAAAGAAAGAAAAAGAAAAAAAAAAAGCAACAACAAAATTCCCCAGTACTCAGGTAAATCCAGATGAACAAAGTGGTACATCTGTCTGGAGTTGGTTTGCAGTGGCAAGAGGCCCTACTGTGTCCATACCCTTTCTCTCTGCTCATAAATAAATAATAATACAAAAGAAAAATATGAAATCATGTTACAACATTATTGACCTCTTTCATCTTCTGAACAGTTACAGTCGTAGACACGCACTGTCAGACACCCGGTGCTGGGGGTAGCTTTAGCCCTGGAGCATCGTACAAGTAGAGCGTCTGTGCTGTGAGTCACTGTGTAACTCCTTCCTGTGTCGTCACTGTGTAACTCCTTCCTGTGTCCTCACTGTGTAACTCCTTCCTGTGTCCTCACTGTGTAACTCCTTCCTGTGTCCTCACTGTGTTCCTCCTTCCTGTGTCGTCACTGTGTTCCTCCTTCCTGTGTCCTCATTGTGTAACTCCTTCCTGTGTCCTCACTGTGTTCCTCCTTCCTGTGTCCTCACTGTGTAACTCCTTCCTGTGTCCTCACTGTGTAACTCCTTCCTGTGTAGTCATGTTTTTATCTTAAATGTTTTTATTCATTTTGTATTTGTGTGTAGTGTGTGCGGATACATGCGCCCAGGCCACATTGGCGTGGCTGGAACCCTCTGTTGACCTTCTACTTTATTTTCTTTAGACTGAACTTGGGGCTCACTGTTTTTTTTTTTTTTTTCAGTTAAATAGAATGGCCCACCTCTCTGCGCCCCCTTAGTGCTGGGGTTGCAGGCGTATATGGCATATTTCTCCTCTAGGCATGTGAATTCAGGTTCTCCTGTTTACGCGGCAAGCACTCTTGCCTACTGATCTGTCTTCCAGCTTAATGTTTTCTTAGCCAGGTTGAGTCCATATCCTCGATGAACTATTACAAATTACTGATGTTACTGAACATGTTTTGACCACACCTTTTATATATTCTGTTGTCCAGATTGGAAAATTCTCTGTGATGGTGAGTGACTGGAAGACAGTGCAATTGTGACAGACTTACGGGCTGAACTGGCTGCCTTTTCATGCATCATCCTTTGAGAGAGGAATTGACAGAAGTCCAGTTATTTAGGGCAGGAGAGATGGCTTACTGGTTAAGGCACTTGCCTGCAAAGCCCAAGGACTTATGTTCAACTCCACAGGTTCCATGTAAGCCAGATGCACAGTGACACAAGTGTGCAAGGTCGTACGTGCACACAAGGGGTGCACGCGTCTGGAGAGTTCACCTGCAGTGGCTGGAGGCCCTGGAGTGCCAATTCATGACATTCTCTGTCTCTGTCTCTCTCTCATTTAAAAAAAGGCAGTCTGTTGGGTTTGCCTCAAAAAAGAAGAAAAGAAATCCAGTTATTCAGACTTAGGTGTTGGGCATGCATTTTTCTTGAAGCTTATTACCTTTAGGAAAACAAGAACAGTTTTTGTTGCTAATAGTAAATTTGGACATTGAGCAAAAAGTCAGACTTTTTGTGTGTTGTGTCGATGAGACTGAGAGTGTACTCAGACTGAGAGTGTACACATTGCTACCAGTAATACCAGGGTGGCCGTGCTTTGCATTTGCTGGGACCACAGCACTCAGGGAACCAGTAGTTTGTAAATGACAGTACTGTTTCTTCATGGAACCATCCCAAATGATAGGAATAAAGATGTAACGTCCAAAGCTGTGATGTTCTACCGTAATTGTCAGGTGAAAATGAGAAAGAGTATGTCTGTTCAGTGATATTCACAAATTACCACCTTCACTGACAGAGTTTGTATTAACTATTTATAAATTAAGTGGCTTGGATTTCATCATATCCTCAGTACTTTGACTCCTTTTTACATCAACCCAGTAAAGTAAAATTGTCTGTGACTGACTTTAAGATGGTATTCAAAACAAAAATAAATAAAAGATGGTATTCCATATGGAGCTAATACCTTGAGGACTTTGGAGCAGGGAACCATCAAAAGAGAGTGGGAAGCCGGGCGTGATGGTGCATGCCTTTAATCCCAGCACTTGGGATGCAAAGGTAGGAGGATCCCCGGGAGTTCTAGGCCACCCTGAGACTACATAGTTAATTCCAGTTAAGCCTGGGCTAGAGTGAGACCCTACCTCAAAAAACCAAAAAAAAAAAAAAAAAAAACCCACAGAAACAAAAAAGAGAGAGAGAGAGAGTGGGAAGGTCAGACAGATTATGTTATAGAATAGATTAAGTTATGTATTTAGAAGATCTTTGACTTAGCATACTTTATATGTGAATTGTGTAAGTGCTTTAAGAAAAAAATTTGGACAGTGTGACATATTGTTGCACTTCAGATCTTTTTGTGTCCTTTGTATATTTTCACAGCCTGCAGTTGTTAACCAGGCACACATTCCATTTGTCTCAGTGTCTGCCATCCCTAACAGGCTGCCACTGTGGCAGAAATCCTTGCAGAATTTTCAGTTGGATAGATACAGATGCATTTCATCAATGGCTTTTACTTTAGTAAACAGAGTTGCATTGTGTTCAGAAATTATAATACAAAATTTCATAAATATATATATATGTGTATATATATATACATACATACATACATACATACACACACACACACACACATACATACATATATACATACATATATATTTAATTTTAGAGAAAAGAGAGAAAGAGGCACCAGGGCCTCAGCTACTGCAGTTAAACTCCAGATGTTTGTGCAACCTAGTGGGCATGTGTGACCTTGTGCTTGACTCACCTTTGTGCTTCTGGCTTATGTGGGATCTGGAAAGTCAAACATGGGTCCTTAGGCTTTGCAGGCAAGTGCCTTAACTGCTAAGCCATCTCTCCAGCCCAGAATTTCTTTTTTAAATAAAGGAGAACCTTAGCTGGGCATGGTGGCGCATGCCTTTAATCTCCCAGTACTTGGGAGGCAGAGGTAGGAGGATTGTATTTAAGGCCACCCTGAGTCTACAGAGTAAATTCCAGGTCAGCCTAGGCTAGAGCAAGACCCTACCTCGAAAAACCAAAAAAAGGGCTGGAGAGATGGCTTAGTGGTTAAGGAGTTTGCCTGCAAAGCTAAAGGACCTCAGTTCAATTCCCCAGGACCCACATAAGCCAGATGCACAAGTTCCAGATGCATCTGGAGTTTGTTTGCAGGGCGGGAAGCCCTGGTGCCACCATTCTCTCGCTCCCTCTCTCTCTCTCAAATAAGTAAATAAATAAATAATTTTTTTTAAAGGAGAAGCTTGTCTGGTATGAGGGCACATGTCTTAAACCAACAGTAGGCCAAGGAAAGAGGATAATGTGTTCAAGACTCATGTGGGCTACATAGTAAGACCCAGTCTAAAAAGAAGAAAGGAATCTTTTTCACTTAGCTTTTGTTTGACTTAAATTTAGTTCCTAAAACTCAGTTACTGTAAAACAAATAAGTTTAGTTACTTTACAGCATAACTGTCTGTAGCAGATAGCTTCAGGTTTGCTGAGATGAACTTCCAGACCAGGCACAGTTATGGAGAAAGGGATTTATTTATTGAAGCTTTTAGATCCAAGGGAAGTTCCATAATGGCAGAAGAAGTTGGCCTGTCTTTTACAGGATCAGGCAAGAGAGAACAAGCCAAAGTCACACAGCACAGCACACCTCAGGAACTCCAGCTGGGCACACTTTGCGTATCTTTAGATTGAAATCCTAAACCCACCACCACACCTTAAGATCCGCCCAGTGACACTGCCTCCAGCCAGGCGCTGCAGATGCAAACAACAAACTAATAAAACACTGAATATATTGGGGGCCATCTATTCACACTGCCACACTGTCCTAACCAAGTTTGGCTAGAAAGCCAGTTTTTCTATTTCATGTCCTATTCTTGCATTTGTTTTTCAGACCAAGAGACCAGATATGTATGTGATTAAAAGAAGCCAGCCTGCCCCCTTCCCTTCTCTACCCCTTCCCCATTTACCCCTTTCCCTGCTTGTTTGTTTGTTTGTTTGTTTGTTTGAATGTGTGTGTCTATCTAATTTAATCCTATCTAATCAATCATCTAATCTACAGGGTCTCATGTACTTCAGGCTGGTCTCAAACTTGATAATTAGCCGAGAATAACTTGAACTCCTGATTCTCCTGCCTCCACCTACCAAATGCTGAGATTACATGTGTGTGCCACCGTGCTCAGCTGTTTTTGTTTGTTTTTTCTTTGTTGAGAAATAGTCAAAAACTTTGGGAAGGAAAATACTTGAGAATATACTTAACAGTGCATACTGCAGAGCAGAGAAGAGAAGAGAAGAGGCCTGTGACATTTTCCAACAACAGGATCTATCTCATTGTACTCCATGCACAAACCACCACTTCTCCACTCTGTTAACTAGAGTAGCTTCTTCCAGTGCATGCCAGGGATGCTGTCCACATATCCAGCTACCATACCTCACCTGAGTAATGCCCTCCCGTTGTTGTCTCTTCTACCTCCCTTTTCATCCTACACTTCCCCTACTCCTCCTCTGTCTCTCGCTCACAGTAGTTGCCTTAGTCTAAAATACATTTAATGGGAAAAATTTTAACTGAATCACTAATTTTCATGTTATCTTTCAATCTTCCTCCTCTTAAATACAGTTTACATAACTACAATTTATTTCATCTTTGAATCTCTTCACAGAGAATGAATCCTCAGCAAGTTTTCATTGAATTTGATGTTAATGGTGGTAGGTTCTTAAATTCACTAGTGTGCAGTCCTATGAGCCATTTGTTAAGACCTGGAGACTGGGGATCTTTGTTCAGGTGTGCCAGGCCATGAATATCACTGTGTAATTAGTTCTGAAACTGCCTGTTAGTATTTCACTGAATTTATTCCTGGGGAAAAAAAGCAAACCTAAATTTCAGAGATGAGTACAAATTCATTTATAGTTCTAAATCCCCAGTGTATAGTAGATTCTCTGCATTTATTCTTTTTTTTTTTTTTTTTTTTGAGAGAGAGGGAGAGGAAGACAGATAGAGATGGGCGCACCAGCAGCCTCTCAGCTGTTGTGAACAAAATCCAGGTGCGTGCACCCCCTTGTGGTCAAGTGCGTCATTGTGCCCTTGTGTCACTTTGCATCTGGCTAAACGTGGGACCTGGAGATTGGAACCAGCGTTCTTAGGCTTAGCAGGCAGGCGCCTTAACTGCTAAGCCATCTCTTCAGGCCTCTCTGTACTTATTCTTAATCTGCTGTCATGTGAAGTAAATCTTGGTAAGTTCTCTGAGACTGAAATATACTACAACCATGAAAGGCACATAGTTTGAAAACTTTAATAGTGTTGTTTCCTACACAACTCACACAGTATATTTTAGTTTTTAATTGACAGTTTTCATACTTGAACATACTATAATTTGATGATAATCCCCTCTAAATACCTCCAACCCTCTTCCCTTCCACCGAATGCCTTGTTTCCAGCTAGTCCCTTTAGTTGGATGCTTTTCTTTGCCCACCTTTATCATCCAGGTTGAAATGTTGACAAGCTCAGTATTTGGAGGTCTTGGGGAGATTAATGAGTCTGTCTTTTAGCTTTTCTATGCTACTCATTCATTCTTTTTGTATATTATTCAACAGGGGAAGCACTGGGTGTGTGTGTGTGTGTGTGTGTGTGTGTGTGTGTGTGTGTGTGTGTGTGTGTTGCCTGCCTTAAAGTAAACTTAAAGTCAACACAGTTTACTTTAAAGCATGTTTAAGATGATTGCAAGCTTTCCAGTATACTTGAGCTAAGTAGCTATACTAGTTAGTATTTTTCTTTTCAGAAATAGTGAGGTAATGCAGGTCCTAAAATATGGCAATTTCTCTAATTTTTTTTTCTTTTTTCTTTTTTTTCAAGGTAGGATCTTACTCTAGCTCAGACTGACCTGGAATTTACTATGTAGTCTCAGGGTGACCTTGAACTCAACAGCAATCCTCCTACCACTGCCTCCGAAGTGCTGGAATTAAAGGCATACGCCACCATGCCTGGCTCTTAAAAAATATTTTTATTTGTGCACATGTATGTATTGGGTGTGCGAGATGCTTATGCCACTTTTTTGCTGGTTTTATGTAGGTGCTAAGGAATCCAACCTGAGCCTGCAGGCCTTTTAATTGCTCAGCCATCTCCCTGGCCCCTGCAGTTTCTCTCATGGTCATACTGCATCAGCTCATGGTTAAGAGGAAAAGGTTTCATTCCTCTGTGCTTCCCCCATCATTTTGCCATGCTTATAAATTTTTGATTTGTAATCTGATGACACAAAAGCCTGACTTTTTGAAAGAAGGCATCGACCAACTAATTAAACTTTCTTGATAAATTCATATTCAGCATTTTCTGTTTATAGCACTTCTCATCCTTCACCTGATTGCTTGACTTTGTAAAGTATTTTATTGAAGATTTGAGAGTCTTATAAGATTCGCTAACTAATCTTGCCTCTTGGAACCATCGAGACCATTAGGTCAATAAAGAGATAGAAAGGAGCAGGTGTTTCCTATAAATGGTCCACACTTGTAATGTTTATGTTCCCTGGTTCCCTTAATAAGTTTATAAACAGAAATAAATGATATTCTGCTGGACGTGGTGGGACACTTCTGTAACCGTACCACTTAGTGCATGAAGGCAGGAAAATCTTGAGTTACAGGCCAGGTTGGGTTACAGTAGACCCTGTCTTTAACACACTTACCAAAAAATATGGATGAGAGAATGAATATTTATAGAACTCAGAGAACATATCCAAAGGTGACATTTAGAGTTCAAATAGAAATCTCACCTGATTTCTTCCCCACTGTTTCTCTTCCCAGTTTCCTGGTTATCTATGCATAGTAGGGTCAACATACTGTGGCACACATTTGATTTATCTCTGAATATCCTGTTGCCTTTTGTTTTGTAGTCCTACTTTAACTGTAAGATAAATGGAAAGAAAATATTTCTCTAATACAAATTCAGCTAATAATAAACACTTAGCTGGGCGTGGTGGCGCACGCCTTTAATCCCAGCACTGGGGAGACAGAGGTAGGAGGATTACCATGAGTTTGAGGCCATCCTGAGACTACATAGTGAATTCCAGATCAGCGTGGACTACAGCGAGACCCTACCTAGAAAAACAGCAAAACAAAACAAACCCCAACCATGTTCGACGCTGATTTACTAATAAGTAATAGTAAATAATGTGTGATAAACTGCTAATAAATCACTGGTATTGTGATGGTTGGTATTGATTGTCACCGTGAAAGCCACGTACAGTCACGTAGGGAGCTCTAGGTTAGGTAGGTTGAGGTAGGAACACCCACTCTAAATGTTGCACAGCGCCATTTCAGAGGACAGTGGAAGCCGAGCATCAGCTTTTACCTCCCCCTGCTCCCAGACAGCAGACACAGTGTGAACAACTGCCTCAAGCTCCTGCTGCAAGGCTTGCCCTGTTATGATGGGCTGGACCGTCAAGCTGAGCCAAAAGAAACCGTTCTTTCCTTAAAACCACATGCATTTGTGAAACTTATAAAGGGCCATCTTAAAAAGCAGCACATGTGTATAACATTGTAAAAATGTATCTGTGGTTCTAATAAGCTTTTGGTGCAAAATTTATCCTATTTCCTCCACTTTATTTTTATACTATCACCTCACTCCCATGGCTGTGTCAGTGAGCTGGTGCTGAGGCTAGCCTGTGGTAGTGAGCCCAAGCTGCTCGTGTGAGTACATGGTGACAGATCCCAGAAGTACAGTCAGTTAATTTAATATCAGGATATAAAAATTCCACCCTGTTGCTAGAAGATGTAAGTGCCCCTGAGACATAAAAATTGAGCAAAAGAAAACCCATTTCCCAGAGGAGAAACAGTACAGGTTACCTTCTCTGAGGACAGTGAAATAAAGCTAGAAGTTAGGGTTGACGAAAATCTTAATCACTTAGTTGATTATGTCATGTAAGTTAGAGAAAGAAAAATAATCAAACAGATGTATCAGTATAATTTCGTTTTTTTTTAAACTATCAATAAAATAGACATATTAGTTTGTCTGGGCAAGGAATAGGAATGGGGAGCAGTACAAATATAAAAGCCGAGAGATAAAACTTGAGGTGTTATTTTGCAGCTCTAAACCAGTCAGTGAGAAATCTTGTCAGAAAGAACAGTTTTCTAATAGGATCTTAATTACTCTTCAGTCATCTGTAAGCCAGGTAGGATTGACTGGATTTATAACCATGGAAGAAATGTTTTCTATTCCTCTCACCTTAGAATAACACTCCCAATAATAGCTTTTTGCTTGCTCATTGAAAGTGCACTTTTGTTGAAATGTACAACCATTCAAACAGTTTTGTTCAATGTATTTAATGTTGATAACAACCTCTTAGCAGCAACTCCTCCTCCTCCCTCCCGTACCCTCTGCAAAGCAGAAAGAAACTTTTTTTTTTCATAAAAATAAATGCAAAAGTAGAAACTAATACGCATTGAATGTCCTTTATCTGAAATGCTTGGAAACAAGTGTTTCTGATGTTAGAGTTTTCAAAAGTTTTGGAGTGAGAGTTTTCCAGAGTTTTGGAGTGTTTGCATAAACTTTACTAGTTGATTCTCTCTCAGTAACACTAGAAAGAGTATCAGATTTCAAACTGGGAAATTCTGGATTAGGGATGCTCAGCCTTCGTTCAGTAAAATGAATTGATTTGATTCAGTATTTATTTCTGATAAAAAAAATTCTCATGGAGGGCTGGAGAAGATTACTTAGTGGTTAAGGTATTTGTTTGCAAAGCCAAAGGACCCTGGTTCGATTCCCCAGGACCCATGTAAGCCAGATGCACAAGGAGGTACTTGTGTCTGGAGTTTGTTTGCAGTGGCTGGAGGCCCTGGCGTGCTCGTTCTCTTTCTGTCTTTGTCTCTTTCTCTCTACCTCTTTCTCTCTTTCTCAAATGAATAAATACAATATACTAAAAGAAGTATTAAATTCTCATGGAAATAAGCATCAAGTAATCTGTCTTGAGCATGATCAAATACCTATTGCAGCGGGCACAGGCACACCAGTGGATGAGTCTTAAGGGCCGGGGATGCCATCTTCCCTAACTGACCTCTGGAAACTATCATCACTTACTCAGGAAAAGCACAAAAGGGGAAGACCTAGGTGTCTACATTCATGGTCTCTTAAGGACATTCTAGACATCTGAAACACATGGCTTTAACACATAACTCCTGTCTAGCTGTAAGATGGTGGGGGTGGGTGGGAAGTAAGAATGGCTTAAGAGTCAGTCTGAGTAATGGCACATGCTATTTCTGCTCACATTCCAGCCGGGTCTGCAGTCTGTATGTAGAAAGGAAAAGGAGGTCTGGAGGGATGGCTTAGCAGTTAAGGTGCTTGCCTGGAAAGCCAAAGGACCCAGGTTCAATACCCAAGGACCCACGTAAGCCAGATGCACAAGGTGACAACAGCTGGAGGCCCTCGTACACCTATTTTGTCTCCCTCCCTCCCCGCTTTCTCTGTTTCTCTCAAATCAATAACATTTTAAAAAATGAGGAAAGATCAGTAGTGACCTGATAGTCTGTCCTGTAGAGTTTCTAGTCTGTAATGAGAAAGAGGTGCATGTGCTTGCAAGTGACCACAGGGTTAAGTAAAAGACTGAAAGTGATCCTTTGAGCTAGAGAATTCCAAGAAAATCCTATCAGTTGTGAAGACTTTAGTGTTTAGTCACTTCAATACTAACTGCCTAGCAACATATGCTGGTCGATATCAGCAGAAGCCAACTAGGAAACACAGACCACTTAAAAGTGACTTACAAATGTGCATCTTGGCATGTGTTTTGGAGTATCCTTTGTAATTCTAGAATGAGAAAAAAATCAAGTCGTTCAACTTTTGGATGATGGATTAGTAGGACAGGGTTAAAAAGGAAAGGAAAAAAGACACGAACACTCCATAGTATGTAAATACACTGTTAAGTAAAAGCACCTCAGATATGCCTCAGTGGAACTAAGGAAGAAAGGAAGCACCCCCCTCCAATTTTCTTTGTTTGTTTCTTTTTTGTTTCTCGAGGTAGGCTGTCTCTCTAGCTCAGGCTGACTTGGAATTCACTAAGTAATCACAAAGTGGTCTCGAATTCCTGCTGATCTTCTTACCTCTGTCTCCCGAGTGCTGAGATTAAAGGTGTGTGCCACCACGCCCGGCTCCCCCCCCCCAATTTCTAACAAGTTAGATGGTGGCAGATGGAAATTCAATTTATAGATGGCCTGAAATTACTAGCTGAACAAGATGGTATACCCCTGTAATCAATTGTGTGTTTTTTTTAAGGATTTTATTTTATTTATTAGAGATAGGGGGGGAGAGAGAGAGAATGGGTGTGCCAGGGCCTCCAGCCACTGCAAACAAACTCCAGATACATGCGCCACCATGTGCATCTGGCTTACATGGGACCTGGAGAATTGAACCAGGTTCCTTGGGCTTGGCAGGCATGCACCTTAACCACTAAGCCATCTCTCCAGCTCCAATTGTATGTTTTATTTAGTCTGTTGTCTCTCTCTCTCTTTTTTTTTTTTTTTTTTTTTGGTTTTTCGAGGTAGGATCTCACTCTAGCTCAGGCCTACCTGGAATTCACTATGTAGTCTCAGGGTGACCTTGAACTCATGGTAATCCTCCTACCTCTGCCTCCTGAGTGCTGGGATTAAAAGCGTGCGCCACCACGCCCAGCCTGTTGTCTGTTTCTTATTTTCATGACTATGAACACCTGTGGATCTTAGTTCTCAAAATACCTTGTTCAAATTTGTCTGTAGTCATGGTTCTTAAGTTGAACAATTCACCTGGAGACCTTTTAGAGATGCTGCTGGGTGAAATCAGAATCTGAGACTGAGAATGTGGTGCAGTGGTTGCACGCCTGTCCAGTGAAGCCCTTGGCTCCATCCCCAGAAGAAAAAAATAATTACAAAAAAAAAATCTGTACAAGTAGGATTTTTTTCATCAGTCTTAAAAAAGTTCACTGATTTTTCCCATTGTGCTGGCAAGGGTGAGAACCGCAGTTGTGTAAGGTTTTGTGACGTTGCTGGGACCCTTTCTCCTTCTTGTGAGTGTTACATGAAACAGGACACATACAGGGCCTTGCTATACCTCTCATGTGGTTGCCAAGCTTGTGCTTGGGGTGCAGCAGATGCAGATTTTATTTTATTCTATTATTTTTTATTAATTTTTGGTTTTCAAGGTAGGGTTTTACTCTAGTCCAGGCTGACTAGATGTTATATATATATTTTTAAGATATTTTATTTTTATTGAGAGAGAGAGAATGGCCAGGTCCTCTAGCCACCACAAACAGCTCTGGACGCATGCATCTCCTTGTACATTTGGCTTTATGTGGGCCCAGGGGAATCGAACCTGTGTCCTTTAGCTTTGCAGGCAAGCACCTTAACCCTGAAACTGCCTCTCCAGCCCAGGTGCTATATTTTGATTCTGAATTGCTCTGGCGAAGATCATTGCATACTGAGACAAATAGCAAATGTCCTGCTGCTTCTGTCTTAGCTTGAAAGAATAAGTTTAGCTCATTGCTTAAATTGTGCATTTTTGTCAAGCTTTCTATCCAAAGACTCGAAGTGCTTTGTAATGAAAGCATACTAAAATAAAACTAAGACTGATGGAAGTAATAATTATGTTTTAAAAAAACTAGCTTACAGGCTTATGCTAAAATTGAATTTAAATTTTTACTTCTGACACATGTATATATGTCATTTTTATCTCATTAAGCCTGGGTCTTATTGTTTCTATGCATAACATGCAAAATAATTCTTTTATTTACAAATTCATCATGTAGAATTTGTAGTCCACCCTTCACAAAGGTTAGCTTAACATTTCATGCTACATGAAACTTCTGAGTGAATTTGTATTGCTGTGTTGATGAATTGGGTTCTGGTTACCATCTGCCAAATTTATACTCTTTTAAAAAATATTTTTATTTATTTCAGAGAGGGGGAGGGAAAAAGAGGGAGAGAATGGATGTACCAGGGCCTCTAGCCAGTACAAATGAACTCCAGACACGTGAGCCACCATGTGCACCTGGCTTACATGGGTACTGGGGAATTGAACTTGGGTCCTTTGGCTTCACAAGCAAGCACTTTAACTGTGGAGCCATCCCTCCAGCTTCAAATTTATACTTTTTTTGTTTTTGTTTTTGTTTTTTGTTTTTCCGAGGTGGGTCTTCATTCTAGCCCAGGCAGACCTGTAATTCACTATGTAGTCTAAAGGTGGCCTTGAACTCACATTGATCCTCCTACCTTAGCCTCCCGAGTACTGGGATTAAAGGCATGCACTGCTACACCTGGCCCCAAATTTATAGTCTTAATTAAGCCATAGAATTTTTAAAAAGCTTGAAATATCCAACAGATTTTTATAAACTTAGATATTTTAGATAATAGAAATTGATAGTTACCCACAGTGAAACAATTGTAGGTCAAAAATAGGAGGAGCCTGGCATGGTGGTACACACCTTTAATCGTGGCATTACAGAGACAGAGGTAGGAGGAGTTCAAGGCTGGCCTGAGAGTACATGGTATTCTAGATCAGGCTGGGCTAGAGTGAAACCCTACCCCGAAAAACTTAAAAAGAAAAAAACACCCAGGAAGTTTAAACCAAAGATATTTTAATCAAACTAAATTAGTTTTGAAGACCACATATTTAAATAGTGTTATAGACAAATTTTCCTTTAAGAAGTTTGGTCGATTTCATATGTTGTGTCTTTTTATCAGCCAAATTGTATGGAAGCCTATATGTTCTGTTTTTCTCTTTAGTGAAACGTCTTCTAAAATAACATTACAGCAAGTAATTTCGGGTAAAATAATCAAAGGATTTATGACGGCTCAAAAAGTAACTAGCTGGGCTGGCAAGATGACTGGGTGGTTAAAGGTGTTTGCTTGAACTGATGACTTAGGTTTGATTCCCCAGTACCCACATCAAGCCAGATACACAGAGTAGCACGAGTATCTTTTTTTATTTTTTAAATTTTGTTTATTTATTTGAGAGAGTGAGAGAGAAAGAGGCAGAGAGAGAGAAATAGAGGGAGGGAAGGAGGATGGGCACTCTAGGGCCTCCAGCCACTGCAAACGAACTCCAGACGCATGTACCACCTTGTACATCTGGCTCACATGGGTCCTGGAGTGTTGAATTGAGGTCCTTTGACTTTGCAGGCAAACGTCTTAACCACTAAGCCATCTCTCCAGCCCATGTCTGGAGTTTATTTACAGTGGCAGAAGGCCCTTGGCACACCCATGTTAATACATATCCCCCTCAAATAAATAAATATCTTTTAAAGTGACTAGTGACATAATGTGTCACATAAAGAATGTGAAAGATTCAGCTGCCTTGAATTCATGCTGGGTGAAGTTGCTGGTGTATGCAGTAAAATATGAAAAACTTTGTTACAAGGAATACAGATATGAAAGAATAATAAATACACATCCTACATATATTAGCACCACAGGAACTAAAATCTTTTTTTAAAGGAAATTTTTATTATTATTATTATTTATTTATTTGAGAATAACAGACAAACAGAGAGAGAAAGAGGCAGATAGATAGAAAGGATAGATAGAGAGAGAATGGGCACACCAGGGCCTCCAGCCACTGCAAATGAACTCCAGATACATGCGCCTCCTTGTGCATTTGGCTTACGTGGGTCCTGGGGAATTGAGCCTCGAACTGGGGTCCTTAGGCTTCACAGGCAAGCACTTAACCGCTAAGCCATCTCTCCAGGCCCGTGGAACTAAAATCTTTACAGACTGAACTTTGAATGGGTCAAAGAATAAATTAAAAGGCTATAATTACCACTGGGGGGTACTGGCACATGGTTCAGCCAAAATCATTTGGTCTTCAAATAATTTTTTAAACCAAGTTTGCATATTAAAATCTACTTGCATATTAAAATCCAATACATGGAGTTTTGAAGTGAGTCAGGTTATTAAATCTTCAGTTATTTGACATTAGCCTGGAATCATGGATTCTTGTTAATGAGTGAAGCCTACTAACATAAGGTTCCTAATTTTATCTTAACCATTTTTAAATGATCGCGTATTAATGATCATGTTCTTACTTAAAGGACAAGAGTAGGGGTTAGGAATATGGGAGTTATGGAAAGAAAATATAAGTGGGAATTTGGAGATCTAAATTCTAATGGTACTGGTATCATTAACTTGGGGGGGGCACCTGACACTTGGCAGCATTAGTTTTTCTCTCAAAAATGAACTTCCAAGCCAGCTGCTTAGAACTTGTGTAATTAACCATTATATTAGCTAACTGAGGTGTGGGGATAGAGCAGTGTGTCCCAGAGTACAGAGGGTCCAATCTGATAAGTTCTGAGTCCATTTTATAAATTTTTAAAACAGAAAAGGCATTTTAGGTTTATAGAAAAGTAGTAAAGACAGTGCAGAGTTCCGCACTCAGTTTCCCCAATAGTAACATGTTGTGTCACATGTATTAAATATACAGGGTCAAAACTGAGCAAACAACATCACCAGGCTCCACACTGTAGAATGTACAATTTTTCCACTCATGCTCTTAGTTCCAGAATTCAATCCCGAACAGCATGTACCGTATTTGGTCTAAATAATTTTGAAAATAACTTTGATGAAGAAATCATGAGGGGAACACCAGCCAACAATCTTACAACATATGAGAAGGGATTTTAACATGGTAGGTTTGACACTTGACAATCAGTGCAATGTACCTTGTCCACAGAAGAGAGACTACAGCCGCATGATACCACTGCAGCTGCAGAAAACTGGACAAATCTAATGTGTATTCGTGGCAAAAATTCCCTGATGTAGACATCATTCAACAGGACATCTGTAAAATCCTACAGGCATCGCACTTGGCTTCCTGTGTTGAAAATGCACTCTTCTCTTCCTCTTGCACGGGACGCTCTGTCTTGTGCAGTCAGGGAAGAAAGGCGAAAGCCATTTGGGTTGTAAAGGAAGAGCAAAGGTGTCCTTATTCACAGGTGACACGACTGTTTGTGGGGAATACGATGGGATCCACACTCACATCTGTTTGATCTAATGAACAACTACAGCAGCATGGTTGCTGGGTACAAGAGCAGTGTAAAGTGAGACTTAAGTTCTCTAAGAAGCATTGATAGTGCTGGACGTTGTAGAATCGAATGTAAGAAATGGAATGACCTGGTACAGGGAGATAGGAGTTAGTTGAGTAGAGTTTTGAGGCTTATGGTGGGATAAAAAGGTCACTATAGCCAGGCGTGGTGGCACATGCCTTTAATCCCAGCACTCAGGAAGCTGAGGTAGGAAGATTGCTGTGAGTTTGAGGCCAGCCTAAGACTACACAGTGAATTCCAGATCAACCTGGATAGAGTAAGACCTTGCGGGGGGGGGGGGTGAGTCACTAATTTTGAGGGTCTATTGCACACACCTTTAATCCCAGAGGTAGTTTGAGGCCATGCTGAGACTACATAGTGAATTCCAGCTCAGCCTGAGCTAGAAAGAGACCCTACCTTGAGAAACAAAACAAAAAGAAAAATTGAGGGCTATAGAGATGGCTTAGAGGTTAAGGCTTACCTGCAAAGCCAAAGGACCCAGGTTCGATTCCCCAGGACCCACATAAGCCATAGATGCACAAGGTGGCACATACATCTGGAGTTCTTTTGCAATGGCTGAAGGCTCTGGCGTGACCATTCTCTCTCTCTCTTTGCCTCTTTTTGTCTCTCTCAAATAAATTAAAGCCAGGTGTGGTGGCACACACCTTTAATCCCAGCACTTGGGAGACAGAGATAGGAGGGTCACTGTGAGTTTGAGGTCAGCCTGGGCTAAAGGGAGACCCTACCTTGAAAAACTATTTAAAATACTATTTTATACTTGGTATACACTTGGGCATGATCAAGTAGGAGGTAGGTTTTTATTCTCTCCTGGTTCAAATTACAGATTGAAGGTTCAGGTGCCCATGATCCTGCAGTGGGTTGGTAGGTAACCATGCTGTGGATGATGGAGGAGAAGACAGGGATCCACTCGTCACGCTGAACTGAAAATATTTATTTTGCAGTTACAGAACACAGGCCTGCGTATCCTTGAGCCACTTTCCATACGTCTAGCATCCTGTGTGTCACCGTCAGCATGGCGTCCCTTTCATAGCTAAACTTACCCTTCCCCTGCTCTGTGCTCTCCTGTGGTGTGTCAAATCGGTTGCTATGAGAGTTTCATGTGAGGTGCTGAGTCTCACATCAGTCTATTTTAGCTGACTTCTCATGTTGCTCTGGTGGGAAGTTGGGGTGCCATATCCTTACTACCACACTGAGACCTCCTTAAGGAAGAGAGGAAACGCCCTGCTTCCCAGTTGGTCTCCACCACGGTGTGGGAGTTGAGTGAATCCTTACATCAGCTTGGTGTCATGGCAACGAAGCCAGTTTTTTTCTGTCATAATTCTTGTCCAAAAGATTCTACTTTCTCTGACCCTTTGGCTGGAAAGAGCTGCCCTTATTGTCTGCTCCTGGATATTTCCAGGTTGCTTACCTTTTGGGGGGAGGAGGGCAAGCAGAGAGAGACAGTATGGGCACCTCCTCCCTCTCAAAGAAACAACAGATGCATGCTCCACTTTGTGCATCAGGCTTTACATGGATACTGGGGAATTGAGCCCTGGCCAACAGGCGTTCCAGTAGAACCTCTGACCTTAAGACCGGACAGTTGTGATGGGGTGCTCTTTAGCTCATTCTGTCGTTGTAGGATGCTTCTACTAGCTTCTGGTACTTTAAATGATGACTCCTCAACTCTTGAGAAACTGCGTGAATCTGAACAGCTGATGTTCAGAGAGCCCTAGAGCACTGAGCTGAGTGTCGTGAATGGGACACTTTGAGCGTCTGTGAGAGGCAGCAGCAGTCCTCCCACTGAGGACGAGGTGAGCAAGTCACGTGTAAGAGGACTTTTCTTTGCTTCTCTAACACTGTTTGCCACTCTGTCCCACAGCTGGCCCTGAAGGACCCAGTGCACACAGTGTCACTACAGCAGTTCATCTATGAGAAGCTCAAGGCCCAGCAAGAGGTCCTGGGGGAGCAAGGCTTCCAGTCACTCATGGAAACTGTAGACACAGAGATTGTCACCCAGCTGCAAGAGTTTTTGCAAGGATTCTGAGAGCACATAACAGCTGTGTGGCTGCCTCTCTTTCCTGCTCCAGCTGAGGAACGCAGCCTGCCGTCTGTGAGAGCCTGTTGAGATGACGTCATTTGTGTGAATATAAAGAAGCAGTAAAGAATAAGAGTGAATATAAATCCCACATACTAAAGTCACAAGCATATTCCTCAAAAGAATTTAATTTTACATTTGTGAGGGCCTGCGTTTCCTGGAGGCGTGTGCGTCTATTGGCAGTGGCTGCATAGTCTCCTGGTAGGAGAGACGATTTGGTTACTTTTAATCATTAGCTCTTCACACTTGGAGAAGATGAAGGTTAATGTTTGAGGTGTTTTCTGCAACCCAAATTAGTTAAATTTGGCTGCCTTGTCCTTTTTTTTTAAGCTAATGAAACAAGTTTGAAAAATGATAAGCTGTTCAAATGATGCTATTAAAAAAATGTGTGCACCAGGCAGAAGTAGTGACAGACATCATTACCTGGATTATCTTGCAAGCGACTTGTCTTCATCTGACATAGAAAACGTGTTTTATCAGACAGATGCTTTTATTTTCATTCTAGTAATTTGATACAGGATTGGTTAAGGCACTTTTATCTCATTTTATTTTCAGTAAATACATTGTAAGGCCCACAGAAATGAACCTGTGGTACTCCAGTGCTGGTGGGAGAGAGGCCTCTGGTCACAGTCAGGGTCTGCTCCTGTGCCCTGTGATCACCAAGAAGAAGCGGGAGCTCCCAGCTGCCCTGGGCTGGGCCAGGTACTGTGTACTCAGCGGTGCCAGGGTCCTCAGGGCAGGGCTGTGTCAGGCTCCCAGACGTGAGTGCCAGCACTGACCTAACTGTCTTCCGTCCTTACTCCTCCATTACAGCGGACGTTCAAAGGGGGGACAGGGGAAAATAAAGCCTTACTTTGCTTTACTTGTCATTTATTGTAAGGATTAGAGCATTTTTTAGGAAGTTGGAAAACATGTTATCTTTCTATAGAAAGTCGGGTATAGAATGTAACTGCGGGAAAACCACTGCCTCTTTGTAAGCTGTGGAACCCAAAGTGTCTGAAGATATATGATGTTTTCAGCAAGAGAAAGAAGATATGGTCCAAATTAAATTTTACAAAGATACCTCACTTTGACTCTTTTGTCTGATTGTTTTTCTTACTCTACACGCAGGAGTGATAAAACTTCCAAGTGAATGACACAGAACTTTCCTTCTCACTCGGCCTCTGCTTCCCACCTGTGGGTGACAGAGCGGGTGATGTCTCCTCAGGTGAAGACCAAAGGTCCCTGACACTGGGATCTCTTTGCCGTTATTACTCGGTGCACAGGACTAACGCCAGAGGGTCTTTGTGTCAGCTTCCTATTTCCATTTGAAGTACTGTCCCCGCCAGTGCTGTGGGAGACTCTTCAGGGCACTGTGGCTCTACACTTACAAGAAAGCAATCGCCTTGCCGGCTCCTGGCTGATTTGCATTACAGAGCCTGAGTAGATCCGAGTAAACCAGTTACTTTGAAGAAAAAAAAATTAAACTTATCTCAAGGGAGGAAATTTGGTTCATATTTTAAACTCATATATTAAAGAAGGCTTTATAGGAATCTCACAACAATATTCATGTTCCTTGAATTTTTATGTGCTTAATTAAGACATAACAAAGCTATTGATTTGTGGGAGTCTGTTCATTAACACAACATTGCTAACAGTAAATTTTGATCAAATAATCCAGTCTGATTGCTGAACTGTAGCTTGTGATATTTCATATATTTCTTTGCAATTTATCTATTTAATGTTTTAATTATTTAACATAGAGGCGTCTCAACCCTCTGACCAAGGTCTGTGTGACCAATAACATTTTGAGGTTTCCTTAAAAAATGGTGACTCCTGCTTCTCCCATGAGCCATGTTAGATAAGCCACATCATGTGCTAACACACTTCTATAATTTATCTAGAAAATCCTCCCCCGTTAGATTTTTATTTTGCCTGTCTCATAATTCAACTAGTTATTTGTTGAGTTCCTGTTGTCCCAGTGCTCACTGTCTTCTGGGGTTAGATTCAGGGAACTGGCCTTCATGAAGCGTGCAGTCTAGCAGGAGTGCATACGTGCCTCACGACAGCAGACAGATCCAGGGGCTGCAGGGTAGATAGAGGAAGACCAGACGTAAAAGCAATCGACCCCATCCCTGGCTGATCGGATGGTCGCCCGCTCTCAAACAGCCACGTTGGCTGAAGTGACCTAGAAGTCAGTGGCCTTGTACTGGAACTGACTGGGCAGCTTCCTATCCATACAAAATCATCTGTGAGATGCTGGTTCTCTGGGCTGGAGAGATGGTTTAGTGGTTGAGGTGCTTGCCTACAAAGCCAAAGGACCCAGGTTCAATTCCCCAGAACCCACGTAAGCCAGATGTACAAGGTGGCACATGCTTCTGGAGTTCATTTGCAGCAACTGAAGGCCCTGGTGTGCTCGTTCTCTCCCTCTCCCTCTCCCTCCCTCCCTGTCGCTTGAATAAATAAAATTAAAAAAAATTTTAAAGTGTAGGTTCTCCATAGTAGCCCCACACATCCCAATTCTATGAATTTAAAACAGAAAGCTCACCTGCAAAGGTTGTGGTTTTCTCCGAGACTTTTGTACCCCAAATGAGTACAAATTTAAGAGTTCTTGGGAGATCTCATGAAAGAGATGTATGGTGAAAAACAAATGATATTTTCTCCCTAACTTTAGGAAAAAATTTATAGAAGCTTTGGGGGAAGAAAAAAACATTGGGTCACATTTACTTTCTCTAGATACGTATGTAGATAAGTACATTTATATGCATGTGTAGTGCTTTTTTTCCTTTTTCTTTCTTTTTTTTTTTGGAGACAGGGTCTGCCCTCAACTTCAATCTTCTTGCTTCTCAAGCACTGTGAACGCAAATTCACACTGCCTTTCTCCTTGATTTGGGGTTCACATGTGGGTTGGGCTCATGCAATTCAGAACACCTGTAGTGTGGTTTAGGATGCAAAGAGCATATTAGCCGCTGGCTTTGATCTTGATGTCTTTATGGGGTGGTGACACTTGCTGAAAAAAAATCATTTTGACGCTACCTTTGCTTTTTTTCTATTTGGACATGGTGGATAGAGACACTCAGAATGGTCCAGCATTTGACAACCATCAGTTCATCCTCTCATAACAAAACTAGGCTGTCCCAAGCCCCTAGTAATGAATTGCTTATCTTTAAACTAAGGAGGTCTGGAAACCCCCCAATCTGCATGTGTGTATGCAGGCAGACTCCCAGCAGGTTTGTTCTGTGAGACCTAACATCCTTATGAGGTAGCTATAGATTGTTACTAGAAAATTCTCAGTACCTGGGATGGGATACCTTCCAGTGAGTTGTTGGCCAAGGAGGTCCCGGTAGCCTCCAAAACATTAAAGGCTATTGCCAAAGCCCTTGGTTTCCCCTGAGAAACAGATAGTAAGACCCTATTGCTGAAGACATCTCTTGCCTAAGAGGCAAGGTCACTGAGAAAGCAAGCTGGTGCTGAGCAGAAAACCTTCTCCCTGTAGACCAGCCAACTGAAAGCTGGAAAAAGCTGCACTGCACGCAGCCATATGGGAGACAGAAGTCATCAGCAGTGAAAACAGTGGACGCTGAATATTCAAATTTGGCCATACAGGCCCAATGACTGAACAGGTGCAATAGTGGCATGTCTGCTCTTGGGGTAACCAACTGCTCCATAATTGGACTGAAGGCCCTCTCTATGGGAGGGAATACATACCTGGTACTGAAAAAACCTAAGCAAAAGTCTATGGCAGGTGAGGTCATGAGCCTTAGGGGTATAAAGCCTGGTCTTGTCTGGCTAAATGTATATATTATTCCCACCAAGCTGCCCTGAAAGCACTACACTTAGTATTCATATTCACATATTAATGCTACTCTCACTTCTGGTTAGACAAGCTTCTCTTTTCAGATGGCAATGACCACTGGGATGACCCAAAAGGCAACATAGTGCTGAGAAGAAGGGATGGAGGAGTGCCCAGCACTGAAACACCTCTGTCACACCCTCCAAGGCTCAGGGCCCATTGTGGAAGAGGGAGCGGATAGAATGGAAGAGTCAAAGGAAGGGTATGACTCCTTACAATGCAACTGTCCAGACAGAAATTGGCCTTGATATCCATGACCTTGCAGTGCCTAGCAATACCTTCGCAAGACCCTCATAACAGAAAAAAAAGATGACGGCATCAAATTAAAAGAGGAACTAATTGAGAGGGGGAGGGGATATGATGGAGAATGGAGTTCTAAAGGGGAATGGGAGAGGGGAGGGAAATATGCATTTTTTTTTGCATGTAAGTATAGAAATTGTCAATAAAAATTTAAAAAAAAAAAAAAACCAGGGCTGGAGAGATGGCTTAGTGGTTAAGGTGCCCTGCAAAACCTAAGGACCCAGGTTGGATTCCCCAGTACTCATGTAAAGCCAGATGTACAAGGCGGCGCATGTGTCTGGGGTTTGTTTGCAGTAGGTGGAGGCCCTGGCGCACCCATTCTCTGTCTCTCAAATAAATAAAACATTAACAAAAACAAAAACCATGTAAGGAGAACCTATGGTGGGGTCCATGTGAACTAAATGTGTTTGTGACAGGATCATGTGTGCTGTCCTTAAAGAACGGAAGTGGTGAAGGCGTGGGCAGAGTCAACTACATTAATAAAGCATTTCTAATAAAAACTAAGGCTCGCTGGGCGTGGTGGCGCATGCCTTTAATCCCAGCACTTGGGAGGCAGAGGTAGGAAGATTGCCATGAGTTCGAGGCCACCCTGAGACTACATAGTGAATTTCAGGTCAGCCTGGGCTAGAGTGAGACCCTACCTTGAAAAACAAAACAAAACCCAACTAAGGCTCATTCTGTAAGAAAAAAGTAAAGTTTACCTTTTGGGCTCAGTGGTAGAGAGTTATGTAGCATGTGCAAGGCCTGGGGGTCAGTCCTCAGCACTGCAAAATAAGGGTAACTTCACTTTTACCCCTTTAAAAGAAGCTGCACTCTGTCCCATGCAAATCTAAGTTACCGAGACTGGTGCAGACCCGCTCAGCTGGCCGCAGAGCGCCCTTCCCAGCTCCACACAGCTGTGCTCCAAGCCCTTTATGGTGAGGTGGGCCTCTGGTCTGAATTTCTGTTTTCACCTCTGCTGGCCGGAGGGACTCCTTATGGTCTGCAGCACTTGAATGCACTTCAAAACTGAGAGTCACTGCTTATGTTCTCCCTGAATTCATTCTCACTCTACCAAGTGGTAACCCTCATGGGCCGATGGTCTGTAATGGGCAAGATTTTGCTCTGTCAGCTCATGCCTGCATTCAACTCACCCGGGCTTGTCTGTCAAAACCGATTCTGCTGGGTACTCTTGGAGGAACCGTCTAATCCAGGAAGGGATGTATTGATATCTGGTTATCCAGCCCCCTTTCCTTCAAAGTGAAACATTGATTTTTTTTTAATACCGATTTAATTTCCCAGTAGGGTAAACATGGGATTTAAGGAACAGCTGGTGCAGCTGGGAGCCCAGGGAGGCTCCCGGCATTCTGCCTGTGCCACGAGGCAGGCGGTTTTAAAGTAAGCCTTTTGGCTAGAACTGCCTTGGGGATTTTTACTGCAAGGGATTAAAGCAAGAGAGGAGGCTGTGAGTAGGTGCAAGTGAGCTTTCTGGGTTTGTTTTTATTTTTCTCGATAGCTTTCACCTGAGGTGCACACTTTTGATGCCAGTGTCTGGGAGACAGAGGTAGGAGGATCTCTGTGAGTTCAAGGCCATCCTGGGACTACAGAGTGAGTTTCAGGTCAGCCTGGGCTACAATGAGACCTTACCTCAGAAAATCTCCCCCCACCCCTCCCAAAAAAGGCTTTCAACTGTAGTTATATATCAGCTTTTCATTTCAGAAGGGGCAGATTGTTTCCACAGTATCCTCAGCCCCAGTGATGTGGTTTATTTAAAAAAATTTTTTTTATTTGATGCAGGGAGGAGGCAGAGGGAGAGAGAACGGACACACCAGGGCCTCTAGCAACTGCAAACAAACTGCAGATGCATGTGCCATTTTGTGCATCTGGCTTATGTGGGTCCTGGAGAATTGAATGTAGGTCATTTGGCTTTGCAGGCAAGCACCTTAACTGCTAAGCCTTCTCTCCAGTCCTTGTTCTTTTTTTAAATATATTTAAATTGTTTTTCATTTTTATTTATTTGAGAGACAGAGACACACAGAGAGAAAGGAATGGGTGCACCAGGGCCTCCAGCCACTGCAAATGAACTCCAGATGCATGTGCCACCTTGTGCATCTGACTTACATGGGTCCTGGAGAATTGAACCTGGGTCCTTTGGCTTTGCAGGCAAGTGTCTTAAGTGCTAAGCCATCTCTCCAGCCCTGCTCTCTCTCTCTCTCTCTCTTTAAATTCTATTTATTTACTTAAGAGGCAGATAGAATGGGCGGGCCAGGGCCTCCAACCCCTGCAAACAAATTCCAGAAGCACGTACCACCTTGTGCATCTGGCTTTATTTACATGGGTACTGGGGAATTGAATCTGGGTCCTTTGGCTTTGCCAGCAAGCACCTTACCCACTAAGCCATCTCTCCAAACCCCCACCTCCGTTCTCTTTTAATGGATGCTATGACTTAGGGAATAATCTAGAAGAGGAAATCTTCTTGATTGACAGAGAAGCTGTGGCTCACCAAAGTGCTTACTGAGCTCAGAAATCTATTGACAGCCAGTCAGAGAAGGAATGCCTACTGACAGATGGGGGGGGGGGCATGAGCACAAACTCATTACAGGCTCTGTGTAGTCAAGGATGGCAGCACATGGTCGTTCTTTTTCAGATTGAAAGGCACGTGTCCTGTGATGCGTCTGGCACTGGAATCAATAACAGGAAATGGCCTTTTTCTTTGAGCTTGTGGGTTCTTTATTTACAGCACAATTGCAGTGAGCAATGCTGAGCCAGGTGAGCACATTCAATATTTTATACCAAGAACAATTCTAAAAGGCAATGTTCAGTGTGGAGATATGAAAACTCAAACTTGCTGTAATATAATACATTAAGGAATTGGTTATTTTAAAATGTCTCTTTATCCTCATAGAGGCTCTGCTTTGTAGCTATCACTTTGACTAAACAAGGTAGACTTGAAAAAATATTTTAGCAATACATTGCTGACAAAGAAAGGAGGTCTGAAAATAATGACTTGTTCTTAGCCACAGTTTCCAGATGGGATAAATCAATTTACAGGTGGTGAAACTGAGGCACAAAAAGGGGCCCCAGGCCCCTGACATCTGCTCTAATGTGCTTCAATTTTATATTTCTTTTTAAAAATTTTATTTACTTGTTTTGAGAGGAGAGAGAGAGAGAGAGAGAGAGAGAGAGAGATAGATTGGGCATGCCAGGGCCTCCAGCCACTGCAAAAGAACTCCAGATGCATGCACCACCTTGTGCATCTGGCTTTACATAGGTACTGGGGAATCAAACCGAGGTCCTTAGGCTTCACAGGCAAGCACCTTAACCACTATGCCATCTCTCCAGCCCTCAGTTTTATATTTCTTGTTAAAAATGTTGACACTTGCATAAGTTTACAATACATATTTTTACTTCAGGTGTACTTGTGGTACTGTACAACTGAATGTCTGCAGTTGGCAGTCCCTCCCATCCCTTAGAAAGTTGCCATCCTAAATAAAACATTAACAAAAACAAAAACCATGTAAGGAGAACCTATGGTGGGGTCCATGTGAACTAAATGTGTTTGTGACAGGATCATGTGTGCTGTCCTTAAAGAACGGAAGTGGTGAAGGCGTGGGCAGAGTCAACTATATTAATAAAGCATTTCTAATAAAAACTAAGGCTCACTGAGCGTGGTGGCGCATGCCTTTAATCCCAGCACTTGGGAGGCAGAGGTAGGAAGATTGCCATGAGTTCGAGGCCACCCTGAGACTACATAGTGAATTTCAGGTCATCCTGGGCTAGAGTGAGACCCTACCTTGAAAAACAAAACAAAACCCAACTAAGGCTCATTCTGTAAGAAAAAAGTAAAGTTTACCTTTTGGGCTCAGTGGTAGAGAGTTATGTAGCATGTGCAAGGCCTGGGGGTCAGTCCTCAGCACTGCAAAATAAGGGTAACTTCACTTTTACCCCTTTAAAAGAAGCTGCACTCTGTCCCATGCAAATCTAAGTTACCGAGACTGGTGCAGACCCGCTCAGCTGGCCGCAGAGCGCCTTCCCAGCTCCACACAGCTGTGCTCCAAGCCCTTTATGGTGAGGTGGGCCTCTGGTCTGAATTTCTGTTTTCACCTCTGCTGGCCGGAGGGACTCCTTATGGTCTGCAGCACTTGAATGCACTTCAAAACTGAGAGTCACTGCTTATGTTTCTCCTGAATTCATTCTCACTCTACCAAGTGGTAACCCTCATGGGCCGATGGTCTGTAATGGGCAAGATTTTGCTCTGTCAGCTCATGCCTGCATTCAACTCACCCGGGCTTGTCTGTCAAAACCGATTCTGCTGGGTACTCTTGGAGGAACCGTCTAATCCAGGAAGGGATGTATTGATAACTGGTTATCCAGCCCCCTTTCCTTCAAAGTGAAACATTGATTTTTTTTTAATACCGATTTAATTTCCCAGTAGGGTAAACATGGGATTTAAGGAACAGCTGGAGCAGCTGGGAGCCCAAGGAGGCTCCCGGCATTCTGCCTGTGCCACGAGGCAGGCGGTTTTAAAGTAAGCCTTTTGGCTAGAACTGCCTTGGGGATTTTTACTGCAAGGGATTAAAGCAAGAGAGGAGGCTGTGAGTAGGTGCAAGTGAGCTTTCTGGGTTTGTTTTTATTTTTCTCGATAGCTTTCACCTGAGGTGCACACTTTTGATGCCAGTGTCTGGGAGACAGAGGTAGGAGGATCTCTGTGAGTTCAAGGCCATCCTGGGACTACAGAGTGAGTTTCAGGTCAGCCTGGGCTACAGTGAGACCTTACCTCAGAAAATCTCCCCCCGCCCCTCCCAAAAAAGGCTTTCAACTGTAGTTATATCAGCTTTTCATTTCAGAAGGGGCAGGTTGTTTCCACAGTATCCTCAGCCCCAGTGATGTGGTTTATTTAAAAAAAAAATTTTTATTTGATGCAGGGAGGAGGCAGAGGGAGAGAGAACGGACACACCAGGGCCTCTAGCAACTGCAAACGAACTGCAGATGCATGTGCCATTTTGTGCATCTGGCTTATGTGGGTCCTGGAGAATTGAATGTAGGTCATTTGGCTTTGCAGGCAAGCACCTTAACTGCTAAGCCTTCTCTCCAGTCCTTGTTCTTTTTTTAAATATATTTAAATTGTTTTTCATTTTTATTTGAGAGACAGAGACACACAGAGAGAAAGGAATGGGTGCACCAGGGCCTCCAGCCACTGCAAATGAACTCCAGATGCATGTGCCACCTTGTGCATCTGACTTACATGGGTCCTGGGGAATTGAACCTGGGTCCTTTGGCTTTGCAGGCAAGTGTCTTAACTGCTAAGCCATCTCTCCAGCCCCAGCCCTCTCTCTCTCTCTCTCTCTCTTTAAATTCTATTTATTTACTTAAGAGGCAGATAGAATGGGCGGGCCAGGGCCTCCAACCCCTGCAAACAAATTCCAGAAGCACGTACCACCTTGTGCATCTGGCTTTATTTACATGGGTACTGGGGAATTGAATCTGGGTCCTTTGGCTTTGCCAGCAAGCACCTTACCCACTAAGCCATCTCTCCAAACCCCACCTCCGTTCTCTTTTAATGGATGCTATGACTTAGGGAATAATCTAGAAGAGGAAATCTTCTTGATTGACAGAGAAGCTGTGGCTCACCAAAGTGCTTACTGAGCTCAGAAATCTATTGACAGCCAGTCAGAGAAGGAATGCCTACTGACAGATGGGGGGGGGGGCATGAGCACAAACTCATTACAGGCTCTGTGTAGTCAAGGATGGCAGCACATGGTCGTTCTTTTTCAGATTGAAAGGCACGTGTCCTGTGATGCGTCTGGCACTGGAATCAATAACAGGAAATGGCCTTTTTCTTTGAGCTTGTGGGTTCTTTATTTACAGCACAATTGCAGTGAGCAATGCTGAGCCAGGTGAGCACATTCAATATTTTATACCAAGAACAATTCTAAAAGGCAATGTTCAGTGTGGAGATATGAAAACTCAAACTTGCTGTAATATAATACATTAAGGAATTGGTTATTTTAAAATGTCTCTTTATCCTCATAGAGGCTCTGCTTTGTAGCTATCACTTTGACTAAACAAGGTAGACTTGAAAAAATATTTTAGCAATACATTGCTGACAAAGAAAGGAGGTCTGAAAATAATGACTTGTTCTTAGCCACAGTTTCCAGATGGGATAAATCAATTTACAGGTGGTGAAACTGAGGCACAAAAAGGGGCCCCAGGCCCCTGACATCTGCTCTAATGTGCTTCAATTTTATATTTCTTTTTAAAAATTTTATTTACTTGTTTTGAGAGGAGAGAGAGAGAGAGAGAGAGAGAGAGAGAGAGGGAGGTAGATAGATTGGGCATGCCAGGGCCTCCAGCCACTGCAAAAGAACTCCAGATGCATGCACCACCTTGTGCATCTGGCTTTACATAGGTACTGGGGAATCAAACCGAGGTCCTTAGGCTTCACAGGCAAGCACCTTAACCACTATGCCATCTCTCCAGCCCTCAGTTTTATATTTCTTGTTAAAAATGTTGACACTTGCATAAGTTTACAATACATATTTTTACTTCAGGTGTACTTGTGGTACTGTACAACTGAATGTCTGCAGTTGGCAGTCCCTCCCATCCCTTAGAAAGTTGCCATCCTTGGCCTGGAGAGACGGCTTAGTGGTTAAGGCGCCTGCCTGCTAAGCCTGAGAATACCCATTCGATTCTCCAGGTCCCACGTTTGGCCAGATGTAAAGTGATGCAAGGGCGCAATGCTGCACTTGACCACAAGGGGGCGCACGTGTCTGGAATTCGTTCACAGTGGCTGAGAGGCTGCTGGCATGCCCATTCTCTATCTGTCTCTCTCTAAAAAAAGAGAAAGTTGCCATCCTCACTTCACTCAACCAGTGTGGACACGTTTTGTTTAGTGCTCCAAAATAATTTTCTTTCCTGCACTTCGGGATTTTTAAACACCAGAGATTGTTTTCCCTTCATTATTCCTACTCTGTCTTTTCCTTTATGTAGACTGAAGTTTTTCTTTTGGTTTTGGTTTTTTTCAAGGTAGGATCTTGCTCCAGCCCAGGCTGACCTGGAATTCACTATGTAGTCTCAGGGTGGCCTTGAACTCACAGTGATCCTCCTACCTCTGACTCCCGAGTGCTGGGATTAAAGGCGTGTGCCACCACACCCTGCTCTAGACTGAAGTTTTTGGCTGCTTGTCATTTTTATGTTTATATTTCTGGCAGGGCAGTCTGTGGACAGTGAGTTCCCTATGTTTTGTTTGCTTGGGAAAGTTAGTATCCTTGGCTTTTAAAGGATATCTTTGTTGGATATAGGGATTCTTCTGGATTTTAAGAAATTTCATTATTTTGAATATCTTTTTTTTATAAAACATGTTTATTATAAATAAAAAAAACAAGATTAAGGTATAGGTAAAAAGGAGGAAAGGTATAAAGGAGGAAAGAAGAAGAAGTGGAGAGAAGAGAAAAAAGAACGAAAGAAAAGGAAATGGAAGGAAACGAGCAAAAAACAAAACGAAATGAAGAGTAATGAAAAGAATATGGGCTAAAAGACAGGGTGGAGCTAACCATCCAAATTTAAGGCTATACACAGATAAGGTTTTTTTTGTTTTTTAAATTTGTTTTTAAAGATTGGGGTGTTAAGATACCACCAAATGTGGGCTAGAAGAGAGCCAACGCATATAAAATTCCCTCCAAAACATAGATGGTCATCCCTTCTACCTAGTACTAACTTTTCTCTCTGTTGGAGAATTTGCTTATCTTTTTTCAGGTGGACAATGAACCTGAAGGGAGAATCAGCTAACCACACCTCACCAGGGCCCCAGCTGAAACCATAGAACAACGCAGGGGAAGGATAAGAGTACAGCGTTCATGGCGATCACGACACCAGAAAAAAGGCTGAAGGAGATAAACATAGAGAACATCCAACTCCAACTAAGCCAGATACCCAGAGACACAGAGGCTCCCAAAACCTCATCACTGAAGCAGAACTAAAATGACCCCAATGTGGCTCAGGGAAACTGGCGGAAGAGGGGGCGGAAAGATTGTTAGAGTCACAAGTTGGGGCATTATGCACAGAGACTGGGGCCTACACCCCAGAACTCTTGACTAACCTCACAATGCACGACCCACATTCCCCATTGATGAGGGTCCCTTTGAAAGTGGGAGGACAGGGAGGAGGACAATGGAACCAATACTATGAATGTAAAATCAGAATAATATAAATTTAAAAAAAGGAAAAAAAAAGATTGGGGTGTTAGTTCAATAACAAAACATAATACTACAAAGAGAAATGGCACACTAGGGCCTCTAGCCACTGCAACAGAAGTCCACATGTGTGTGCCCCATGTGTGTATGTGCAGCTGTAAGCCCTGAGCCATCTCCAGTGCTCTCCACACACCTTCAACTCCACAGTGGCGGATAAGGTGAGCCTGCCTGGGGGACCCAGCTGGGAGCCAGAGCTGGGCCTGGCACGTGGGCGCTGACCACTGAGCCAAGGACGAGCCCTCCTCCCTCCAGGCTGGGCCAGGGCAGGGAAGAGAGCATGGCTGTCTTAGTACTTGGAATCCAGTGTAGGTTCTGATGCTGTGCTTGGACATTTAGAGGACGCCTTGATGGTGATGGGCTCCAGGTGCCACAGAGAAGCCTGATGGGCACTGACTACAAGGAGTATGAAGACAGATGAAAACAAACTCACTACACGCCCTCTTTTTAAAAAATATTTTATTTTTAATTTTTGTTTATTTTTATTTATTAGCAACAGACAAAGTGAGAGAGAGAGAGAGGGAGAGAATGGGCGCACCAGGGCCTCCAACCACTGCAAACGAACTCCAGATGCATGTGCCACCTTGTGCATCTGGCTTACGTGGGACCTGGAGAATAGAGCCTCGAATCAGGATCCTTAGGCTTCCCAGGCAAGCACTTAACTGCTAAGCCATCTCTCCAGCCCTTTTTATTTATTTATTTGACAGAGAGAAAGAGAGGGAGAGAGAGAATGGGTGCACCAGGACCTCCAGCCACTGCAAACGAACTTCAGACATATGTGTCACCTTGTTCATCTGGCTTATGTGGGTCCTGGAGAGTTGAACCAAGGTCCATTGGCTTTTCAGGCAAATGCCTTAACCGCCAGGCCATCTCTCCAGCACCCCTACCCATCTTTAATGGACGCATTTACCTGGTACAGAAGGATCCCTGCTGGAGTGCACCCCCAGATTTAACATGGCATCCATCACACCACTGCAGCCCCGTGAAGGCAAAGTGGCCGAGGACATACGGGACATGCTGGTCACATTCTTTACAAAGTATGATGTCTTTTTATCAGACACCACAGAGCATAGCAAAAATTAATTAGATGCACAAAGAAATTTGCCAACCAGTTGTGTTAGAGTCAAGTCTTTACTACTTTGTAAAACAACACCAAGCAATACATTGGAAACAATTGCGAAGAGTATAATCCAATGCCTTTGCAAGGTGAAATTTCCCTTCACCAACAGGAATGTCACAGATATTATGGCGGCATTGAGGAGGTGCTTGGCGTCCTTTGAAGAATTTGTTGGTCCTCTCGAGCTCCATCAGCTCTGTGCCCGCAGATCCTCTCCAGGAACCAGGGGCTGTCCAGGTAGGGGTTGCTGAGCTCCAGGCCTCATGGCGGTCAGTCCACGGTCTGTCTGTTGGTCAGTCGGTTCTCCTGAGCAGTGGGGGACACCAACACTCCTAACCCTTTTCTCCTGAAACACTAGTATAGTCACCAGTTGCACACACCTGTCCCAGGGCTTCTGAGTCAGACTCAGGAGGATTCTGGAAACCCTTGGGACTCACTCACTGGCGAAGGTGAGTTAAAATAAGGAGTCCAGAGGTTGTGTCTAGTAATGGCAAGGTCATTTTCTTCCCTGATCCTGAGGACACCTTTGTCAAGGACATCCTGTCACTGTCTACCCAACACATTTACTTGTTCAGAAATTCATCTTTCAGGTCAGAAACATATAGCATGGCAATAAAAGAAATAGTGCTATATTTTATTTTTCTTTAATATGTACTTTGTATGAAAACATATAATGGTGAGCCACAGCAGCACACACACACACACACACACACACACACACACACACACACACACACACACCATGTCAATACAAATAAAATCTTGGAGCCCTGTAGCCATCTCTTCTGCGCCTTCCGACCCCTAGGTATGCTGTTCAGAAATAACAAAAAGTGGGGCTGGAGAGATGGCTTAGCAGTTAAGGCGCCTGCCTGCTAAGCCTAAGAACGCTGGTTCCAATCTCCAGGTCCCACGTTTAGCCAGATGCAAAGTGACGCAAGGGCGCAATGCCGCACTTGACCACTAGGGGGACCACACATCTGGATTTCATTTTCAGCAAGTGAGACACTGCTGGCGCACCCTTCTCTATCTGTCTCCCTCTCCCTCTCTGTCTGTCTGTCTCTGTGTGTCTCTCTCCAAAAATAAATAAAATAATAAAAAATTTAAAAAAAAAGAAATAACAAAAAGTGTTACCAACGATTCAATGAGGAATAATTGCCAGAAAGATACAAAAACTACCGTCTTGAAAAGAAAGGAATTTGCTAACGGGTTTTCTAGGAGCCCATTCTTCCTCTTAGTACTTTGTAGAACAGCAGCAGGCAGCACACAGCAAACACTTGTGAAAAGTTGTCTGTTATCAATCAAATGCGCCCGTGGGTTTGAGAGGTTAAAATTCCGTTCGCCATGTGCATCAATTCTTCCACAAAGAAGCGGAGGCGGCGACGAGGGGCACTGCCGTGAGCTTGTTCATCCTCTCGAGCTCCCTCACCCCAACCCCGCCCCGCTCGGAACCAGGGGCTGTCCAGGTAGCAGTTGCAGAACTGCAGGGCCCGCAGCTGCTGGACAGTTAGTCCACGTTCAGTCGGTTGGGTGGGTCGGTTGGTCCACTGGCAGGTCCTCCCGGGCAGGTGCGCGCGGGGACCATGGGGACTAGGTCTCCCCTGCAGACAACAGGTGGGATCGTTATGACGTCACCAGCCCAGCAGGCCAGATACATGGGCTCATGACAGCAGAAGATGGATCTCGACAAGAACAACTGGGCCACAGCCCTTCATTCCCGTGAAGTCTTGATGGGCCACCAACACCGTGATGCACCCTCCTAACCCTTTTCTCCTGAAACTCCTGGTATTCAGGCCCCTTAGCTCCCTGTGCACGCACCTGACCCAGGGCTTCCGAGTCAGACTCTGGAGGATTCGCCCTCTGTGCAAGCATGGTGTCCGGAATCCCTTGGGATTCACTCCTTGGTGAAAGGGATTTAAAATTTAGGGAGTCCAGACATTACGTCTAGTGATGGCGCGGTCACGATGAAGCTTCGCTCATTTTCCTCCTTGACCCTTAGGATACTTTTTTGGAGGACATTCTGTCACCGTCGAGCCAACATTTCTACTTGTTCAGAAATGTCATCTTTCATATAACATGGCAATAAAAGAAATAAGTAGGAGCCGGGCATGGTGGCACATGCCTTTCACCCCAGCACTCAGGAGACAGAGGTAGGAGAATCGCCATGAGTTCGAGGCCACCCTGAGACTACATAGTGAATTCCAGGTCAGCCTGGGCTAGAGCAAGACCCTACCTCGAAAAAAAAAAAAAAAAAGTAGTGATACAGTATTTTTTTTTTCCTTCACATGTACTTTGTATGAGAACATAAAATGGTGAGCCACAGCAGCAAAAAACCAGTTCAGTACGCATAAAATGTTGGAGTCCTGTAAGCCACCCGTTCTGCGCCTTCCCATTGCCAGGTATGCTTTTCAGAAATACCGCCAAGCCTCACAGAGCAGTTCCGGCGGTCAGTGGTCAGTACTTTGATAGCTGGACATTGTAGTACACACACCCAATCTGCATGTGGAAAGTCGTCGCAGTCCGGGGGTGGGGGCAAAAGCAAAGGGGAGGGATTAAGATCCTCCTGCTCTTTGTTCTCAAGGATTGATTTCAGATTCAGATATTGAGGTAATTAATAAGGAACATCCTAATGTTGTAATTGAGGTATGTTTCTTACCATTCTCGCAATCTGCCGGAATTTCAAAGCTAACCACAATAAATAAACAAAAAGGCCTAGGCGTCCCAGAGCTGCAGCCACAGTGACATGAATTACCACTCCACCAGGCACATCAATTTTTTTTTTCACAAATATTCTGGAGGCGGCGAGGAGCTCTTTGCCATCCTGGCGAGCTCTTGGAGGAATAGCTGGTCTTTTCGCGCTCCCTCCGCTCCCCATGCACGGTCCACCGCCGCTGCCCAGGGAGCTCTGCGGTCGCTCAACTCCGGGGGCCTGAGCCCCAGGCCAGTCGCTCTGCCGTTGGCAGGTCGGTTGGTCCACTGGCGGGTCCTCCCTGGCAGGTGCGCGCGGGGTCATTGGGGACTAGGTCTCCCCTGCAGACAACAGGTGGGATCGTTATGACGTCACCAGCCCAGCAGGCCAGATCCATGGGCTCATGACAGCAGAAGATGGATTTCGACAAGACCAACTGGGCCACAGCCCTTTATTCCCGTGAAGTCTTGATGGGCCACCAACACCGTGATGCACCCTCCTAACCCTTTTCTCCTGAAACTCCTGGTATTCCGGCCCCTTAGCTCCCTGTGCACGCACCTGACCCAGGGCTTCTGAGTCAGACTCTGGAGGATTCCCCCTCTGGGCAAGCATGGTGTCCGGAATCCCTTGGGATTCACTCCTTGGCGAAGGTGACTTAAAATAAGGAGTCCAGAGATTGTGTCTAGTGATGGCGCGGTCACGACGAAATTCTCTCACTTTCTTCCTTGACCGAGGATACTTTTTTTTTTTTTAATTATATTTGACAGAGAAAGAGGGAGAGAGAGAGAGAGAGAGAATGGGGCGTGGGCACAACAGGGCCCCCCAGCCACTGGGAACAAACTGGAGACACCTGCGCCCCCTTGTGCATCTGGCTAACGTGGGTCCTGGGGGATCCAACTTGGGTTCAAACTTTGGCTTTGCAGGCAAACGCCTCAACTGCTAAGCCATCCTTCTAGCCAATGAGGATACTTTTTTCAAGGACATCCTCTTACTGGTGATTTAACATGTTTTATTTGTTCAGAAAGACTTCTCTCCAGCATCAGTTGTCTTACAGAACCTCTTCACAGGCGACGAAGGAGGGACTTGCAGCTTCTTAAAGGAAGAATGCTGCTATTATTGTTTTAAAGATTTATTTTTATTTATTAGATACAGAGAGAGAGAAAGGGAGAGAGAGAGTGAGTGAGTGAGAATGGGCATATCAGGGCCTCTAACCGCTGCAAACAAAGTCCAGACACATGTGCCACCATGTATATTTAGCTTATGTAGGACCTGGAGAATCAAACCTGGGTCCTTAGGCTTTGCAGGCAAGCACCTTAACTGCTAAGCCATGTCTCCAGCCCTTTCATTTTTTTAAATATATTTTTATTTATTTATTTGAGCGAGGGAAAGAGGCAGAGAGAGAGAGAGAGAGAGAGAGAGAGAGAGAGAGAGAGAGAGAGAATGGGCACGCCAGGGCCTCCAGCCACTGCAAATGAACTCCAGATGCATGCACCCCCTTGTGCATATGGCTTACATAGGTCCTGGGGAATCGAACTGGGGTCCTTAGGCTTCGCAGGCAAACACCTTAACCGCTAAGCCATTTCCCCAGCCCAAGCCCTTTCATTTTTAAAAAAGATTTATTTTTATTTTATTAGAGACAGAGAGAGGGAAAAGAAGAGAGTGAGAATGTATTTTTTAATTTTTTGTTTATTTTTATTTATTTATTTGAGCGTGACAGAGAGAGAGAGAGAGAGAGAGAGAGAGAGAGAGAGGGGAGAATGGGTGCACCAGGGCTCCAGCCACTACAAACGAACTCCAGATGTATGCACCTAACCACTAATTTAAATGAATAGTTTAATAGAAGCAGCTGAAACCTAATATTTGGAATCTTTGTCATTTCTTTTTTATTTTATTTGTTTAACAGAGAGAGAGAGAGAAAGGGAGAGGGAGAGAATGGGTGTGCCAGGGCCTCCAACCTCTGCAAAAGAACTCCAGACACATGCGCCACCTTGTGAATCTGGCTAATGTGGGTCCTGGGGCATCGAACCTGGGTCCTTTGGCTTTGCAGGCAAACACCTTAACCACTAAGCCATCACTCCAGCCCCCCCTTTTAATACTAAATAACCATGGAAGACACTGTTTCTTTCACCACATCATTTTATCCAGAAGTGTTTCTTTTATGTTCCATCAATAAATACAGATCCACAAGTTCCAGCTTCTTGTTTTTTAAAAAACATTATTTTTATTTATTTATTGAGAGAGAGAAATAGGCAGGGAAAAAGAGAGAGAGAATGGTCATGCCAGGGCCTCCAAACACTGCAAATGAACTCCAGATGCATGTGCTCCCTTGTGCATCTGGCTTACATGGGTCCTGGGGAATCGAACCTGGGTCCTTTGTCTTTGCAGACAAGCCCTTAACCACTAAGTCATTTCTCTAGCCCTCCAGCTTCTTTTTATACATCTGGAAATTCATGAAATTAATAAGTAGTTTAATCTTAAAGAGCACCAACTACCAGCCATATTTCTCTTACTTGCTTTTAATTGAAATAGTATTTCCGGGCTGGAGAGATGGCTTAGCTTGCCTGTGAAGCCTAAGGATCCCAGTTCAAAGCTCGATTCTCCAGGACCCACATAAGCCAGTTGCACAAGGGGGCACATGCATCTGGAGTTCCTTTGCAGTGGCTGGAGGCCCTGGTGTGCCCATTCTCTATCTGCCCTTTTTCTCTGTCACTCTCAAATAAATAAATAAAATAAATAAACAAAACAAAATGAAATAGTATTTCCCAGGCACTTTATCTGCTATTTTTTAATTTTTATTTATTTATTTGAGACAAAGAGAGAGAGAGAGAGAGAGAGAGAGAGAGAGAATGGGCGTGTCAGGGCCTCTAACTCCAGATGCATGCGCCACCATGTGCATCTGGCTTACATGGGAACTGGAGAATTGAACAGGGTCCTTAGGCTTTGCAGGCATGTGCCTTAACCACTAAACCATTTCTCCAGCCCTATCTGCTATTATTTTAACCAATCAGGCAAGGTGGGAAGGAAGGGGACGTCCCTGCTGCCATGCCATGTGCCCTTGGTCTGGAGCTCCGGGTTGGCCCTTGTGGCACACGGGGTGTGTCTTCTGTTCCCCGTGGGCAGCAGAGACTTTTGGGCTAGCGCATGCCTTCCGTTTCCGCCCCCTCCCATGAGCTGTGCATGGATGCGGGTATGTTATTTTGAATATTCTACGTCATACTGAGACGGCACTCGGGAGGGAGAGGTGGGAAGATCACATCAAATTTGAGGCCAGTTTGAGCTACAGATTAAAGTTCCCAATAAAAATTATTAACCTGGGCTGGAGAGATGGCTTAGCGGTTAAGGCGCTTGCCTGCTAAGCCTAAGAACTTTGGTTCCAATCTCCAGGTCCCACGTTTAGCCAGATGCAAAGTGACGCAAGGGTGCAATGCCACACTTTCCCACAAGGGGGCGCACGCATCTGGATTTCGTTCAGAGCAGCTGAGAGACTGCTGGCGCGCCCATCTCTATCTGTCTTCCTCTCCCTCTCTGTCTCTCTCTGTGTCTCTCTCCAAAAATAAAAAATAAATTAAAAAAATTATTAACCTCCTCGCCCTCACAGAAGCCCCAAACCATAGAACTTTACCCTCTCACAGTTCTATCTGCTGGATGCTGGCAGGGTTGGGTCCTCCTAAAACCACGAGGAGACCCTTCCTTGCCTTTGACCATGTGGGGGGCAGGAAGGCTTGCCCGCATGCCTTGGTGCTTGGTGTTTCTGACTTTGTGGATGTACCACTCCAGTATCTGCCTTTGTTGTTGCATGGCCATCTGCTCTCTCTTGGCTTCTGATAGATAAGAGAGAGAGAGAGAGAGAGAGAGAGAGAGAAAATTGGCATGCCAGGGCCTCCAGCCACTGTAATTGAACTCCAGATGTGTGCCCCATCTTGTGCGCATGTGTGCCCTTGTGTTACATTGTGTGTCTGGCTTATGTGGGACTTGGAGAGTAGAACAGGAGTCCTTAGGCTTTGCAGGCAAGGGCCTTAACTGCTAAGCCATCTCTCCAGCCCTGTTTCTCTCTCTTTAAAAAAAAAGTTTATTTGCAAGGGGGGAGAGAAAGAATGAGCACATTAGGGCCTCTAGCCAGTGAAAACAAACTCCAAATGCATGCACCACTTTGTGAATCTGGCTTTATGTAGGTATTAGGGAACTGAACCCAGGCCGTCAGGCTTTGCAAGCAAGCACTTTAACTGCTGAGGCATATCCCCAGCCTTCTCTCTTTAAAAAAAAATTATTTATTTTAATTATTTTATTTTATTTATTTTTTTAAAAGGGGTATTTTTTTAACAATTTTAAAAAATTATTTTATTTATTTTTTGGAGAGAGACACAGAGAGAGACAGAGAGGGAGAGGAGACAGAGATGGGCATGCCAGCAGTCTCTCAGCTGCTGTGAACGAAATCCAGATGCGTGCGCCCCCTTGTGGGCAAGTGCGGCATTGCGCCCTTGAGTCACTTTGCATCTGGCTAAACGTGGTACCTGGAGATTGGAACCGCTGGAGATTGGAACCAGCGTCCTTAGGCTTAGGAGGCAGGCGCCTTAACCGCTAAGCCATCTCTCCAGCCCAAAAGGGTATTTTTTTTAATTTTATTTTTTATTTTTTATTTATTTTTGGAGAGAGAGACAGAGAGAGATAGAGAGGGAGAGGGAGACAGAGATGGGTGCGCCAGCAGTCTCTCAGCTGCTGTGAACGAAATCCAGATGCGTGTGCCCCCTTGTGGTCAAGTGTGGCATTGCACCCTTGCGTCACTTTGCATCTGGCTAAACGTGGGACCTGGAGATTGGAACCTCTGGACATTGGAACCAGCGTTCTTAGACTTAGCAGGCAGGCGCCTTAGCCGCTAAGCCATCTCTCCAGCCCAAAAGGGTATTTTTAAAAAAGATTTTACTTTTATTTACTAGAGACAGAGGGGGAGATAGAGAGAAAGAGTGAGAATGGGCGCACCAGGGCCTCTAGCCACTGCAAATGAATTCCAGACGCATTCACCACCAACTGCATCTGGCTTACGTGGGACCTGGAGAATCGAACCAGGGTCCTTAGGCTTCGCAGACATGTGCCTTAACAGCTAAGCCATCTCTCCAGCCCTATTTTATTTTATTTTATTTTATTTCATTTATTTTTTTGGGGGGGTTCAAGGTAGGGTCTCACTCTAGCTCAGGCTGACCTGGAATTCACTATGGAGTCTTAGGCTGGTCTTGAACTCACAGTGATCCTCCTACCTCTGCCTCCCGAGTGCTGGGATTAAAGGCGTGCACCACCATGCCAGGCTTAAAAAATTATTTATTTGACACACAGAGAGAGAGAGAGAGAGAGAGAGAGACAGAGAGAGAGACAAGGGGGCAGATAGAATGGGTGCTCCAGGGGCCCCAGCCACTTCAAATTAACTCCAGATGCATGCGCCATCTTATGCATATGGCTTACATGTGTCCTGGGAATCGAACCTAGGTCCTTGGTGTTCACAGGCAAGTCCCTTAAGTGCTAAGCCATCTCTCCAGCCTGGCCTTGTCTTTTGATAAGGACACTAATCATGTGGGATGTAGAAGCCCACCCTATTCTAGTAGGACATTATCTTAATTAACTTCTTTTGCAAAGACCCTGCTTCCAAATAGGTCACAATCCAAAGTACTAGAGTTAGAACTTAAGCAAATCTTTCTTCCTTTTCTCTCCTCTCCCTTCCCTTCTCTCCTCTCTCTTTCCTCTCTTCTTTCCTTTCCGTTCCCCTCCACTCTCCTTCCATCCTGTCTCCAACTCTTCCTTTCTTTTGTGCAATCAGGACAGTGCAGCAACCCTAATAAACATTTCTCAGTTCACACTTTCCTAATGCCTGCATGTCTGCTAACTAGGAGCCCTAGTGCTGAGGGTTGTGAAGACTAAAAATAAAGTCAAGGGCTGGAGAGATGGCTCAGTGGTTAAACCCACTTACTTGCAAGGCCTCGTGACCTGGGTTCAGTTCCTCACTACCCGTGTAAAGCCAGATGCACAAAGTGGTGCACGCATCTGAAGTTCATTTGCAGTGGTTGGAGGCCCTGGTGCACCCATTCTCTCTGTTTCTCTTCTATCTTCCTTTGCTTGTAAATAAATAAATAAATATTTTAAAATAAGTAAATAAGGGCTGGAGAGATGGCTTAGCGGCTAAGGCGCCTGCCTGCTAAGCCTAAGAATGCTGGTTCCAATGTCCAGCGGTTCCAATCTCCAGGTCCCACGTTTAGCCAGATGCAAAGTGAGGCAAGGGCGCAATGCCGCACTTGACCACAAGGGGGCACACACATCTGGATTTCGTTCACAGCAGCTGAGACACTGCTGGTGCGCCCATTTCTGTCTCCCTCTCCCTCTCTGTCTATCTGTCTCTGTGTCTCTCTCCAAAAATAAAAAAATAAAAAATAAAAAAATTTAAACAAATAAATAAATAAAATCTAATTCTCAGGCATTCAGGAAGTATGGGAAGAGATTTGCTCCTGTTCAGGAATGAAATCCCCTCAGAGCCAGGTGCACAGGGTCATGTGACAGCAGTCGCTCAGTGAGCGCTGAACACAGTGTCTCTGTGGTCATTGGGCTCCCAGCAAGGGCGTTCAGTGTTCAGGGTTCATTCACTAACCGGTGTAGTGCAGAAAAGTGTAATTCGTCTCTCAATTACAATGACGTTCCTCTGTGTCCACCCTGCTGTTTAGTTGCACTCACAGAAGACCAGCAATCACGATGAGCTGTGCCGACACGGGCACAAGGAGACTGGGTTTTGCTGAGGATGCAAAATGAATTGCAATGAGCTGAAAGCACTTCAGCACCATTTGGTCCAATTTCAGATGATAATGGAACTGTGGCTGCCTACAGCTGCACCCAAATTTTACTCCCTCCCTAACTCAGCCTCCAGGCTGACAGCCACGTGCAGTTCAGTGTTCTTTCCAGTGGTGTTTATTCTGGAAGGATCACCGCTGAGATTCCAGGCTCTAAATCCTGGTTTCCTTACAGCAATGGGCAGCCTCGTGACCTGTATGTGCACTAGTTCTCCGAAAGGACCCTTGCAGAGTTGGTGGAGGGTCCGGCCCTGAGATGGGACGTTTCCTGTATTATTTGAAGGCCTATATAGTCACACGGAACTGCAAAAGCAAGGATGCTTTTCCCAGCTGTGGTTAGAGAGAGATGTGATATAGGACTGTAATGTTTCAACTTCTTTTTTAAAAATTAATTAATGTATTTGTTTGAGAGAGAGAGCGAGAGAGGAAGAGAGAGAGAGAGAGAGAGAGAGTAAGAGAGACTGGGCACACCAGGGCCTCTAGCAACTGCAAATGAACTCTAAACACATGTACCACCACCTTGTGCATCTGGCTTTACGTGGGTATTGGGGAATCAAACTCATGTCCTTAGTCTTTGCTGGTGAGCACCTTAATCACTGAACCATCTCTCCAAGCCCCTATTGTTCCAACTTCTCAGCTGCAGAATCACAGAGTTATTTTATTTCAAAGAATATTTCATTTTTATTTATTTTTATGGGGGGGGAGAGGGAAAGTGGGCACACAAGGGCCTCTAGTTGCTGCAAACAAACTCCAGATGCATGTGCCTCTTTGTGCATCTGGTTTATGTGGGTGCTGGGGAATCAAACCTGGGTCTTTTGGCTTTGCAGGCAAACACCTTAACTGCTAAGCCATCTCTCCAGCCCCACAGATTGCCTTTAAAATCAACTTGCAGCCTTTTGTAAAGCAACAACAGGAAGCCAGTACACCCATTCACTGTGACTTTCTGAGTCTTGTGTTCTCTGCCACAGAATATGATACTGATCTTGTGGAGTGTGTAGGATTTACTGAGCTGGGAAGCCTTTTGCTAACCTTTCATGAGGCAGCGTGAACAGTCCAGCCTGAAAGTGGTATTCCTCCTGGGTTTCTGACCTCCATGTTGGGTCCAGGGAGTGGCTGAGCTGGTGGTGAGAGCCGTGTCCTGCCCCAACTCCGTGCGGTGTGCACCAGCCTGTCTGCCTCACCTGGGAGCTTGTTAGGATTGCCGAACCTCGGGTCTCATCTCATACTGTCCGATTCAGAGTCCTTTATTATTTTTTTTAACAAGGTCCCAAGGTGATTCGTATGCACTTTAATGTTTGAGAGCCATTGGGCAAGGCGCGCTCCAGGACCCAAGATCTAACTGTACAGACGCCCTGGCTGGCATTTATGCGCACGCTCCTCTCACGTCTGTAATGCTGTTTTGCTCTGAAGGCTGGTTAATGTGTAGAGATTGATGCTGCCGGGACAGATACTTGGAAATGCACTCTAATGGAAGATGCAAGTCAGAATTGTCGAATTTTCAATTAACATGTCTTCCTCTGGAGAGCACGGTTATGCGATTGTAAGTATTTCTAAGTGCTGTACTGTTAAAAGGCTCAGAGAGAAACAGACATCAAAGAACATGGGAGACACGTTCTCTCTGGCTCCTCACCATCCGAGTCTCACTCTCGCTTCCTCATGCGCACTTGCTTCAACTCTTTCTTCGTGCCCCCCGCCCTTTTCTGCACTTGGAAGCTATCCTTAGACTACCACTGTGAAACTTTGCCATGGAAGCTCTTTGCTGTTTTCTGACAAGGACACTTAACTGCTTCTTATAATTATCAAAAGACAGATAAGAGTTTCTGGAAAGTACTATGCTCCAGCGTATGCCATAACTTTCCCCACAGTGCTCAGCAGCTTAAAATTTTAAAAATTAATTAATATTAATTAATTTATTTACTTATTTGAGAGAGAAGCAAAGATGAGAGAGAGAGAGAGAGAGAGAGAGAGGGTGAGGGAGGGAGAGTTTGGGTGCACCAGTGCCTTCAGCCAATGCAAACAAGCTCCAGATGTATGTGCCACCTTCTGCTTCTTTGTGAGTCCTGGGGAATGGAGTCTGGGTCCTTAGGCTTCACAAGCAAGTTCCTCAACCGCTAAGCCATCTCTCCAGCCTTGCTCAGCAGTTTTAATCAGGGCAGCCCACCCGTGCTTGAAGGCAGCAGCGATCTTGAGAACAGTTAAGACTCCAAAATCAAAACCAGGGTGGCTGGCTGCTCCTGGGAGTCCCAGGGTCGGAGATGTGTCTCAAGGAGCAGTGAGCTCAGACTGGGACTTCAACCCAGCAGCTATGAGTCCTAGCAGACGGATGAATATGGGTTAGGGACAGGAGCTGACATGGAGACCAGGGAGCTGAGTGTCCACAGCCAGTACTGATGCGCAGCACGGAGGAGGCAGGGGCAGTATTCCTGAAAAGTTTCCACAAGAAGCTTTGGCGTGTCAATGGTCCTTGAAGAGTAGGTAACAAGGGTGTGAAACAGGTGCATTGGACTCTTTTGTAGATGCTGGACCCTTGGGTTGTTATTAAGAAAAGGAGAATAGGGGCTGGAGAGATGGCTTAGCGGTTAAGGCCCTTGCCTGCAAAGCCAAAGGACCCAGGTTCGATTCCCCAGGACTCAGGTAAGCCAGATGCACAAGGTGGCTAGTGCATCTGGAGTTTGTTTGCAGTGGCTGGAGGCCCTGGTGCGCCCATTCTCTCTCTCTCTCCCCCTGCCTATTTCTCTATCTCTCAAATATATATATATATATATATATTTTTTTTTTTGGTTTTTTGAGGTAGGGTCTCACTCTGGCCCAGGCTGACCTGGAATTAACTATGTAGTCTCAGGGTGACCTTGAATTCACAGCGATCCTCCTACCTCTGCCTCCCGAGTGCTGGGATTAAAGGCGTGTGCCACCACGCCCGGCTCTATAAAATATTTTTAAATATATAATAAATTTTTTTTTTTTTAAAGAAAAGCCGAGTAGCTATGATTCAGGTCCGACCAAGAGGCAGCCTACAGAAAACTCACTGTGGAAACCCTCCAGGGCGTGGCAGCCCTGCATGCCTGCTGCAGGGCTGGTGTGCAGGAGGACAGATCCCTGGACAGCTGTCACCCACCAGGCCCTTTTCCTCCGGTTCTCACTTGTAAGGCTGTATTGAGAGCACAACACCCTTTGCTCAGTAGAAAATATCGGGAGAAACGGGGCAGTGTCCTTATGCACCCCCCCCCCCCAGACCGGCTGGTTCTGTGCTACCTACGCCCAGCTGCGCCCACGGAACAGCGCTGTGCGGTTCTTAGCCATGGTGCAACGTGCCGCATGTGCTGATCGGATTCCACCTGCCCCGACAGCTTTTCTGAGCCATGGGGCACCAGCTCGCGGTCGGTGGAACCCAGGCTTCCATTGGCGCTCATTGCCTGCCGAGAGCAGACCTGACTTTGGGGAGTGTTCTGTCTCAGCTCGCTCGCGCACATGGTCGAGTTGCGCTCATGATGGTGCTGCTATTTAATTTGACTCTCCCAATGAAACAGGTTACGTTGCTCTTCATTTCCTAGGTATGGATGCTGTCTTCTGCCTTGGGTCATGTGGCCTTTCACGCGTGTGGCTGGGGTTCAAGCCAGGCTTCCCCTGCCATGCCGCGTGCTCCTCGCCCTACACTGTTCGCCTACCTTACTGACCATGCACTGTCTCCCTTCCTTGCCTCCTCACTTTTACCTGTCACACCACACCACGGTCCCTCACTGCTGCCCATGCAGCCTTCCCACACTGCCTGTCTCCCACGCATGCGTTACCTTGTCCCCGGATGCCCCTGAAACTCTACAGGAGACACACAGTTCCTTTGGCTAGGCAGACAGACAAGGAAACAGGGCAGTTGGTAGGTGAGTATATCCTAACCCAAGGTGGAGGAGATGGGTGACCTCACGTCCTCCTTCTTCCTGGCCTGAGTGAATATTTCCAGATGGCAGCGGGCTTGGAGGCTCTCTGGGCCTGCACACTCCTGGATGCATCAGCGACCAATCAGCGCCTTCACCTGTCTTTAAGCTGACCAATCACGGCCTCTGGATGGGCAGGCGTCTTTCATTCAATCAAAGTCCAGTTCCCACTGGGGCTGGGGATTTTCCAGCTCTGGTTTCCCTCCTCCCCAAGGAGTCTGTTCTCGCTGCTTCTTTTACCTATTAGTTTGGAATAAACTTTATTCTTTTAAACCCCCTCTGCCTTTTAATTCATTAAAAATATTTTACCACATATATATATATACATACATACATATACATATATATGTATATATATAGAGAGAGATAGAGAGAGAGATACACACCCACCCCCATATACATACATATATATATATATAGCCACTGCAAACGAACCCCAGACACATGCACCACTTTGTGCATCTGGCTTACGTCCAGATGGGGAATCCAACCTGGGTCCTTTAACTTTGCAGGCAAGTGCCTTAACCGCTAAGCCATCTCGCCAGCCCTGCCTTCTTTAATCAGCAGAGAAAATGAACCCAACACCCCTAGACAGTATCACGACCAGTGCCCACTCACTGGCACAGCCCTTGTCTAATATGTATAAAGCCCTGGTCTTGGTTCCTAACACTGCCAAAGTGTTCCTTTAAACAGATAATGAATACTCCTTGGGCAACCCTGAAGCCGCCCCACTGTGGCCAGACCTGGTGGCTTGTATAAATGAATGCTTACTTGGGCTTGCTGGACGCATATATTTACACATAAAGACCCTGACCCAGCTGCCCAGTGAGCATTTTTGTCAAGGCAGAGAACTGCTCTTAGAAGGGAGATGGGGACACACATTCTCTTCCTTAGGTCAGCAACTCCAGTATTAAGAAACTAAAACTTAAGCCGGGCGTGGTGGCGCACGCCTTTAATCCCAGCACTCAGGAGGCAGAGGTGGGAGGATCGCCATGAGTTCGAGGCCACCCTGAGACTACATAGTGAATTCCAGGTCAGCCTAAGCTAGAGTGAGACCCTACCTCGAAAAACAAACAAACAAACAAACAAAAAACCTAAAACTTGAGATGCCAAATTTCTGAAAACTTTTAAAACGAGACAGACAGAGAAAGAGTGAGCATGGGTGTGCCAGGGCTTCCTGCCACTGCAAACAAACTCCAGATTCATGTACTGTTTTGTGCATCTGGCTGAATGTGGGAACTGGGGAATCAAATCTGGGCAGCCATGTTTTGCAAGCACGTACCTTTGACCTCTGAACTGTTGAGATGTCTCTAATGCAAAGGAAACTTTTGACAATATCCCAGGACCCAAGTCAGATGGTCTCTTCTGAGATATTCAGACTTACGCTCCTAAGAAGGCTGCTGACGTCACTCCACTTGGGTTCCTTGAAGCCGCTGGGAACGGTAGCGGACAAAGGGCACAAAATGCCTTTTCCTTTTTTTTGTTTTTCAAGGTAGGGTCTCACTCTAGCCGAGGCTGACCTGGAATTCACTCTGTATTCTCAGGGTGGCCTCGAACTCATGGCAATCCTCCTACCTCTGTCTCCCGAGTGCTGGGATTAAAGGCATGTGCCACCATGGCTGGCCAAAATGCCTTTTTCTTATGGCAGACTATTTTTCCTTGCTTCAGGACCAACTCATTTATATGGCCAAGGTCAAAGACCCTTCAGATCATAAGGTGAGCTGTGTGCACCTCTACCCGAAGTGGATGAACCCATGGGGGCAGACCAGAGAAGTCGTCTGCTTTCAGCATACTTGAAAAACAACACTTCAGGTTGTCTTCTGGCCACCACATGTGCATGTGCATGCGTGCACGCACACACATATGGCCAACAGACATGTGATCATATACATTTTTGTTTTGTTTTGTTTCGAGGTAGGGTCTCACTCTAGCTTAGGCAGACCTGGAATTCACTATGTAGTCTCAGGGTGGTCTTGAACTCACAGCGATCCTCCTACCTCTGCCTCCCGAGTGCTGGGATTAAAGGCGTGCGTCACCATGCCCGACTCCTTAAACATATATTTTAAAAAATGTGAGCCGAGGGCTGGAGAGATGGCTTAGGGGTTAAGGCACCTGCCTCCTAAGCCTAAGAACACTGGTTCCAATCTCCAGTGGTTCCAATCTCCAGCAGTTCCCACGTTGAGCCAGATGCAAAGTGATGCAAGGGCGCAATGCCGCACTTGACCACAAGGGGGCGCACACATCTGGATTTCATTCACAGCAGCTGAGAGACTGTTGGCGCGCCCATCTCTATTTGTCTTCCTCTCCCTCTCTCTCTGTCTCTCTCTGTGTGTCTCTCTCAAAAAAAATAATAAAAAATGAAAAGTTTTTTTAAAGAAAGTGAGCCGGGCATGGTGGCGCACGGCTTTAATCCCAGCACTGGGGAGGCAGAGGTAGGAGGATCGCCAAGAGTTCAAGGCCACCCTGAGACTACATAGTGAATTCCAGGTCAGCCTCGGCTAGAGTGAGACCCTACCTCAAAACACACACACACAAAACATTTTTTTTTTAAATTGCTGCCACATAAAAGTCTTATTATATCTCACTGGTTCGTATTATCCACAGACACAACTCTGAACCAATCACAGTGGCTCTTCATGAAGGCTGTGGCATTCTGATGGCTCAAGGAGACCCAAGTCCGATATCTGCCTTTGGAGCCAGCAGTGGACTCCGTGTGTGTGTGTGTGTGTGTGTGTGTGTGTGTGTGTTTTCTGAGCACAGGAGAGGAGACCACTAGGAAAAGTGTGAACCCGTGGCAAAGTCAATCCCAGTTTCTTTACGCTGAGCCCATGGAGTAGTTGGGAACAATGAGACTTAGTGCCTGGAATATAGGCCCATCAGTTCATGTAAACCACAGTTCCACGGGTGTAGTCGTCTTAGCAGTTTCCTCAGATCTGCCAAGTGTGATTTAAAAAAAAATATTTTATTTTTATTTATTTATTTGATAGAGAAAGAGGGAAAGAGAGAGAAAGGGAGACACAGAGAGAATGGGGGTTCCAGGGCCTCCAGCCACTGCAAATGT